>JAHLJT010003656.1:116681588-117281588 GCA_031308135.1 Acheta domesticus | reverse complement strand
TTTATGTTTAATAAAGACAAATCATTCTCCTCCAAAATACTATATGGGGATGAAAATATAATCTCAGTTAGGAAATATTTCCTAGAAAAATTGGTATTAAGTAATCTCTCGTATTTGTGTAACAAATCTAAAAATGTAAAAGTAAAGAGAATAAATTTGATTATCAAAAGTAAATAAAATTCTAAATAATAATAAAAGATATGTGATGAAATGTGTAAATATTAGTGTAATGAGATTTTGATCACTTATGACCTTGCAGTTGCACAGCCGTCTAAAATAGATTAAAAAAAATATTCAAAGAAGTGAGGTATGGGGTATATTCTCTCTGGGAGATGGCGTAATACCACAAACATGTTGCCAACATAGAAAATGCTTTTCAAAGTTGGTTTCAAAAGTTAATTTTGGTTCTTTTATAAGTTTATAATGCTGTTATAAAAATATAGCCTATGCATCTTGATACATATTGCCTTATTGCATTCTTACAAATGTGAAAACTTACTTCTATTATTGCTCATGTAATGGCCTTGTTTCATGTAGGAAGGATTTACTTCAATGTTTTAACATTTTTTGAATTTTTAAAATGTTTTTATGTAGAGAGGAAACGGAGATCATTGAAGGAGAAGTTGTTGAAATCCAAGTGGAGCGGCCAGCTACAGGTGTGGGTACAAAAGTGGGGAAGTTGACACTGAAAACTACAGAAATGGAGACAATCTATGATTTAGGAAACAAGATGATAGAATCCTTAATGAAAGAAAAGGTAGGAGCTTTATTTAAGTTGTATATTTATATGAAAGTTTCTTTGAAGTTCTGCGAACATGTTACAGTTAACTTTGTTGAATCAGTGTGATACTGAAGAGTATCTTTCCTTCCAGGTAAAGGCTGGTGATGTAATAACCATAGACAAAGCTACTGGTAAGATCAGTCGACTGGGTCGCTCTTTCACTCGAGCTCGGGACTACGATGCTACTGGTCCTCAGACACGTTTTGTGCAATGTCCAGAAGGAGAATTACAAAAGCGCAAAGAAGTTGTTCACACTGTCACGGTACATGAAGTTGATGTAATTAACTCACGCACACATGGATTCCTTGCTCTCTTCTCAGGTATGTTGGAAGAAAATTTTTTTGGACGAATTTATTCATTTCTTTATTCACTTACACAAGAACATTCCCTTTGGAATACAGCACTTATAAAGTTCAATACATGAAATAAGTGACAAATAAAAAACTAAACAAAACCATATAGTACACAAATTAACAAACACAAATCAGAGAATTATACATTATCAAATTACTAAGTTTGCAAACAAAGAAATACACAATACAATACTCAAAGTACATATACAAAGAGATAATAATATCAAAATACAAAGTCTACGAAGTTCAATACATGAAATAAGTTACAATTAAAAACCCCAAATTCGACTAAAGATTTATTCAAAGGATACAATGTTGTACCAATCAAGAAGTTTTGCATTTAAAAGGCTTTAATGTTAAAGTTTCCCAAAATTGAAAGCAAATACAGAGAGTTTCTGCTCTACTAGAGACATGCTGTTTTACCTCCTTTGCAAGTGAATAAGCAACTAGCAAAAACTAGTTGTAGATATTTTTGTTAACCCTTTATAGGGCAAAAGTCTGTAACAATATTTTCCATACACGCTAGGTATGTAGGTGTTCCTATTGACCCTTAGGATGAATATTTGACACAAAAGACGTGCTGAAATGGAAAATGTCATTGTGGGAGTGTGGTCGATAAATCGACCAGTGTGCATTTCCGGTGAAATTTTAATTGCTTCAATTTTTCCAGAAGCGCACTCTGGTTCATATATCAACCACATGTTAGAGTGAATATTTATGAAAATAAATTGTTTCATTGGATCACATTATTTTATTGATATTGCAAAACATAAACTAATAATTCTAAAAAATCACAATGGAAATATTATGAAAATTGTTACATTTGTTACACATAAAAAACATGGGTTTATAAATGAACATTGAAGTTAATATCATACTTATGTGACTAATGAATACAAGTATACAATTTTTCAATTTTACACAGATTATTGAAAGTCCTCAAAACAGGGAATGCAAAGAGCTACATGACATTTAGCGCAAATTGTACTTGATCTTTTCGGATTCTTTGCAGTGCTACAGTAAGCGCATCTCCTTGATGTTCCTTTTATTGGAACATGCTCTCCTACATTTTGAGTTCTAATAGAATTGGAAACTCCAACTACTCGACCTTTCCCTTCTTTTTTTCTGGCTGGTCCTCTTATTGTTGAAGAAAATCCTGGTTTGCTTTTGGATGAGAAATTTCCAATCAATTTGGTTGCCAGCATAGACCTGAACAGTAGGTGAGACCACAGTGATTCTAACGGCAAGACGTGCTCACCGTCAGAATCACCACCTATGTCTGAATCGTCTGCCATTTCGTCTGTAACAGCCAAATACTTGAGAATTTCTTTTACATCTTCTTCAGTATCCAAACAATATGCTCTCCCGTCATACATCTGAAAATATTATTTGAAAGAAACGAAGGGGGAGTCTACCACATAGACGAGTATCAAACTTAGTCGACCAATAACAAGTTAGCGAAAATAATGAAAAGGCTAATATATATCAAAATATAACCTCGATGAACTTAAGAAATGATTACTTACCTTTAAAAGCCAAAAAACGCAAAAGAGAAAAAAAAAGTCAGAGATCGTCACAAAATGAGCACGATTTCGTCAGACCGCTAAGCAGACACTGGTCGTTTTAACGACCACTTTCAAAGGATTTCCGTTTAAAACTGCCACAACAGCTTCCAACATGCAGCACACTATCTAGGGACACTTATTAGAACTAGAGAAAGCCCTTGTCATGATCAAGTTTTTAATACCATCGCCAGGATCGCTAGAGAGAGAGAGAATCGCTAGAGAAAATGTGGTCGAAAAAACGACCAATGTCCTATAAAGGGTTAACAGAGGAGACCAAAAATGATTGTTGTCTTTTAATGTTTTATTCTTACTGTGGTATCCTTTACATTTAACGACAATCAAAAACGATACTCATTTTTAAGTTACAAGTTTATTAACTTTGAAACACAACAAATCCCGACTCAGTTGGGCACATTTTCAGGTGCAATGTAATTGCAAATGTTTCCTTCTCAAATATAATACAATTACAACAATGAATAGCGCTAAAAAGCAAAAAATTATAAAAATTTGATGCCACATGCTGTAACGGTTTTGTTTATTCCTTGCTCTGCAGGACTACTTCCCCCCTTTCCTCCCCCTCCCCCACTCGACAGTTTCATTGCATTAGTCTTTCGATGTTAAGTGATGTCGTAGGCTTCCGTGGCCAAATTCATGGTCTTGGCTGTCAGGGTGACGCTGCGTCGCAGGCCGAGTTGCTGACATTTCAATTGCCATGTCGCGATCTTCTTCAGGACTGTATGCGTCAGGATGTTGGGCGCTTTTGTCAAGCCTTTCAATGTGTTGGTTGAGACCCAATGGATAGCTTAAATCTCTTCCATCACGTTATTTTTGTTTTATTTTATTTTATTGTGCCCTAATGTTTTTTAAATGTATTTAATTTTATTTTTGGTCCACTTTTATTAGTCTCAGGTAAGATTTGTGCTTTGTTCATATAGATTTTGATAGTGTTTCATACCATTGGAATTTTCTGTTGCAGCACACTTTTAAAACTTTTATAATTTTTCACTTGATATCATGATATCTTGATATCTTGATGTTGATCACTTGATATCTTGAGTCATTGTTGTAATTGTATTATATTTGAGCAGGAAACATTTGTAATTGCAGTGCACCTAAAGATACGGCCAATTGGGTTGGGAAAGGTGTTTCAAAAGTTAATAAACTTGAATCTTAAAAATAAGTATTGTTTTCAACTGTCCCACAGTAAGGATAGTTGTAGATATCTTAGTAGAAAGGCTTTTAATGTATTAAATTCTGATTTGAAAAATTGTGCCACTGCTAAATTTAGGAAACTGTTGAGATCCTGGCTAATTGAACTTGAGAATGATGTAATTAAGGCATTTACTCGATATTTGTAAAATTATGTTAACAGTTATTGTTAGTTATGACACCATTACTTTTTAATTTTCTGCATACTCTGTGTTTGTTATTTTATTACAATTTTTCTTGTTTAAAAATGATGTGTTATTTTATTTGAATGTTACATAGTTTTGTGTGGTTATTTCAGGGTCGCACACAGGAATTCATACCCTCATGAATAATCTTTGTATTATTTTTTGTTATAGAAAAGATCTAAATAAATAAATTGGAGAAATGCACAATATCAAAATACAAAGTTTACATACAAAGAAATACACAATACAGTACACAAAATACACATACAAAGAAATTCACAGTATCAAAATACTAAGTATACAAAATTAAATACAAGAAATAAGAGACAAATAAGAAATGAAACAAAACTTACAGAACAAAAATTATTAGACAAATCAGGGAAATACACATTATCAAATACAATTAACAGTGCCTTTTAGATAAATGATTTACAAACTAATGTTAGCATGTACTACAGTACTTAAAATTAGTATGATCAAAATAGCAGTAAATATCAAATATCGATGCAAATACAAAAAGTGGTCACAATTCCAGTTCCCTATTTAAAAATAAATTAGTGTTATAATACCTCCCTTCTTACGCAACTGTCTCTTGAGCAACTACATTATGAAATTAACATTGTGTAGTTCCATCTTCTTTCTTACAGTTGTTACCAAATTCATTCGAAAGTCAATACCATCTGCCTGCTTTCCTCCTTTTATTGCATCTCTGCTTTCTCTAATAGTAACATGTATTTTATTTTAGGAGATACTGGAGAAATTAAAGCCGAAGTGCGAGAGCAAATCAACTCAAAAGTGGCTGAGTGGCGAGAGGAAGGAAAAGCAGAAATTGTACCTGGTGTTCTCTTCATTGATGAGGTAAGTTACTGTTGTAGTTACAGTCGATTCTGGTTATAGTGAACTTCTGGGGACTAACATGTTTCGTTCACTATATCCAATGATGATACGAGGTCAGAATTAAATAGAATTTCTCCATAATGATTGATTTTATTAATATAGAAATGCTTCAAAAATGTATTAACAGCATGAACTGAGAATATTAATATCTTTATTTGTCCTTAAAAAATAAATTATTTTCAGTTGTTTGCTTAGTACATTTTTTGTTAGTAATTTCTCTAGATCCTTCTGCAGAGTTCATATTCTCTCCATATTTGATCCTGTATTGTCCTCTGTGTCTAAGTATTGTTATGCAGTCTTGACACCCTTCAATGCCTCTTGGAACATCATCCCATTCTCTAAAGGCCCTTTTATTGTCTTAATGCGAGATCCAATTAATTTTCATGATTTATTTCCTACATTTACCATAGCCGAGGTTCAGGTTCACTATAATCAAATGCTTATGTTTAATGTTTATGAATGGGACCAGTGACTTACATTCACGATAACTGAAATTGCTAGCTGAGGCTACCTCTGGTGTAGACTGTATATTGTTATTATTAAGAGATTAGAGTGTTATTTTCAAGAGTTATCTGGTAGGTGTGCAGAGCAGGGCATGATGTACTCTGAGGGTAATTCTATATCCAAGACTTGGAACATTACCTGAAGAGATACCATACCATGCTTTTTTTGTGGTGTCCGTATGTTTATAGCAGTGCGGGGTGTTTGGAACTATCAAGTAGGTTAACTCAAGTTGTGTGAAGCATCAGACATTGGAGACAATGGCCAATTCAGTGTGCCTCATCCATTCAGTGTTGTTGTTTTGTACACACACTAATTCTTTTATTGCATCATTCACACTTCGATTGGTGGGGATTGCTCATCCATACTACTGAGCAATACATCAATATTGATTTCACTAATGAATTATACAAATTCACTATTGTATCAACTTGTTTAAAGTAGGATGTTAGTCTTTTTATAAAACCTAATAAGTCGACTCCAGTTGTAGTGAACTTTGGAGGAATAACATTTTTGGTTCTCTGTATCAAGAGTTTCATTATATCTGATGATGACAAATTAAAAAAGAATTTATCCACAATGATTAATCTTATTAATATAGATACAGCAAAATACCGAAAATTTCAATATCTTTACTTGACATTAAAAAATCAATTATTTTCAAATGTTTGCTTTATACTTTTCATTAGTAATTTCTGTAGATCCTTCTCCATAGTTTGTGATCTCCATACTTGATTCTGCATTGTCCACTGTCCCTATGTATTGTGATGTAGTTTTGACACCCTTCAATGCCTCTTGCACTGTTGGAACACCATCCCTCCCTCCGAAGGCCCCTTCACTCACCTCATAACATAAGACATCCTTTTGTTATCGTTCATGAAACCTGCCAGGTCCACAACCTCCACTTCAGGGGACACTCCTTGGATTATCACCTTTGGCCAACAATATTTTTTTCCAAACTACCTAATGTTGGAATTTGTAGCACTGAGGTGGATTTTTTTCCCTGTTTCTTTCTTTCCTTCCTTTTCTTTTTTCTCTCTGTCTCTCTCTCTCTCCTCTCCTCTCCTCTCTCCTCTCTCTCCTCTCCTCTCTCTCCTCTCCTCTCTCCTCTCTCTCCTCTCCTCTCCTCTCTCTCCTCTCTCTCCTCTCCTCTCCTCTCTCCTCTCCAGTGTTTTTGAATCTGTCACCACTCCTAAATCTTTAATTTGATTAATTTCTTCAATAAAGACATACAAATTTGGGAATTTATTATTACTTTTGTATTAATATTATTTATTTATCAAACAGACCCAATTCAAAAATATTAAATACAACAGCAAAAAACAAAAATGTAACCACAACCAAAACTACATCACAACTCTTCAAAACCACGCAATTTCTCAGCATCACATCACATCATCACTAATAAAAAAAACAGAAAAAAATAAAACATACAAATCACCTAAAAAAACACTTAAAATTACGATAACCCTCATTTTCAACTGATAATCACAAATATACAAAACTAAAATTAAACAAAACTAATCAACATCACTTCTTTGGCTAATTTTTTGAAGTCCCTTTTTGACAAAAGCAAAATCAATATTAGTGTTATTTGCTACCTTAACATTCTGTTAGTTGGAGCATTAAAAGGAAAATTCATTCTAGTAAATGGCAGTTCTGCATCATGAGGCTTCTCAGAGGAACTTTCAAACAAACCTTGGACATAGTAATGTAGGACAATCAACATTATTATTAAGGAGATTATGAAGTAACAAAAAATCGTTTATATCACAATAAAAGAAGAGAGCGAGCTAATATTTAAGAAATTTGCAATCTTTTTATAATCATGAAATAGCATCGGCGATGGCAATCTGAACTTGTATGCAACAAAATAGAATTTATGCTGGATAGACTCAAGTTTGTTTACATAAATTTCATAAGAGGGTAACCATACAGGAGAAGCTTGAAGTAAAGTAGGTCTAATTAACAATAAATATAATATTTTAAAAGTTTCAATATTTATAAACTCTATGGTCATCCTCGTCCTAAATCCAAGCGTGCAATATGCTTTGTCTGTTATATGTTGGATATGACTGTCGAATTTAAGTTTTGGGTCTAAAATGACCCCCAGATCTTTAGAAGTATAGATTGAATTTAACAAATGTCCATCCAGCACATTTTCATAATGAGCAATATTAACCCCTTGAAAGTATCTCATCACTTTGCATTTGTTATAATTTAAACATAATATATTTTTCATGTACCACAAAATAGAATTCAAGTCTAACTGAAGAGCAGCACAATCATTAAGACTTTTAACTTCTGTATACAATTTTAAGTCGTCAGTGAAGAGCAGAAATAAACAGTTTCTCCAATAGGAGAAAGAATACTGTATATCACTAGTTAGCAATAGAAAAAGTATGGGTCCCAGATACGATCCCTGGTATTACGGCATAATTTTAGAATTATTTTTAAGCTTTTATTTGTTCTTATTTCTTCCTCCCCATCTGTGTTTTTCACTGTTCTAATTGCATATAAATCTTGTGTGAAGGTGCACATGCTGGATATTGAATGCTTCTCCTTCCTTAATCGCGCCCTAGAGAATGAGATGGCTCCTGTTGTAATCATGGCAACGAATCGTGGCATTACACGTATTCGTGGCACCAACTACAAATCTCCTCATGGTATTCCAATAGATCTACTGGACCGTATGATAATCGTATCAACGTCTCCTTATCAAGAAAAGGAACTTAAAGAAATTTTAAAAATAAGGTATGTATTTTCCAAATGTATGCATGATTCTGGAGTATTTGTGGGCTATGATTTTAAATGAATGATAAATTTCTGAAGGGTGGTACCTACTGATTTTCCATGATTTATTTCTTCTTTCCAAATTCTGCTCTTTAGTACAGTTTCTTATCTACATTAGTACATTTCTTTTTTCACTTTCTCACTTCTTGCACAGTATAAAGAAATCATTGTAATTCTACACGAAAATCCTCTAACACGTTGTGAAGTCAGAATCCATGTTTCCGGGTCCTTGACATTAGAAAAGCAATGATGGAGAAAAGTCTGACCATCCGTCTGTCAGCATGTGAATATCACTTGCAACTCAACAGTAAGCAAAATTTTCACCAAAATTGATATTCCCCAATCGATCTGGTTGATATGAAGGTCCTTGGATTTGAAACAATATTGGAAGGCACTTTACATGAAGGTACATACTTGACATGTGACAAATAAAATACCTAACAAAATCTCGCAGAACAAAAATTATCGGACACAAGTCTGAGAAATACACAATATTGAAATGCAATTATTTAGATGTGCCTTTTACATGAATGATTTACATGTAATACATGAATGAAATACAACTAAATATTAGCATGTTCAGTAAAAGTACAGAAAGTAGTAGAGTAAAACATAAGTAGTAGTGGAAGTAATAGTAGTAGTTTGAGGGAACAGAAGGGAAAGGGAACTAAAATCAAATATGAACAAAACAAAACACAGTTATGACCAAAACAAAACAATTTTTGTATTAGCTTACTCCTGGACCAGCTCGCAGGAACTGCTACCAGTGTTATTTTAGATTTATTTCAAAGAGTAGTGAAAATGGAAAATGACGTACGGGAGAGAAATACCATCTGCACACATTTTCATGAGCTCCGGAATCTCTTCCCAATATTTTACCAGAAAACAGCACCTAACCTTACACCACACTTCTGATATCTGCTTTTGAGCCATAGAAGTGTGTTGAGAAAGTGTCACAACTTTTGTAGTGTTCATCACAACTTTTGTTCCATAGTGTTATATCTATTTTAATGGACAAAATTAGGAACACATTGAGAACAGTACTTACACCTAATATTACAATAAACAGTGCAGACATACACGTACAAAAATGAATGAACCACAACAATGAAGATAAAGATAGTGCAACAATGAGGTCATCGAATTAAACAAGTCAGCTGCATATCAAAAGCAATCAATCAAAAACAAGTCAGCTGCATATTATCTTACAAAATAATGAAAACATGATAATTCCCTCTGATTGGAATAAATGTGTTTGTTACTGTACTAGTTTATTCTCATGAACATGTGATTTAGTGATCTCATGGACCTTCTGTGGTGATAGACTATTCCACACGTTGGCTTCGTGGAAATGGGACATCATGGTAGTTGGCCAGAGTCGAAGAGGGAGCAGTAATGTTTGGTGGACCAGCACCTTCATGTACGAAGATGCTTTTCCATTGATTGGCCAAGATCTCAGGAATCACAGCAGGGTCAGATATCACAAGGCCATCCTAATTGACTTGTAATACTTGGTGAAGCAGGTTTGGTACTCAATTGGCTCTTAAGATATTTGTACAAATTTTTTGGGCTGGAGTTTGAGTTTGGCTTCAAAAGGTGTTGTCATGTTGGAAGTCATTTGCAGAGTTATTTGTATGCAAGAAATAAAATAGGGTTGTTCCTGTTGTTGAATCGCAGATGTCGTCCACAGTTTGTTGTTTTGGACTCTCCTCTTCTGGTTGCAAATTGGAATTTCTAAGACAGTTGTAGAAAGCATAGTGGTTTTAAAGTGCTTCCAGAGGTCGACTGTGGTGGAAGGTGTATGGGAGGTGAAGATGTGGAGTGGTATGATAAGCAAAGATGGTGGGTGTTAATATGGGTGTAATCAGCTGTGAAAAAATTCTGAAAGGATGCTCTCCTTTGTGCATTGAGACTGCTAAGAGAAGGGGTGTGTGGCTTATTTAGTTGAAGGTGTATAGGAAATCTAGAGGAATGGAGCCAGCATTCATGTAATAGAAGCAAAAATACTTTAGGTTTTGAAAGATGTCCTCTGTTTCAATGCTGTTTCACAATAGAAGGTGGAAGTCAGTCTTGTGCGGTATCATACGGTAAGGTCTTTCTCCTATGTTGATTCAAGGATGCAGGTCTGAGATGGTAGTCTTAAAGCAGAGTCCTTTCATGAGGCGTGAGGTCTTGTTAAATTATATTGTTTTGTTTTTTGTTGAGGGCAGCTTTAAGAACAGTTGAGCCATTGTCTCTAGTCTGAAAGTTAACTTTAACGGGGACACGCCTTCTATGGCTTTAGCTTGCCAAGACGGTATATCTGGTTCACCACAGAACCAAGTCCTAAAGAGGCTAGGATGGTATTAAAGTTGTGTTTCACTATTAGGGCCTGTAGATTCAGGAATATAAGAATGATGTTTTTCTCTCAATAATGATCATTAATTTTAGGTACAATCTCTGCTGGATTAGAGTTGGAAAGTAATGCCTGAATCTTTTATTTGTTTTTTTGTTGAAGACTGGTGGCAGCTATTTTCTCATTTGTGTCAGCCTCGTCTTTGCTGATCTGGGTTTTAATAGCAGCAACATCATTCTGCATGTTCTTGAGGGAGATTAATGATCTCTCATGTTCTTTGATGTTCTTTGGATTCAACTCTCAATTAATTGATAGAATCTCATATTTCTGTGAGAATATGAAAAAGTGAGGGTTGTTTTCCAGACCAGTAGTTTTGCCTTTCAGGTCGGCAATTTCAGGCTTCAGTTGAGCAATAGCATTCTTGAGATCAAGTTAGCCTGGTCCATTCTTGCAGATTCACAAAGGAGGACCAGCGCATGGTTCTTGAGACACACCTGTATTCCGTGGGTGAGAGGCTGCTGCATTTTACACAAAGTGGACTTTGACAGGTATCGCAGCTGTAGACATCATTGCTAGATCTTGTTGCATGTCACACATAAGCTTATATTTGCTGCCATGTTCAACGAAAAACTGACACTAAGAATAGGAGTTAGACAGAATTGAGGTTACAAAATCAGTTACACAATAAAAGTAGAAATAAATCTCTTCAGAGCTTAATCAGTCCAAACAGCTGTGATTTTAAAAGTTTCTATAACGACGATAAAAGAGCACAGCACATAAAAAGCTGTCGAGTGGGAGATCTGTCAAAGCACACCACAAGCCTCACATGTCTTACACCCCAAATTATTCCCGTAATTATTATTGTGGTCATGTATTGAAGAAATCATGCTATAATTTTTTTAAAATCATTTAATTTAGAATCGACCATCTCTGCCTGTGTTTTAAACATTTTGTCTAGCTTTTTCTCTGACTCAACTTGTGCTGTTTTAAATTCGTTAGCTACTATATTCAATTCCCCTTGTGGTGTCTTCAGTGGATGTCAGAATGTGAATTTTTAATACTTTCAGATGTGAAGAAGAAGATTGTGAGATGACGGATGACGCTCTCACAGTTCTGACACGCATCGCTCTTGAAACATCTTTGCGGTATGCCATCCAGTTAATTACTACTGCAAGCCTTGTGAGTCGGAAGAGAAAGAGTACTGAGGTGAATATTTTTCCTTTCTAAGATTTTTAATCTATTGTTTCGAACATATGATCAACATAAAAATATAGGTGTGTCTCACTCCAATCCAATTCATACAACTTCCTAAATTTTTGTCTCTCTCACTCACTTTCATTACTCTGCATTCACCATTCCATCGAAGTAAAGGAGCTTTGAGAAATAGAAATTTTCAAGTGTTTCCATTTATTCGTTAAACCAGTCTCAAATATTTTAAAGGAAAGCCCACATTTTTTAAATGGTCCTCGGAAGTACGAGAAAAAAATTTAAAAACAAGTTTCTGCTAATTTTTTGGAAAAGGGGCTTTGTAGCATAAATTCTGTTTTAAAAAGGAGTCAAATGCCGTTTACAGATCGAAAATTGGACCCTTAGTTCAGATGTTATCGATTAAGTAAATTCCTTATGATAGTGCCGCGATCTATTGAATTTTCCTACAAGTATTTTTCGGTACATTTAGCCTTAATAGTGGTAAATGGGATTTAGTGTGTGGTGTACTCAAATGTTGTATTGATGAATTACTTTTTTGTTATGAATACAACATGTATTGTCTCAAGACTGACAAATTTTGTATTGTTATATTACAGGTTGATATAGATGACGTGAAACGAGTTTATTCCTTATTCTTAGATGAAAACCGCTCTGCTCAGTTTCTGAAGGAATATCAGGATGAGTTCATGTTCAATGAGTTGGGTAAGTACTGTAAAATATAGTTACTTAGAACAACCCCACTTTTGCGTTCCCAAATTTTACATTTTCCCACAATTTACATTGAATTGTTTTGGGAAAGTCCAAGGCAACTCGGTGCTTCAGGAGCGTGAGAACATTACCCACAAAACACAAGACCAATAAAAAAGCTTCGATGACTTCCGACCCTTTTGAGAGGCAAATGTGTGCTCTTGAGTGCAGAACTGATTTCTTTTATTTGTGCTCTGTACATCCCAAGGAAATCCACTTGAGAAATATTAGAATTGAATTCTTGCCAGCAATATAATGTTGCAGTGTGTATTCTACTAATTCGTGAGCCATCGCTTGATTGCAGGGAATCTTTGGATGCAGAGGCCTTATGCGGCTGCTTGCAGGGACATTGCAAGGCTAGAGACCTCGCTTCAGTCTGATTTAAATTCAGAGTGTTTAAATCGAATTGATGTCTGATTGTTAGGATGTTTGGACTTAACCCTTTGCCCTCATAGGGCATGTGTGACAAGCCACCCATGGAAGCTCTGCGCTTGGAGGTTTCTGAACGCTGTGAGGCCCTATAACTCGTAAGGCATGTCTAACATGATAATGGAAAATGGTTGCACAGCTCGAAGTTCTGGGATTTCCTAATTCAGAAATTTCCTTTTCAGGAATGTTTTTGAAAATATGTCGGTTTTCTATCTGACAACAGCACAAAGGCCTACACCATACACAATAATTTCCCCCAAAATTAATATTACACAAATGATGTGATTCTTGAGTTCCTGGAAAATTGTGAAAACGAGGTCAAAGATGGCTCCAAATACTTTTGTCAGATTTTTTGCTCAAAAAGAGCACAAAATGCTTGCACAGGTCCCAATTTTTTTTAAAAAAATATCAAAATTTCATCTTTTTCTTTCACCCTTTCTATTTGAAAACTGCCATGCGTCTTGAATATTGAGACCATTTTTTTCTTAATGCAGCCTATTGCTCAATATTAGATCATATAATCTTTCATATACACATTTTTTAAAATACTAGTGGTTTTGCTGTTAAATTGTGAGGATTTTCTTATATTCCACAATTGCTGGTATATTAAGAATGATTTGCAGTCTTGTCTTCAGACTAGCGGGGTATGTGAGTGGTGAAGCTGCAAATCATTTCTTTATTCTTCTAAACTTTTTGTAAGAGTAGAGAACACACTCTTATTCTTTGTTGGAAGAGTTTGACAACAAAGGCTGATTGATGTTTGGGTAGGTTAGATGTTGCAGTATTATATAACCATTACTAATATTTATTAATAATTAAGAATTATTGGCCATTTCTTAAAAATTTCTAGAGCATGATATGCATGTAATTTTAATTTTAAATTAATAAGCATTAGCGAATATTGATTAATTTTTACCATGGAAAAATAATTGCACAAACAATCACAAACAAGTACATACAGTAAAACCTCTTTTTTACACTTTTCAGGAAACTGATGGGGAAAAGTGTGATATGCAGGAAAGTTAAAAAGTGATTGGCTAGGCGAGTATTTACTTTATTTACGGCAACGATGACTGTTTTTCCTGCCCTTACTTTGTCAGAAGTGCCAGTATTATAATCATGCCCTGGAAAACGGCAAACTTTCGGGGCTTGTTCATGGGTCCTGGGAATGAAAAGGTGGATAAATCATGTTCCTGTGTATAGTAATTTACTATCTCTAAACACGTAGTGTAGCCAGAATCCTTGTTACAACTTGTTAGTCTTTGAAACCAAAAAATCGACCAATGGAAAAAACGTCTATCCTGCTATTGTCAAAGAGGGACGTGCCCTTAACAGTTAACGTTTAGTAACTGTTAAGCGAAATAACAGTTATTTCATTTATCCTGTTATTGGCTGTTATCGGTTGATATTCATAGTACTTCTATCTAGTGGGCCAAACCCGAACTACTACAAGCTTTCGTGGCAATCGTTTTGTACGACAAGTTTCACTTCATGTAATCAATCGTGATTAGCAAGTGTTCAAATTATAGATTCATTAATACATAATTCGTTATTATTACACACCATGTGCCACAATATTTTTATATTTTATTGTATACGTATACTACAATAAGAAGTTTGTCCTTTAAATTAAACCCGTCCAATATGTTCGTTAACTTCTTTCTGTCTCATTACAGCTTATGTGAGATCCACATAATATTTGCTGATGTGCGATATAATACAACGAGATACGGTCAAATAACTCTCATTATAATATTTGATATTAAACAGTCATTACCACTTTAGCTGTAAGTAAGCAAAACACAGTTTCTACTTCTCATTATTTTTGGCACTCACCACTTCACTATGAACATGTTGCATATTACAAAGAATATTTGCAATCTGATCACGAATCACTGTTATTGTAGTAATATATTTCACACATTTGCTACTCATCATATTAACGACTATTCTTCCTTGGCAGTTCATCGAGCCTCGTTCATATCATCTGTTCCTGCCCAAACATGTTTGGGGAAGTAGTGCAAAAAAGCGCCGCAAGGTAGCTGCACAAGCGTTACGGTTACCAACTTTATTCGTTTTGTCTGGTTTAACTTTTAACAGTCGCCACAACTGATTTAACTCTTAGCAGACAGCCATGTTAGGTTGATAACTAACTGTTATTAATAACCGTTAGTAGGAGTCCACTGTTATTCCGATAACAGTTATTGAAGAAAAGCTGTTAAGCCCATCTCTATTGTCAAAGCTAGTGTCAAAACTGTTCAGCCCATTTTCTCCAAAATTCTCCCTTATTCTCTGTTTGATGAGAACTAAGTTGAGGGGTTGCAAGTTCGCTACATACATGTGTATTAATTTACTACAAATTGGAGCAGGATTTATCCTCTTTTTTACTTTCCCATAAAAACGGCGAATTTTCGGCAGAAAAGAATTCATTGCCAGGCCCTGATAACGAAAAAGTGGTTAAAACCAGTTTCTAAATTAAGAGAAAAAAAACCCTAATACGTGGTGTAGCCAGAATCCCTCTTCTGTAGGTCCTTCATACTGAAAAACTAATTGAAAGCAAAACATCCGTCTGTCTGTCTGTGAACACTATTAGCGCCAATACCATACGTAGGTTTTTTTTTCAAATTGAAGAAACCCGTCGATCTGGTTCAACTCAAAGCTTTGAGATTTTGAAAAAGATTCCGTAAAATTTGGGGGTACTTTACATGAAGCCCCCGCCCCCCCGGACATTTTTAAAATTTTCTCAAAAATGGCTCCAAATTTTTTCTTTAAACTTTAGAATAACTTAGGGATAAAACTTAACATACTCTATGAGATAGTACTAAACATACTCTATGAGATGACATAAACGCCATATTTCTCTATCCTCTTGGTTTTTCAAAAATTGCAAAAACGTAATTTTTTGGCTGGTCTCCCATGTTGTTAATATTTACTTTAGCAGTGGTTTGTTCACATTATTATATTTACGCATACATGGCTTTAAATAATATTCAGTAAAGTTTTTCAAAAACCCAACTTTTTTTATTTTATTTTTTATTATTATTATTATTATTATTATTATTATTATTATTATTATTATTAACTAGCTCAAAATTCCGCATTTTCAGAAATGCTCAAACGCCATTTTCTCAATAATGGCTCCAAATTTTTTCTTGAAAATTTTCGAACTGATGGTGCTAATTGCACTCTTTAATATGACGTAAAGTTCAATTTGGGGTATTTTTTTCATTTTATCAACAATTACACAATTGTAATTGTTTTGAAAGATCTCTCACATCATTAATATGCACTTTTCCAGCAATTTGTAAACAATATTGTATTTATGAGTTGATATATGAAAAGAGTTATAATGATGTTTTTTGAAAACTCAAAAATTGTTTGTGAAAAAGATCTTCAAATTTCTCATTTTTAGAGGCGCTTAAACGCCATTTAGGACGAGGCAAGATTATGTGGCAATTCCATATAGCTAGCCCAGAGCCAAGGAAATAGAAAACGGGAAAGTCTGTGCCATTCTGTTGCACCACTAGTTCTTATTGATTTTGTGTGCAATTGTAAGTCTTATTTGTGTTTTTTTATGAATACATGCTCATTGTTATCTATTTGTTTTCTTTGATTGATATGTCGTGGGTTCAGACTTTCCTCGCACTCGAAAGATCCAGCTTCCTGAGATTACAAGCTCGCGTAGCAAGCATTCATTCGACCATGCTCGCCTATCGCTTGTGTGGAAGGTGGGCGTGTTAGAATACAAAGTTTTAGGTTCAGATTTTGAGATGTATATTTATAATTATAATAGTTAAATAATTATGTTACAGAGTTGATTTTTTTGACTTAGTGAATCTATCTGATATCAATTTAGGCAACAATGGAATAATATCTTGATGGAAATGCATTAACACAAGTCCCATGAAACGATCTTCGGTCATGTGGCTTCGGAGCTGTGATTTTAGCCAGTGCAAGGCTGAAAAACTTCGTTCTGCACAAGCCATGTTAATTGGCAAACTCAGAAAATATGTAACAGTAGTTTACAATTAGGATAAATATCTGCATCACACGTTCTAAAAATTTCCACAACAGATAGTTCGCCACTATGTGTTAATTTGTGATCACAACATATAAAATTCTCACTACAAAAACTCACCCAAGGAGGTCTTGACCTCCACGGCTGCTAATTGGATCCGACCTTGGGACCAACAAAAATCACTTAAAAGGTAGGAAAACATAAAATCTGGGAATGTTAAAACAGGTTGTACTGGAAATGCTCTTGTAACATAACTAGTTCATAGTGTGTTCCCTCACACAGAGAGGGTGCAACCCTTATGCTTTCTGCAACTAAATCTCTCGAAATAAAAAAATCAGCGAGATGATTCTTGCTTTATTCATTTGAGAACAGGCAGTTAATCTCTCTCTCATATTTATACTTAACAAAATATAGTAAAATTTATGATAATTATTTACATATTTATAATAATTATTTATTATATTGTAAATTTCATGTTCCAGAAGACGAATCAATGGAGGTTTCAGCTGGGTGATTTTGTGACCGTGAAAGCAGACTTTACTCCATCAATTTACATTGTATGTTTTGTGCTCATTTTCAATACACACTTATTATTTGTGTTTGTTTTTTAATGAATTGCAAGCATTAAATTATTGTATGTGGTGTAAATCAGTTTCAGATTTGCTTTGCATTTGTTATTAATTAATGTACTGCAAGCAATAATTACAAAAAATTAAATTGTTTAGCCAGTAGTAATTTGCAATAGAAATATGAAGCTGCACATAATGGTTTTAGGAAATGAAAATGGAGTTTATCGTAGATTCCAAATGGAGTGTCATTGGAATGGAAAATCATTGGTCATGTCTTCAATAAATTGAAGTAAATTGTGTGTATGTTATTTTCATTTTATAGAAATACACATTCAATAATATTAATTTCTTACCCTGGAAAAAGAATTGCACTAACATTCACAAGGGACAATCAAATAAATTTTGTTTATCTAGAAGTTGTATTTTGTGTATGTAAAATGGAACTAAAAGATGTTTCCTACACACTTTGGAATATTGATGCACTTTGGAAAAGCATGTCAACCAGTGTTACTTGACTTCTCACTTTGCTCTCAAGTGATCTAGTGAAACCAAATTTGTTACTGATCACATCTTTTGTGATGTTGCTGTAATACAAGATGTTGATCACCAACCTATCGTTCTCCAAAGAATTTCAGTGCATCGTAGCAAAAGCACAGACACTAAATAACACAAGGCTGCTTGCATGGTAGCCTGTACTGGAAATAGCTACTTATTGTTCAAATCATGCTTGTTGTTTTCATCTTAAATAAAAATTAATTGTTTAGAATTTCTGTAGAAAGTGAATAAAGAATATTAAGTTAACAGGTATTTTTGTTTGAGGAAGAAAATATTTTCGTTTGACGATCCTTTGTAGTTTTAAAATATTTTCAATGTTGTGTTGAACAGTGACATGGAATTGTGAGTGAAGGGGTGAGTTGTTTCTTCCAACAAAAAACATGCTTCTATTGTCCAAGTAATATTTCTCTCTACTTGACAGCTAGTGGTGGGGTAAAGCAATGTTGCTATTTTCTGGGTTGTACGGAATTCTTGCATCAGATTCTTGCAATAGGAGCAGCAGTAGTAGCAAGATGTAAATTGCAATGAGAGCACACACGAAGGAAGATTTCGTTTTTACCTTCATAAGCATCTCAATGGCAGCTCTGCATTGACATCACAATTTGAAGCCACTGATTGGATAATGGAACTCCCTCTCCCCTACCACCTGCTAGCAGTTAAGTAGACAGAAATAATATTCATACAGTAGTAACACTTTTTTTTCTTTCCTTTTTTCTCCACTGTAATGGAAGTACTAACAAAAGAACGAAAACTCACCATACGTCTACCAGGTAACTTTCACATAGTTGCTTCTATGATCAAACAATATTTGTTTCCATTCAATATTGTTAAAAAAAATTGTAGATAATGAATTTTCTTTCTGGTGCAGAAAGTGGGTAGTGAAAGTAGTGGAAGATCCTTCAGCCCTAAAAGTAGTCGTATGCTAGCCTCTCTCACCTGAAGCTGTAAGTGAAATACTAGAAAACTTCCCTGGCGTGGCAATGGGCAGTTAAATCACAAGGGCCTTATGACACCCACACAGTGAGGCTATCTCCCCCCCCCCTAGATTGAGTGTATGTAAACAGGGACATGGTAGCACTGCTGTGCTTTGCGCAACATCCACATAGTTTCCAGAACATCTTTAAATCTGGACATATGACTAGAGCCTGGAAGTTTGGCAAAATGCCTTTTACTTTCTCGTATACATACGTATATAATACATACAGAGTAATATACGTAGTGTAGGGAAAGTTATGTAATTCTGCGCGAAAAGATGGCCAATTTTAGGCGGAAAAAAATTCATTGCCGGGCCGTGATAACGAAAAAGTGGATAAAACCAGTTGCTAAATTTAAAAAAAAATCCCCTGACACGTGATTCTGGTGTAGCCAGAATCTCATGTTTGTTTTGTTTTCTTTTAATTTGTTTATTTTAAGTCGCATCAAAAACTATGGTTATTAGCGACTACTAATTTATACATTACATAACATTTTCTTCAGTTCTAAAAACAAATATAAAATAAAAAGTACAGAAAAATGATACAGAATAATTTAACAGTTTTGAAATACATTTAGTAGGATTTTATGTCATTTAGAATATTACATGATTTACAGAAATGTACTTTTTTTGATAATCCTCAGATAGTTCTTCCTCGTGCACATCAATATTCTGCTCGCGTCTGTTGTCCGGAAATAGATTACTGTAGTATAGCAATTGATGGATGTTGAGAGAGGTATTGCAGGGCACACAGGTGGGAGGGGGATCTCTGGTTAGGAGGTGCTTGTGACTAAAATTACAATGACCAGTTCTTATTCTTGATATGATCACCTGTTCTTTTTTTAGAAAAGTCTCGTGTTTTGTAAGTCCTCGATACCGAAAACCCCATTGAAAGGAAAACGTAAAGTTTTTCAAAAACTCTACCATTTTTTGTGAAAACAAGCTCAAAATTCCGCATTTTCAGAAACGCTCAAACGTAATTTTCTCATAAATGGCTCCAACGTTTTTCAAACTTTCGGAACGGATAGTGCTAATTGCACTCTTCAATATGACTTAAAGCTCATTTTGGTATATTTTTTCGTGTTTTCAAAAGTTACACAAATGCAATTTTTTTGAAAGATCTCTCACACCTTTATTATGCACATTGTCAGCAATCTGTAAACATATTTGTTAGTGTAAGTGCGTTAAATGACTAAATGAAGTGAAGGCGCATCACCGGTTCCCGCTGGTGCTCCACCGCACAAGTGAGCTGCGTTGGCCCCGCCCGCGCACCTGCCGCTGCCGCTGCCACGGCGCAAACCGCCCGTGGATGGAGCCTCACTGCCTCGTGTGAATGCGACTTATTCACAGCCTCATCACCTCCAACTCTAAATAGGTTAAGCGTTTTAACTCTGGAAAACTGCGACGCCATGCATTGTTAAAGCCTTACCGGACTCAACGCAAGATAGAAGACGACGTCATGCATGCCCATGAATAAATGTTTGTAAAATCCAAGATAATTCAAGACGCAAGAACAATTTATAATCAAATGTAGTTGTGTTAACAGTAAATATTTTCATTCTTAAATAGGTGGGCTCCTTTCAGGGACCACATCAAAAGAAATTCGCCAATAAATTTATTGCATAGTAGCAGTGTTTGAGCACACCTGAACCAGTTCCCCTCGAGAAATCTCACCCAGAGAGTCCACCCCTGACGACAACATCTCAACTCTCCGGGAGCTGAATCCCACAAAGGTCTCTGGCTGCTGTGAGTGGCCGACACAGGTAAGTTTGACGTACGTCAGCTTGCACTTGTCTGGCGTCCAAAAGCCTGACAATGACGAAGGCCGGCACGTCACAGTACATGGCAATTCCAAATAGCTAGCCTAGACCCAAGGAAATAGAATGCTAATACGAGAAACACTCAAACGCCATTTTCTCAAAAATGGCTTCAAATTTTTTGTTCAAACTTTTCGAATGGATAGTAATAAGGCGTCAATTTCATTTTTGGGTATTTTTTGTTTTTTCAAAAATTACACAAATGTAATTTTTGTGAAAGTTCTCTCATACCTTTAAATGCCCATTTCCAGCAATTTGTAAACACTATTGAATTTGTGAGTGTAAGTGCTTTAAATGACTTCAACTGAAGTTTTTCGAAAACTCAAAAATTTTCTGTTGAAAAGAACTTCAAATTTCGCATTTGCAGTAGCGCTTAAACGTCATTGCCTTGAAAACGGCTCCAAATTTTTCAACGAAAATTGCCATTTAGGGCAAGGTTTAACTGTTTTTTTTATATTGTTAAAATAATAGTTTTGTTCTACTATTAGGAAACCGAAAAATAAATAAAATGTCAAAAAATGCAGTTTGGGTGGCAATAGATGGCAGTTGTCAAGAGAATTGGCAAGCCGGTTAGCTAGCAGAGACCAAACGAAACAGAAAACTAATTCGGGAAAGTCTGTACCATTCTGTAGCTCCTCTAGTTCTATGGTAAAATGGACACACGAGAAAATGTAGACATTTTATTTCTAGGACCTAAATGTTCCTTTCCGTTAAAAGAAAAAAATCAAAGAAACACACAACGCTCCTTCAAGAAAAAGAGTATTTTCTTTAATGAAAACGTGAAGATGAGGTCTTTCAATACCTAAAAGAACAAATGATTGTATTTTGAAATAAGGAAGATAAATACCGTAATTCATATTTGTTTGGTAAAACCACTTATAATTTTATTTAGGGGAATCGAGATACACAGTATGCTGTTTAATATTCACTACATCACTAACAATATAACATTTGGAAATGTATAAATTTCATAGACAAGTTTTAACCGCAAAAACAATTAGGGTATGGGACGACGACTCGCCACCAGGGCTTCAAGCAGGCCTTTATAAAACTCGAATGTCATCTTAAGGCTGTCAACCTTCTCCTTAAGTGCGGTATAAGGACCAAGTTCAGTACAAAATTGGGTTTTTGCTTCCTGCAACGAATCATTCAGTTTGGCCATCACTTCTTCGTGTTCTATCAATTTCGCTTCTGCCCTGTTTAAATATAAACAAAACGTTAATTTAAGTCGTTTACTTTAGCATCATAACATTTTTATTGTTAATTTATCTCCTAGTTTCACAGATACAAATAATTCATTTACAGATATAAATAGTTTATTTAATTCATTGTTACATATTAGCTATTTTGAAGTTCAATAAAGCAATTAGGAGAGAATAAAACTCACATCTATCAAATTAAGTTATATTTTAAATAAGTGACAAAATACAATAATGAAGTTATCAAAGCACAGAGACTATTGTGCTAAACAACAAATCATTATGCAATTTAGAAATCAGCGAGGCAGAACTTGTGTCACAAGTCAATCTGTATTAACAGATTATGGAATTATAAATGTTTTGTGTAACTCACCTCTATCAAATTAAGTTATATTTTAAATAAGTGACAAAATACAATAATGAAGTTATCAAAGCACAGAGACTATTGTGCTAAACAACAAATCATTATGCAATTTAGAAATCAGCGAGGCAGAACTTGTAAGTCACAAGTCAATCTGTATTAACAGATTATGGAATTATAAATGTTTTGTGTAACACCGTTCAAGTACGTCCATAAAGGTGGCTGACACTATAGCTCAACACAAGGAAAAGTAGTTAATTATTGGACGGTGTTATGCATCAATCGCTATGCGACATCATACAATTTTTGAGATAATCGTGTTCAAAGGTTTTGGATCTGGAGCAGAATATTCAAATTGTATTATCATTTAAACAGGCAAGCTGAACAGCTTCCTATCAACACGTAATGCATAATTCGAGGACTAGATCAACAAATAATACCGCCAGTTATGCAACGTTACACCGTTGAACTGTAACACCGCAAAACCGTTCAACTGTAAACACGCAATCCACGCAACTATAACACTGCAACACCGTTCAACTAACCGCGACACCACTCAACTGTAGCGCGATACCATTCAACTATAGTATGATGTTATTCTGTAACGCGATACCATTCAATTATGGCGATACACAATTCAACTGTGGCGCAATACCGTTCAACTGTGTGCGAAACCATTCAATTATAGTGTGGTGCCGTTAATCTGTAGCGCGATACCATTCAACTATGGTGCAATACCATTCAATTCATGGCGCAATACCGTTCAACTATGATTATTAGTTGAACGGTATAGCACCACAGATCAACGGACGTCGCGGCAACACCGTCCAACTATAACTGCACAACATTGTTCAAACCTACGTGCAATACCGTTCAACTGTAGCGCGATAATGTTCAACTGTAACACCGCAATATCATTCAACTATAACACTGCAACACTATTGTCAACCGTTCAACTCTAACACGGCGATACCATTCAACTTAACGTGCAATATTGTTCAACTGTAACACCGCAATACCGTTCAACTATGACACCGTAACATCATTCAACTGTAATACCGTAACATCGTTCAACTGTAACACCGTTAAATTTTATCGCAGTATTATTCAACTACAGAAACGTCACTACGTCACCATTCAACTGTAACCGCAATACCGCTGAACATTGCAACACCGTTCAACTGAATGCGAAGACGGTTTCTATGTTTCGAGAACGAACATTTTTTTTTCGTACGCTGTAAGCTACTTTTATTCCCCATTAAAATGACGGGGAGAGTCGGGAGATAAAAAACGAGCCCAAATTTTACTTCTCCCAACACGTAACGTTGCTACATTTTTGGCGTAAAATGAAATAAATTACGTCGGGGTTATTTGACGCATTGCTACGCTTCTCTTCACATTGGTTCCGAGGTTTTGGCCTTCCGCCTCCGTGTTAACTACAAAGCACTTGCTGAATGTAGCGACGTTTCAGTCGTCTGTTTGAAAAGTATTTTTATTCTTTGCAAATTTCTGCAATTTTTCTTAATAGAATGAACTTGAAACATACATTTGTCTGGATTTCTGATCCTCGGATGCAGCACGTGGAAAATATCGATTAAGAATTTGTTATGAAATAACAAGGGAAACTGGGTTGGGCAGGTTCTCGGGTTAATTTATTCTGAAGATCTGATTTATTTTATTTAATTTATTTATTATTTATTTTGATTTTCGGCTGCCTGGATCGGCGGCCACAGGCTCCAAAGGAGCGGATACAGAATTAATACTGAAAGGACAGTGCGTTCAGTAAGCGCACGAAACGTACAGAAAGTATACAAAATGACACAAATTTCAAATAAGGTGCCGACACAATTTAATTTACATTATTAATTACTGATATGGGAGGCCAAATTGCCGCTTGGGCCTAGTGGACACTCACTAAGGAATACAGAAATTACTAGCAGTCTAGTACTGCGTGATAACAAGAGTGACATGCAGGGCGTATTCGCCTCTACATCTTCAAAGAATTACAAAAGAAACTTCAACTGTGGCAGCCTAAGCCGCATAATAGCTCACAATTTTTTACATCGAATAGTACATACCTGTAGTAAATACAATTTTTCCCAAAAACACTTCAACAGTGAATTTTACACTTTAATAATTTCTCCCAACACCTACCCACCACCATTAATGTCCCGATAACACCCTGTTTCACACCCAGTATTAGTTTATACACATGATATGGAATGTCTGGTAGTCCTTTGTGATGCGCAAAACAAAAAACGTTATGCAGCGCGCAGCCTCCTCGTCATACGCGCTGCGGGCCATCTGCGCGCGCCTTTTTATAGGCATCTAGTGACGTCAAAGGCGAGTATCGATCGCCCGGCAGCGGTGGCAAGGGAGGCGGAACGCCGCGCTCAGAGAATGCGAAGGCGGGGAAGCAAAGAGCAGAGAGAGCGAAATTTTTATATGTTCTCTGGAGGTTGTAACATTACCCCCCCTCCAAGAATTTGGAGTAGAAAAAGAACATTTTTATAGAAAGGTCTTTTTCTACGACATACTGATTGATCTTTGCTGCCTCTCTTCTCGAATAATACCTTTTTAATCTACTTACATGAACTTTTTGTCTTCTTGAGGCTAAACCTATGATAACATTTACTCCAGAAACCTTTTTTACTCAAAAGGGACCTGTCCACAGCGGCTGGAGCTTACGCCCGAGCCCGGGTCGAAAAGTTTCATTCTTTAACAGCAACTGTTCTCCGACTTTTAATACAAGATTTGCACAATTTTTGTCATAGTATTTTTTTACTTATGTGTTTACTTTGTTCCAAATACTGTTGCGCCGCGTGACGGCACTTTGCTAATTTTTTTACACAGATTTTTGTACACTTCACTAGCACACGGCACGACGGCGGGTGGATTTTTTGCTTCTCGGTTGACAGATGACGGCAGCTCGAAGCGACGGCCGAATACCAGTTAATGCGGCTCGAATTTAGAAGCAGTATGAGAGGTTGAGTTGAATACAGCGGTCGCGTAGGGAAGCCACGCGTCCCAGTCCGTGAGGTCTTCTTTCACGTAGTGACGTAGGTATTCTTTTAAGGTGCGGTGAGTTCGCTCCAATGCGCCGTTCGTCTGCGGGTGGTAGGCTGTGGTGTGCAGTCGCTTGATTTTCAGCAGTTTGCACGCCTCTGCGAAGACCTCGGACGTGAAGTTACTGCCTCGGTCAGTCAAAATTGCCTGTGGAAGACCAAACACAAGTATAAATTTTGTGACAAATTGAAAGGCAATCTCTTGAGCGGATTGATTAGGAACGGGAATAGCGAGTAGGTATTTGGACAGGGCGTCTTGAATTGTAAGAATATATGAATTTCCACTCGAAGACAGGGGCAGGGGTCCTACAATGTCCAAGTCAATTCTTTCGAATACTGAAGAGGGGGTGGGAGTAAGAACCATTTCTGCTTTGGCAGTTTTTCCGGGTTTATTCTTTTGACAAGAGGGACAACTTTTTACATAGTTTTTCACGTCTGTGGTCATTTGTGGCCAGGTATAGCACCCTTGTAGGCGCGTCATCATTTGCCCTATGCCACAATGTCCCCCTAATGGATCACTATGAAATTCCTGCAGCAACCGCTGCCTAACATTATGTTTCGTTACCTTAATAACTTTATCCCAAAATTCTTTATCCTCTGTATCTTGTAACCGGGATGAGCGACGCACGAACTGAACATCGCAAGGGGCGCGGCTAAGGGCAACCGCGTTAAGAGTTTTGGCTACCCTTCCGATATTCAACTTCAAAGTCATATTCTGACAATCGAATGCGCCACCTAGTGAGGCGCATGTTCGCAGTTGTGAGGTTACACAACCACTTCAAGGGTTGATGATTAGTAATAACTTTAAATTTTCTCCCATATACATAGGGGCGAAAATGTTCTACAGCCCAAACTAAACCCAAAAGCTCTTTCTCCACAACGCTGTAATTCTCTTCACTCTTACTAAGGGTGCGGCTGGCGAACGCTACGGGGTTTTCAGGATTTCCCTGAGACAGCACGGCGCCTATTGCTCCGAAACTGGCGTCCGTGGCTATGATAAACTGTTTCTCGAAGTCGGGAAATTGAAGAACGGGAGTGGTGGTCAAAGCACGTTTCAGCTCTGAAAAGGCGAGTTCGTGCTCGGTCACCCACTGATATTCAGCGCCCTTTTTCAACAGGAGTGTTAGGGGTTTAGCGATTTTACTGAAATTGTTTATAAATCGCCTATAGTAAGAGGCCAAGCCTAAGAATCCTTTTAACTGTTTTACGTTCTGGGGCCGAGGAAAATTCCACACAGCTTCAGTCTTTTTGGGGTCGGATTGAACTCCATGGTTGGAAATTACGTGACCTAAATAAGCTACCTCTCTCTTTAAGAATTCACATTTGGAGGGCTGAAGTTTCAATTGAAACTGACTAAGTCTTTTGAAAATATTTTCTAAATCGACAAACATGTTCTTTTAAGGTACACGAAAAAATTACTAAGTCATCCAAATACACATACGCCTGTATAGGCTGTAACCCACTTAACACTGCGTTCATGCACCGTTGCATGGTTGCAGGCGCACTCTTTAATCCCATTGGCATCTTTAAAAATTCAAAATGCCCTCCCAGGGCACTGAAAGCGGTCTTTTCCCTATCTTCCTTCCTAATTGGAATCTGATGAAACCCTGAAGCTAAATCTAACACACTGAAATACTCGGCTTTTCCGAGATTATCTAGAATATCAGTTATATTGGGAAGGGGCTGGGCATCACCCACTGTTTTCTCATTTAACTTTCTAAAATCTACTACTAACCGCCACTGCGGCTTCCCCGTAATGTCTGGTTTCTTTGGTACTAACAGAATGGGGGCATTCCACGCGCTATGCGACGGTTGAATTATGCCGTTTCGTAACAGACCTATCTGCGCCTTCGCTTCCTCTTGCAACGCCTGAGGTAGGCGCGGTGCCGGGTTGAATGTGAATGGCGTGCTCGGCGGCGACGGTGACGGAGAGCTGATCTCCGAGCAAATAGAAGACATCGGAGTATTTACGACCAAGCTCTGACATGTTCTGGTGTTCGGTGCGAAGTTCCTTGTTCAGTACTGCTCCTCGCTCGTGGACGTCTGGAAAGTCATGGAAAGAGTGAGATACGCTTGACAGTGTTTCAACCTCTATCATGCGTGGCGATAACCACATGGCCTTTTCATTTAAATTTAGTATTTTTGCCGGGCAGCGCCCGTTATGACAGTCTACTAATGCAGCGGCCATGTAAATACCGGGTGCCAGTTCCCGTTGCTTTACGAGTCCGATACCGCGATGATTAGTAGGCAAAAATATACATTTCTCAGCTCTGGCCGGGATGTCTATGTCCACGAAGGACGGCGGTGAAGTGGCTAAGGGCACATACCCCATTCGCGTAGTTAATCTGTTAGTTCTATAGTTCACACTAGCCTTTTCTTTTAGAAAAAAGTCTCGACCCAGAATCCCGTCTACGGCTAAATGCATTTCCGTAGGTACTACAAAGAATTCATGCTCTATAAAAATGCTCTATGCAAAAAAAGTGAGAATAACGAGGGAACATGATGGCAGTATGAAAATAGTTTTAAGAAGTGTGTCGCTAAGGGATCTGTACTAGCAAATAATTAAAATATGAAAATAAAACTGTTAATTGAAAGGATCAGAAATAGTGTATGCATCCCCAGTCTGCACACTCCTAACATAAAAACTCAAATTCTACAATGTAGAGTCCATGAAATTTGCATGCCTGTCACAATTGAAACTTTACAATAAAAAAATAAAAACCACACACATTGAGAAAAATTTACTTAATACATCTTCCAATTGTTTTTTTTATATTTTGATGTAAGTTTTCAAATTAAATTGGGTATAACGTTAATTTTTTTTAACTTTAGTAATTTTTATGTTCTTCCTTAATTTAACTAATATTGTAAACACTAATTTGGCTTCTTCTTCGGAAACTAATTTTGTAGTTTGTTACACTTGATGAGGGAAATAGAATCTCAAATGTAAACCCTTCATTGAACAAAATAAAAAATAAATTTAGATTTTTTAAAATGTGGTTGTCCTAAATAAAAAAGGGACTAAAAAATATTAGAAAATATAATTTCAATAGTGACAACCAAATCAAAACTTGTTTCTTGTCCTAAAACATTGTTTAAGTTTTCTGTCCTCAAGAAGCGCTATCACACAGTACTGCCTCATATTTTGAAAAAGATTTTTTGACATCATGTGTTGGGCACACATTTGTATTTTAACAAGTTTATTCTAACTACATAAACACAACTAATAGTCCCAAAATTCTGGAATACACAAAATATGCATTACATGTAAAACATTTTCTATCTATTCTATTAATATTTTGCTCTAGGGCATATTTCAAGTTTCTGAGAGATATTGGCATCAAAAAATGTGCAATTACATGAGCGTTCGTAGCTTTACAAATAACAAGTATGTACAGAATGTAGAGATACAATTCTAAACCTGAGATATTCTAAGCCTGTTCGTTGTCATTTTGTTTAAAAATTGACTAATTTTGTCTAGGAATGTAAGGTTTGAGAAATTATGCTTTTTAACATGGATTTGTTCAACACTTTTGCTGTTTTGTTTTTTTCATTAGCACAATGATACAATGACTTTCAACAATATTCTTAAAATTCTTATACTGAAATTGAAAATAAGTTAATTAATTATTTTGGGCGTCAGGTTATACACCTGAAGTATTTAAATTATTAATAATTTAAAAATGATGGGGAACAGATATGACTAAATGTAATTGAATAATTTTTGCCTTGCCACGTGGAACAAGTTTTAGATATAGTAATTATAAGATCGTCACAATTGGTATGTCACAGCCTGTGTTCAAATTTTAAAATATATACCTTACTGATATTCAATGAGAAATGAAGCGATTATCAAATATCTGATATTACTGATTTGATGCAAGTATGAAAAGAGGAAAAATAAATCCCACAACATTTGAAAACTAGAAATGAACCCTTCCTATAAAGAAGGACTTGAGTAATTGATTCTTTTAATATACTACTGTACATTGAAACCACTTCCCTCTATTCACAGAGGACGCTATTAATTTATATTTAAAGATGAAAATAAACAAATAAAATTAAAATCAATAAGTTAATTGATTAATTTTAATACAAAGAGATGATATGAATTAATGAATTTTTTAAAGAGACAATTACCAACAATGCATGCAATTTTCAGAATTACAAGAATACTTTTAACAAATGCTGGACCCCAAAACAATTCATTCAGTTCACTCGCATAGCTGCCATCTCGTATACAGAGGCTTGTAGTCAAGCTCCACTTTATATAATCTTTAAGATTCATAGATACCATTTGAAATCAACAATAAAAAACCATGGACATAGGCAGAATATTAGTTTAGATTTTACTTACATATATTTGAATCCTGAAAGACATCATTTTCTCATTTGACAAATATAAATTTAAGCAATAAAATAATACAGAACTCATCTGATTACTCAAAACACTACACTAATTTATTAAAGGAAACAGAGAAGGGACAATGGAATTTAATATCTCTGAAGAACATTAGATTGCTTGCAGTTCCCCAATTTTCTTCAGTTATAAAATAAAATGGTAGCAATTTTCTTAATTAAATTGCTGCAAAGATAAGTATTTGATGAACAACAAATGCATCAAAACATTCCAGTACATGACAGTGCAAATAAATCAGTTGTCAACTTTTTTCACTTATGTACACTACGTTTCAATGTGAATGCTAGCATGTAACAGCACGGAACAAAAGAACACTGCAAGAATTCAAAAGCACAGCACCACAGGATGACACCAAAAGCTGACATCAAATAGGGCCTATTGAGGTTTTCATGTCTGTGATGTCTGAAGACATTTGATCCATTACTATTAAGAATTTAACAAAAGCAAAATTTCAGCACTTTCTTATACAAGAATTTTCAAACAAATGGTGACATCCAAGTTGAAAAAAATTGATTTCCAAAAGCCATCAAAATAAAACAATTACTTCCCATTACATAAAAATATTCATCATACAACAATCCAATAAACTGAACACATTGAATGTTATTAAAGGAACACAACTAATTAAATTTCATATGAAAAATCAACCCACAATCAGAATTAACTTTAGTTTTCACACATGATTATACACATTACTGGTTCAACTTTTACAATATTTTCATCAGATCTGAACTAGCAACATCAATAACTAGGCAATTACAAGCAGACTCTCTTATGAAATACTAAGCAAGTCTTAATTACACTTCTGAAAACTAATGAAATAACAAGGATAAACCAATTAACAATTAATAATTCAAACTTAAATATAAATGAAAGGTTGAGAATCAATGTGGCCAAACCTAATTAATAATAATACAATTTTAGGAATTAATACTTAAACTGAATTGCATGAAATTAGTGAATAGAAAAATTATTGAATTACTTATCAAAAGATTAAATGAAATCTATACATTAGTTACAATCAGTAATTTTAGAAATTGACATAAAGCAAAAAGAATTACTTTCATGAAAATAGTACTGAATATAGTCAAATTATTGAATTACTTGTCACAGAATATGAATTAAATGAAAACTATACATTGGTTACAATTGACAATTTTACAAATGAACATAATACAAAAACCTGATTTGTATCACTACTACTGAACAGAGAAATTAATGAAATACATATTATAAAACAAATGAAAGATTTTTTTTACAATCAGCAATTTTACAACTTTTTATTTATATTTATTAACGTCAAAAACAGTTTGAAACTGTGTGTGATGAGCTATAGGGAGAAGTGAAATTTGTGCACGTTTTTATAATTCTGTGATCTCAATCCTAAACCATATTCTAGTAGAATTTTGAATACAGAAAAAAGAGCATCCTTTTTCCAAGTTTTGTCAACAAAATATTTGCTCCTATATAGTAAAATATATTTTCAAATGTAAATTAGCTATAAATTTGTGCCCTTAACCCTCATCACGTTCTTCATGAAAGAATAATACTTCTTGGCGCAAAAATATGGAAAACGATAATTTGAATAACTATATTTCCCACTGAAATTCAGAAGACCTTCTGAACTAGTATAAGAAGTTTACTTCTACAACTACTAATAGAAGACACTCACATTTCTGTCGAGTCGCTTTTGGTTTCAGAGCAGCACATCACAAACTGAAATGAAAGAAGTTAAATTTTTAGACAGCCATGCAAATTCATTGCTGTTTCATGCTGTTATGGCACCTTGCATGTCTCTGTGAAAAGAACGTACACGCCCTTGAGTCCTGCAAAACCTCTTCTGCAGCAGAAGGCGTTGTCTGGCAAACTTTCTGCAGCGTAGTGTAAGGAATTTGTCTCTGGTAATGCATACAGAGCGTAATCCAAATCCACATGAATTGGAACCTTCAAAAAGAAAACAGTACCGTAATCTACTGTATTTATTTCCCAACAAACATACCCAGCAATTAAATTCTACCTCACCTGAGGACAACAACTGACGTCTTGCACTTTTCTTAGGGGTACACATCACCTAAATAAGTAAAAAATAGTTATTAAACAAAAATAAAGAGAAATAAAGCACAACTAATAAAATTTCCACATACCTCCAAATGCCTTATCCACTTTCTTTTATTTGATGACTCACATAGGGCATCTTCCTTAGTAGTAGTTTGAATATTTCTGGAACTAAGGAAAAATTCATGAAAGATTGTATTCAAAATGAGTTGAAAGAAACACTTAATAAAAATACCACTATTTAACTTACATTCAAAATTCTCTCCACCTTCCTTCGAAGCCCCTTCGTGCACGGTTTTATCTGGAAAAACGGAATATTTACATACAACATAAAAATGAAAATTTCTCATTTGAGTTTATAATAAAGGATATGTTGCGCTAAAAATGTAGTTAAGTATTAACTTCCACAATAATTGTGAACAATGATGTGAAGCGACTCATTATTAACAATTTCTTACCTGACAAAAAAAGTGTAGGGACAGCGGTTTTTTTTTAGCCCCAGCAGTATTTCCCGGCATTTACTTCCTTCAAAGAAATGCCGATCATAGACATACATCCGATTGCGACTCTTGCGGTGTTATATTCGAAATCACTGGATTACCGGAAGCATTAATCCAACTCGCGAACAATTCTTTGTCACTTCGAGGAAAGCCATGTCTCATACTAAAATGATCACCGCAATTCAATACGGCACATTTAATTTTCTTTCGTGAAATATTAGCCATATTTTGAATGTGTTAATGTAGCACGAGAGGCAAAACAGCTGTATCCAGTGGTCTGACAGGAAATACTCTTTGGAAATACCTCCCTTTGGAAACTGTTCCACAGACTTCCTATCTTTCACGGAGTGTACGACGAATACGCTCGCACCGCGCCTGGTGGGTAAGGGTATCGTCGTATAGGGTACTCATCCGCACTGGCCTATATGAGTGCTCCATCTATCTTATTTTGTCTATGATCCCCACCACCTTCCTTTCAGCTATTTGTTGTTTTCAAACAAGGCTGGCACATGGCGGAAATAAACATGGGCTGGCTCAAAGAGTAAACAACATAATCCCTAAGGAAAATATTTCAGAGAAGGAACTCGATAATAAACCAAGACCGAGACCCAATTATTTGTCCAGCCCAAGGAGGTGGTCCAGCCAGTCCAATTATAAGCGCCATGCTTTTCTGTATGGATTCTATGAGCTGTCGAGAATGACGTCACATTGTTTGGCCACAGTTTAGTATAACAGTTGCGAAGCTCCCTATAATTTTTTTCATCCGTGCGACCTCAGCGCTCCCAGTGGCGAGCAAGAGGCAGCACCAGTGCGTTTAGGTGCGGCATGTATATTTGCATGCTGTTTGCGCGTAGTTTACTTGATGCTATGTGATAACGATACATTTTTTATGAAGTGAATTGAATCGATTGAATATTATTATTATCAGCTCTTAGCTCACTTGCCATTATTAAATTATGACTGATCACATTTACGTCTTGCGTACATTGATGCACGCCATTTCCTATCTATTTACGCTATAAATTGTAGGAACAATCGAAAGAATTCGCCAAATATGTCCTTTATAGGTTTTCTAAAGAGACAGAAAGGAAAGCCTTAACAAAATTGTTCGTGAATGTTATTATTGTAAACCGCATATGCAATAAGTTAATTCCAACGTTTTCAATATGGTTTCGTGTATATTTTTTGTATTTTCGGCGCTTCAATCATGTTGAATGTTAAGAAAGATTATATATCAGCTAATAAATATTATTTAAACCTTGATTTATACCATTTTATCATTTTAAATTTATTATCATATTAAAATTATAATTATATTTTAAATATTATTGTAATTTCTAGGTGTGGGATCCCCATCTCAATAAGGTTTTTTACACAGTTGTCCTTGATTCTTACAGCAATGATCCCTGCTGCGATGATCCCTTATTTTGCTTCTGCGCAGTAAATGTAGATTTTATCATCTCCTTTTGACAGTAATAAATTTCCATTTTATGATAAACTTGGAATGAGTGTTTTGTTATGTATACACCACAAATTTTCAGATGTCAACATGCCGTTGCGCTGTTTTAAAAGTGTTCTAAAACTTTCAGCATTAAAAATTATTATTATTCTAGGTAGTACTTATAGGCTTTAAGACAGATGCATCTTGCTGGCCACCAGGAGCGCTAGTGTCGCACGAGCTGTCAAATGGACGAATTCTCCTCCCATTAGAGCTTCGCAACTGTTATACTAAACTGTGGTTTGGCGGGGAAATGTTGAGTAACAAGCTCTGGTGTAAGGCAAAACATTTCCTAGAGAATTAGTAAGTTTTTGGCTGTATTATGTACTGACGGAGCTTTGTATTTCTTTATCAAATTTGTTATTTACAATATTAACTTTCTTTCGGTTTATTCAGGTTCTGGATGCGCATCTCGTTCAGATAATGTGATTTACAGAAGTACTATTCTATCAGAAATATTTTACGAAGGGAAAGGTTTATTAGGGTTAACTTGACGATTAGAGCAGACTTTTTGGAGTCAGAAATCGACTCGAAAATTTCTAAAATTATTTCAAATATATGCATGTTCCAGTTTGTAATGCATTGAGCAAAATGAAAAATGGACTGACGAACTGGCTGAAAGGAGGTTGAGGGAATTTGAAGCAAGCGGCGCATTTTCTGTAAAAGAAGCGTAGAAATGATCTTGTCCCAAAAATCTCCAAGCACTTTATTATATTTTTTTCAAATAATTATGTTTATGTTAACTTTTTTGATGGTTTTATATGCGGCAATGACGCTAAACTGTATTTCGTATCTTTCCTTTTATAGAAAATTTATTAAAAATTGAGATGACAGTGTGATTTAACGCAAAATGTACTTAAAATGAATATTTACTTCCTATGTATCACATTAAATCCAGAACGCAAAACACAATGTCCTTTATTTGTTTCCTTCTTTACATTCAATACAAATTATTAAAATATTATTTGTACGTGACCAAACGATGAAATATAACTTATTTAAGTACTATAATTAAAATGGAAATTTGATGGGAAAATACCACCTGTTTTATCACATTTAAAACATTTTGTTACAAAAAATTTAAGCGATAAGAATTATCACATTTCATTCATTGTACATTTTTTTGTAGGCATAGTTTTGTGGACATCAAAGAATAACAGTAGGGATGACAAAGAAACTTGTTTTAACTGGATTTAATTCCGCAGATATATGTGATAACTTCAAATTAAAAATAAAGATCATTGAAGTAAACTCATTTCAAACACGAAATTGTGTAAAGCATTTTATATTCCGTACCGCTTTTCTTGTTAAAGTTTACTAAAGAGTTATCATTTTTGCAGGCCTTAATTTTTTATCAGCTTAGGTCCGTACCAGTTGAATTTATGGACAATAAGTAGACGATAAAAAAGTAACTTGAGAGATGTGTACAAAAATATACGACGCTGTAAAGTACATACCAATACAGGTATTACAAACATATACAGGAATTTTTACAATCAATAACAGAAGACGTTTTCAAGATAAAAATGTACCCTTTTCCTCCATATTTTTATTGGAATGCTTCGTTTCTTTCATGGTATAGGTGCGTCAACAAAACAGATTGAGTAGTCATGCTCTTTTTATACTAGATACTTCTCAATATTGTAGTATTGCACTTTGTATTAATTACAATTAAATCAAAAGAACATGACTGCGAAATTAGGTGTGTTCATATTTTTTAATCTTACCTAAATTACCGTCAAACGCGGGAGACTGTGCCATACAAGGTATTAGATGCGAAGAGCCATTTGTTGAGAAATACCCATCCTATTGACAAGTATAGGAACTTTGCTGTTTCTGACTTGCTCAAATAGCTAGCACGATGACAGACATTCATCAAGGTACTTGGCACAAAAATGAATCACTTTTATAAAGCGACTTTCCACGATCATCGTGCATTCTATTTGTGCAAGATGGAAACAGCAAAGTTCAATACGATGCATTTGTCTCAAAGATGGAGTCTGGCACATTCTCACACCATGTGACATACTCTCGCCCCATTTGTCGGTATGACTTTTTCTGGTTACCTCCATCTGCATAATATTTCTAGTAATACAATGCACTTTTTTCCAGTAAGCAGAAATATGATCGTTTTTATTATTATATTTTTGGCAAATGGTTACCTTCCACTTACAAAAACAATCCATGTCGTATGGTCAGCGCACTCGCTTTAACACATATTTGAGGAGATGAGAAGTTTCTGATGAGGAGCAGTCTCTGTATGTGTGAGTTCACTACTGGATGAAGTTGTGAGGCACAAAACATCTTTTTTGTTCGCGTACTCCGATTTAAATATAGTGTCCCTTCAAGGTCACGAGCTGGAACGCGATGGGGGGGGGGGCACGGTCAACCAATAGGGAGCTTCATCGTCTTTGGAGGGACGACTCATGAGGAGTGAGGGCCGACCGAGTGAGGTACCCCTTCTGGTTACCAGAGGTTAGGGTTGCCACCTTCGAAGAACACCTGACCCGGAGATCACTAATTACATGGGGGGGGGGAGTTAACGGAAAGTAAATTCATAAATTGTCAACATTTATTATGAAATAATATACGCCTTTATACGATTAATTATTTCATAACAGTAACACATTTATAGTGTTAATAATTCATTATTACAGTAACAATAAGTACATTAATTTTCGACTAGAGATGGTGAACTGATGGAATACTGATTTTGCCGCGCAGTCCAATTTTTATTTATATATTGTCATTACTCATTACTATGAAAGCATACGATAAAATTAAATTATGAAACACAGATTATATGTTTTTTAAATGAAAAACGATATTTAATTTAATTTTTTATGGTTCAGGGATTTTAAAAAGTAAACCGGAGCCCGGAGATCGCTCCTGGAACCCGGAGTCTCCGGGTCGAACCCGGAGAGGCGGCAACCCTAAGGCCTCATTCACAATGCAAACTTAAACGTATCGTAATGCTATAAACTTAGCCGCAAAATTTACACGTAAAAACATGCGTTCACAATGACGAACGTAAGCTGGAACGTAAGTTTCGCCTGAGCCAATCAGAATTCAATGTACTGAAACTTGATCGATTCGTCTCTGACATGGTGAAAAGATCTTTCCACCATGGTTTCTAGCTTTCCCTTTGAGATTCCCATCGATTTGTCTTTATATACATGCGAGTAGATGTAGTAGTGCTCACATTTCCTCCATCTTATAAACAAGGATTCTCATGAACCAAATTCACGAGTAATTCGTCCGACATAATTAGTTTATTCGCCATCTCAGGTTAAAGTCACAATAAAAATTGTCCAAATTCTCACACTGAATTCACTACACGCATCAAAAGCGTTCGCAATCTAGTTCTTTACATTACAAAAACAATGACATAACCACAAACTACCTGAACACAATTTGAAATCGAACTTCCATGCTGCTCTCTGATTGGTCTTCGGTAGAATTCCGACGTTAACTTAACGTAAAAGCTAGGAGCTTGCGAACTCTTAAGTTCACGGTCTTACGTCAACGGTTATGTCAAGGCATTGTGAATAGTCTCGCTTGATAACTCATTTCTAGGTTTTGCGGTTACGTTACGTTTATGTTTAAGTTTGCATTGTGAATGAGGCCTAACAGAGACGCACAGGTGATGCACCGTCAGCGCAACTTTTCCCGTACAGCCACACCTCGATGTACTAGAGCGATGACGACGACACGTTTAGTACAATACGCGCACGCTTTCTTCTGCCCCGGCATACCCACCCCCACTCCTTTTCTATCATTTCTTGGATTCAGAATAAATTTTAGAAACAAGCTTTGTTGACAAATTCTGATAACGAGAAAAGTTTGCTCTCGTGAAATAGACATTTATTTTGCATCGAAAAACGAGCTACAGATTTCATGCAAAAGTCCTGTCAACAAAATACCCCCCCCCCACTGTTCTAGCATCTAGCGAAAATGAGGGCACAAGAGAACGTGCGGGGATAACAGTGGCTGAGTTTTGTACTCATGGGGCCGTGTGCGCCCCCTTCCAGACCCAATCCTCACGCGAAAAGTCCCCCAGAGGCGCCGAGAAATCAAATCCCCGATGAAAACCTCTAGATCGTTGCTAGCCCCTACACTTCCATTTATTTGTAGTGGCGCTTGAAATAAATCAGCATTTACGGTGTCATCCAATCGGCAACTTGAACACAGTGACGTCATGCCACCGTCAACAGCTGATTTACTTCAAGCGCCACTACAAAGTAAATTAGCTGTTACGATGTCATCCAATCGGCAACTTGACGTCATGTCACCGTCAACAGCTGATTTCCCTCAAGCGCCACCACAAAGTGCCTAAACAGCTGTTCACGGAGCTCGAACGTCAGCACAGTGACGTGACTGTGGTGTCGTTCAATGCCACCGCGAAGAGCTGATTTGCTACAAATGAATGGAAATGTGCAGCAGCCCGGAGGTTGTCAGCGGGGAGCTGCGGGGGCGGGGGCGGGGGGCGGGGCCTCGGCCTGCATCTGCAGGATGAGCGAGCGCAGCGCCGAGGGCCGCTCGGCCGACAGCTGCTGGTGGCGGTTGAAGGCCGAGATGAGCTGCGCCACGCTGAACCGCGGCTCCTCCTCCTCCTCTTCCTCTTCCTTCTTCTCCTCCTCCTCCTCTTTCTTCGTCTCCTCCTCCTTCTTCGTCTCCTCTTCCTCCTCCTTCTTCGTCTCCTCCTCCTCCTCCTTCTTCGTCTCCTCCTCCGCCTGCTCCCTCTGGGCGTGTGCGGGGGCGTGCGCGGGGGGCGGGGCGCTGCCGGGCTCGGAGGTGGCGCGCTCTCGCGGCTGCGCCGGGCGCGCGGGGGCGGTGGAGGGGGCGGGCGCTGCGTGGGGCGAGGAGTGGGCGGGGGCGGCGTCGAGGGAGGCGGCGGAGCCGAAGGGCGAGGGCGCGGGCGAGAGGGCGAGGTCGGGCTGCGAGGCGGCGGCGCTGGCGGCGGTGGCGCGGGCGAGGGCGGCGGCCAGCAGCGGGCTGGGGGCGCCGGAGCCCGCCCCCGCCCCCGCACCCGCCCACGCGAACAGCTCCTGCGAGCGCGACAGCGCGCGCAGCCCGTACAGCTTCTCCCGCGACCGCGACAGCGACACCTGCACACACACACGCATACACACCACTCTGGAGGCGGGCATTTCGTAAAGCTATACTTCGGGTTTTCTTTCTTGGCGCACGGGGGGGTGTCAATAAAATGGAATATCTCGTGGTATTTCGCGTCCTCCTCGGTTGTGCCGCTACGAGTCGCATGATCGCGACTGTATCGAGCAGTGCTGGCGATCATGCGATTCCTGGCGAGAGAACGACGCGAAATACCGTGAGATATTCCATTTTGATGACACACCACTGTGCGCCAAGAAAGAAAAACCCAAGTATAGTGGCACTAAAACAGCACGGACTTTCTCGACGGTATTTTCATGCAAAATTACACGAAAAGTTTTCAAATTTTCGAGAAATTTGACATGTTATTTCAAAATCTATTTTTAAGAAACAGATTTCATTAAGAGAAAAATCTCTATTTTTAATATTTTAGTTATAAGAAGACGCCGAAAAAATGTTGAACTTTTGCAATTTTCGTAAAATAAGGATTTTTCAATGAACATGAGATCTGCACCATTCTTCACCACCACCAACTCCTTCACACTAGCGGACAGCAAAATTTAATCAAAAACGGTGCAGCCATTTTTTTTTTTGAAAATTTGTAAAATGTCCCAGGGGCTTCATGTAATGTACCCACCACAATTAAAATATCGGTTATAAATTCAAGGGGCCGCGACATCAGCCAGATCAATTGGGAAATATAAATTTTGGAGAAAATAAGTTGAACGATTTAGCCGCTGGCGTTGTTCATAGATGGGAAGATGTTTTCCCATCAACTGATTTTTCGGTATCAAGGACCCACAAAATGTGCATTCTCGCTACCCCACGTGTTGATTCTTTTTTCTTAATTTTAGCAACTCGATTTATGCACTTTTTCGTTTCTAGGGCCCTGGAATAAGAGTTTTCCTGGCGAAAATTCGCCGTTTTTCGCGCAGCATTACATAGCTTCCTCTGTCCTCCGCAGGGAGAAAGCAATACGTAAATCTGCGCTGCAGCCCAGCCAGAGAACTGCATTACGTTTCGCTCCTGTTCACTTCCTGTCCAAATGGGCTTGAGAGTGAAGATTGATTGATTGATTGATTGTTTCGTGTTTCCGGGCGCGTCAAGTACTTAGGTCATTAGTCCCGTACGTGTAGTGCGTGGTTTTTTCTCGGGATGTGATGATGATCTTTTCCCCGCTGGATGGCGAGATCTGGCGCCGATCTACCGTCGACTAGCGGGGGTTTTCCCTCAACCAGGTATCTCCCACCAGCGGGGCACCGCCCCAGCCGGGACAAGCTGTAAGCTCCCGACCGGTCTCCCGGCATGTGTGGTAGTGTAGTGCATGTTAGTGTTAGTGTGTGTGTAAGAGGAGAGGATAGGATAAGGAAGAGGAAGGAAAGGTCGCGCGCGGTCCGTGGCCCGTTTGTTAGGGTACTGGTCCGGCATTCGTCCGGTGTTGATCGGAAAAAACACGGAAAACTACCGATCAGTGCAGCCGACCGCTAGAATTCTCCTCCAGACAGCGACTGAATTCGACCTAGCTGAGAAGCTAGTGTCGAAAATCCTGCCGCCGTCGAGAGAGAACCTCCCGGTCAGAGGGACTGCAGTGACATCGTTGATGCACTGAGCCATCTCTCTCGGTGAGAGTGAAGATGAACAATGGGGAATGACTCATCTCCACCCCTAGTGCCAGTTGCACAGTACGTACGATAGCTGATCGTTATAAGATCGTTAAATTGTCACGAATGCTACGTTTCATTCCCTCCGGATAAAAGGTTCACATAATGTTTGCTAGAAGTTAAGTCACTGTTTTTTTGAAAAACGGCGCGGTTCTCATTTTCGTTGAAATCTCTGAATTTTCGAAAAGTGCAAAAGTTAGAAATAATGTTCGAAAGAATGTGCTGTTGAACCATCACAAGTTGTATTCTGCTATTAAGGGAGAGAAAAATTTGGAAATTTTAAAAAAAGAAAATATTTCATTCGGCTATAGAAAGAGGGTGGGAGCCAAACCGAAAACCCAACCCGAACGAAAGAGGTTAGGACATTTCCTGCAGTAGGAGAAAGTCTGTGCTCTTCTGTGGCACTAGTCGTCGTCCTTTGGAACGCTGAAAGTCTGCTTCCAACTCAGAGCTACGCCTATCGAACGGCATTCCTCCGTTTTAAAGCCGTGCTATGTAAATGAAAACGTTTCCCGCCTCGATTTGGCCGGCTCTTCACAGCGCAGGCAGGTCATGCGGCCTGAGGCGAACCACTTCAGTTCATTAGCTGCACCCAGGGGGAATGGAAGTTAAAAAGACGCATGCAAGGAATTTGTCTAACGTTTATTGTCAATAGTTCGTTACATAATTTTGGCTCTCCTACATGCAATGACGGAAGAGCAGGCCTCATGGTCACGTAAAATTAGGCATCAATTCAATTCAATGTAATGTGTCGTTGCATATTTTGACTCCCTCTGCATCTGGGGGCCACTGGGCCACTCATTAGATATTTTGGCATCTAGAGTTTGTTTCTAACTGATTATTACCTACTTTGGCTCCCCAATGTGGGTTTGGGATGATTAGTTCGAATGCATCACGTAATATCTGAGTGGAGGAGAATTCTAGCGGTCGGCTGCTCTGATCGGTAGTTTTCCATGGTTTCTCCGATTAACACCAGGCGAATGACGGAACAGTACCCTAAAAATGGGCCATGGACAGCGCGCGATCTTTCCTTCCTCTTCCTTGTCCTATCCTCACCCCTTACACTCACACTAACATGCACTACACTACCACACATGACGGGAGACCAGTCTGGAGCTGAGAGCATGTCCCGGTTCGAGCGGTGCCCCGCTGGTGGGAGATACCTTGTTAGGGAAAACTCCGCAAGTCGGCGTGTAGTTGGGCGCAGTATCGCTCCGGGGGAGGCCATTGCCACCTCTAGCGATAAAACATGCACTACTTACGACCTTGGCAGTCAACGCGCTCGGGTCACTAATAAACCAATCAAGTGTTAAGCAGCGATTGAATGTCGTCCATAAATTACGTAACGCTAAAGGGGGAGAGAGGGTCTGAGGCAGCGTTACATAGGGGTAGGGGGCATTAGTTAAGTGTCACGTAACATAGATATTTATGTTTTTACATTTATCAGCAATTGCTGAAATAATTCTTTTTCGAGACCTGTACTAAAATGTTTAAATATCAACTAATTAGTTTTAAAAACATCAACTAAAGGTATTAGTTGTAAATTGTTACAATAAATGAAAATATTTTATCAACTTTTTTTTTGAATCTGTAAGATTACGAAGAAAATATTCAAAACTGATTTGAAAAGTATTCTAGAATCCATTTAAATTGACGCTGTAGACTAGGGAGAGTCTGGCTGCATCACCCACAACAGAATGTGCATAGCTGATCAACCATTTCTAGCCCTCATTTCTAGCATTCTTCCTTTCACTAACAATTTGCTCTAATCTTATTGCTAGGTGCAGCCAGCATCGCCAACTAATTTCTACTTCAATTATCATTAATTTTAATATTCAACACAAATAAAATAAAAAAATTGTTTTTACAGTGCTATAATTTATTCTTATTTCTTGCATTTGAAAGAGGGTGTCACAAGCGTTACATAATTAATAACGGGGGTTCAAGCACGTGTTACGGGTGCGTTACAAGGGGAAAGGGGCACTGAAAATCTCGAAATTTGCGTTACATAATTTATGGACGGCCCCCAAGAGGGCTCTTGCGCTTCGTATCCGACTTGAGCCAATGAGCTTTCGAAACCACTTCACAATATTAGCGGGTGGTTTAACTGCAGCCATTACCAAAATCATTAGGCCTTACCTCGTTACGAGACATTGAAACATATTTATGAAGTATTTCTTTTAAATATTGCATCTTCATCGTGTTAGTTTGGGTTGATCACCGCAGCAAATTGTCACATCATGCCAATTTCAAAATGTTTCTCAACACGACGTGGCGGCAGCGTCTGATCTGGCTTTTCAAATGGAGTGGCCGTGCTGTGGTCACGTGGGTCGTGACGCGAACTGGAGCTGCGCGGAACGAGCAGAAGTCGGTGCGCCGGAGCAACTCCCCCACACAACGTGTTAAAATACACTTCACAGAGTGGCTGACCCTGTGGTTTGGGTGCTCTTGGCCGTCGCTCGCCGATCTAGGGGCAGTGTTGCCAGATTAGGGGTTTTCCCCTAAATTTAGTTTTTTGGTCTTTAGGGGTTGTTTTAGGGGGTGAATTTATTTGGAGGTTTTCTTGGGGGGGGATTTCATTGAGTTCTTAAAATGTTAATTTTGTGTTAAATTATCAAAAGATGTTAGATTGTGAAATCATCACACTCGCCAACGATGAGAATTCAACTTGGTTTTAAAATTTTGGAAAGTAATGGTACACTGGTCGGGTGGGGGTAAGTAAAATGCGGACCGAGTACCTATTACTATTGTTTCAATTTGACTGTAACTGACTAGTTAACAGTAAAATATAAATATCATCATATACAATTAATAATATCTTTCATATTTCTTTCCATTCCATACCTTCCCATACATTTTGAACATGAAATAATATTTTTTTTTAATTTGAGGATTGTTTTGTCGTTTTGGGGGTTTTCACAGTGCTATCTAGGGGGAATCGCTAAAGACCATCTGGCAACACTGTGTAGGAGCCGCTTGAGAGGCGCCTGATGGTGGCGTGTAGAACAGTGGTAACGAGTCGACGTCTTTTTTGTGTCAGATCTTATTTCTACATTGTTGTCTTTTTGTTTATCTGTATTTAAATTATACTAGTGGTTAGAATTATAATATTCACAATACCATCAGTATGTTTATCATATAACTGTAAAAATTGAAGTCATCAAGTCATAAATATATAATCCTTCAAGTTTGCTGCCTTATGTGTGAACTGTTTGTTTGCTTATTATTGCAATAACATTCACTTTGAGGCGTTATGTTAACTACAATAACATTTTAACAGCTTTCATTTTTACGACAACAACCGATGCAGAAAGCAACGCGTTTTTAAAGTTTGTCAATTTGTTCCCCTTACATATTGAGATTTCGTTTCTAAATGATTGCTTATCGGCCGCGAAACGCAGAGGAAGAGGATTTGTATTACACGGAATCCGTGCCCACCCGGTCACAGCCAGCGCCGAACGGAGTGCTACAATGCTCTTTCTTCAGAGAGCTCTGCGTTAACTGCAAAAACATGGCTCCAATTTGGTGCAAGGATGGGGGCGCTTCAGCGACTCTATGAAGTGCATTCTAGCTCGTTGCACCGCTGTCTTGATAGGTTGATCGAGATTCAGGGTGCGTCCACTTAAGAGGTGTAGTGCGTGCAACTTAAGAGGTGCCGTAAGTGTAGTGCGTGTTTTTTTTCATCGGGAGGTGGGGGTGATCTTTCTCCGCTGGATGGCGAGATCTCGCGCCGACCTACCGTCAACAACCGGGGTTTCCCCAAATCATGTATTTCTCACCAGCGGGGCACTGCTCCAGCCGGGATAAGTACTAAGCTCCCGACTGGTCTCCCGGCATGTGTAGTAGTGTAGTGCATGTAAGTGTAAGTGTGTAAGAGGAGAGGATAGGACAAGAAAGAGGAAGGAAAGATCGCGCGCGGTCTGTGGCCCGTTTGTTAGGATAGTGCTCTGGCATTCGCCTGGTGTTGATCGGAGAAACCACGGAAAACTACCGTTCAGAGCAGCCGTCCGCTAGAATTCCCCTCCAGACAGTGACTGAATTGGACCTCGCTGACAAGCTAGCATACCTACGATCTCCCGGTCAGAGGCACTGACCCATCTCTCGGGGGCGCTCACCTGGCTCTGGGAGAGGGTGGCGCCGCGGCGCAGGCCGCCGCCGCGGCCGGCCAGCCAGCGCTCCGCCAGCGCCTCGCGCGACTTGGAGAGGAAGCGGCGCGGCTCCCGCCGGCCCCCGCCCGCCGCCGCCGCCACCGCCTCGCCCGCCGCCCCCTTGCCACCGCCGGCGGCGGGCACTTGCAGCCAGGGGTGCCGCAAGCTCTCCGCCGCGCTCGGACGCGCGCTGCAACGACACCAACACATAGACACATTGCTCCACGCCCCCTTCTCCACACAACATTCACTTAATTTTTCACAAAACAACCCTTGGACCAATCAACCCAATACCTCTTTATGATTTCAAGAACAACAAAAAACAACTCACTGGACCCCGAACATTTTGCGGTCCAACATCGCATGGGGGCGCGCCCCCCATTGGCATGCATGGCAGGCTAAAGGACATTCATGGATCCTCCATGAAACGCAATATAACCTTGTACAGTTGCCTACACGTAAAATGGGTAACGCCAAATTTAGAAGTATCAGTCTTTCTGCCACACTGTACGGAGGATAACGACATATGGTTCTCTCGCACTTAACTACTACAAAAGAACATTCTCATCCAACTGCCAACGACTGAGAAGCTGATAGGCTAGATTTCCCGCTATCATGATCTCTAGTACGAACGTTCCCTATGACATGCATGTTTATGAGAAAGATTGAGAATATTGGCATAGACGGCACAGGGGGGCGGGGCTAGTCTTCATCGTATCGTGATGCAAGCCATTCGATCGTCTACAAGAAATATATTAATAAAGATAATATCATACATTACGACATAAAAAATTTGGCACATGAAATAGAATTGGTGGATTTGAGAAGGAAATTTGGAAATTTTAAATTCTGGTTTACTTGCAAAAGAATGAATTGAATATCATCTCCTCTTTTAACGCAAAACAACTTAAGGTAGTATGTTCGTTATTTCGACCACGGTGAAATACCCCCAAAAAGTATTTTAAATGAAAGTAAAATCGCTGTTCTTCAAGTTGGTGAGAAGAAACTAGCCCCTTACCGGCCTAATTTTTGAATAAATTAAGTTTTAATTAGCACAGGCTCTTATGGAGAAACTTTCGCGGGCATAGGTTTTTCCAAGATACCGGAGAAGTGATACGGTGAAAACTCGCTTTTTTTTTATTCAGTACATAGTAAATTTTTTGAGGAATCAGATGGTATTTAATTTAACCCACCTCACGGACCATTCTGAGGAGTAATTAATAAAAAACTACCGTGAAATTCATGGCAGCCGGAAGTGACGTTTCTCAGCCGACGAGGTTCGCATCGCAAATCATGCTATTGACAGCACTGTTTCTCTTCGGGAATGATCGGAATTCAAATTTTGTATTCACGTCAAAACATTAGTCCATAAAAAAACAACTAAAATAACTAGTAATTCTAATAAAGAAAGGCGAATAATTTAATTGCTAACTGAAATTATTACCGATACTCTCAGTGAAGCCGAAGACACCCGAAAATATTTTAGTTGTGCCAACTTATGAAAATGAAAAATCATACGAGATACTAATTTTAATTTCGAACATTGTTTTTCTAAATCAATACTTCCAAATTCCTCTTTTAAATATTTCAAAATCATTGTTTTATTATTCCATTAACAGTTACAAGCAGCTATTGTTAATTAACTGATGGAATAAATGATTGAGTATTTGACTAGCGACTGACTCGAACATTCTACCTTAAGTATGTTAACGAATATTACGGATCCGAAACAAAGAAATGTAGTGTGCGAAGGCGGTTCCAGAATCACTAAAATAATTGGGGGTGGGAAGTTTTGGCGAAGTAATAATGTTCAAATATCAATGTTTACAAAATTTAAAATTTTTGCAACAATTAAGATTTAAGTTATTTTGCAATATTCACCTCAAAGACAATTTGAGAACCGTCCTGGGCCGTATAGCACACGTTTCGTAATTGTTTATAAAATTGTTAATTGTTGAAAAATTGTTAATTCGCAGTTTTCGGTTCTGAAACATAAAGAAACCCTTCCCTCTTCAGAATTGGAAAATTCAAAAATTGTTTATAAATTTACAAATTTTAAAAGTTCTTTACTATCTTTTCTAAACTGCTTTTAAACGAGATGCAAAATTTCGTAATCTGATCCGCGCTTTCGCCTTTCGTTTTCGAAATATGTAATTCATTATAAATAATTAGCATGACACTCAACCAAGTCGATCAAGTAGGGAATCCGCTCAAACATGTCGATTAAGTAGGAGATCCACTCAAGCAAGTCGATTAAGAAAGGGATCCACTCAAGCAAGTCGATCAAATAAGAGGATCCACTCAAGCAAGTCGATCAAGTAGTGGATCCACTCATGCAAGTCGATCAAGTAGGGGATCCTCTCAAACAATTCGATCAAGTAGAGGATCCCCTCAAGGAAGTCGAGTAAGTAGGGAATCCACTCAAGCAAGTCGAACAAGTCGGGAATCCTCTCAAGCAAGTCGATTAATTATGGGATCCACTCAAGCAAATCGATTAAGAAGGGGATCCACTCAAGCAAGTCGATTAAGTAGGGGACCCACTCATGCAAGTCGATGAAATAAGAGATCCACTCAAGCAAGTCGATCAAGTAGGGTATTCTCTCGAGCAAGTCGATTAAGTAGGGGATCCACTGCAGCAAGTCAATGAAGAAGGGGATCCGCTCAAGCAAGTCGATTAATTAGGGAATCCATTCATGCAAGTCGATTAAGGGGAAGATCCTCTCAAGCAAGTCGATCAAGTAAAGGATCCGCTCAAACAAGTGGATTAGTCGTAGGGTATTTACTCAAGCAAGTCGATCAAATACAGGATCCGCTCAAGCTAGTCGATCATGTAGGGGATCCGTTGAAGCAAATCGATGAAGTAGGAGATCGATCTCCTAATACAAGCAAATCAATCAATTGGAGGATCCGCTTAAGCAAGGCGATCAAGTGAGGGATCCGCTGAATCATGTCATGACTTAGCACGCTGACTTGAACATTTGACCGAATCATTGCTGAAAAAGAAAATACTGGCACAGCCAAAACACACACCAAACCTAACAGGACGGAGCTCTCTCTTAACTGTACACAATCGTCCATTCTTCGCCAATATTGTTTCTTCTTTTCTACTTCGAACATCGATGACGTTCGTAAATCTAGTCTTTATGCGCTAAACACTTTGTACACAGAAAGCGTAAATGTTAGATAAGGGAATTTAATTGAAAGTGTCACGTCACAAAGATGGCCACCAGCACCAAGGGCTGAAATATAGATGGCATTGGTAGTATCGATAATCGCCGGACGAACAAAAATATAATAGAATGTCCAAAGTATCTTATCCTATATATTTCAGTGTGAGAAACGTTTCTATGAGAACTTTGACCTCAACGTTATAAGTTTTGATACCGTAAAATGTTTCGTTTAGGAGTTATTTAATTATATAAGGTGTGGCGCAAAGGGTATTTGAATGTGTTACGATCGTGACAATAACTTGGAAATCTATGAGAGAAATAGAAGCAGCAACTCGTATATATTTGGATATTAGAACAACGAGGAGAGTGATGAAACAGAAATTATCCGTATCCTATATCCAATGACTCAATTTTGAAATAAATTTCAAACTTTGTTTTATTTCTTCTCTTTGGGATGTAAATTGTGAATTCTGTGTAATAGTGCTTACTCAGTTGTACTTGAATTGTCTGACAATTTTTTCTTTCTTTTTAAAGTTTTTCGATATCCAGGAACGTAACCCACCTTTCTTCATTAAAACATAGACTTAACAGTGTCCGTACGACCGGTGTGGCGCGCATTACTCCGACAGGAGCAACCAGCCTCCCGCAGACCACGATGTTGTCCCTCTCGAAAGCTTCTATCTGGGCAACCGGCTGTCGAACGCGTCGCCTAGGCATAGTGTACGTGCAGGTGACTTTCTGGCGACATCACCCGATGTCCAATGGCCGTCGCGGCCGTTATCTAGACCGGTGGGCGCGACGCCACGCTCCTACCCCCGACCACCCAGTGCGCGGCCGACCGTGAAAACGAAATCATTGGCTGAGCGAACGGTGTGCAAAATACCCACGAGTTTGCAGCAGATGAGTAGGGTCCTTCGGGGTGCATCTTCTTTATGACGACGAGTGTAATTAAAAAAACGCTGTGGTTACCTGGGGTCGCGCACGAGCAGCGCGCGCACGAAGGCGGTGGCGCGCGCGGAGACGCCGTCGAAGAGCTCGGGCGGGAAGTCGAGCTGCGCGCGCGCCACGTTGCAGAACGTCTCCTGGTCCGTCTCGCCGCCGAACGGAGAGAAGCCCGTCAGCAGCACGTACGCCGTCACGCCCGCCGACCTGCAAGCGCACACACACTCATTTGCACTCGCTCGTCGCGATAGCGCGCTGTGTCAAGACCCTGGCCACTGCAAGCAAGCTATTAGTCGCCCAACTTTTCTTGACCGATGGATTGAAGAAATGCGGGTGGTGTGGGGGTGTTAGTAACGAAATCGGCCACTAGATTTTATGAAGCAATGCCAATCTCGGGAGAATCAGTCGTCTTTGCAACTTTCTCAATAATTTGCGTTCTAACTTTCTCAGGAGATCGAGGTATCTCCCTATGATGGATCTTCACCTGCTTCGGTCATTTCTATAAATTTTTTCTCGTCTTCAACAGAAAACAGTTTCTATTTCGCGCCAGTGAAGATGTGTTTGAAAAGTTGTCATCAGTGCTCGCTGCGATCTTTTGCCCTCAACTTTTTATTGTGCCAGAGAGGGGGAAGCAAGGTCATCGATCAAGAAAAGGCGCGATTAGTACAGTAATTGCTGACTCGTCAGATAGGAAGGCTGGAGTAGCATATCGTCGTGCTGTGCGCACAAAACGGGCTAGGCTCAACTGGATGTTCGCTCGAAATTGGAGGGGCGTTCGTATTGACAAGCGTTGAATGGTTGCGAAAGTCAATTAAAGACACGCGGCGGGGGGAATGAGCACCTGTTAGATTTTGCTGCACACTAACGCAACACCTGGCACGACCCGCCAAGCGCACCAACTGCTACGTCGGTACTGCCTAAGGTAGACCGTCATTTCTTCAAGGCTCGTCACGTGACTATTAGTGCATAATGTCGCTACCTTCCGCGCGGCAATGAAATTCCCTATGAAACAAAACAAAAGCATTGATCGGAATGATACTTTCACAAGTTCGCTATTCCCATATGAAATACTACAAACCGCGATACTGTGTATCTAGTACAGCCACACACATGCCCTAAAATATAAAACCAACATTAGGTAGCACTGTACAATATCACGCAAATTCGCGATCACTTGATCATGGATTGTGGTGAATTTTCTTTCCAACAATACATATAATTTTAAATAAAATAATAGCATGTAATTTAATCCCTCTCAAACATGCCATCAGTTATTAATTGTGTAGGCGGTAGGAGGCCTCTCGAACATTATACGTTTTGTTTTTATTTATAACTAGCGGAGCCCGGCAGACGTTGGACGTTCTGCCCTTTCTCCTTCCCTATCCCTTTTTGTCTCCCCCTGTCTCTCTCCCTCTCTCTCAGCCCGTCTCTCCCTGTCTCTCCGTATCCGTCTAAGGAGCACAAATTCTATCCATGAAGAGAAACATACAACTCAAAATATTTCTATTTCATATTCGTGTGGCAAATTACTATTGATTTCTCAGACTCATTTGATAAACTTTGAACGCGCACAAATAGCTGAAGGTAAGGTCCTGAACATAAACAAGCACCCACAAATAAGAATAAATCAGAGATTTTGGAGTTCTTCAGCAAGCAGAAAATCGAACAAACTCTATTCGTATATTTGCATGATAGAGGAAATAAATCAATGAAATAATATTAATGCAAATAAATGAATATTCTTTGGACGTAAAGAAGGAACCCAATAACACAAAAAGGTCCACTGAAAAGGAACTCACCACATGTCGGCGGCCAGTGTGATGGGCTCGTAGTGCAAGATTTCGGGCGCTGCAACAGAGAAGGCGCAAAAGAAATACAAAAAATAACTACCAATTCCAAAACGTCCAACACTTAAATTATTTAAGATCTATCTTAAATTTAAAAAAAATTAATCCAATCTGAAATCCATGCAAGAATAAGAAAAAGGCAGAAGGCATAGAAAGAAAGGAAGGAAGCGGAGGGAGGGCTATAGAGTGCTCACCCACGTAGTCGGGCAAAGCTAGTGGGAGCGGAGGGAGGGTGATAGAGCGCTCACCCACGTAGTCGGGCAAAGCAAGTGGGAGCGGAGGGAGGGTGATAGAGCGCTCACCCACGTAGTCGGGCAAAGCAAGTGGGAGCGGAGGGAGGGTGATAGAGCGCTCACCCACGTAGTCGGGCAAAGCAAGTGGGAGCGGAGGGAGGGTGATAGAGCGCTCACCCACGTAGTCGGGCGTGCCGAGGATCTCGCGCAGCGGCTCGCGCTCGCTGATGACGCGCGACACCTCGAAGTCGCACAGCTTCACGTCGCCGCGCGGGAACTCCGCCGTCAGCACCAGGTTCTGCGGCTGCAACACCCAGCGCAGAGCACGTCACCAAGCAAAGCACGTGTTATTCGCGGGCGGTCACGGAGGGCGACATCCGGCACCGTCCTACCATCGACTAGCGGGGTTTCCCCAACCAGGTATCTCCCACTACCGCTCCAGGCGGGACTAGCTCTAAGCTATCGACAAGCCATGCCATGTGTGGCAGTGTAGTGCATGTGAGTGTTGAAGTAAAGTGTGAAGATAGGACAAGGAAGAGAAAAGAAAGATCGCGTGCGGTCCGTGGCTCGTTTGTTAAGGTACCGCTCCGGCATTTGCCTAGTGTTGATCAGGGAAACCTGGGAAAACTCTAGATCAGAACAACCGGCCGCTAAGATTTTTGTCCAGTCAGCAACAGAACTCTACCACTACTTCGTTTTTTCTTTCTTCGCGCACGGGGGTGTGTCAATAAAATGCAATATCTCACGGTATTTCGCGTCGTTGTCCGTTGTGCCGCCAGAAGTCGCATGATCGCCAGCAATGCTCGATAGTTGCGATCATGCGACTCCTGGCGGCACACCGGAGAACGACGCGAAATACCGTGAGATATTCCATTTTATACCCATCCTAGCCAGTGTCGAAAATAGCCGGTGCCGCCACGAAGCCCAGGAGGAAGCGGTTGGATCCGCGCGCCCACTGCGAGGAAGGCCGCCGGGGGTTCGGGAGCGCTGGGGTTCCCTGAGCGCCGGCCGGGGGGGGGGGGGGCAGGGGAGGGCGGCCGCCGCCTTTAAAGGCGAAGCGCGCGTGGCCTTGGCTCCGCCCCCCCCCCGCGGACAGAGCGTAGCGCGCCGGCCGGCCCCGCCGCCCACGGCGCGTCAGCCATCTCCACACGCGCTCTCTTCTCAAGCAGCTCAGGTGTCTCCACGGGGCCGCGTTTTCCACTCTAGGTAGAGAGGCGGAATGCAGACACTGATGCCGGCGGAAGACGATGTGTTCTCGTGGTTTCTCCGATCAACACCACGCGAATGCCGTAGCAGTGCTCTAGCAAAAGGGCCACGGACCACGCGCGATCTTTCCTTCCTCCTCTTTGTCCTATCCTCACCCCTTACACACACACACACACACACACACACACACTAACATGTACTACACTACCGCACATGCCGGGAGACAGGTCGGGAGCTGAGGAGAGCCTGTCCCGGCTAGCGGGAGATACCTGATTATGGAAAACCCCTCCAAAGAGCTTAGAACTTGTCCCGGCTGGGGCGGTGCCCCGCTGTTGGGAGATACCTGCAAGGGAAACCCTGCAGGCCAGCGCCAGATCTCACTTGCCAGCGGCGAAGGAACACCGCCACGTTCCAGGATGTCTCGTGTTCTAGTCAACTGGCAGTAGAGTGCATAGCAGTTGGCCCGAACACGTAAACAGAAAATAATCTACACAGTGCGATTTTTATAAAGCTGCCGCTCAAGGCCCGTCGCGTGATCAAGCAGTGCTTCATATGGTCGCCATCACGCGACATCTAGCTACACGACCGCCAGAGATGCGAAATGCGATACATTCCTTGTGAAGACGGGTCTTGAGAGGTCGCTCTATAAAAATCGCATTGTAGCTGGGTAACCAGCTGACGTGGCTTGGGGCGGCAGATCTTGCCGCTGCCTCCACATTACACTTACATTTAAACATAAGTTCACTTGACGTAAATCCGGTGTTATAGTGTCTCCCAATTGGGAGGTTGAACATCACCACTGTGACGTGTAAACTCCCGACTGATAGGCATCGTAACAGCTGACTACCTGTCAACTGCAGATGGAAATAAATCGAAGTATAGCTATGTAGTTAAATAGGTGGGATTCAGTCGCTGTCTGGAGGAGAATTCCCGCGGTCGGCTGCTCTGATCGGTAGTTTTCCGTGGTTTCTCGAATCAACACCAGGCGAATGCCGGAGCAGTCCCCTATCAAACGGGCCACGGACCGCGCGCCATCTTTCTTTCCTCGGCCGATCCTCTCCTCATTTATACAATTACACTCACGCGCACTTCAGTAATAAGAGCAGCAGGGAGCTCACAGCTCATGCAGTCTAGGCGCGGTCTCGCTGGTGGAGGAGATACCTGCAAGGGAAACCCTGCAGGCTGCTGTGCAGGTCGGCGCCGAGTATCTCTTGGCAGTGGCGAAGCAACACCGCCACATTCCAAGATATCTAATGTTCTAATCAACTGGCAGTAGTATGCAGAGCAGTTGGCCCGAACACGTAAAAGGAAAACAATCAATCTTAGTGAGTAGCCAAACCGCCTGCTTTCGCTACCAAAATTCAATAAATTTCACGCCCACTGACCCTTTTTGGGTAAAAGGGCTAGGAGTGATCGCGGGCGACAAAATTGAGCATCTTCATCTCAAACCCTTTTTATAAGGTCCGTCTTTCTGCCCTTTTGTGTCCAGAAAATCAACAGAAAAGTGTTTGTTCCGACGCGGAGCTGTTTCTATATCGAAAGTAGATGAACAGCATTTTCATGATCGTTTCTCTGTCTGCACGTCATCGTGATGAAAATATTCCATTCCTCTGACTACAAACAAGGGAAATATAATTATACGTCAATGTAACGAATTAAGTTAGGTTAGGTCAGGACTGAGTGCGAACTACACGTAATTAGCACACAGAACATATGAAAATCATTTTATTCTCACCTCGCAAACCACTTCATAACACAATTTAACACATGAAAACGTTCTCATAATTGCACTCAAGGACAAAACGCATGACGTGCACAGCAAGTGAGAAAATGTTCTGATAAGCAACACCACCTGCACAGTAGTCAATCTGGATGTAATATTTTCCGAACTAGTAATGCTACAGAATGGCACAGACTTTCTCGTAGAAGTTGGTATCCTTATCACTTCAGTCAGTGCTCTGTTTTCGGTTTTGTCCACCTACTCTGCTACCATCTATTAAAATATATTTTTTACGTTATCTCAATGTTTAGGAACCCTAATAGTAGAACGGATATGACTAAGACATTATAAATGGGTAAAATATTGTCTTATATGCGCATTTTCATAGAAAAATGTAACAGCTTTTATGACAATATTTAAGCGTTTATGAAAATGCGTATTTTGAAGATCGTTTGCATCAAAAACTTCTGATTTTTCGAAACACTTCATAAGAAATTATTTCAAGGATTATAGTTTATAAATGAGATTCTATATAGGTAATTCCCATAATGTAAATATTGGCATGAGTGGTATTTCAAAAAATAGCAATTTATATGACAAGTGGCTAAAATGGACCATTATTTGCGAGTGAGATTATTATGATATGAGGGCTTCAGTTCGAGTGCGGTTTATAGGTAGGTGCGATATTAAGGATTTTATCTTATACCACTGGTTGTGGGAATATTTTCGTTTCAATTGATCGTAATGACTATCGGACACAATACCATGTTTATTAGCTGCTATGATACCGAACGTAAACAAGTCCAGAAAATTTCGCACATTACAAATGGCAGATACAGAAAAGAAAGACATGGAAATTCCAGAGGAAATACGAAACGAGGCGACTGGAGCGGTCATTTTTTCCAAAGAAGTCGAAAGATAGATGACAAAGAGTGCGAATTTTTCAAAGCGTGGAAGACGGAAATAACTAAAAGTGTTTGGAAATCGCGCATCACCTGACGATGCGTGGAACCTACACGCGAAACGTCATGATTGTGAAATGAAGACTGTTTTATGAACAACTTTTAGATTGTCAAAAATATACGGATATTTGTATTTTTATTATTACTTTTACAATATATACAGTGCCGGCGACGTCACATTCAGCTACTATATTAGTGTTCTGTATTTTGGCAATTACATTCCGTCATTCGATGGAGCTGCAGTTTTCAGTTTACTGGAACACCAACCACCATTGAGAACAATTACTTTTGTTTAATTATTCAAAAACAAAAGAAAACATCAAAGTGGCCTTTAGGTCATTAGGTTATTCACTTTATTTAGTACCATCCGTACAAAAAAAAATTGAAGAAAGCGTAAAACAGTACGTATTTTTTCGCCTGCAGTTTCACGCAAAATTACTTCAAAAGTACTCAAATTTTCCAAAAATTGTCACGACCTTATTTCAAAATCTATAAGCAAGGATTTTCATTAAGGGAAAAAATATCTATCTTTAATATCTTACTCGTAGGAAGATGCCAAAAAATTTTTAACTTTTGCAATTTTCGAAAACTCAGGGTTTTTAACGAACATGAAACCTGCACCAATCTCTTAATTGTCCTTCACACTATTCAACAATAAACTTTAATAAAAAACAATAGCCATTTTTTATTTTTTGAAAATATCCTGTGGCTTTATGTAATTTAAAATTTAAAATGTTGGTTTCAAATTAAAGGGCATCTTAAAATTAAAGGGCAGATTAAAGGGACATCAGGCAAATCGATTGGGGAATATCAATTTTGAAGAAAATAGGCTGAACAGTTTCGCCGCTAACGTTGTTCACAGATGGACGGACAGAGGTTTTGCGGTCAATCGATTTTTCGGTATCAAGGAACCACAAAACATGGATTCTGGCTACACCACGTGGTAGAAGATTATTTTTTTCTAAATGAAGCAAGTGTAGTACGCCATTCGAGGACAAAGTTTAATCCAAAAATGTGGAACCTTTTTAGAAAGATTTGAACAAGTTCTTAAGGCTTGTTGTAAAGTACGTCGAAAAATTAAAACGGTTTCAAATCCAACGGGTCGCGACATCAAGAAGATCGGTAGGGGAACATCAATGTTGATGAAAAATCTGCGAACGGTTTAGTCTTTAGCGGCGGGCGTGCACGAACACAGAAACGGACAGATGGTATGAAGGATCCAGAAAAAAAAACCTACTATACAACGAAAATAATTTTCGCTAAAAGAGCTTTATTGTTGCTAAAACAACACAAATATTTTTAACTTTACAACTGAAATAATAATTTTTACTTTTTCGCCCTTACTACCAAAGGGAAGGTTTTGTTATAGTGCTCCGGTAAACGGCGAATTTTCGACAGAAAAACTCTTATTGAAGGATCCTTATAACAAATATAGAATACATTTTAGTTTTTACAGTAAATTCCTTCCTTTAACGCTTTCCGTAGTCAGAATCCAAGCTAATGCTTAAATTGTTCAACCAATTTTTTCCAATATTAATTTTCCTCCGTTGATTTAAGTGAACTCGATATCCTTTTAGTTTGAAACAAGGTGGAAAGATATGGGTGAGTTACTGTGCTGTGCTGTGCTGTACTGGGTGAGCTACTGTGCTACTGAAACACGTGCTTCAGGCCCTTATTTGCGTCACAATATTAGCGGGAATTTTAAATGCAGACAGATACAAAAATTATCACCTTGTAACAAGTCAATCAAAGAGATATATGAAGCATTTCTTTTAAATATAGTACCTTGTAGACATTCGTGTTAGTTTTGGTTGGTCACTTAACGGCACTTTCAAAATGTTTCTCACCCCTTCTGGCCTGTTTTGAATTGTCTTCAAACGTCTGGGCCCGTTTTGCCAGAATTTGTTCGAGATTTGTCATTATACTACAATTCGTCTTTATTGAGTAGGTGGATGTTGAATTATGCTCTCTCATTTGAAATAATCAGAAGATATTTTCTCGTAGTTGCCAGTGCTTGGAGTATTGTAAATTCTAGTATTTGTTTGTATTTTAGAGTGGATCTTTAATGTTTTCTTAACGACATTTCTGTAATAAAATGCTTGGAAAGTATTTAAATTGCTTTGAAATTATGAAAGCATTTTGAAAATATTACCTATTAACAACATATCAGTGTCCAAAATGCACATTTTAACAATTGTCATCAGTTCTCTCAAACCTTCAGAACCGTTCTCTTTTAATCGCAGTCGCAGTACGCAGGAATTCTGGCGGCATTTCACCGTTTCCGTTTTAAAATAGATCTTACTCATATGTCGTGATAGTGAACCTCTTAAACGGACAAGCTTTGCCCATTAACTCGACGTAATCGAGAAGAAAATGCCTTTGGCACTCGAACGAATAGAAATGCTTCTCGGATCTAATGATTGTAGAGGAAACGTCACGTTCCCTTTTACGTGCGTGACTAATTACCCGCTAATAAGCTCCCCTCTCAGATTTCGCCTGGCTGCGCCTGACTTAATGGCCGCTTGTGTGAATTTCCATATTCGCTGCGAGGCAGACGCGGGAATACTACACACGAGTGGCACGCGGCGCGGCGCGGCGCGGCGGCGGCTCCAAATAAGCGGCCAGGCGGAACAGGCGCGCGGGTGACGTAATGGCCACTTTAAACGGAGCCACATGCGAAGGAGGCGGCGGCGGCGGCCGCTTCACTCCACCGCGAGGCTTGAATGACGGCGGCCGCGCCGCCGCAGGGGTCAGGGCGATGCGAGCTGCGGGGGCCGGGCGGGGCGGGGCGGGGCGGGGCGGGTGGGGCGGGGCGGGGCGGGGCGCGGTGGGGCGGGGCGCGGTGGGGCGGGGCGCGGTGGGGCAGGGCGGGGTGGAGCGGGGCGGGGCGCGGTGGGGCGGGGCAGGGCATGGTAGGGCGGGGAGGGGCGCGGTGGGGCGGGGAGGGGAGGGGAGGGGCCGGTAGGATTGCCACCTTCGATTGATTGATTGGTGTTTCCCAGCGCGTCAACTACGTACGTCATTGTCATTAGTCCCGTAAGTGTAGTGCGTGATTTTCTATCTCGGGAGGTAGCGATGATCTTTTACCCGCTGGATGGCGAGATCTGGCGCCGACCTCCCGTCCATTACCGGGGTTTTCCCCTCAACCAGTTATCTCCCACCAGCGGGGCACCGCCCCAGCCGGGACAAGCTGTAAGCCCCCGACCGGTCTCCCGACATGTGTGGTAGTGTAGTGCAAGTTAATGTAAGTGTGTGTGTAAGAGGAGAGGACAAGGAAGAGGAAGGAAAGATCGCGCGCGGTCCGTGGCCCGTTTATTAGGGTACTGCTCCGGCATTCGCCTGGTGTTGATCGGAGAAACCACGGAAAATTACCGATCACAGCAGAAGGCCACTAGAGTTCTCTTCCACACCACCTTCGAAGAACACATGGCCCGGAGACCGCTAATTACCAGAGGGGGGGAGTTAACGAAAAGTAAATACAGTAATCCCTCGACATCCGCGAATTCGCTATTCGCGAGTTCCGAACATTCGCGATTAGAGAAATGCTTCCGGTTTTAACATTCGCGAGTGCGACTTTTGGTCGTACTTTTTTGAAAGCGAGCACATTTTATTTCCTTTATCAACGTTATCTGGGAAACGAACTCGGCAGACACCGGAGCTCAAAGTATCACGTTCTGCTAAAATATCAAAGTTGGAATGTCCATTCTTATTAATAGAATAATACAATTGTAAAATAATTCAATTCGGTTACGTGAATTTGGAGGTAAGGGTTTTCAAAACATGAACAGAAAACCCTTCAGGATGTGTGCAACTCTCATTATAATGACCCCACTGAAGTGGAGCTTCGGAAAATCGTCAACGAAAAAGGCCTCCTCGGAAGTAATGAAGAAGCGGAACTGCGTCCTGGACAAAGTTCAATGTCAAAGCTGTTAATTGCGTTCCAAAATTTCAACAAGCTCTTGTAGAAAGGGCATTCGAATGAGATCCAAACATGGAAAAAATTCGAAATTAAAGAGAGAAATAGAAGCAGCAAATTTTCCATGTTTGGATATTATAACAAGTACGAGAGTGATGAACCAAAAAATAACCAAATCCTTAATTCAATCACTTTCAACTTTGAAATTAGTTTCAAATATTGTTTTATTTCTTCTGTCTGTGATGTTAATTGTGAATTGTTCAGTTCTTTTGGAATTGTTTGTCCGACTTTTTTCTTTCTTCTTTAAATAGATTTTCGACATCTAGAAAACTAAGCCACCTTTCTTCATTAAAATATAGACTCAACATTCGCGAGGATTTTTGGGAACCTAAATCTCGCGAATGTTGAGGGATTACTGTACATGAATTCAAAATCAATATTTATTATAAAATAATATACGTCTTTAAACGTTTAATTATTTCATAACAGTAATAAATTTGAAGACTTCGGGGCAATAACATGATATGCCACTCTACGCAAGTTTTGCGAAAAAGGCTAGTAATGGTTTTGACATTGCATTCTACACAAAGCGATACAGAACATTCATATATGAATTACACTGCCATGTTTAAACGAATCTTTATAATAAAAACCCCAACATCTAGACACATCTATGGGGCATCGAATTACATTAATATCTCAATTTCATCAGAAATGTGGCATAGCACGTTATTGCCCCAAGGTCTTCATTTATAATGTTAAAAACGCATTAATTACTATAACAATAAGTACATTGTTCGACTAATAATAATAATAATAATAATAATAATAATAATAATAATAAGTCCCGATAGTTATCGGAGCTGTGGGATTTGTTCCGAAAAATTTGTGTAAGAACTTGTCTAAACTCCCCGGTCATTCAAAAGACTGGGAAGTGCAAGAAATTGCTTTATTTGGAACAGCCCACATTTTGCGCAAAGTATTGTAGAGGCACCGACAGTCCCTAGATCTACCCCTTAGGTAGCTGGTTGCAACCTGGAGTAGATTTTATATTCAGCCGACACATAACATCTTTAGTCAAGATTTAGAGGAATAATAATAATAATAATAATAATAATAATAATAATAATAATAATAATAGTATTTTTATATGACCCGGAGATTTTCAGAAGTATCCCGGAGCCCGGAGTGAGTGTCGGAGAGGGGGAGTGGCTGGCCGCCAGAGAAGAGGCGCGTGCAGGCGGAAGCACTCGGTGGGAGGGGCAATGAAACACCGGAGCGAAGACGTCGAGAGAGGGGCGAAAGAATCGCGGAGGAATTTGTAGAAGGACGGCGGCCAGCAGAGGAGTCACGAGGCAGGCTCATCTGAACGAGTGGGAAGCCTTCAGTAAAAGGTGTTCACACGCAGTCTGCGAGTACAACAACCTGCTACGTTGATGTTGGCGCATGCAATAATTAGGGGGCGGATTTTGATGACCTAAAACATCGCGAAAAATGATCACTAAAATGCTCTTAAAATGTTTAAAAATGCTTCAAAAGCAAAGATTTTTGATAGATTCGTGTTTCCGGGTGCGTCAACTACTTTGGTCATTAGTCCAGTAAGTGTAGTGCATGTTTTTTCTCGGGAGGTGGCGATGATCTTTTCCCTGCTGTAAGCTCCCGACCGGTCTCCCGGCATGTGTGGTAGTGTAGTGCATGTTAGTGTGAGTGTTTGTGTGTGTACGAGGTGATAGGACAAGGAAGAGGAAGAAAAGATCGCGCGCGGTCCGTGGCTCGTTTGTTAGGGTACTGCTCCGGCATTCGCCTGGTGTTGATCGGTGAAATCACGAAAAACTACCGATCAGAGCAGCCGGCCGCTAGAATTCTCCTCCAGACAGCGACTGAATTCGACCTAGTTGACAAGGTAGTGTCGAAAATCCTGCCGCCGTCGAACCTAGGAATTCCCGGTCAGAGGGACTGCAGTGATATTAGCCATCTCTCCCGGTCCCATGGTAGCAATGATCGATGTTCAAAGTACATCGACTAAAAGTCATCTATGTTTCACAACATCAATGTTTTAGACTGACTGGTTTAGTGAACTCTATCATTAAATACGTGTGCATTAAAATTAAATCTTCGTGTTTATCAATTCGCCTAATACGGATACGAGAAAAAGGGGGCAGACCCTCTGCCCACGGCATACTTGTTGATCGCATCTGCATGTGCGAAATGGACATGAAGAAAGAGAAAATACAAGGGCATGAAGGTCATCTCGGAGAAAGAGTTTAGTCGAAGGCAAGGCCGACGGCTGCCTCGGCCGCTGCTTCTTTCTAGCCGGAGCTTTAGATTTGGCACGAACCACGGACGTGCGACTTGTCGATTTCAATGAATGAAAAGAGAGAAGATGAGTGATGATATTGGAAGAGCGGGTGTGTATCTGCTTGCGCATTCCAACAAAGGTATTGGCACTGAGACGGTGTGTTGGTTGGGTGCTTGTATTGTTTTTGCAATTTATTGCCTTATAATGCGTGACTTATGGAGGTCGCGTGATGTGATTTGTAGAGGTCACGTGACCTTCCGAGGGCCTAAGCGCGGAGGCGGCCGTCGTCAGCTCCCCCCCCCCCGAGCAGGATGACGTCGTCAGACGTAGCCCATGCGGTTGATCTGTTGAGCTCTCGGGCAGCACGCCTGCGAACCGGAAAGGAAATATTGCCTCTCCGCGGACACGTCGTAACCCACGATGTATTGGCTGCATTTACGTTACTCGAATACGCGCTCTACTGTCAACAAGCCAGGCCTCGATTTCGAAAATGCGGGCGATTAGCATTACGCGGGGTGCATTGAAATACGAACACAATTAATTACATCGAACGGGAAGTGGTCAAAGACCAGCTCAGAGTCAATTTCACGCAACAGATCCGTTTATTTCAAGACTTCTTGTAATTCACTGCATAATTAAGTGCCCGTGCTTGACAGACGATCCTCAGTGCCCTTCATAATTGCCACCGGAAGAGGAATTTTTTTTGAAAGGGGGGGCAAATTTGGAGGGTAAGTACTTTTCTAAAAAAATTAGTTTTATAAATAAATAAAGTAAATTCTTTATTTAAATAATATTAATTTTAATAATTTTTAATTAATTTAAATCTTAATTTTAATAAATTTCTTAATCTGTATTTCTTTCAATATGTATTTGATGCATAACGTATAGGGATAAAAATACAATATTACATTGTACCTGCTTGGATATTGTTTTATAATTTGAAATTTGAGTACCATGTAGCATAGGTGTACAATAAATAGGAAATACTCTTTCTTTTTCAGAGGTAATTCCAGTGTTACGAGTCGTGATTTTAGACTTGAAACCGTTTAACGTCTAAGTAAATAACCTTTAAAAGGAAAATATACTTGAAATATGATTTGGTGATACGAGATATTTACGGTAACTCTGAACATTATCCCGCGCGTTTTATAATACTGCAAACTTCACCGATTTATTAATGTACGTTAATGCTCAGCTTAATAAAATCATTGTTCGCTAAATTATTATCAAATTTCCTCTCAAAATACAAAAAAAAGACAGCGCCTGAATTCGACCTAGGTGAGAAGCTAGTGTCGAAACTCCTGCCGCCGCCGGGAGAGGACCTCCCGGTCAGAGGGACTGCAGTGACATCAGGCTGATGCCCTGCGACGTCTCCCGGTTTAGCTTTTGGAAATGAAAAGCAGTCGGTGGGAACCAGGTCTCCACTGAAGAGGGGGGGCTGTAGCGCCTGTAGGGAGGGGTAGTGCTGCGTAGGGCCAACGAAACATGAACTTAACTATACATGTTATAGGAACTAATTTACTACATATTCAGGATCAAGTTCAAGAATTACCTACGGTTGTTTGTATCAGGGATCTAAAATGCGATATTTTCTGCCGAAAAATCGTCGTTTTTCCCCGCAGCATTAGGTAACATTTTTCTATACTACGTATATGGTACGCGTGAAAGTAACTATTGGTGATAAAAAATGACACAGACTTTCTCGTACTAGTTAGTTTTTTAATTTCTTTGGTCTGGCCTAGCTTTTCTGTCTTGCCACATATTTTTGCCAGTTGCCATCTATTGCCGCCTTAAGTACATTTTTCGGAAGTTTTCCCAATTTTTCGGTTTACGAATAGTAGAACCGATATATTACTTTAAGAATATTAAAGAAGAGTAAAATCTCGTCCTAAATGGCAAATTTCGTTGAAAAATTTGAAACAGTTTTTAAGAAAATGGTGTTTAAGCGTTAATGTAAATGCGAAATTTGAAGGTCTTTTTCACAGAAAATTTTTGAAATTTCGAAAAACGTGATTAGAAGTCATTTGAAGCACTTCCACTCACAAATACAATAGTGTTTACAATTCGTTCGAAAGGTGCATCTTAACGGCGTACATTGGTGTAAGTTTTGAATAAACAAAATTATTCAGCATAATGAATCTTACGTCATCTAAAGAGTGCAATTATCACTACATGCACGAAACGTCTGAAGAAAAAAATTTGAGCTGTTTTTGAGAAAATGGTGTTTGAGCGTTTTTAAAAATGTGGAATTTTGTGTTCGTTTTCACAGAATAGTTTTGAGTTTTAGAGAAACTTTACACGCCATTATTTAAAGCACATATACTCATAAATGCAATAATGTGAACAAATCGCCGCTAATGTAAATGTTAACGACGTGAGGAAGTCTACAAAATACATTTTTGTAATTTCTGAAAAAACAAAAGGATAGAGCAATATGGCGGGCGTTTATGTCATCTCGTAGAGTACATTTAGCACTATCTTTACGAAAAGTATAAAGAAAAATTTGGGGCCGTTTTTGAGAAAATCTTGTTGTTTTTTAGTTTCTTTTTACCCTTTGCACTCGTAGGTCATATGTTACGTACCACCCATGAATGCTCTCTGCGGTCGGAGGTTTCTGAGCACTGCGAGGTCCTACAACTCGTAAGAAATGTCTAAGATGAAAATGAAAAAGGCGGCAGAGCTCGAAGCCGATATTTGGCATTCCTCCGTTCCAGCTCGTTCTCATATTATTGCGTCAACATTGTTTAAAAATAGAATAGTAGCCCGTATCGATACAACAATGAAAACTTTATTTTACATACGAGGAAAATACGTGGGCATCTGTGGCCCTACGAGTTAACTATAGATTTTGGTGTGGCATCTGAAACATGCCTTACGAGTTGTAGAACGTGTAACTTTACATACTGCAACGAGCTGGTAGCCATTATTATCGTGGCATCTCTGACAAGCAGTACGAGCTGAAGGACGTGTACATGCTCGTTGCTTACGAGTGAAAAGGGTTAAAATTGCACAAATTGCAAGCAATATTGCGCGAAAACTAGTAGAATTTTCAAAGTACGTGGCCTTAATGAAAGATTTCACAATGGAAATCGGACCTATGCCACCATTGTAATTTTACTATATTCTTACAAGAATTTCAATGAAACAATTTGGTTTTTTAGAAAATTTTGAAATTTTAAAGTACCCCAAATTTTGAAGAAAGTTTCTCAAAGGAGGATGTAAAAAGAGAAGCATAGTAAAGAGCAGTGTATGGAGGGCTGTCGCGTGGCAAATGCTGCTTCGGGCCTTTGTGCGGCGGAGGAGGCCGTGGGCGCGGATTCGGCGGCGAGGCCTTGGCGGCGCCCATATATGCCGCAGCGGCGGCAGCCGTCACCTGTGGTTTTATTGCGACGGGCGCGGCCCCGCCCCGCTCCGCCCCGCCCAGCCCCGCTCCGCACCGCTCTACACCGCCCCGCCCCGCTACGTCCAGCTCCGCTTCGCCCCGCTCTACACCGCCCCGCCCCGCCCAGCTCCACTCCACCCCGCTCTACACCGCCCCGCCCCGCTGCGCCTCGCTGCGCCCCGCTCCGCTGCGCCCCGCTGCGCCCCGCTGCGCCCCGCTCCACCCGCTCCGCTCCGCCCCGCCCTACACCGCCCGCCCCGCTGCGCCTCGCTGCGCCCCGCTCCGCCCCGCCCTACACCGTCCCGCCCCGCTCCACCCGCTCCGCTCCGCCCCACCCTACACCGCCCCGCCCGGCTCCGCCCCGCCCCGCTTGAACATCATCCTCGCACAACTGCATTATTGAAGATTTTTTATTGCTTCATTTAATTAATGGCATATACTTTTTTATTACGGGAGTTGGCGGTGATCTTCCCCCGCTGGATGCGAGATTCGGCGTCGACTTACCGTCGACTAGCGAGGATTTCTCAACCAGGTATCTCCCACCAGCTGGTCCCCGCCCCAGCCTCGACAAGCTCTAAGCTCCCGACCTGTCTCACGGCACGTGATTTTTGAATTTTGAATTGAATTGAATTGCCTTATTTTACGTGGCGAACACTCAGGCCATGAGGCCTGCTCTTCCGTCTGACCACGCAAATTTCGCTATGCTCCTTTCGAGAAAGAAGGTACGAAACAGGCGATTTTGAATTTAGCTCCGAAGCTTGAGGATCTTTTACATGCAGTAAATCTACTAACATGGGACTGCCGGCTTTACTTCCCCTCCGAAGGAAAACGTACGAAGGACTTTTTCGCCCTTACAAATCCAGGGCTTGGATGGGGTTTGAACCCCACCACGTTCCCCCATCGCCGCCACCGTTGCATGTAAGTGTGAGGGGTGAGGGCTGACCTTGATGTCGAGGTGGGCGACGCGGCGCTCGTGCAGGAAGGCGAGCGCCTCCAGCAGCTGCCGCACGAAGCGCGCGGCGTCCGCCTCGAACGGCACCGCGTCGTCGTCCAGCACCGCCTGCAGGTCGCCGCCCGGCGCGCTGCAACACACATGCCAACAGCTCTACCTTCGGAATTGTAGTTGTAAAAGAGGGAAAGGATCCCCTGTGCATTGCACACAGGCCGACGTGGCCCCAAGGGGAGGCGAAGGCAGGGCTCCACCTTTTCGTCGCCGTCGGCACGAGGAGGAGGTTGTGTGGCCAGCACAACGTTCCGGCCGCCTTTACCCCCAGGAAAGATCCTGGCGCTCACTTGGTAAGGAGGCTGAGTCAACCCCAGACCCGCTCCAGATAAAAATCTCAGCCTACGCCGGGATTCGAACCTGGGTCCTTCAGGTCAAGAAGCTGAGCTACCGCGGCTCAATTGTAGTTGTAGGAAGAAAAAATAAAAAATGAGAAACTTTTGCAATTTTCGAAAAGTCACAGGTATAAACCAATACCAGACCAGCACCATTCTCTTAAATGTCCTTCAGGCTATCCAACAACAAAAGTTAATAAAAACTGTTGGCGCCATTTCATTGAAAATTTTGAAAGTGTCCCAGGGGCTTCATGTAAAGTACGTCCAAAAACTAAATTATCGGTTTCAAATTCAAAAGTCCGCGACATCAGGCAGATCGATTGGACAATGTAAATTTTGGAGAAAACGGTTTAATCGCTATTGGGAAGGTAAACCCTGAACAGCGTTGGTTGAGCGGCCGCAACCAAGGGCCGTGGACCTTGTTCGTGGTAACACAGCGTATCCCTGCTGCAATAACTCAGAAATTTTATTTAGAATCATGAAAGGTATAGAAGTTCAGTTCATAGGGCAACAACATGCGGAATTAATACATATTAAACGGTTTCACAGACCACCCGAAAGTATTACTGGGTTATGTCATTAAAACTTTTTCTTAAATAAAACATTTAAAAAAGATACATTAATACAAGCTGATAATATAAAATTAAGCAATAAATTATGAATCTTGCAAATTCATCCAGTAAAATCCCAAAATTCACAATTAAATTTGCGACTGCAATATCGTGCAGTAACCCCCAAAACGTGCAATTTCGTGCAAAATAAAACTAGTACAAAAATAACGTCCGTTTCATGATTCAAATTTCTGTCAAGGTTTCATCCAATTTTAAGTTAGCAAACAAAAGATGCAATTGCACGGGAATCCGGTCTTTAGTAATAACCCTTTGCACACGTGAGGCATATGCCACGTGCCACCCATGAATGTGGTCGGAGGTTTCAGGGCACTGCGAGGTCCCACAACTCGTAAGGCACGTCTGAGATGACAATGGAAAATGACGCGACAGCTCAAAACCGACTCTCGGCATTCCCCCGTTCCAGCTCCTTCTTACATTATTGCGACATTGTTTAAGAACAGAACAGCCGCCCGGATCGATTCAGTAATGAAAACTTTATTTTATATACCACGAACATACGTGGGCATCTGTGGCATGCCTTACGAGTTAATTAGAGATTTTGGTATGGTATCTGTGACAAGCCTTTCGAGTTGTAGGACGTGTCACATTACATACTGCTACGAGCTATACTGCGATTTCTTTAACTTTGCCCCTCAAGGCCACTCAAGGCCCATCTTCGCGATGGAATATCACACGGCATTTCGCGTCTTTCTCAGTCTTGACGGTAGAAGTCGCACGATCGCTGATACGATCGCAATCATGCGAAATCTAGCGGAACGACCGAGAAAGATGCGAAATACCGTGACATATTCCCTCACGAAGATGGGATTTGAATGGCCTTGAGTGGCAAACTTAGAAAAATCGCAATATAGTAGCCATTATACTCGTGGCAACTCTCTGACATGCCGTACGAGTTGTAGGAGGTGTGTTAAAGAGAGATTCATGTAAGAACAAGCAATTTTGACAGCTAGTGCTGGCAACATAACCGAAGGTTCTGTGGTCGTTGAGTCTTTGATCCCATTGAACTCTCCTTCCTCGATTCGTTCGTTTGCAATTGGCTAACTTGTAAATGGTTTCGACGCTTCCTTTTGTTATGTCCTCGTCCGACGAAAATATAGTGCGCCACGAGAAATAATTGAAATTAGGAAGAGCAGTGCTATGTGCTCTTCTGTAAAAATTTATTTCTTTTATACACATTATATGGAATTTACTCTTTGCGTGATAAGTATTATGTTAATTGGATGCGTAGATGGTACGAATAAATATATATTTTGACCATAAAGGATCAATCACTATTGACTGTAGGAATTAAAACTCAAATATATTTATTTTTCGCTCAACGTTTTGCACGCTTATTACGTGCCTTCTCAAGAGCAATAGAATGGCAACGGTTGACAATGGTATACAAATTAACATAAAACGATAGAATTTGAAATTATTGAGATAAATATTATATTTATTTTAAAACCTAGTCTCGAATGTACGAGTGCACGTGTTTCTGAACAGCTGCCGCGGCGGAGGGATACTTCCCTGAATAACATCTGATATTCGTAGCGAACCGTCACTTTTGCTTGTTCTTACGTGAATTCTTCTATGGCGGTACTCACTACTCGAGCAGCATGACGAGGTGCGAGGGCGTCTCGAAGACGGCGAGCAGCGCGACGACGCGCGGGCAGGGCGCGCACAGGGCGAGCAGCGCCACCTCGTGCAGCAGCTCCGCGCGGCAGTCGTCGCCCAGGCGCTCGCGCTGCGCGAACTTGGCGGCGCACACGCGCCCCGACGCGCGCGCCCGGCACCGCCGCACGCACGCGAAGCGGCCCCTGCGCACGCAGGCATGGGGAGGCGTCAGGAGACAGGCACGAGGGAGGGAGACTTCAATGCCAGAACAGCAGAGGAGACATCAGCGGATATGTAGACCAATGAAGTAAATAAGGAAGGGAGATTCAATGCCAGAACAGCATGGGAGACATCAGGAGACACGCAGAAGGACAACGAAGTAAACAAGGGAGGGAGACTTCAATGCCAGAACAGCAGAGGAGACATCAGCGGATATGCAGACCAATGAAGTAAACAAGGGAGGGAGACTTCAATGCCAGAACAGCAGAGGAGACATCCGCGGATATGCAGACCAATGAAGTAAACAAGGGAGGGAGACTTCAATGCCAGCAGAGGAGACATCAGGAGACAGGCAGAAGGACAACGACGTAAACAAGAGAGGGAGACTTCAATACCAGAACAGCAGAGAAGACATAAGCATATCGGAAAATCAAACACAAAATAAGTAAAGGAACTTCAATACCAGAACACCATTGGAGGCATAAGCAGGCAGGCAGACCGATGACGAATATATAAGGGAGGGAGACTTCAATGCCGGAACAGCAGAGGAGGCATCAGGAGACAGGCAGACCGATGAAGTAAATAAGGGAGGGAGGCTTCAATGCCAGAACAGCAGAGGAAACATCAGAACACAGGCAGAAGGACGAAGTAAATAAGGAAGGGAGAGTTCAATGTCAGAATAGCAGAGAAGACATAAGCATATAGGAAAATCAAACAAAAAATAAATAAGTAAAGGAACTTCAATGCCAGAACACCATGGGCGGCATAAGGAGGCAGGCAGACCGATGACGACGAATAAATAAGGGAGGGAGACTTCAATGCCAGAACACCAGAGGAGGCATCAGCAGACAGGCAGACCGATGAAGTAAATAAGGGAGGGAGACGTCAATGTCAGAACAGCAGAGGAGACATCAGGAGACAGGCAGAGCAATGAAGTAAATAAGGAAGGCAGACTTCAACGCCAGAACAGCAGAGGAGACATCAGAAGACAGGCAGACCAATGAAGTAAATAAGGAAGGGAGACTTCAATGCCAGAACAGCAGAGGAGGCATCAGGAGACAGGCAGACCGATGAAGTAAATAAGGGAGGGAGACTTCAATGCCAGAACAGCAGAGGAGGCATCAGGAGACAGGCAGACCAATGAAGTAAATAAGGAAGGGAGACTTCAATACCAGAACAGCAGAGGAGGCATCAGGAGACAGGCAGACCGATGAAGTAAATAAGGGAGGGAGACTTCAATGCCAGAACAGCAGAGGAGGCATCAGGAGACAGGCAGACCGATGAAGTAATTAAGGAAGGGAGACTTCAATGCCAGAACAGCAGAGGAGACATCAGGAGACAGGCAGACCAATGAAATAAATAAGGAAGCGAGACTTCAATGCCGTAACAGCAGAGGAGACATCAGCGGATATGCAGACCAATGAAGTAAATAAGGAAGGGAGACTTTAATGTCAAGATAGCAGAGACGACATAAGCATATAGGAAAATCAAACATGAAATAAATATATAAAGAAACTCAATGCCAGAATAGCAGAGGAGAAATCAGGAGACAGGCAGACCGATGAAGTAAATAAGGGAGGGAGACTTCATTGGCAGAACAAGGAGGAGCCATTAGAAGACAGGCAGAAGGACAACGAAGTTATCAAGGGAGGTAGACTTCAACACAGAATAGCAGACGAGAAATCAGGGGACATGAATAAGGGAGGGAGACTTCAATGTCAGAATAGCAGAAAAGACATAAGTAGATAGGAAGATCAAACTGGAAATAAGTAAGGGAACTTCAATGCTAGAACGGCATTAGGAGACAGGCAGACCCAGGACGACGAATAAATAAGGGATGGGGACTTCAATGCCAGAACAGCAGAGGAGACATCAGGAGACAGGGAGACCAAACACAAAATAAATAAAGAAACGTCAATGCCAGAAGAGTATGGGAGATATAAGGAGACAGGGGAACCGAGGATGACAAATCAATAAGGGAACTTCAATGCCAGAACAGCATGGGAGACATCAGGAGACAGGCAGAGCAAGGACTACGAAATAAGGAAGATAGATTTTTGTATGTATTCGGCATTTTGGATTGATTGCCCGACTTCTCCGTCTAACTAAACGTGCCCTCGCGTCTGGGAGGTGTGAGAGACATGATGTATTCCCTTCACAGTGTCTAACACACTCCTCCTGCGGGAGTTTTGCTTTGTCACTCAGCTACAGAAACTCTGCTGATTTCGAAGGAACGCTGGAACTCTATTTTTGCTAGTCGAAAGCCCTCCACGTAGCTGTTGGATCTCTAATAGTTTCGGCCCAAAGGAGGAGTGTGTGTGTGTGTGTGTGAAGGCCCAGGCGGTTCTTGTAATGGGGTAGGTCTGGCTAAGAAAGAAAAGCTATTTTGGACTACGGTATAGAAATGTTATGAGTGGGAACCTGAGAGACATGGGGCGATAAAAAATATCAAGATAAGTGGTTAAAGCTGGGGGTTTCAAACTGTGCGTCGAGGCCATATTGAAGGGGCGTCGCGGTGATTTATTAAAAATGATTTTTAAATTTGATTTACTTTAATCATCGCGTCATTTATGTATTTTGTACTAAAAGACTATGTTATTTGTAATGTATGATTTATTTTGCTGATTAATTGTGGATTATTCAAACCTGGCAAGTCCTTTAACAATAACTGTCAGAAATTTCTGCATTACTTTTAATGTAAAAGTACATTAAAGTAAGTATCATGTACGTAAATTAAATTTAATGTACATGTACGGTAACTTTAAAGTACGAGGGCATTAAATGTAATGTACGTGTACCATTCAATTTAATGTTTGCGTGTACATTTGATATATTATAAATACCTATAATGTGCAAATATGTTTGTATTTTTAATAAAGTAATGTATAAACAATGCATCAATAGATATTTTTATACTTAATTTATGAGGAGGGGGTGACACCATTAGCTTCGCCCCAGGTGACACCAACTGAAGCTACGCCACTGGCATCTTGGTTGCACTGTGGTTGCCGGGCGGGCGGGCGAGCACGTGCACCCAACCGGTCCCTCGCGTCGCGCGGCCACTGGCCGAGCGGGCGGCGGGCGTGGGCGCGCCCAAACAAGGTCCGGCGCGGAGCGGCGCACGAGAGGAACGGGCGGGGGGGGGAGGGGGTGGCCGCGTGGGAACCGCCGCCCGTCGCCCCGCCAGGCGCAGGCGCAGGCGCAGGCGCCGATGACGGAGCGACCGCCGCCGCTCGGCTCCTCCGCCGCCCTGTTCCGGTTCCTGTTCCGCACCGCGCTGCGCTCGGCTCGGCTCCCCTCCAGCCACGCCACCACACACCAATAATACGGCGAAGCATCTATTCTCTGGTCACGGGGGAAAAGTTCTTCAGTCAATTTTTGGCAAAATTGGGCCAAGTCCTGAAACTACAAGTTACGTGTCTACATTTTATTTTAGGAAAACGACCGAATGGAAATGCCTCCTGTATGACAAAAAAGCTTTGTGAAATAGCGTTGAGTATAGGAAAAAGCGTTGGCTCAATAATATTTAAACTCTTGTTTACTCCAAACTAAGATGTTTTATTTAAAAACTTTTACGCCGTGACCACAGTAATGCTAATTGAATTGATGGCTTATTTAACGTGGCGAGACTCGGGCCGTGAGGCCTGCTCTTCGTCTGACCACGCAAATTTCGCTACGCTCCTTTCACCCAACTAGCGGAGAAAGAAGGTATTCCATAGGCGACGAAAGAGGCGATTTTGAATTTAGCTTAGAGGCGTCATTTAGACTTGAGGATCTTTTACATGCAGTAAATCTACTAACATGGGACTGCCGGCTTTACTAAAAGAACACGTTTTCATCAAAATTACAATTAAATATGCATCATTGTTTACTCTGGCAAGCTTACATCAGTACGACACAATGCATTTGCTATTGTTAATAACTTGTAAAAAATAAAAACTGTCACCAGATTCTGTTTTCTTATGTCGTTTTAACTACATCTTTAAAGATTGAGCTTGAGATTGAAAAAAATATGTACGTGATAGAGAAAAAATGACCTCACTTTCTGTTTCAGCACACCAAAAAACAAATATCAGACGATATTATTAAATCTAATTTCGAAAAGTTTTATTTTGTAGACCTGTGTTATTAGACCTAATTTAATTAGAATTTTATTGGGATGGGATGGTTTATCTTATCCACTGAAAGGAAAGGATATATTGCTAATTCGTTGCCACATTCCTAATTAATTGCCATGAATACATGTGCCACTATACATTCGGAATTGTGACAATGAATTAGCAACAAATCATTTGAGGGTTTCCGCCGAGCTACGATCCGAATTCAACGTATGTGTGTGCTTGCTTCACCGGTCAAGCCAGCTCACATCCGTTTTCGCCACGAAAATACGTAGCAATTAATTAGCAATAAATCATTTGGTATATTTCATACGGATATGCTGACATGGCTGTTACAGCTTGACACAACTTTACCGGGAGAGATGGCTCAGCGCATCAACCTGAGATGTCACTGCAGTCCCTCTGACCGGGAGGTCCTCTCCCGACGGCGGCAGGATTTTCGACACTAGCTCGTCAGCTAGGTCGAATTCGAATTTGCGGATTCGGATGGTATAACGGTCAGCATATCGGATTGTTGTACCCAAGATTGCAGGTTCAAATTTAAAACGGGATTTTTAAGGGCGAAAAAATCCTTCGAACGGCTTCCTTCGGAGGGGAAGTAAAGCCGGCTGTTTCATGTGAGTAGATTTACTTGCATGTAAAAGATCCTCAAGCCTAAATGAAGCCTCTGAGCTAAATTCAAGTCGCCTGTCTCATCGCTCGAGATAATACCTTCTTTCTGCACTAGATGGTGAAAGGAGCGTAGCGCAATTTGCGTGGTCAGACAGAAAATTTAGACCTGCTCGGATCGAATTTACCACAATCTGAATTTCAGTCAAAATGTTTCACAGACCACTTTAGTTCCAGACCAGCCTGTTCAGCTCTCACTCACTAGCCCTGCCTCCCACCTGCAGCCAACTGGCCACCGAAGCTCAGACGCCCTTGCTGACTCATGTTTTCAAGAATCGTGTAACAATGTGCAGGACAGATGGGCACACGTCACAATCGTGGACCCATTGATCCCTTGTGATTCATGTACGCACATACAATTACAAAAGATTTGGCAGAAAATTCCCATTTTTCTAAAACTATGGAAAATATTTCGATGCAGGAACCAAAATCCTCTTTCAAAATATAATTTAGAAAATGCCATTATTTGCCGCATTCGGGTGAAAAACGAGACCTGAGAGGAGTTTTTCCGAAAATCGAGCGTTTCAAAAAAATCCAAAATACCGTCGTTTGGCGCGCTCTAGCTCCTAAACTATTTGATCTACAGCTCTGAGATTTACACGGGAGATGGTGTGTACATTACTGTTTATCTTGCAGGTATGACAGCAATTTTAGTTCATAAGAACCGGTTAAACATGGCGACTTCCTAGAGTATATTTTTGAGGAAAATTACTTTTTTTTACGTAAGTTATACGCAAAGTTTCGGAAAACGAACCATCTGTTCGAAAAATGCTTATCATTAGTGTTTTCCCCATTCAATGGTAGGCTAGGGCAGGAGTTTTGAGAAGAATCAGGTTCATGTAAAAAATCTCCAAATTCCACAGATGGGGGGCCGTCCTTCCTACACGATTAGGAATTTTTGAATCATTAGGTGATGCACGGCGCATTGGAAAACAAGCAAACATGCAATCTGCTAAGTAGGGGCGATGCAGACGATCATTTTGGAGAGGTAAATCATAGATTTTTGTTAAATAATAAACACATGATTTATTTTGTATATTATTTTCTGATATAAGATACTATAAAATATTATTTTTTAAATAATTACATAATTGTGGCATAAATAAACATTTTAATAAATTCTGCCAAATAAAGGCAGGTAAACGAAAACTCCAGGCCTTTGGAATCGAGAGACATGGCTCAGTGCATCAACCTGAAGGCACTGCAGTCCCTCTGGCCGGGAGGTCCTCTCCCTACGGCGGCAGGATTTTCGACACTAGCTTGTAAGTTAAGTCTTCAGTCGCGGTCTGGAGGAGAATTCTAGTGGCCGGCTGCTCTGATCGGTAGTTTCCCGTGGTTTCTCCGATCAACACTAGGCGAATGCCGGAGGAGTACCCTAACAAACGGGCCACGGACCGCGCGCGATCTTTCCTTCCTCTTCCTTGTCTTATCCTCTCCTCTTACACAAACACTTACACTAACATGCACTACACTACCACACATGCCGGGAGACCGGTCGGGAGCTTACAGCTTGTCCCGACTGGGGCGGAGGGGAAAACCCCGCTAATCGACGGTAGGTCGGCGCCAGATCATCGCCACCTCCCGAGAAAAACACGCACTACACTTCCGGGACTAACGACCTGAGTAGTTGACGCGCCCGGAAACACGAATCAATCAATCATTGGGTCCGCCGCCGCCGCTGCGACGCGTCAGCCTCTCCCCCAGCCCCGCCTCCAGAACGTCTCGTCAGCCACTCCCCTGCCCTCGGGATTCGGGCCCTGCGCTTCCTTATTCCATGCAAAATTTTGCTTCACAATGTTGTGCACTCCTGTGACTTTCAGCTAATACTTTATTTACAAAATCCATTATTCGTCACAAGAGAGTAGCCTATCTGTCAATTCTGAGAAAGTGATTTTATCTCGCGAGTGTCCTCCTACGGCAGATCTGCGTGGATAAGCAGCGCCACCGGCGCATCGCCTGCAGAACAGAACCCGTGCAATGACCTCCATCGCCTCCTGTATTATTTCACCTTCCCTTTGCGGCTCTCACAAGCAACCAATATTTATAAATGAGGTCTCTAAAGAAAGGGAATTTCATGTGACGAATTGGACTTTGATTTTAAAAATACGAGGGATTTGTTTAAGAAATGCATCTAAATATTCATATAAATGCAACTTGCTACGCACGTCAAGTTTTAATATATATCGTTAAATAAACAAAACTTTCTAGGGCCTTCAAAACTAAAATCTTGAAGCCAAAGGCCTCAAAGAAACGTTCCCTACACCGTAATCTACACTGTCAGAAATTACATTAAATTTAATGTAGTTTAATGCACTTTTCCACATTATACTCGTATTTAATGTACAGTGTACATTAAAACGACGTTAATGTACATTAAATATAATGTGTCAATTAAAATCAATGTAGATTTAATGTAGGACTATATTAAACGTTATGTACCTTGTAAATTAAACCGATATTAATGTGTTGTACATTAAATTTAATGTTTAAATTAAAATCAGTGTAGGTTTTAGAAATATTTTCTTCCGCTATTTGAACTTACGTATAATAAATTTAAAATATATTTTCAACATGTATACAAAATATAAATGTTTAAAATTCGTATTTACGTTCAAATTGGTAACAAATAAAATTGTAAAAATATTTATAATAAAATTGTAGCGATGTACATAGTACGCTAATTCTTTAGTTAACAATTTTTTTCAAATTCCCCGGAAATATTTATTTTTTTTTCAAAGAATTGTCACTGTAATGTCAGAATTTAGTACTCTTTACGGCTACGAAGCGTATTTCCGAGCGTAAACGCGTCCAAAACAGGTGAAGAAGTAATGACAATTATAAATAATGTACATAATTCTGTAGAGTTAATCCATATTTAATATACATTACGTCTAAAGAAATGTGTTCCGTAGACGTAAAGAATATACCGGGTCTTTAGTCTAACTCGCAACCCGTATCTGAGAACACAACCACTTGTTTTGGTAATTTGGCAACGCGTGAAATACCTTTGGCTTTCCTTTCACTTTTAACGACCCATCCCCCGGTCGCAGGTTTCGGGGTGGGAGAACCGGGCTATTTTGTTTGGAAGAAAGAGAAAGGACTGTCTTTGGGCAGTCATTCATACACGTTTCATTCATGAGTGTAGGAACTTACGTTTAGGAAAGAAGAATCGCTTCGAAAATGTTGACGAAAGAACAGCGCGTATTTTTGGTAGAAGTTTACTTCGGCACTAAATCTTTTTAAAGAGTCAGGAAATGTTTCAGGAAAAATTTCCGGAAACGCCAGTTTCCAACAAGTCAACAATTTGTAGACTAATCCAGCGCTTCAGGGACACGGGGAACGTTATGGATAGGAAGCGGAATCGCAGTGCCACTGTTTTAAAGGAAGATAAATTATTAGAAATTCAGGAGGTTTTGAAACATTCCCCTGAGACGTCGCTATTGAAATTGCATCAGCAATGCAATGTTTCACTCAGCAGTGCATATGTCGCAACTAAGAAATTGAAAATGCGGTCTTACAAGTGGCAGACCGTTCAAGAACTGAAAACACCGGACAGGGGAGCGCGAATTCATTTCTGCCGTTGGTTCAGAAGTTTTATTCAATTAGGACTTCACGTTCTTGGCACCTTGTTTTTTAGTGATGAAGCTTGGTTTCATCTCGACGGAAATGTAAATAAACAGAATTGCCGGTTGTGGAGCACATCGAAACCAGATGCAACTCTCCAAAAACCTCTTCATTCTTCGAAAGTCGGGGTATGGTGTGCCATATCTCGTCGCCGAATTATCGGACCAATTTTTTTCACGGAGACAATTACTTCTGAAAGGTATAAAGACATTATTGAAAACTTCGTATCTCTTTTAGAAGAAGACGAGAGGTACTGCTGGTTCCAGCAAGACGGCGCCCCGTGTCACACGGCGAATAGTAGTATGAATTTCCTAGCGGAATTTTTCGGAGAACGAATTGTTACAAAAGGTCTGTGGCCACCACGTTCCCCAGATCTTACTCCATTAGACTTTTTTCTGTGGGGTTTTCTTAAGAGTAAAGTTTATGCAAAACTTCTCTTGAAGATTTACGACGCAACATTACGGAATCTGTTGGGCAAATCGAAGAAGTTACTCTTCAACGTGTTGCAGCAACAGTACTGAAAAGAGTAAACGCCTGTCTCTTGGCAAATGGTGGTCACTTTGAAAATTTACTCTAAGGTGTGTTTATTGTCATTTTAAGAAAATAAAATTGTATAATTTTTAATTAATTATTGTCAGTAATGATTAAGTTATTACTTATGAATATTTTATTATCTTTAATAATTTTATTAAAATTTTCCAATTTGTTTAATTTCCAAGTTCTATAATAATAGATAATGAAGAGCTTGGCGGTGATGTTTCATGAGATATCTTTCTGATTTCTCTCTGAGCCAGCTTTCATTAAATAATCATTATTGTTACGTTTCTGTTAATAAATCGATAAATCAGTCATAATTTCCCTCCACAACTTCAGTATCACATTTTTGTTTCTTGAGCATACTGGAGAGAATCGTCTAAAGAGACGTTTTGTTTGCTGGCTCATGCCTCTGCCCACCCCACCCCACCCACCCTGCGCAGCGTGAAAAGATTCCGGCTTGTGAGCCGAGTACCTGCCCGCCGAAGCCCTTGAATGGGGAAAACACAGAAAGGGCTGTTGCAGTTGCTGCAGATTATGACGCACAGCGCACTTCCTCCGCTTCTCGGCATGCCAGCCACGGCAGTATTGAAAGGAGACAAAGACACGCAGTTGCCAAATTGCCAAAACAAGTGGTTGTGTTCTCAGATACGGGTTGCGAGTTAGACTAAAGACCCGGTATAATACATATCCTAGCGGGCAATACATTAGACCTAAGAACCTGCTAAAGCAATTGGATGTCGCAATAGGTCAGTGGTTAGAGCACGTGCACGTAAACCAGAAGTCCCGGCTTCGAATCCCGGTCGGGGTGACTATTCGTTGAACAAATTTAAATATTAAAATACAGTTGTTCCAAGATGTACCAAGATCAGAACTTAGTATTCTTTACATCTGCGGGACATATTTCCGAGCGTAAAACGCGTCCAAAAATGTGACAATCCCATAAATCCCAACGGGCAATTCATCAGGCCTAAGAACATGCTCAAATAATTGATTGTCTCGATAGGATAGTGGTTAGAGCAGGCGATAGGTTAGTGGAGTAGGCGTAAACCAGGAGAGACGGGTTTGAATTCAAGTCGAGGTGACAATTGTTTGAACAAATTTTAAATATTGAAGTTAGTACAGGTACAGTAAATTTCATGCACACATACAGTAATTTCAATGTAAAAAACATTAAAGAAAGTATCATGTACGTAAATTAAATTTAATTTACACGTATAGTAAATTTAATTGAACACGTACATTACATTTAATGCACACGTACTTTAAAGATACTGTACGCGTACTGTAATGGGACGGTCGCACACGAACTAATTTCGGCGTGTGCGAGATGAATATTTTATATAACAGGGAGTCCGGGAAAACTTAGCTGGCTGAAAATGTGCGTTTCTCCGCTACCTGAGTGCGCGAAGGGTCGCCGCCAGCCGTCGGGGGGAGCGCCTCCCTTTGTTCAAAGACCGTTTGCCACACCTCTGGTATTTCCGAGCGCTGCGTCAGAGCACCCAGCGTCTTCTCGGAAATCGTGGTGACGTGAACGCCCACTCGAAATCGGGTTCCAACCGTCGATGGACCCATGGCAATTGGACGGCGCGCATCACGCGGTTTGGCTGCGCCAATAGTCGAACACTAGGCGGGGGTGAGACATGTGATCTCGCGAGCAAGGGAGGTTGCTGCGAACGCGAGACTCGGCCATTCCGATACGAACGACGGCCGCGAGTGTTACCTTCCGATGTAAGCGACGACCGAGGTGTTGGGTCCGATGGCAACGACCGCCGCGAGACGCTAGATCGCCGCCGGCAACGCATCGTCGCCACCTCACCGCCCGCTCAGGTGCCGCCGAAGGGAGAGGCGGAACACCGTGTGAGTGCCGATACTCGAATGAACGAAGAAGCTGTCGGACGCGGCCTGAGGGCCGGCCGCCACTAAAAGACGCTTTGGTGTGGCGATTCCTGGCCGCCGCCGCCGCAGTCAATGCCTGCCGCGCGCGCCCGCCCGCGCGCAGCCGCTGCCACGCCGTCGTCGCCGCCGCGCCAGCCCACGCGCCGCGCCGCCGCCGCTGCGCTGTCGCGCGCGCCCGCCCGCGCGCAGCCCTGCGCCTGCCGCGCACGCCTGCTCGCGTGCCGCGACACCGCCGCCGCGGCCACCAGCTGCCCGTCCGGCCCAGGAAACGGGGGGAGCGCCGTTGCCCTGCCGCCCGACACCCGGACCGATGCCGACGCCCGGAGGAACGGAGCGCCCGTGCGATGACCCGGAAGGGTTGGACTGTTAAGTTAAGCTAGTTATAAGTTAGGTTAAGATAGTATTAAGAACTGTAGGGGGCTTCACCCGATTATTTTTTGCTGTGAATTAAACTCAGAAATCATGAAAGAGCGTTTTACTGTGTAGTGCATGAATATGCCCAGTCACGCATGCGTCCTAAATAGATTCCAGCCGAGCACATGAGGCAACCTGCAGCAGACGGGAATCCACAGGTGAGTCGGGTCACGCCCTGAGAGAGATTAACACCGCCGACACCGATGAGTGGTCGTGTGTACGGGGGGCGGGTGTTACAAATGGCGCCTTGCAACGTGTGGCAAGCGACGAATCAGGCGAGGCTAATCGTCGCCAATTTTGGCTATATTCACTGACGACGTGCCGCCGAACCTGTGATGTCGAGGTAGATTTCAGATCTATGGCCCGAACCCACGTGACCCGACTTACGATTCCTCAGTAAAGTCTCTTAAATTTGCATGCGTGACTGCAGTAGCTATAATTAAACTGGCGAATTGCCAAAGTAATAATTTGTTCACCGAGGGTGATATTTTGCTATGTATTGCGTATTTTCTGTGTTTTTTGCTTTTTTTGTATTTGTGTGTTGTGTACTGTGATAAGTGTTTATCGTGTGCGCGTTTCAACGTCAAGATGTCCGACCACGAGAGTGAGCCATCAGCGTCACAGGAGCGGGCGGAGATGTTGGCAATGATGCAGGCGGTAATAGCAAATCAGATGGCAAAATTTGCCGAAAATCAGGAAAATCAGATAGCAAAATTTGCCGAAAATCACGAAATTCAGATGGCAAATCTTACTAAAATTCAGGGGAGTCAATTTGCTGAGCTTCAATGCAAATTATTGGAAAATAAAGAAATGCAGGAAAATCAGTTCGCTGAATTACGCAGTAAATTAGGGGAAAGCCAGGAACAGACGGCGAATCAGATTGCCGATCTTACGGAGCACTTCACGGAACGGTTCAACGGAATCAGCGACCAAATAGGCGAGCGCGTAAGAGCGGAGGTGAGTGCCGCGACCGCACGCTTAGACGAGCACATCGCCGCTTACACTCAGGAATCAGTCGCGATTTCTAAACGAATCGGTGCCGTCGCCGAACGACTAGATGCGTCGATCGAGATAAATAACGCTCGACTCGCGGAGTGTGAGGCGCAGGTAGAGGTCAAGCTTAGAGAACAGGAAGGGAAAATGCGTAGCTTGCACGCGCATGTCGAATCTGTCGTAGACGAAACTAAGGGAAAAGTCGCGGAGTTTTGTGACGGATTGAAGGACGCCGTAATTGAAGTTGAAAAAAAGGGCGCCGCGAATTGCAAGAAAATCGCGAGATTAGATGGGAAGGTGATCGCGGAAGTCGCTAGGCTTGATGGGGATATTAAAAATTTGCAATGCGACGACCGAGGCGTCAATCCAGAAACAGGGCGCGGATTTCAAACAAATAATCCGAGAAAGCGTCGACGGTTTGCGCGACGAAATGCAAACACCCGCAGGAGTATGTTCAGACGGCCACGGAAGTAGAGTTCATTTATCGCCGCCGCAAAATCTCGGTTTTTCAGGTGCGAAAAAACGAACATCCGTGCGAATTCTTGCGACGCATGGAAGATTATTTTACGTTATCTAACGCAGTACCCAACAGGCTAAAAGCAAAATTCGCTCAACAGTATTTGTTTGGAGCCGCACTCCAGTGGAGCTTATCAATGTCACAATTTCCCGAGACATACGAGGAATTTAGGGAGAAATTTTTGAAACGGTTTTGGGGGGAAGAAACCAAATTCACGTATGAGCGCCGACTATTAGAGAAGAGGTGGTATCCGAAGATGGGGATATCATATCTGGACTATGCCGTCGGGAAAATTGCAGCATTCCGTTTGTGCGATCCTTCAATTAGTGATAACCGGCTTATCTGGATCATCACATCACAGTTCCCGGAGCGAATTCAGAATTCTCTGAACAGCGCGCGCTTGGAAAATATCCACGAATTCCAAGATTTATTAGGAAAATTCGACCAGGCACGAATTTCGGGGAATAATGAGACAGAAAATGATAGGCCTCCACCGCAAAACAATCAGAGGTGGCCGCGTCGAGAGGGCGACGCCGGCAGAAACAGGGGACAGCACGACCGAGGCCCACCTCGGGACGAACGACCCGATGGACATTCACCCGCCGAGGGGCGAGGGAACCGACCCTCGGAAAATTAGAAGCGTCCGGAGCAGGTAGGCATCAGCGCTTGGGACGCAATACAAGTACTGTAGAGATGCCACTAGTGAGAACCGTTATTGTCGACGAATTATTTGAGGAGGAAGCGGATCGCGATGTCGATCGTGCCAGGGCAAGTAGGTGTCCGATCATCGCCGCAGAGTGCGAGGGCAAGCCAGTCCAGATTTAATTGATTCAGGGAGTGAAGTTTCAGCCGTTTCGGAGCAATTCTATTTTAAAATTAAAGAGTGAACACTCAAATTTGCCCGAGTTTCCCATTCTTAAAACTTACGTCGTTGGAGCGGATAGGAAGAAAAGCCATCCCATTACTAAACAAATCTTTGTCACTATTAGCCACGGAGTTTTTCAGTTCGATGCTACATGTCTTGTCATCAAAAATCTAGCTTACGAGCTCATTTTAGGCGTTGATTTCTTACGTGAGGTACAGGTCTGTATCGATTTCAAAGAGAACGTGTTGAGGTTCGAACCGCCGTATTTACTGCCGTTCACCGGCGAAAATAATGAATTGATTGCTGATGAATTCAGGATCAACAATTTGAATAGGGACGAGGTACGAGAAAGTATCACCCACTCTATTGATCGCAACCACTGTCTGACAGCAGCCGAGAATAGCGCTTTACGGGACATGTTGTTCAATAATTTTGAAATTTTTCTTCGGCCGACAGAACCCATTAAGGATTTTCTCTTTCGCATTCAAGTTACCGACCGCTCACCGTTTAAATGTAGAAATTATCCTGTTCCATTTGCTTTGAGGACAGAAGTAGATAAGACGATTTCAGACATGATTGCAGAAGGAATTATTAAAAGAGCTTCTACGCCGTATATCAATCCCCTGGTAATAGTAAGAAAAAAGGATGGTGGAGTTCGTATTTGTCTCGATGCTAGGAGGTTAAATCAGGTAACTGTTCCAGATCACGACTCAGTCGTGCCAATTGACGTCACTTTAGGGAAATTCCATGGTGCTAAATATTTTTCAGCTATTGATTTTGTTTCTTCTTACTGGCAGATCGCAATTCACCCCGATGACCAGAAATTCACTGGATTTTTGTACGATGGTTTGAGTTATGTTTGGTGTCGCACTCCTTTCGGTCTCCGAAATTCTGGAGCATATTTTATTAGGTGTTTGGATCAGAAGTACTGCCCCTCATTAATAAATGGATTAATCGCGTACCTCACGAGAGCGCGGGCCTATCTCCTTTTGAAATACATTTCGGAAAGAAGCCACCAGCCGATTTTCCTCTTTTAGAGCGCCTGGCCACGCACAGTGTATTGAACTATGAGGAAAGGTGCCGCATTGTTTACGCGAACTTAAATAGAGCAGCTGAAAAGAGAGAGAAGATGGTCAAGAGACCGCACGAATTCAAAGTCGGGGACAGGGTGCTTCTGCGCACACCTGCTTCGTCTGACGCGCCGAGAGGTCTGTTTGCGAAGTTTTTTCCATTGTTCGCAGGCCCTTTCACTATTCGAGGTAATCCTCACCCCAATGTTTTTGAACTCGTCACAGACGATAGGCAACCGGCAGGAAAATATAATGCTTTTAATTTAATTCCATTTCGCGAATGAGACCTGTTTTGTCCTTTTCATTAATTATTGTCGTATTTTTAGTATTTTTGTTTGTCAATTAATTGGTGCTCTAGTTGTCTATTTTGTGCTAGTCTTCGTTGAATTTATATGCTATTGTTGATGTGGTTTGTTTAAGTCTCTAACGACTGCCTGTGTCTTCTTCATTCGTTTACCGAGATTTTACTTAATTGTCATTACTTAATTGTTAGACGGTTTACTTATTGTTGATGTGGGTTGGAGTTCTTATTTCCTATAACGAGGACGTTACTGGGTTGGTTTTAATGTTGGTGTTTGTGGATGAGATATTCCCGAGAGTATTTCCCTCGCTTCATTTGTCATAGTTTTTTTTATTTTTCTTGCTATTGTAAGCACTTTGTTCAATTATTTGTAGTTTTAGTGCGTATTTCGTCTATATTTTGATTAGGGTTTTTTTTTGTTAAATTATTCCGTTTGCTCCCGTCGCCATTAGTTTTCTGTTGAGCCATGAAATCATCTTTTCTCTCCGATTTCATAGCTAGGCGGTGGAGGGGGTGAATGTAATGGGACGGTCGCACACGAACTAATTTCGGCGTGTGCGAGATGAATATTTTATATAACAGGGAGTCCGGGAAAACTTAGCTGGCTGAAAATGTGCGTTTCTCCGCTACCTGAGTGCGCGAAGGGTCGCCGCCAGCCGTCGGGGGGAGCGCCTCCCTTTGTTCAAAGACCGTTTGCCACACCTCTGGTATTTCCGAGCGCTGCGTCAGAGCACCCAGCGTCTTCTCGGAAATCGTGGTGACGTGAACGCCCACTCGAAATCGGGTTCCAACCGTCGATGGACCCATGGCAATTGGACGGCGCGCATCACGCGGTTTGGCTGCGCCAATAGTCGAACGCTAGGCGGGGGTGAGACATGTGATCTCGCGAGCAAGGGAGGTTGCTGCGAACGCGAGACTCGGCCATTCCGATACGAACGACGGCCGCGAGTGTTACCTTCCGATGTAAGCGACGACCGAGGTGTTGGGTCCGATGGCAACGACCGCCGCGAGACGCTAGATCGCCGCCGGCAACGCATCGTCGCCACCTCACCGCCCGCTCAGGTGCCGCCGAAGGGAGAGGCGGAACACCGTGTGAGTGCCGATACTCGAATGAACGAAGAAGCTGTCGGACGCGGCCTGAGGGCCGGCCGCCACTAAAAGACGCTTTGGTGTGGCGATTCCTGGCCGCCGCCGCCGCAGTCAATGCCTGCCGCGCGCGCCCGCCCGCGCGCAGCCGCTGCCACGCCGTCGTCGCCGCCGCGCCAGCCCACGCGCCGCGCCGCCGCCGCTGCGCTGTCGCGCGCGCCCGCCCGCGCGCAGCCCTGCGCCTGCCGCGCACGCCTGCTCGCGTGCCGCGACACCGCCGCCGCGGCCACCAGCTGCCCGTCCGGCCCAGGAAACGGGGGGAGCGCCGTTGCCCTGCCGCCCGACACCCGGACCGATGCCGACGCCCGGAGGAACGGAGCGCCCGTGCGATGACCCGGAAGGGTTGGACTGTTAAGTTAAGCTAGTTATAAGTTAGGTTAAGATAGTATTAAGAACTGTAGGGGGCTTCACCCGATTATTTTTTGCTGTGAATTAAACTCAGAAATCATGAAAGAGCGTTTTACTGTGTAGTGCATGAATATGCCCAGTCACGCATGCGTCCTAAATAGATTCCAGCCGAGCACATGAGGCAACCTGCAGCAGACGGGAATCCACAGGTGAGTCGGGTCACGCCCTGAGAGAGATTAACACCGCCGACACCGATGAGTGGTCGTGTGTACGGGGGGCGGGTGTTACAGTACCTTAAATTTCAATTACGTACATGATACTTATTTTAATGTACTTTTACATTAAAAGTAATGCGGAAATTTCAGGCAGTGTATAGGATGAGATCTTCTTGACCATTCTATTACATGTTTGCTGGTTCGACGCTTCTCAATTCTACCCCACCTGTTCAGAGCCTGTAGAACCTGCAAGTGTATGTGAAATTATTAATTACTTGATATTCTATGCCATTGAATTACACGTGTATACGTCTTTGCTCAATATTAAAGTTGGATAAGAATAGTTTGTATTGAGAAGGGTGTATTACATTGTTATCAATTACAAGGTGACATACAGAATAAGTGACGGAGGATACGAGGGTCTAGAAGAAAATTATAATTCCAGGCTTAATATGGAAGTGGAAAATTAAGGAAGAGGGTGGGGTGCAGCGAGAGTTTTCGTACGAGTACGCTAGTTTTATTTATATATTTGGACGGTGTTATGCATCAACCGGCTATGCGACATCATACACGTTTTGAGATAATCCTATTCAAAAGTTTTATTTTACATTTTCAGCTCTAAAAACTGTAATTTAATTATTTGATTCATTGAAGCGCCAAACTACACAAACGTGAGTGGAATATCTGGCGCTTAGCTGCATAATGTGAAATTAAGAACAGCAGATTTGAAGATCTAGGTTTATAGCCGGCTTTTGCGAAAAATAAAATCTCTTATGTGACTGATGGCGTTACATTTTTCATTAATTATAAGGCCATTTTTACAGATTTGGCACCAAAAGTTTGCGTCCACTTAGAACATGGTCCAATGCAACTGATGGCGTTCATATCTCATTTTTTTTCAAGAATGTCGCTTAGCCGGTTGATGCATAACAGCGTCGTCGATGTCTTGATTCTCTTTAGCAATGGACTCACGAGGCGAAGGGCTCCGCCTCGACGTCGAAGAGCTGGTCGAGCGGCTGCGCGCGCAGCAGGCGGCGCAGGTCCTCGGCGCGCGGCGCCAGCAGCCCCAGCCGCCCCTCCACCATGCTCCTCTGCAACCGCACAATACGTATATGTATATTTTCCTTCATTCGAATATGCCGCGCTTACAACGCTTACCGTTTCGATTTTTAGACAGACCAAGTACGATGATAGACAAAAGAATACGGAGAGAAAGTTTATTAGATTGAATTGTATTTAAAATAAGTAAATAGAGAAGCGGTAGTAATAAGCATAAATTGCCGTTTTCTGTTTACAGGTAAGAGTAAAGTATTATAAATAGTTTTGTGTAATAATGTAATTCATAAAAGGTAAATAAAACTTTTCCTCTGTTTACAGTGAAACATTTTGGCTTAAAACTACACTAATATATATATATATATATATATATATATATATATATATATATATATATATATATACACAGGGTGAGTCACGTAACTTTAGCACCTCCTGTAAGTTTTGAACGGTTGAAGATATTGCAATGCAGTTTTCACGGAAGTGAATGAGGGAATGGGGCTAATTGATATGTGTATTGATGTCTCTTTTATCACTTTTATTTTACGAGATATTTGAGGTAACTTTGTTTTTTTAAATGGGACTATACATATTTTTTCAGTCTATCATGACAAGCGCAAAAAGACGAATCCAAAGATATAAATATTGTCATATGTTAGATAAGCATTTTTTTGAGTAATTGTGATTTTTTTGCGACTAGTGTTTAACGGATATTTTCATTGTAACTGTCAGCCCCACAAGGTCACGCAGCGCTCCCCCAGCAAACGCAGGGTCGGGAAAGGCAAGGGATTTTAGTACTTGAGGATACGAAAAATATTCACAAAACTGTTGCACTTTTTCCTGAACTCTCCTTTTCATCTTAATCCATTTTCAGTAATTTGGGTTTCTTAGGGATTGAAAATACGGATTTGTTTTCAGTAGTATTTATTGAAATAAGATTATTTCTATCCCTAAGTTATTATTATATTCGTATTAACATTGAAATTGTTTGCTCAAAATATACAATATATTTTTGTACAGTTTTAATTATTTATTCTTATTGTGCTTTGTTTCAAGATCCCATTACTACGTATCTTATGAAATCCCATTAAATGGAGTTGGAGTTATAAACAATATTATTACAATACAAACTTATGACAAATCCTTATTTTCCATCCTTTAATTCCTTCAATCAAAGAAAGACGAAAATGTGAAAATGCAGAAGGATGGAAAGCACAGTTCAGGAAAAAACTGCAATGGTTTTGTGAATACTTGGAATACTATGTTTCGTATTTTCAAATAAGATCCCTCCCCTTCCCTTCCCTTCGCCGGGCGCACGTGTGCTGGTGGAGCGCTGCATGACCTTGTGTGGTGGACTATTCAAAACGCCCGTTAAACCCCGGTCGCAAAAATCAAAATTAATCAAAAAAATGCTTATCTAACATATGACAATATGTACATCATTGGATTCGTCTTTTTACGCTCGTCATGGTGGACCGAAAAAATATGTATAGTTCCATTTGAAAAAACAAAGTTACCTAAAAAATCTCGTAAAATACAAGTGACAAAATAGAAATTAATGCACGTATCAATTAGCCCCTTTCCCTCATGCACTTTCGTGAAAACTGCATTGCAATAACTTCAACGTTCAAAAGTTACAGGAGGTGCTAACGTTACGTGACTCACCCTGTATATATATATATATATATATATATATATATATATATATATATACCAGCTGACCCGGCAAACGTTGTTTTGCCGTATAAATTATTCCTAAGATTATTTTAGTTGAAAAACATTACTTATTCTCAGTGTTTGAGGATGTGGCATTTATGAGTTGAAGAGGCATGGAGCGCTGTGAACGATGATGGAATATAAAAATAACGCAATACCAAACACATATTTTTAATTTGTTGTCATTTATTTTTTTAATGATTTACATAGTAATAGACATACATTATTACATAGTGATAGACATATCAATTATAATAATTTTACTAAAAAATCCATATCAATCCCTCAACGGAATAGAGTGTACAATATTTTTTGTTATCACATCTTTAGCTAAGACAAATAAACAGGATGGTTTGCCCACTCGAGAGCATGACACGTATAATTGACCGTGTGAAAAACATGGTGTGCTCAAAAATAAGCCACAAACAGACATCGTTTGGCCTTGAGACTTTTATTGATAGTCATCGCAGATGCCAATCTTAACGGAAATTGAAGATGTTCAAACTGAATTGGCACATCTGTGGGTATAATAGGGATCCGTGGCAGTAATATATTATCACCTCGAAATTTGCCATTTAAAATAATGACTTCGATAACGTTTTTCATTACAACCCTGCAAAATAATCATAAATTATTTAAAAACTACCCTGAAATAGAAAAATGATAATTGTAAAATTACGATTAACGCCCACACAATAAAAAGAATGGCCGAAAACTGTAGTGAGTGAGAAACGGCTTATTGTGTGAGAGATCTCGTCCCTACTCCGTGCTGCTTACTGGGTCAGAAGCAATGTTGCCAGATGTGAAACTTCCGATTGCAAAATTTTAAGTTCGAAAATGCGGATTTCTTCTAATGAATGCGGATTTACTAGGTATAATATTAAAAAAATAGGGGAAAATATCAATAATTCATATATCGACATAGAATTCCGTTTTATTAATTAAATAAATGCGATATTGTCTCACTATATATGTTCTCGATTCACCGAAGAATTTAAAAATATAAAATATCAGTATTTTTGTTATAAATGCACTTTCAATTTATTTTTTTTAATCTCAGTTTAATATGAAGCCGAGTAACGTTATTTCAACATTTTTAATTTCAATATCCCGCGAAGTGCATCATTTCTTAGGCTTGAATAAACGCAGTAAGAATCCGAACGACGATCCGTATTCTTATTTGGCGTATTCGAAAACATGTCACCTATTTGTCCTCTGAAACTCTAACAGTAAGACAATAAAGGACGGAGTTTACGACAACACCTTGGTGCTTGGTCATCAATTTTCGAATACGGCAATTGGATAAAGCCCTAATGATTGGTAGATGATTGGTGTTTTATTGCTTTCTACTTTAATCTAATAGAGAGACAGCATTTTGAACATTCAAACTTTGTCAACCATAGTTAGCGAAACATCTAACAATCGTTGCAATAACTGAGGAAATGAAAAAAACGGATGTTAATCCACTATCATGGAAATGCAGATTTTTTGGCATCCTCATCGCTTAATGCGGATTAGGTGTTAATAATGCGGTAAAAATGCGGAAATGCGGTACATCTGGCAACACTGGTCAGAAGTGACGTCGGAAGACGCCTTGCGGGGATACTGATCAAGTGATAATTACATTATTACATCATGTAAATCAATCAGGATTTCTTTACCAATTGTTGCACTAAATGGCAGTAACAACGAAAATCTACATATTAAAAGACGGCAGGAGAAAATAATTAACGATAATAAATACATCTTCTCTAAAGAACAATCATTTAAAAAATTGTTATAAAATACATGTACACATTTTTAACTGTTCAACAATGAATCTGTTCCCTATTTTGTACAATCGAGAATTTCATATCAACTTCGGAAGGCTAACTAAACATTAATTAATTAAGGCTAATTAAACATTTCGCAGCAACAAACATCACAAATTATTAAAACAAAGTTCTTAGTCCCAATGTCATATCTACCTGTAGTCAAATAGTATTCGCTGTGCTTTTTTTCTGCTAAATATTTAATGAATAATATATTAGTCTCTAATATGCTTAAGACTCCTCAAACCTAACGCAACAATGTATGGCGGAGACAAACATTTTTCTAGCTGAGCCCGGCAGAAGTTGTTCTGTCCCGTCTTTCTCCGTCTCTCTCTCTCTCTCTCTCTCTCTCTCTCTCTCTCTCTCTCTCTCTCTTTCCCCGTCTCTCTGCGTGTTGTTAACATTTAATAGCAGATTCTGCACATCGCTGAGCAGGTGGGTAATATGGAGAAACACCGTGTAGCGGGTGAAATACCTACCGTGTGTAGCGGATTGCCTAAAAAGTTTTGTCCGAAAAATTAAAAAAAATTGGGGTGGACCACCCTTATCACTAAGGGACATAAAAATAGATAACAACCTATATTAATATACATATAAAATTTTAATCAAAATCGGTCCAGCCGTTTCGGAGGAGTATGGTAACTAAAACTGTGGCACGAGAATTTTATATATATATATATATATATATATATATATATATATATATGTCACGGAGACGTCACTCAATGTATAACGGCCAGCTCTTATTTGACCTGGTGGGGGGAACCAACGCCATTCATGGGCCCATTCATGTTCAATAGCGTTGAACCTTTTCAAAATGGGCCGGGAATACGAATCAGCCAATCACAACGACCCGCTCCAAAGGAGTAGTGAAAACGACCCCGGGGACACTTCCAATATAGTTTGTCTTAACTTTTGAATTTAATTATATGTATATATATTTGCAGATGAATTAAGAACAAAATAAATGTTACAAGATTTAGGAATTTGAAGGAAGGGAAAGATATCGATGATAAACATGTAATATACAATAAACTGATTTCACATTTTAATATTTATTTTTAAATTAAACTTTAATTCCTAATAATTGAAAGACACAACACACACATATTGTAACAATTACATATTACACCCAGCATCACAATACATATAGGTATTGCAGTAATTTGGCACCCAACTCGCTCCACTCAAACAACGAGAAAAATGTCGCAACAGTCAGTAAAATCCTTTAAGGCCGATATACACGGTACAGTTTTCGTGGAGATTCTTGATGTGGTCCAGACTTGACGCTTTCTGAATGAGAAAATTATGAATATTAAAATTTATTAAATTATTAAAATTTATTAATTTATTATATTATTAAATTATGAATTCGTCATTTTTCATGTAGTTTGACTCCAGCGCCTCTAGCGGCAGAATCGTTCACTAACGGTAATCGACCATGTCGATTTTGTGGTTAGGTGCGATTGTATGAAGTGATATATTGTGATAAACTACATCTTTCCTTATCGATGCCTTCCAATTGTTATTCTCTGTGCTCATGGTTAATTAATACTAAATCAAGATCACGGCCTTTATAACAAACCCAATCCTTTCTAATCTTTTACAACCTCATCTTCATCGTTTCAGCTCCCCTCTAATACCATCCCGCAAAAAACAACTCCTTGGTATTCTCAAACACCCGCCCCCTCCAACTTGACGTCGGACAACACACGAACTATACTCGGACGCGACGACTGACAAAATACGCCACAATACTGCCTATTCTTGAAAACAAATCAAAATTATCAAATCAAACCCATAGCAGAACACCTCAAATAAAATAGTCCATCAGCTCCTTTATAAGCAAACTTCTACATTATCTAACTGCAAAATGAACCTATCACTTCTCTTCGAACCTTTAACAAAGCATCCTATTGATCCCTTTCTCCAAATAATCTGAAACTCACTTCCCTTAATAAAATAACTTATCAGATCCATCTCAATCAAACTTTTAAATCACTCACAAAATTAATCTTTCAAAACTATACCAGTACTAACAAAGTAACCAATTGTAAGAAAAAATTTACCAGATTCTCAATGTTTAATTGTTTTGTTCGAATGTGTACATTAAAATTTCATTTATTATCATATTAGGCTTGTCAGTTTTACTTTCTTTTGCTAGCATTAGTATTTTTACGTAGAATATTATTTAAAATAAATTGGATCGTAATTTCACTATGATTATATTTGATTAGCGCAGTACTCCCTCGCAGACGGACAGGTAAGCAAGGTAGCCACCTGGGGTAGGATGCGAGGGTAGAGTTAGGGAACTGTCCGCTAGGTGGCCGTGGCTGAATACTTCGTTTGCAGACATCTCTGTGATTGATCAAGGACCTGTATCATAATGAAATCTGTATCGTTATGAGTATCATTATGCAACGGATTGCAGCCATCAAATGTCAGAATTATAGAAAGGGAATAGAAAAATGAACTGTTGGCATAACCAAAGGGCAGACCGGACACCAATCTTTCACGTCGGATTGGCCGTTAACAAATTTTTACTTTAGTAGAGGTATTTAGGTGCCACGACAGGAGGCTACAATAGAAGTAATAGTGACTGTTGAGATACGTGTAGCCGTGATGCGCAATCAGTCTTTACGTCGGATTCAAACTTTCCAGCCTTTTTTTGATAACATGTTTATTAGATGCCATGATACGGAAGGATATAAAAGAGGTAAACAAGAGGAGAAAAGCTACAGCAGTATTTCACGTTGAATTTGCTCTTGAAACATTTTTGTTTCAGGTGATGGTTTTCAGGTGCCACGACCGGAGAAGTTAGAAAAGAAGAATTGATTAAATTTTGTTGTTGAATAGTGTAAAGGACTTTTATGAGAATGGTGCACGTCTCATGTTCGTTGAAAACTCAGGCTTTTCAAAAATTGTAAAAATTCAAACTTTTTCGGCGTCATCCTACAACTAAAATATAAAACAGATTTTTTTCCCTGAATGAAATCTGTTATTTAAAGAGAGATTTTGAAATAATGTCGTGTATAATTTTTCGAAACATTGAGTACTTTTCGCGTAATTGTGCGTGAAATTAAGGGCGAGAAAGTACGCGCCATTTACCACCACTAGTTTAAGTACTAATTTTAGGTATCACGGCAGAGAATGCTATAAATCTGTGGCTATTTAGTTAAGTTCATAAACTCCACTTATACGTTATTCGAGAAAATCAGGTTTTAAAATTGAGAATACTGATTTGGGATACAGAAATAATGCTTCGTTTTAAGGGTTCTTTTTTTAAGGGTTAAGGAATATTGAAAAAAAACAACAAAAAAACAACTATACTGCGATTTTTGTAGGAAGAGCTCTCAAGGTAACTCAAATCCCATCTTCGCGATGGAATATGTCACGGCATTTCGTATCATTCACAGTCGTTCCGCTAGATTTCGCACGATCGCTACCGTATGAAGCAGTGCTTGCGATCATGCGACTTCTACCGGCAAGACCGAGAAAAGACGCGAAATGCCGTGACATATTCCATCGCGAAGATGGGATTTGAGTGGCCTTGAGAGCTCTTCCTACAAAAATCGCAGTATAGTGTTTAGCAATATTTGCCCATCCCATCCGCCCGCGGTAAACGTGTAAACTGACTAGATTGGGTTGGAGTTAATGAGTTTTTTCCTGGTACACGCGTGGAGTTAATTAGTTTTTCCTGTTCCGCTTCAGTTTGTTCGACCTATTTAAACATTTTTCGATTTATGTTGATGTATATTTGACATATATCGATGTAATTTGATATATTTCGATACATCACCATATATTTCGATATATCAGGTGCGGTAGCTTTATTTCGATGTATGCTGATATATTTCGATTTATATCGATATATTAAACATATTTCAATATTTTTCGATGTAGAAAATTTATTTCGACTATTTCACTCATGTCTGTCCGCGTCGTAAGTAGCCAATGGTAAGCAAAGATATATTCAAATTAAACCAATTCCAGATGTTTATCGCCATCAGTTTGTTTATAACTCGACCAAGCGAAGAATGAAGGCTGCGATTGCGGCGCGTCGTGAAACTAACTGTGAAAACACGGGTCTTTACAGTCAGTTTAGCTCACAAATGTAGCCAGGAGCGGGAAGAGAGTTCAGTGACTGCTCCTACGGAATCACCATGGCCTCCTTCATAGAGGTTGTGAATCAGCTGATAAAATATAACTTCTGAGACACATCATGCAAAATTTACACTGACTGTTTTATTTTTGTCCCTTTAAGTCGCTTATTTTTACTTTTCACCGTTCTAGTACAAAACTATAATAAAAAGTTATATTTATATTGAATTTTTAAAACTTATTCATTGAATTTAAACATTTTGTATTCTCCTTCATTCATCTTTTTTTCCCATAGGCTTTAGACGGTTTGTTAGGTATGCAATAAAATACCAAAACATTAACTTTACTGTCTTAAGTATCTACAATAATCTTCATGGTGGTAGTTACTCCTTACATTAAAAAAAATTTATTTGGTAAATATTCTGAGAAACTACTTAAGTTAAAATAAACGATTTATATGAACGTTACTGCTCATCGAAAGAATTAGTTTCAAAATTTTGAATCGTTTTGCAGAGAAAAGAAAACTTTTATTTCTTCCAATATGAGGTGCAGACATGTCCAAATATAGTTAAAATATTAATTGGGAAAATACTAGATTTGCAACGAAATAAATTGCGTTTTCTTTCGCAATAGTTTGGCACAGTCCCATTTTAATTTTGAATAAAGTATCCTTATATCTCCCTCTCTGTCGTTTCAGTTGTAAACACAGACGGTGGCGCGCTCCTGTAAACATCATTCTCAAGTTGGTCGAGCTATACCTTTTTTTATCGCTGTAAAACCTTTGTTTACCTTTTTAAGATAACGATAGCAATTGTTTTACCTCCAAAATAGCTTGTGTGCATCAATATAATGTGTCGTTGGTTATGTTTAAAACTCTGAAACATAATATAATATTAAAAATTCAGTGCCGAAAAATAGCGAAAGGAACAAAGAAAGCGTGTGGAAGCAATTTCAAGAATTTTGTGAAGAAAGAAAATACAAATGGACAGCACAAACTACAAATGAGGAATTTACACATATTTAGGTAATTAATATACGAAGATTAGATGGTGAAGGGTTCAAAGAATATGCTATCAAAACAATGTGGAACGTTACATCAAAAATTATTCAGGAAAATACTTTAATGAGTGCACACGTGTGTTCAATCCATTCGAATCGACGAATTCCGCTGCTTATTCATCTTGTACATCTTCCATATCAAATACTTCCACGGAAGGGCAAGACTTGGAAAACAACTTCCTACAACTTTAATGATTGTACTTGTAATAAATGTTCTTTTAAGTAGCCTTGTTATTATTGTTTTTCGACGAAGTTTTATTACCATAAAATTGAAACATATTTGAAATCATTTTCTCCATTAAACTGTTATTCAAATGTTACTTGATTTTAAGTTATTCCAGGAGGCAGTGATAAGTCGGAGCTGAATGAAAGGTTTTCATTTTTCGGTTGTAATTTTAAGTAATATTTCCCTTTTTCGTAATTCCTGTGATTTAAATTATCCTTTCAAATCATGTAATGTGTTTATTCGTGAAATAGTCACACTAAATATCACTCGAAGTGCTCTTCTAGCCGGTAAATTCACTCCTCGCTACGCGAGTCGTGAATTTACCGGCTAGAACAGCACTTCTCGTGATATTACTTATGATAATATTGCTATTTTTCCATATAAATGTACATATTAGAAATATTTTGATATATTCCGCATATGAAAATTCATTTAGATTTGAATTGATGTCGTCATATTATATAGATGAGTTTGATATATTTAAAATTAACAATTTGTTAATTTTAATAATTTGACATATGTAAAGTTCACAATTTGTTCCAACATGAAACTCATAAATACTACTTATGCGCATTTAATACGTAATGTCAATTACTTATATATTACTGAAATATGTCAATTAATGTCAATTTGCTGTATTTCAGTTGCATTAGATCAATTTTTAACGTATTCGATTTGTTAATTCATTTTTATAACAAATTAGATGGAGTTAATGAGTTTCATCTGAAATCACTGTTATTTTAGAGACTTTTATCAATTATTATGTTTATTAGGTGAACGTTTTTCACCGATATTGCTGTGTATAATGAAAGAAAATGAAAAACCATTGCGAAATATGGTGAAAAAACACTTTTCTTCCAAAATGGAGTCAATGAGTTTTACCTAATAGCCACCCAAATGAGGTAGTAGGAAATATCGGAATAGGCAGAGTCCCAATCCGAAAGCTGTCTTTTACGTTAGAGTTGCGCCTTCAAACCTTCTGTGAAAAGCGTTTTTAGGCGCCAAGCCAGGGAGAATCACAAAGGAGGAAAAGCATCTGCTGGAATAGGCAGAGGGCAAAGGCGATGGAATTTACACTGGAAACCTTTTGTTTCAGGTGGAGATTTCTAAGTACGTTTACAAAGAAAGTTATAAGAGAGGTAAAAGGAACTGTTGGAATGAGCGGACGACACATTCGCAAGCAGTTTTTTACGCCTTAAACCTTTTTGTCCGAGTAGAGCGCTTTTAGACGTCATAACAGAGACGGCTATAAAAGAGGTCAAAGGTTCTGTTAGAATAGGCAGAAGGGAAAAGCTACAGCGGTCTGCTACGTTGAATTTCTCAGTGAGGTGAGCGTTTGTAGGTGCCATTACAGGAAAACTTAAAAAAATAGGTTACAAAATATTGCAATTAGCAGAAAGCAGAGGCGACAGCAGAGTTTTACGCCGAATTTACTCTGGAAGCATATTTGGGTTTGGTATTTTTAATGCCAAGACAGAGAGACATAAAACAGGTAAAATGAACTCTTGGAATAGCCGTATGGTAAAGGCCATACTCTCTCTTTTACGTCGGATTTACACTTGAAATATTTTTGATAGAGTTGAGTGGTTTATGTGGCATGACACGAAAAGTTATAAAAGAGGTAAAAGAAAATGTTTGAATTGTTTTTAGGACGTACTACAGTGAATGCCCCTAAATGAGGTAAAGGAACTGTTAGAACAGGCAGAGTGCAAATGCGCCGACAGTAATTTACGTCGAATTTACAATGGAAACCTATTTAAGTTACGCCAAGGAAACAAAATTCAGATCTTGGGAAATTCTCATTTTGTAACAGAGCAATTAGAGATTGGAACAGTTTACCCGCAGCAACTTTCAAGGCCTTTCCTCTAAGTGCACGTAGTTTTAGAAATAAGTTAGAATAAGCTGAGAGTAATAGATGTTAAATGAGTAAGTGATGTGAAGTGTGGTGAAGTGCTGGGAAATGCTGGTTAGTGTAATCCAAAGCAAAACAGTGTAGTGTAGAGCAGGGAAGTGTAGTGAACGTGATAAATGCCTTTTTTAAAATCTAATTTAGCCAATATCTATATAGCTTGTACTGCTTTTTATTATCACTAACATATAATTGTTGTATATTATAGTTATATATCATAGTTTTATTTTTTCTAAAATAATTATTTTCTAAATTCATTTTTTCGTTTTCTATTTTCGTAGTTTCTAAATCTTTTTTTTTATTCTGGGTCTCAAGAAAATGTGCGCAGATAAATCTCTTTCCCCACACGTCATATACAGTTTTTACTGTTTTTTTGACAAATAAATAATAATAGTAAAGTTGAAATAATTGTTATAACACTTAATATTAGAGATAGTATGATTATTGAATCGTATTGTATTGTTGATTCTACTCTTATTATCTTATCATTATTGTTATTATTGTTAATCAACTGCCACCGGGTCATACCAGTTCAAATAAATGTATGTAAGTTGAGGGTTCTTTGATGAGAATACCGGGTGTTTATAAAACAGGGTTCAAAATAATGATTTTTAAGTATTAAAATTCTAATATGAAGCACTCGTCGCCAAAGAGGCCTTATCTACATTGACATTAAATTTAATTATAGATCTTTCAAGTTTCAACTGAATTTTGATAACTTTTTCTCGTACATTTTTTGTTGAAATGAGAATAAATTTACACGTAGTGCTCACAATGTGCTAATGTAAAGAACATTTTTAAAATTCAATTTTTATATATTAGTTGGGAAATTTGTGTTAGGCCCTTCTGATTTTGGCACTTCTCGAATACTTTTTAAATAGAGGCTTGGGCTCTAATGTACGAGTAGTTGGATTGAGAAGAAGCTGCTTGCATGATTTATTTCACAATTTTATTTGCATTTGTTTGCTTTGCATGTATTATAAATTAATTTTTATAGTTAATTAACAAATCAATGTTTTATGACAAAACTACATCTTCTTCCACATCAGAACCTACAGTTCAAAGGGACTCTTCGGTTCTAATACTTTCAAAGTTTGCAAGTAATGCCAGATAAAATGAGACATATTGGTGGAATGAATGCAAGCAAGCTCTTCAAATCTACTTTCTCTTTTGCTACTGATCTCTTTTTTGCGAACAAAGTTTGAAATACGTCAACAATTTCATTAATCATTTTCTATGTTAACGTGATCAAAGTGAACTATTTCATTATTGTAATACTTGTAAAGTGAAAGCGGTTTCTTCTTTATCCCGGATCAATTGCATTTTCATTCATTTAACCTTCAGATTCTCTGTACTGTTTTTACTTTTCCGTATACGTACTTATATACGGAATAATATACGTAATGTAGGGAAAGTTATGTAATGCTGCGGGAAAAAATGGCGAATTTTCGTCAGAAAAAAATTCGTTAGCGGGCCGTGGTAACGAAAAAGTCGATAAATCCAGTTGCTAAATTAGGAAAAAATCCCCTAACACGTGGTGTAGCCAGAACACCTCTTTTGTGGGTCTTTGATACTGAAAAAACAATAGAATGGAAAACGTCAGTCTGTCCGTTCGTCCATCTGTGAACACTGCTAGCGTCTAAGCCATACGTACGATTTTCTCCGAAATGAATATTCCCCGATCGATCTGATTCGAGTCAAAGCTTTGATATTTTGAAAAGGGTTCTATAAAATTTGGGGACACTTCACATGAAGCTCCCCGGACATTTTCAAAATTTTCTCAAAAATGGCTCCAAATTTTTTCTTTAAATTTCTTGCAAGAACAGAGTAAAATGCACTTATGAAGGTGGCATAGGTCTGATTTTCACAGTTAATTCTGAATTTTCGAAAATTGCAAAAGTTTGAATTTTATTCGGTGTCTTCCTCCAACTACAAAATTGCAGATAGAGAGTTTTCCTTCAAATAAAATTTGTTCTTCATAGTGAGTTCTTTCTTTAAGGTTACGTACATTGTTTTCAAAATTTTAGTAGTTTTCGCGCAATATTGCGTGTAATATGTGCAGTTTTAAAAAAAGTACAAAAACAAGATTTTCTGAAAACGGCTCCAATTTTTTTCTTTTCACTTTTGGTAGGGATAGTGATAAATGTACCCTATGAGATGAGAAAATCGCCATATCGCTCTATTCTTTTGTTTTTTCAAAAATTACAAAAATTTAATTTTTTTGACTTGTCTTTCAAGTCGATAACATTTACATTAGCGGCGATTTGTTTACATTATTATATTCAAGTCCTTTAAATAATGTCAAGTAAAGTTTCTCGAAAACTCAACAGTTTTCTTGAAAACTAGTTCAAAATTCCGTATTTTCAGAAACACCCGAACCCCATTTTTTCTCATAAATGGCTCCCAATTTTTTCTTGAAAGTTTTGGAAGAGATGGTGCTAATTACACCCTTTAATATGACGTAAATTTCATTTGGGGTATTTTTTTGTTTTTTCAAAAATTACACGAATGGAATTTTTTGAAAGATTTCTCACATCTTTAATATGCACATTTATAGCAATATGTAAACACTATGGGCAGTAATGGGTTAATCACATTCATCATTTGACATATTATCCAGATTAACAGTTATAATAGCTACTGTTGGTTCAGGTCCAGACAGTCCGAACTGTAGCCTGTCGGCTGATTTGCAGATGGTAGGTTACAGTACTGAATTACTTTTTTGTTTTTTGACTTGTAACCTGTAACATCAATGAAACAACCCTCCATACTATTGGCACAGTTTACTAAACTGTGCTATTGGAATGGCAAATTTAAAGGATGTTTTCTCCTTTTTTGACTGTTTTCAAAGATTCTCTACACAAATAAAACACACTCTATGTGGCGCCCACGATTTGTCCTGATCACCAAGTTTAATTCCAAAATATAAAAAAATATACTTTCTAACACTTCTATAATGTTCGTTGGTGTTTTTAATCATAAATTCGGCACACATATTACAAAAACCCTCAGGACTGTTCTTACAACCATGACTAGCCATGACTGCTAAACTAGTACTATCTTATCTTGATAGCAACAATACAAATACGTGCGCCTCCAATAAAACAAACACGGTACTGCTTGTCAAATATTTTACCAAAGAGTATACTACCCTCTATACTTTCACATTCTAACTTCCTGCATCTCATACATTTCTAGATACTCAGAGCTGCATTTGCCTAGCTGTACGGAGAAAATGTTAAAATGTGAACAAATGGTGGGTGATATGGCATTTTTAATGTTATTTTTGGAATTAGCACACTTAAAATGATAAGAATTAGGAGAACACAAAAAAAAAAACTGTTTTTTGGTCGTTGGCCTGTGTAATGTTAAATAAGAATAGTTTGTATTGATAAGGGTGTATTACATTGTTATCCATTACAAGGAGACATACAGAGCAAGTGACGGAGGTTAAGAGGGTCTTCATATGGAAATGGAAAAATAAGGAGGAGGGTGGGGTGTAGCATGCGGGAGTTGTCGCACGGGGACGCTAGTCTTTTTAATTGATTCGCAAACGTCCTTCTCAACGAGGCTCATGGCCCCAGTGTCAAAAGGATTCATGTGACAACGACGCAATGTCATCGGCCACTGCAGAAGGCTGGGCCTGCGGAGGCGAGCGGGCGCGTGGCCTGGCGTGCCCCCCCCCCCCGCCCGCGCACCCACACGCCGGGCGCCGCCCCGCCCCCGCCCCGCCCCTCCCCGCCCCAGCCCCGCCCCCGCCCCGCCCGCGGCCCCGGCTCGCTTTCCACTCGCCCGGACAGGCGCACAGCCACTGAAGGGGCCGCGCCTGGGCAAATACTTCGCCACACACATCACCAAAATACACTAGCCTTTCATCTGCTAAATACATGCTTCAAACACTCAAAATACAGCAAATAGAAACATTTTCAATTATATATTTTTACTGCCACAATTTATTATGATAGTCAATTATAATAAATTAATAATTGACAGTCACACAAATATCTGAACAATAACTAATGTATTGTTCAGATTGTTGTAAGGTATTGTAACAATTTGTATAATAAACACTTTCAAATATAAAACTAGCGTACCCATGCGAGAACTCTCGCATGCTATACCCCACCCTCTTCCTTAATTTTCCACTTCCATATTAAGCCTGGAATTTATATTTTTCTTCAATATCCTCTTATCCTCCGTCACTTGTTCTATATGTCACTTTGTAATTGATAATATGTCCCTTGTCATTATTGTTAATAAAATTGTAATTGTAATAAATAAATGTAATTGATAATATGTCCCTTGTCACTATTCTTATCCAACTTTATTATCGAGCAAAGAGGTACACTCGTGTAATTCAATGACATACAATATCAAGTAATTAGAAATTTCGTATTCAGCTGCAGATTCTTCAAGCTGTGAAGAGGTGGGGTAGAATCGAGAAACGCCGAACCAGCAAAAATGTAATAGAATGTACAAGAAGATCTCATCCTATAGATTGCAGTAAGAAGAACATTTCTCTGAGGCCTGAAGCCTCAAAATTTTACTTTTTAAGACAACAAAATGCTTCATTTAGGAGTCATTTAACGATATAGATTCAAAAATCCTGACGTGCGTTGCATGATGCATTTCACACGAATATTTAAATGCTTTTTTTAAACAAACCCTTCATATTTTTAAAGTGAAATTGCAATTCGTCACGTCTCCTTAAAATTATCTTTCTTTAGAGACCTCATTTATAAAGATTGGTTGCGTATGACAGCCACAAAGGGAAGGTATACTACTGAAATAATATAGGAGACGATGATATAAAAATATTTCTAAAACAAATAAATAGAATTTCCTTTTAAAACGTCTAAATTTTCAAACAAATCATCAGGCAATTAACCTCTAGTTCGCGAATATATAAAACCTTTCAACTGACGCGGATGAACATTATTTTATTTTTTTAAAATTTATTTTATATTTTATTTTATATTGCTATGCAACTACATGGTCATAAGCAATCAAAATCTCATTTATAACTTCACATTACATTAATATTTACACATTTATTTCTTGTTATATTCGGGGAATAAAGAAAAAAACAGTTTTTGAGAAAATGTTTTCATTTGCATTTACTTTAAGCAGAAATTGGGGAAAAACTACTATAGCTCATTTTATTTATCGCCAAAAATGGAACACTCTGAAGAAATCCCCGAAAATAGAACGCCATTTCTTTTATCATCCTTCGAAAACTACGAGAAGAAAATTGAAAGGAAATAAATGTTTAAAATTTGCTCAAGTTTTGCAAAAACTACTAATATTTTCGAAAAATTGTGCGTACCCTTTTTTCAAGATCTGTCTTTTAGGAACACTTAAGGACTTTTATTAAGGAAAAATCTCTGTCATCAACGTTTTAATTGTAAGAAGTCGCCGAGAAAAATGATATATTCCTGATTTATTGAACTAGAGCGATGTTAAAAAAAATCAGAAATTTCAACGAAACTGAGACCTACACTAGTCTTTAAAACATCTGTTACACCATCCGACCACAAAGTGTAGTACACTGAGAGAAGTTTTAGATTTTAAATTAGATTTTTATTTTTAGAAAAATATTGAAAATGTTGGGACTTCATGAAAAGTACCCACAATAATTAAATTTCCATTTCATACTCGAAACACGAAATAAAATCACAACATAATACACTACGATAACCCTAAATCTACAACACCAGTAATCCAACACTAATATGTATTATGACTGACACACAGACATATACTTAATATTCTTTCTCAATTTCAGTGATAAATTTTCTATCGTGTTAATTTTCTGAATCGAGAAATAAACCCACATTGTTTAAAAACAACGTTCTTGTCATGGTAACCAATTTAATCTCAAAATCACTCTTCATTTCTCTTTGTGAACGAATACAACAGGTAGAAGAAATCACATTTGCGGTAATATTTATAATAATTTGAGAAAATGTTATAAAACAAAATATTTAGAAAACTTTTCAACGGTTTACTTTTCGTTTCCGTGCAATAGATACTTTATATTTTGTGTGTGATTAAAAAACACCTACATTTTTTCACATTAGTTTGATTTTTGGACCCCAAATATCTTGAACGAAATCAAGCTTCTGGAATATGGGAGGGAATTGAACTCTTTTCCATTGTTGAGAATTTCGGCGAAACATTTCCAATCGTTCTTGAGAAAATTAGGTTCCAACATTTCAGAAAATTTGCCAATTCTATTCTCTTACTATGGCTCACTTATGGACATTTCAAAAAACATCATTAGAGTTTCTTTGAAGCTTATATGAAAAGAAACGCACTGAACCATAAAACACATCTATAATGTAAATTTTGACTGCGTAAGAGACAAGTCAAAAAGAATATTTTTGTAAATTTAAAAAAAAACAACGTATAGAGAAATATGACATTTATGTCATCTGATAGAGTATATTTAGCATTATCCCTGCCAAAAGTTTGAACAAAAAATTGGGAGCCGTTTTTGAGAAAATCTTGTTTTTGTCATTTTTTAAAATTGCACATATTGCACGCAATGTTGCGCGAAAACGATAAAAATTTTCAACAAAATGTATATAACCTAATGGAAGAACTCACAATGGAAGACAAATTTTATTTTAAGGAAAAATCTCTATCTGCAATCTTGTAGCTGGAGGAGGACGCCGAATCAAATTCAAACTTTTGCAATTTTCGAAAATTCAGTTTACCGTGAAAATTGGACATATGCCACATTAACAAGTGTATTTTACTCTATTCTTACAAGAAATTTAAAGAAAAAATTTGGAGCAGTTTTTGGAAAAATTCTGAAACTGTCCGGGGGGCTTCATGTAAAGTACCCCCAAATTTTGACGAATGTTTTGCAAAATTGCGGCGCCTCGAGTGGAAGCAGATCGACCGGGGAATATTCATTTTGGAAGCAATCGCAGGTATGGTTTACACGCTAGTATTGTTCACAGACGGACAGACGGACGGGCAGACAGACACGGACGGTTTGCTTTCAATTGGTTTTTCGGTATCAAAGACTTACAGAACAGGGATTCTGACTACAGCACGTGCTAGTGGATTATTTTTTAAGTTAACAACTGGTTTTATCCATTTTTTCGTTATCACGGCCCAGAAACGAATTTTTTCTGCCAAAAATTGGCCATCTTTTCGCGCAAAATTACATAACTTTCCCTATACAACGTGTATTACTCCGTATATACGTACGTATACGGGAAAGTAAAAATCTATACGTACATCCCTGATACTGACAAAAGACCATAATTCTTGTGGCTATTTACGTAGTATATTACTTTCTCTAAGACGTCCTGAAAACAGAATCCACTTTTTGTGTATCCTCGATAGCGAAAAATAGGTTTACGGCAAAACGTCACACCGGTCCGTCCGCCTGTCTGACAACAACGCTACCGGCTAAACCGTAAGTGGTATTTTCATCAAAATTGATATTTCCCAGCCGATGTAGGAAGGTTTTTTCCCTATATAAATGCGTTTTCCCTATATAATTCCTTTGAAATTTCTCGAACTCAAATTTTTTCTATGAAAATGTGTTGAAAATTGTGTATTTTCAGAAAAACAAATTTTATATGATAAAATCTCAAAAAGGGTTCCAAATGTTGAAATAAAATTTTTATAGACAACCACATGTTATTGTTGTATAGTATTATTAAAGTTACATTTTAATTCTACTGTTAGAGACCGAAAAATTGAGAAAAGTGAAAAAGTGTATGTTAGGCACCGAATGGTAAGAGCTCGAGAACGTGCGGGACAACACCGACACGCTCGCGCAGATGAGCAAAGTGACTAGTACGGGAATGTGTGCGCCCTTCTGTAGCACCACTATTAAAAAAGCAGTTATTTACGTCACGACGTACGCACTTAAAGACTAATAGAGAACGAGTTACATACAGTGATTCTTGTTATTTCTAACTTTTCTAGTTATTCGAAATAAACATTTAACACTTTCATGTTAAGAATTGCCATTATTGAAAATTTGTAAACATATCAAATAAATTTAGATAGTGCGTATTAATAATTAACTTGTTTATTAAATTCAGATTTCATTTGTGCAATAGTTCTAACATATTACACCCGCGCTGTAAAAAATGACAGATAACTACCCTCCTGCCTTCCCCCACTTTTATTTTTCTGTGGTCATGGGGTAAAAGCTCTTAAGTCAATTTTTGGCGAAACTGGGTTAAGTACTGAAACTACAAGATAAGTATCTATATTTTATTTTAGTAAAACGACCGAATTCAAATGTTGCCTCCTTAACGAGATAAAAGCGTTCGAAAATAGCGTTGAGCGTAGGAAAGAGCGTTGCCTCAATAATATAACCCTTGTTTTCTCCAAACTAGGATTTTTGACTTAAAGAACTTTTACCCCGTGACCACAGAGTTATCGCCCATTTCCAAAGAAAATTGAATTTCCGACGGTCATCCGACTCGCCTTTTTTGAAACAAGAGCGGTTGGCGAACAGGGGTCGCAGTTCCTTCGCGGAAGAGAGCCCGAGGCACGTGTCGAATGGAACATTCCGGGATTCCTTTCCCTCCGCCCTTCCGCCTGAGCGCGCCTGTGCGAGGAACTCGGGTCTCTCGGGATTCTAAAAATAACAGAACTCGTTGCAGTGGCGTAGCTAGGGGGGCAGAGGGGGGCGGCGTGCCCTGGGTGACACCATTCTAGGGGTGACACCAATTACATTATTTTAAAGTTGGAATTATAAAATTTAAATCATTTACTTAAAAAAATTATATATCAATAGTTTTCTTAGTTTTAGTAGTTTGATTAATTTATTGTTGGAATTATATAATTTTTATGGTTTAGTTAAAAATGATTTATATTTAATAAGTATACACTTAAACTACAAGCATAGATTTTGACTTAATTGAAATTATTCCTAATTACATAGTTATTTATAATTTATTAAAAAATTCTATCATGTGCAAATATGTTTGAATTTTTAATAAAATAATATACAATCAATGCAGCAATAGATATTTTTATACTTAATTTATGGGGGGGGGTGACACCATTAGCTTCGCCCCAGGCGACACCAACTGAAGCTACGTCACTGACTGTTGAGAGAGATGGGATTGCACAGAGACGTCGATTATCCGAAACGTCAAATATGTGAACTATTTTCTCTGAATAATTATTATTTTAATATAATATAATATAGTTCTTCTCCGTATAATATAATATACTTATTTTATAGTACTGTAATACACTCATTTTCGTCTGTAATAAAGAATATTGAGAATAATTTCCAACATGATTGACAGTGATAAAATATAAACGAGTTGCTGTACAATAGGCAATCATCTGACTTCAGTGAACTTTGAGAAATCCTATCCAAATCCATTTTATAGACAGTTGTCATTTTTACTTTCCCGTATACGTACGTATAATCGGAGTAATATACATAGAATGGGGAAAGTTAGGTAATGGTGCGGAAAGTCCACTTGGAGATTTTAACGGAAATACACGTTCTAGGGTCCCCTGAGAGACAAAGTGGTTCTTTTCAAAACGTCCGTCCATCTGTCCGGTGTCTGTGAGCACCACTAGCGCGTAAATCACAAGCACGATTTCTTCCAAAATGAGCATTTCCCGGTCGATGTGGTTATGCTGCGTTATCCAGCGTATTTTAGATGCAAGCATGTGCACCCTAGGACTGAACGTGCAAAGGTGCGCTGCGCAGCGCCATGAAAGCCGAGAGGCTGTAGCCGAGGCGGCGACTGCGAGGCCGGCCGGTCGCCGGCGGGCGGGCGCGTGGGCGTGGGCGCGGGCGCGGGCGCGGGCGCGGGCGGGGGCGTGGAGGAGCTGCACCTACTTGCTCGCTCCCGCTGCGTCCGGCTCTGCACTGGCGCTGGCGCTGGCGCTGGGCGAGGCCTGCGCTCCTTAGCTGTCCGGGGGAATCCGGAGCGGTGAGTGTGTCGTGGAGGCGCACTCACTCTGTTCGCTGCACTCAAGGCCTCGAGGCGACGCACAACGGCCGCGTGCGGCCCCGGCTGCGGCGGGCAGGCGACTGGCGACTGGCCTCGCCAAGGCACGGCGCCGCGGCGGCGGCGGAGCGCGCGGGGCGGGGCGGGACGGGGCGGGTCGGAGCGGGGGACGGCGCGGCGCGGGGCAGGGTGGTGCGGAGCGGGCCGGGGCGGGGTGACGTGGGGTGGGGAGGCGTGGCGGGGCGAGGCGGCGTGGGGTGACGAGACGGAGCGGAGCGGGGGGCGGGGCGGAGCGGAGTAGGTCGGGGCGGCGTGGGTCGGGTCAGGGCAGCGCAGGGCGGGGCGGCGCCGATTGGGGCGGGTCGCGGCGGAGCAGGGCGGGTCGGCGTGGGGCGTGGCGGGGCGTGGCGGGACGGGGCGGGGCGTGGCGGGGTGGAGCGGGGCGGGGCGTGGGGCGGGGCGTGGGGCGGGGCGTGGGGCGAGGCAGGGCGGAGCGGGGCGAGGCGGGGCGAGATGGGACGAAGCGGAGAGGGGCAGAGCGGGACGGGGAGGGGCGGAGAAGCGCGGGGGTGGGGGAAGAGCGGTGCGGGGAGGCGAGGTCTCGTGTCACCTGGATTAATTGGAATATGTTAATTTTGGGGGTACTTTACAGGAAGCCCCAGGGATATGTTCAAAATTTTCTCAAGAATACTTCCAAATTTTTTCTTTAAATTTTTTGAAACAACAGAGTAAAATACACTTATAAGGATGGCATAGACCCGTTTTTCGCTGCTGCCTCTGAATTTTCGAAAATTTTAAAAATTTGAAATTTTTTCGGAATATTTGTATTACAAAATTGAAGATAAGAACTTTTCCTTGAAGTAACATTTTTTCTCCATAATTAGTACTTTCATTAAGATTATTTACATTTTCTTTTTTAAAATTTTGGTAGTTTGCGTGCATTATAATTGAAAACATGGTAATCTTGATTTTAAAAGCTGAACCGGCTGAAACAAAAACTAATTATAAAATATAACAAATAAATAAATGCAGCGCTTAGATTAATTTTTCGCGTTTGTAAATATTGTTATACATTATTGTAAATTATGTGTTGTTCGTTATTGTAAAAAAAATGTATATGCAATTGTAAATACGTTAAGCCAAGATGTACATTCAGACTGCAGAGGACAGTCGTAATGACAACCGCACTAACACGACAGGTAAATATGAAGGCGTTCAAGCGTGAATCTTAGGCCTACAACTGAATGAACATGCCAGATTGTTACCATGCAGTGCTCACACACTAAATTTAGTTAAGAGTTCACGCGTCTTGTGTAACACTAGAAATGACTACGTTTCTCATCACAGTGCAAAAATAGTTTTAATTATTTTTTCCGGATCGATTGAAGGTGTGCAAGTTTTATCAAATTTAAAATTGACTTTGAAGGGTTACGTTAGGAGATGGTCATCAAACTTCAATTCACGCCAAGGTTGACGCAACCATAATGACTCCGCTTCAAAAGTTTAAATCTTAGCTTTACTGTACACTAGACTCGCTTACTCAGCAAAAGGGATGGAGATTTCAAAATTTAGCTGCCGTAACTTCTGACTTTGGTTTCTTTACAGGACTTTCGTTACACGAAATTCGCAGCTGATCTCGCATTAAAGTACAAAGATGATTTAAATGCCAACAAGTTGTGTCTAGAGATTGAAAGCTACAAACACACACACACACAAAAATCATTATTACTTGATTTAAAAAAATGCAGATTACATTACACTTCTTAATTGCCATAAAAAATATGGCTTAGTAACCAGTTATCCCAATGTACGCATTGCATTTCGCCTAGTATTGACGCTATCTGTGACTTCTATCAGCTGTGAAAGACCTTTCTTTCAGCATAATGAAATAAATAAAAAATTATATAAGATCGCAGATTGTCAAGAACAATTGAGTAATCTCGCCGTACTGTTGATTGAGTATGACATTGCAAAAAGTATGGATGTAGACCATATTATTGAGAAATTGGCCTCAGAAAAATCCAGAAAAATAAACTGTTAATTGATAATATAATGAGTAAATGAACGAACGCCTATTGTATTGTTTCCCTTCCTACATAATAGTAAATAATAACTAATTTTATGTTCAAATGTGTGCGCAACTTAAATTTAAACTACACATTCAAAGTTATTCAGTTATTTCTCTTCCTACACAATAAGTCTTGGGGCGCAAAATTCAAATCTTGACAGGGACGCTCATGCCCTTGCTACGACTCTGGTGACAATTGTATTTGGTGCATGCACTAGCGTAACGGAATGAGTGTGGACCCGCCCTTTTATCCGGGTCCCCTTTATATAAGTGTATAGCAAACAAGTAGTATAATCAAAATATCCTTTCACAAATTCACGTTCATCAGTTTATGATTAACAACTAACAGTCCAACAACCAATCCCTCTCTTTAATTTCTTAAAATTAAATAATAGACTGTTATAAAACCTAAATGAATAGCTTTCCTTTATTGATTTAGAAACAGGGTTACATAAGCTACCGAAGCGGAAAAAATCGTCCTTCTGGAATTTATTCTGGATGCTGTTTTTTAATGAATCAACTATCGCAAAGAATCAAGTATTTAATACTTCTAACAATCGCAAAACCTTTGCCCTCTCTTTTACCCGAACGTCACACCGCTGAGTACACGCATTCTGTGTGGAGTAGCGTAGCCCATGTTCATCCACGGTAGTATGAATGAATGTAAATTTTATTGGCTTTAAATATTTAGTTTACATTGCCATGTAATACATTTACATTACTATTATAATTAAATTTCGCGGTTTATACTTAAAATTCACAACCCTGAAATGTACGTACATTATTTTTATCCTTAAAAGACAATAGAGGCAGCCAACTATTTTATTAATTTTACGTAACAAAAACTTTCTTTCAGAATTCCGTGGTAGTAGCCCACATTTTCAGATTCTTGCCATCTGTTAGCGATAAGGCAAACTAAAGAGCGGACTTATTTGTTTAAGGTTGTCAGTCTTCTGTTCCAAGAATTGTCATGAATACATTAATTCCACTGATCAGGTTTATTTTAGGTAAAAAACCTTCAGTATATGTATGATTCGATTTTTTTGCTCATAATTTGCTTGTAACTTATTTTCCAAACGCAAGAATGCATCTTTATTCCTCTGCAAAGAACTCAATAATCAAAAGACGTGTGAGAGCGTAAGTAACTTCTATTTCTTTTGCACTCCACTCCGCTAGCACAATGTATACCTTTCTTTCGGCCTGCGAATTAGCGATGTGACATCCATGTCGATGTTTTTGTAGAAACAGCGATGTAATAACGACGACGTTCTTTTAACGTCGATGTTTTTTTCTTTTCCCATGTTTTGTTTCTGAAAGAAAAATTCCCATGATCACAATACTGTAAAAGTTAAAATATAGAATATAACTGATTGCAACACTGTTAGTTCATGTGATGGAACCAAAGAAACGCTGTTTGTACTGCACTACCGTCATCGACTCTCCCTGAGACGGCCTCCATGCCCTTGTGTTTCCTCTTTCTTCATGTTCATTGAGAAGCGTTCAACGAATACGTAGTGGGCCTACGGTCTGCTGCTACTTCTCGTAAACTTAATCGGTGAATTGATAAGCATCAACAGTGTCAAATTAAATTTTGTTACATACGAATTTAATGTTAGAGGTTACTAATTCAGCATGAAAACATCGATGTTGAAAACCCTTGTTTTTTAGTCGTTTGTTATCATTGTCACATCACTCCTGCTGATGCTCCTGAATTTCTGCTGATTTTTTATTTTATTAATCCTCGTTCGCCCTGTTAAGACTTTCAAGGTTTTGAATCATGCACAATAATACAAATAAACGGCATTTTCGCGTATTTTTAACTTACAATGAATATTAATTACAGAAGAGTGTTCAGGAAGGATCCTCTAGCTGCTCGAATTTATTTCTAAGCTGTTGTTATTAATGCTTTCTTTTCTGCTATTTTATGGAGTCTTAAGTAAGTCTTTGGAAAGCCGACTTTTAATTCTTGGATATGGATATGAAGTTGAAACTATTTTAAATTTTTGGATTGCAGATCAGCATGGTAGGTTTGTATAGAATCGGGTGGAGAGTCTGCCTATCCATTGTTTTATTGGGCATATAGAGAGTTCTCCTTCAATTTGCTCGTTGCGGATATACCAAGGTGCATTTACTGCCCAGCGTAGATACTTGTTTTGAATTATTTGTAGTTTATTTAAATTGCTGTTTGCCGCAACTCCCCAAATTTGAGAGGCATAGGTTAGTGAAGGTCTTATTATATATTTGAAAATGGATGTTGACGTGTCGATATTGATTTTTGAGTTTTTATTAATTAACGGGTACGGTTTTAAGATTTTTATGCACGTTTTGTTAGCTGTAACTTGTATGTGATCTTTCCAATTTTGTTGCTGATGGCATGTTGTTTGCAACAGGTGGCGACGACTACCGCCTTCAGAGGAGCTGTCTGCAGCAACCTACTCCCAGATAGCGGGGTTGTTTCAGTTGGCCACCTTGATTGAAACTGGCCCCGTTCCGTAAAACAATGCAATTTCCAATGAGAACAAAGAAGAATATTTGAAAAATTTTGCTTTGAAATTAAACATCAATAGTATTATGACGTACACAAAATAAAATAAAATGAGATATTAAGTCAAACGAAGACTGTGTGTAGTTTTATAATACGGCACCGGGGCAATATGACCCATTATATTGTGTTATATTATATTATAATTTAGGTGGAATACCACATTTTATATGGTATATAATAGTTTATAGGAAGACGTCGAGAAAATATATAACGTTCGCGATTTTCGAAAAATCAGGAATTTCAACGAAAATGAGACCTTTCTCTTAAGCGTCCAATACGCTTTTCGACACCCAAATTTAACGAAACAATTTGGTGTCCTTTCATTAAGAATAAATGTATCTTCGCAATTGCAGTTGTAGGAAGACGCAGAAAATTTCTTAAATTTTAAAAACATTTTCGCGAGATTAGGCATTTCAACCAACACAAGACCTGCAAGATTCGGTTAAGCTTCCTTTATGCTATCTAAGGTCCTGTTATTTAATAAAATGACATTTAATAAAAAAAGGGCCGTTTTTTTAATAAAAGGTTTAAAGAAAATAAAAATTACCTATGTTTGACACAAAATTTCGCAAAAATCACTCACGTTTTAGAAAAATTCAACATGTCCTTATTCGAAGATGTTTTTGATAAAAACATTTCATTTAGAAAGAAATATTTATGTTCATAATTAAAGTTGCAGGAAGATGACGAAAAATTTTGAATATTTTCAATTTTCGAAAAATCTGTTTTTTTCAGCGTATTACATCAGACCTGCGCCATTCTCTTAAACGCCCTTTACACTATCCAGTACAAAAGATGAATCAAAACGATGGAGCCATTTTTTTAATTTTGAAAACGTTATATTAGGAGATTTATATAAAGAACCTCCAAAATTAAAATATCGGAAATTTAAAATTCACGGGGCCGCGACATCAAGTACATTGATAGGAGAGTATCAATTTTGGGGCAAATCGCTGAACAGTTTAGCCGCAAGTGTTGTTCACAGACAGACGTTTTGACTTTCGATTTTTCAGTTTCAAGGACCCACAAAACATGGATCCTGGCTACATCACGTATTAGAAGATTTTTTTCTAAAGGGTCCCCCCCCGATAAGATGGTAAAAAGTTCCCCTCAACCAAATTACATATGAGTGGTTACACTATAATTCTAACATAAAAATAATATTTTTGAAAGGTTTCTTAGCCTCCGTCCTACCACCCACACCCCTATACAGCCAAAAACGTGTTTTTTTAATTTCAATTTTTTTCGACAACTTAACACTATTTTATCAGACTGAAAAAAATATGATAAATAAGAACACAACTTGGACTATCAGAAAAATATTTTTCAATATTTTCTCAGGCCCAAATTCGAACACAAAAAAAATATTTTCGAAAAAAAATATCAAGAAATATTTTTTATTGTGTCTTAGAAGCCTGGAACAGGCTCGAAAAAAATGTCAAAGGTTCCTCTTCACACACAAATTGTTGTGTATTTTTTTCAGATTTTTCCGATTACTGGGCTGCAGTTAAAAAAATAAAAACCATTTTCCCGCCTTTAAAGCACCTGGACTTTCAATATACTTTGAAACTGACTGCAACGGTTCTCTGCATTTATTTTAGTGTTTATTATACATTTGTATACATTGCTGTATCACCCAATAAAGTTTTGATTTTGGAATATACTTACGAAGTATCATTTTTAAAGCTTTCTAATCGTTTGCATAAGTAATCGTATGCTACGGAAAGACGATAGTTTTGGCAATTTATAAGAAACAATCGACACAAAACCTTGTACACACATTATGGTGGATACTGGTGGATAAAGAATTACACCCCATCCTACATCAAACAGATTTTAGAAGAAAAAATAGAAGTTTGCAGATTATGACATGCAAAAAAAGATTATTGCAACACACATTATAATGGTAAATAACTCGGAAGCCATGCTTCCTAGGCCTTTTAAACCAGGTTTGCTTGTCTCATGGGGACAGGCCTTTTTTTTTTTTGAGAACAAGTAAATTCTAACGCACATGTTTTGGGTGACGGGTAGATGACAAATGGGGAAATGATAAAAGACATTTCGTGTGCAGGATAGATGGGGGACAGTGGGGAAGTGAAGGGGAATATATTAGGCCCCGATTATGTTGTTGGGATGAATTTTTCAAAATACCACTTTCATGATCATCCCATTTTACAATTTTCCATATTAGTTCTTTTGGGTGCGCCTTTTCCGTAGCACAGATGGACAGAAAAGAGAAGCCAATATCAATGTAAAATTAAATTGAAGGAAAATACTGAAATTATCTTTCACGATAAAATTAACGGGACTATTTTATTTTCTGCGAATTTTTATCTCAACGCTCAGCAATATTGGAATGAATTCTCTCGCACAGTACCGGGTATATAATGCCGTAAACTACTTTTCGGGGGATGAGCGTTTGCAGTTGGGTGCTACATTAAATCAATTTTCAATTTTCGTACAATTATTATTTACAAAGTGCAGAGTTTTCGCACGTGTACAGATTGTACGAGTGTCTCCATATTTATACGTATACAAGAACAAATACTTAGGTAAAGGAAAAGACAACTTTTTCTCTAGTCTGAAACAATCTACAGACGTGAGACCACAGGCTTCCGCAACCAATGCGTTACTATTTATCTGTCCGGGAGGCGCCGCGTTCTGGGCTCAGTTGTCAACGTTTTAGCTGCTATTCTGTGGCCTTCCTCCTCAAGCAAGGTCGCACGTGCTTAGGACACGGCAACTGCCGAACTGCCAAGTGGTTGACTACAAATGTCTTAGTTTTTTTTAAAAACTATGACCCAGCTATTAAAAAAATATGAAAAAAATTCACAAGCACTCTGAGATGAAGTTTGAAGATTATTTTCGTGCCAGTGTCTGTGTTCTAAGACAAGTAAAACAGTTCTTGTAAATCTGGGTTTAACCTCTTCCCCTTCATTTTTCCACATGTCCCCCAATTATCCCTCAAATATGACGGAATTATTATTTAATAAACTGCCAAACACTATTATCTTTCCTTAGCGTATGATATTCTCGTACAAATGATTAGAAAGCTTTAAAAATGATACTTCGTAAGTATATTCCAAAATCAAAACTTTATTGGGTGATACAGCAATGTATACAAATGTATAATAAACACTAAAATAAATGCAGAGAACCGTTGCAGTCAGTTTCAAAGTATATTGAAAGTCCAGGTGCTTTAAAGGCGGGAAAATGGTTTTTATTTTTTTAACTGCAGCCCAGTAATCGGAAAAATCTGAAAAAAATACACAACAATTTGTGTGTGAAGAGGAACCTTTGACATTTTTTTCGAGCCTGTTCCAGGCTTCTAAGACACAATAAAAAATATTTCTTGATATTTTTTTTCGAAAATATTTTTTTTGTGTTCGAATTTGGGCCTGAGAAAATATTGAAAAATATTTTTCTGATAGTCCAAGTTGTGTTCTTATTTATCATATTTTTTTCAGTCTGATAAAAGTGTTAAGTTGTCGAAAAAAATTGAAATTAAAAAAACACGTTTTTGGCTGTATAGGGGTGTGGGTGGTAGGACGGAGGCTAAGAAACCTTTCAAAAATATTATTTTTATGTTAGAAGTATAGTGTAACCACTCATATGTAATTTGGTTGAGGGGAACTTTTTACCATCTTATCGGGGGGGACCCTTTAGCAACTGGATTTTTTCGCGCAGCATTACATAACTTTCTCTCTACCCTGGTAGCGGTAGAGAGAAAGTAAAAACAGATATTCGAAAAAGGTCATGTTGCATTTTTGGAAAAGATAAAAATTTTTGTGTAATTTGGCTACAAAAAAATTCGCCCGCTCCGAATTTACTGCGCTTCGTGAAAGTAATTTTAGTGGTCTTTTGAGGCAGTTGGATGCTACGAAAAGTTAGAATGTGTATATTAATTCATATTCCTTTGTTCTTACACTGAAGCATTTTTTATACGTTTACAAATTAATCTTTTAGAAATTCTTTAAAACATATTTGAAATATATGAAATAAAAATTTATAGCCATTAGGGAATGTCATTTCGGATCGCGGACAGACGGACGGACGGACGTTTTGCTTTCAATTGTTTTTTCGGTATCAAGGACCTACCAACTAACATCTGGCAGCACCACGTGTTAGGGGATTTTGTTTCTTAATTTAGCAACTGGTTTTATCCACATTTTCGTTATCACGGTCCGGCAATTATTTCTTTTTCTGCCGAAAATTGGCAATTTTTTCGCGCAGCATTACATAACTTTCCCTTGTACAAAGTATATCACTCCGTATATACGTACGTATACAGGAAAGTAAAGAGCGGGACGTTGGCAACGTGATATTCGCTTGAAAATATTTAGTTTTCGCGCCAAATATTCCACTATTTGTAATGGGTTTTTAAAAAAATGACGACTGAGATGAATTAATTCGGAGAGAAATTGTGATATAATACTATATTCTTCAACGAGCGCGTAATGGCTATTATTCACAACTTGATGTTTACGACACGAACGACTTAGGAGCGAGTGTCACAATTTCTTCGAGTGAATAATAGCCATTATGTGCGAGTATACGTTCTCTACGGCCTTGAAATATTCAGAATAGATTTTGAACAGATTTTGTTTTATTTAAAACTCAAGTATAAGGATTACGTACAACAGTGTTGTAATGTGAGATACACAATAAGTTGGAATTTATTTTCTAACAAAATTGGTGATATAATACTGTCGCGAAAGGTTTGTAAAGTAAGCCAAGAAAATGTTCTCCCTAAAAGAATCCACCATATTGCTCTTTCTACACTCCATAAATGTTGTAGGTGATTGTTCATAATACTTCCTTGATTTTTCTAGTAGTAAGTGTAGAGTTGTTGAATTCGCTATTTCCTGAATTTCAGGTGGAGTACAAATTTCTTTGTCACTGGGTTCCAGATTAATTTTCTATTGAACGACCAATGCGAAATGTAAAGAGAAATACGAGTACAACAATGTGTAGGTTACGTACATGCACCATGGAGGAATATAGAACAGGAGTGGAAACTCGTGTGGCACCATCTACAATAAGGTACAGGAGTTAAATCGACAACACTGCACTCTGTGGCCAGAATGGATACTTCTTGATCGCTAAACCAGCTGGCTCTGGTGCACGGTACTCGATCTACTTTTTGGGCATACAATGTAAATAATAACCTCCATAACAGCACGTACAACGATATTGGCGCGCTGTATAAAAAGTACAAAATTTAAGCAAGGGAAGAAAAAGTTGGCAACTAATAAAAACAAACTTTTTTCTGTATTCATAAAATTTATTCTGAAAACAATCTTACATGATCACATAAGTACAATACAAATACAGAAGAAGAATAATCTGGTATTGTAGACACCATCAAATTACTATTTAAATAGATTTTGACATACAAATATAGTATGTGTTAATAAAATTATAATTGTATCTCCACCATCTTTTCATATTATAACACAAAACGAATCAATTTTATAATTAGCAGAAATGCTTTCATATCAACATAAAATGATTTACATCTTAGATCAGATGTAGTTTATTTTACTATCAATTTATGTCATGACTACGACACTTAATACACCACATAATCATAGAAATAAATTGTCACAAAGGAAATATTTGGTACCTCTTGGATCCGAGTTCATGACTTCTGTTATGCAGACATCTCTATCAATTGGGCTAAGAATCAAACACTGCATTCATAACAATTTTCTTGCAAGGAAAATAAAATCTACCTGCATATTTGCGTGTATTACCTGTATTTTTGTGATAATTCATGTTCCATAATTAAAAATAGTTTAATTGAACCTAACATTCACGTAAGAACCTTAAAACAATTACATTAGAAATTCGTATAAATTCTGTAACAGCAATAGTAACATATTTATACATTTTATTAATCCTGATTAAATGGTGATTTTGAAATGTGAAGTCATTGAATTACATATACAGTCAATTAGTTTGACAACACCATTAAAAATTATTACAAACCTACAGAAATTCTTTCCACTAGATTGTAGATAGGAGAAGATATTCTTATATACATAGTTATACATCCAGAAACATGTCATTCAGACCTCCTGATATTTTAACCTCTTCCAGATCTGCAGTATAGTTTGAAGAAGCTACATATCCTAATATGAATATTATTAGTTTAAAACACATATTCTTTCTTGTAATTCATCACATTTTCATTCAAACCATGTAATTGGAGGGTAATAAACTAAGGTTTAAGATTTAAAAGCTTAAATTCAACACAATGGACTGCAAAGAAGTATCCATTTGTGGTGCAAAGCTAGTGAAAAAAATTGTATAAATAAAAACTTATTTATTGAGGTTGGAATACTACTGTTGCTTTGCCTATTTATTTATGGATCAGTGGTATTCAAGTGAATTACTCAAGGATATTTTCATGCGATTCAGACCTCTTCTTCTCTTACTTCTCCCGCTGATCGGATTCTATGCTTCAGGTTACAGACTTGGTGCCGAGTGACCTGTAATGAAAGCATATATTTGAAATATGTAATGCAGGAACACCACACCCGAAATTCTCAAGCATCAAGGTGGTACACTATTAAAATTTAGGCCTATAAAATAATGACATTAAACTCTTAAGGTATCTGAAATGTTCGGAACGATACATGAAATTGCACAACACTAGACGGAAATACCGTTCAATTACAGTAACTCATCATAACTCAAAATATTTCACTCACCTTCCCATTTTGGAGGAAAACCTGAAGAAACTTTATTTTCATTATCCTGCCGAACAACATTGGCACATCCTTAGGCCCAACATTTAGTCATTGTCATCTGCAACACTTGACATAAACCACCAAAAAAGCTCGCAAACGAAATGTCACAAACAAACACGTTGCCATGAGCATCGCCGTCTCTTCAGCAAAAAAATAAATTAGTGGATGAAATGAATGGTAAAAGGTTCATAAGCTCGCATCGCTATCTGACGAGCAAATAACCGAAGCAGTGTTTGAAATTACGCATGTACCTTAAAATAGATGTCGCCACATGGAAACGATGCTAGCGAATCCTCTAGTCCATACTCTCAAACAGCGAGAGTTTCCCCTCCTGTTGTATATTCCTCCATGCATGCACGCTATATGAAACTGAGATCACGTGTCTACCGCGATTCAAAAGAAGCGCGCGTTGCAAAGAAAATACAATTTTGCCCGTGGATTCCGAAAAATCTAGGAATGTGATTAGTGGACAGGCCGTGGATTCCGAACTGGAATCCACAGTGTGTAATCGATGTCATTCGTCGATTAAATCTACAGCAGGAATACGTATTTTATTAAATGATCGTACAGAAATAGTATTACATAACCACTAGTTGAATGTGGTGTCGCCGACGCTGCGAACTGTTGAAGAATTTTCATGTGCTGAAAATTTTTTTCATACTTAATTTCTTTTATGCCTACCGTTGTTCAAATATTTTTTTATAGTATCTGGCATTGGCCTTACCAATGAATCATGGTAGCTGAAAAAATTCCCAACACCCAATGGCCTTGTACATTTCCTCCATTCAGGATATGAACAGGTAATAAAGCAATTTCAAAATTATAATCGACGTAAAAATTACATGAATGATGCGAATGCATTTAGTACAGCTATATTTTATGTTTTGTTTTCTAGTATGCACATAAATGATCACCTGTAAGCTGTTATTCTCTAATGCTAATATAAGATAATTCTCATTTCGGAAAATTCTGACGCGAAGTCTTCAACAACTACGTTTGATTTCCCTGAGTTGCACACTTCCATATTACCTATTTTTTTTAAAAGTTTTTAAAACTCCAGAAACTCAGTCTGTGTTCTGAAGGTGAATATACATAAGCATTAAGAAGTTACTATTTTGTATGTTCATGTGAATAAGCTGTAAGTCATATTAAATTGAAAATCGATCTTTGCATGCTTAAGAAATGTATTCTCTGGTAATACTTACAGTTATTGTTTACTTCATATTCACTTGATGTTCTTCAAATGTAATGCACCAAGGTAATTTGAAAATTCATAATAAAAATACGCATGAAATACTTCACACTTACAAATTCACAACGAATTCTGCCGGGCGTTATTAAACGTTTGTCAAAAATCAGTGTTGCCATCCTGGTGGAATAAATTTATGGTGTAGAGTGAAAATAACCACAGAGTAATGGGGTTTAATCAACGCTACCTATATACCAGAAGACATATTTAGTAGTACTATCTACTATATCTATTTAGTATACTAGTAATTCTATTAAGGTTTGCGTTGGTTTAATTCCGGGCATATCGGACTCTCACACATTGCAGCGCCCAAACTAACGCCCCTACATAAGGAGGCATTGGCCAAACACGAAAAAGCTCGTTGTTGGAAATTTCTTTTAATCTTTTGGCCGGATCCGAAAACAAATAATCAGTTGATCAGGAGAACGAGACGCGTCGAATGACATGTCTCGATTGGTGTATGGGAAGTGGTCTTGTCACGAGTGACAGATCCGCACATCCGTACATACTTACGTATTGGGATTACTAAAGGCGAGAAAGCACGTGCTGTTTTAACTATTTTTTTAGGAGGGCTGGCACCAATTTCTCGTAGTTGTTTGTGGTTCCGCAGGAATTTTACTTTGGTTTTCTTTATTCAGTCAGCATTTGTTGAATTTCTCCTGAATGGCAAGTAATAGTGGATCTCTTTTGCAACTGAAGTTAGTTACAAACTTCGAGCCAAGTTCTTTTTTAGTATGAAGGGGAAGGGGGGGAGAATGAGGGTCACTTTTTGTTTTTTGAATATAAATCATTACAAATTGTTCTTATTAACAAGTATGTTCTTTTATATCGTAGATTAATTACTAAGATTGCGTTTTCATCACAAACAAATAAAAAATATCAAAAATTCCCTAAAATCCTCTCAAATATAGAATTTCCAAATATTTGCACTTGACTCCCTTTATCCTCACATACGGGTCATGGGAGTCACTAAAGACATTTGAAGCAAAATGAACACATCAGTACTTCGTTTTCAATAATACACATCAGTATTTCGTTTGCAATAATTGTAGGTATCTGAAGTAATGTGCCTCGGTCAGCAGCGCTAGATCCTGGGCAGTTGGTCAAGTAAGGATTTTAGTGTCCGAGCCATTTGATGAATTCTTCATCCGTTCAGCCATTTTTGCTACATGTGTAAATAGCATCTGGGGACCATTTAAACTCATTCAAATCAATAAATTATTTTGTTGGAGCAATGGCAGTCATGCTGCGATAATGAGAATCACTGACCACCATTACCCCACTAGCACATTATTATTGTAACTATTCATAAACTTTTATTATTGTTTAAAATTACTCGCAATTGGTATCAAATTATTTGCTTAAGTACTTCCCTTCCAACAAATTTTAATTTTTCTGTCTCCAAGTTCATGTGACCAAGATCTTATTTTCTGAGAGCACTTTCTATTATCAACCACTCACATTATTGATAATAATCACAGATGAAAGCTTTCTTTGGCTACAGCGATCAACTGGCTATGGCTATCATGACTTATGGTGGACAGAAGCATATGCTGCCTATTGATACGGTTTGTTTACAATATATATATTTACAATAATTTACTGCTGACTCTCCGCTTCCCCTACTTTTGTCTATGTGTTGTTCGCCATAAAGTACTCTCATTTATTGCAGAAATATTTTGAAGATAAAAGAAAATCACCATCAGCCATATATTTGTCTACTTGTATGCCTGTGAGAAAATTACTGATGTCCACAATACTCTTGTATTATTTTTAATCCTGTTTGCCTACTTCATGTTCCAAATCTAGTCACAGACTTTTCTTCAACATTATCTTCCAGTTCCCAATCTGATTTTCTTCAAAATATTCACCTCCAACATTGTCTTCTAAAAGAAGTTCTAGTATCTCTTCTACATTATCTGTAGATAAATCATTTACAGATAGAAACATGTACTCATATTGAGAAAAGTATGTACATGTAAGCTAGGGCACAAGACCAACATATACACACTCACACCAGCGCCAAGAGTTTCTACAAACTGAATTTGACACAAATTAGGTGCATGAGGTCTGGTAATCCCGTGCACAGCAAGCCGTAGGCACTGGTGGATCCGGGGGGGGGGGGGGGGGGGATGCCCCTTCCCAGAAGGCCTTGAGTTTAGTATACCTCCCATTATTTGGCAAAATTGATTTAAGTATTTATTGATGTTTAAATCATGTAATTTGTTATTTAAACAATAATATTGTATAGTATCATAACTACAGTACATAATTATATACAATATAATAACAAGTACTTTTTTTTTTTTTTTTTTTTTTTTTTTTTTGTTGTTGTTTGCTTGCGAATAGGCCATCTCAGACCATAATCACATGCACCTACACTTACCAGGAATCATTTCATCTCTGTGGCAGGTGCATGTGATTCATCATGGGATCAGCATTAAGCTGAATCTGATTTTTATCCCCCAGGGGTTGGTAGTCTGGGGTGGATGGAAAATGGAATGATACTGATAATGAAGGGTGAATGGATGATACACACACACACAAACACACCTATGCCCAAGGCGGGATTTGAACCCATGATCCTTCTGTCCGAGATCACCACAATACTACTGCCTTGACAATTTTGGTTATCCGAGAAAAATTCTGGTTTAATAAGGTTTCTGTTTTATGCAAGGTTGTCCATTTTATGACACTGGTAGTATTGATATTTCTGCCCTGGAAGTAGTAAATTACATTACTATTATAATTATCAAAATACACTAACATACAACGTATTTATGGATAATAAATGAATATTAAATACACACTGACAGCTTCTGACTGAAAAATACACACCTTACTGCCAAATGTCTTTATTTGGACTGCTTGCTGACTCCTTCAATGCACAATGCATCACAACCAAGTACAATGAATTTCCGATACCCTTGCATGGCCTTCAGAAATGCGTATCTGGTTGAGGGGTTATGATTTTCAACACGGGGCAGGGAGAGGGAATTGCCCTATGTCTTACACAAGCGACCTCATGGTCGAATTCTACGCTGACAGCTGAAGCCCCTCTCCTTCAACATCTGGCTGCCCAGACTAAATCAAGTGTCACAGGGGGAGATAATTTAAATCAGGCTTGCAGATGCATTCATTTCATTAAGAACATCTAGCATCCCTCTGCCAATTGCACTAAATTCACAGAAATTCGGTTTTATAAAGATGTTTTCCCCCTTGCAAGACATGAAAAACCGTTCTGTTTCTGTGTTGGAGAGGCTGGTTAAGGCAGGTTTCCGGTTTGAACAGATTTTGCTGTAAACCTCAATGACTTGGAGGAAGTCAGGGCTGCAAGAAACTTCCAAGAAACACAATTCAAGAAATGTATTTAATAATATCGTACACAAATGTTGATTAACTCTATACAGAAATGTTCATTGAAGAGAGACAAAAATTGGATAATCAACAGCACTAACAATAATTATAGTGTTCTAGTAGTTTCCAACAAAATTGAAATAAATTACTTGTTCATAATTTATTATAATACTAAGTCAATGACAAAAAAATACCTGACACCAATTCTGAAATGGGACAACATTAGTTATGCACCATTACATATTTCACATTTAATCTTCATTTCTCTCACCAGTTTTACAACCTCTATACTTTGCATTAAAATAATGCCCTTTTCCTAAACTGTATATGTACGTTTTACATGGATGAACAAACTAGTCTGCATCTGTTCATAAGCTGTCACGTTCTGCATCTCGATATAACAACAAAGGCTAAATTCATTCAATTCTCTGTCAAGTCATCTTATACCATTAACTTATAAACTGTAATCACAGCATCAGAAAGCAGAATCTATTCTGCAGAACTGTTAAGACAACCAGAACTACACAGATTCTGAATAGCAGAGTTCTTACAAACCACAACGCTTTACGGTATGACACTCCGTTACACACACAGTACATGGAAAATTACACTAATTCTATGCAAAGTATAGCTTGTACATTCTTTTATTGGAATACCAGAAATGGCTGTGCCACTCCCTACACTTGGGGCCTCTTTGCTCAGAAAAAGCTCTCCTTCCTCAAACAACAACTAAAGCAACACAAAGGCCTCGGAGACCGCTACACGATTCCCACAAACAAATACTTACATACATAAACAAACAAACGAACATTTCAACCACTTCCTAATAGATAAATACACATGCCACTAACAACTACAATTCTTAAAGGGAATGAGTGTTTTGCCTCTGTTATTAAACTGACTGGATCAGCAAGCTTATCTACTTGTTGCTTGTTTATCATAATGGAGTTTGGTTTAGAAGATTGACAAATAGTTTGATAAAGCACTGCCAAGCAACTGCCAGGCACACTATTATTGAAAAAGCCGAGCTTCAAAAAATAATAATAATAATAATAAATAAATAAATTTCGATGTTCCATTTCATTTAGAAATAAGAAAAGACATTGATGTACAAAGCAACAGTAAAAAATACAAGCAAAACATTTATTTGCTTTAAGTTTACACAAGTTATGAACTTTTTTAATCAAAACTTAATTAAAGAACCTATTTGTTCATTCACCCAGCATTTAAAAAAGATAACAAAAACACATAAGCCCTCTTTGGTGTAAATGACCAGTTTTCAATGTTACCTGCAACTTATAAGATCATTGCAAAGACAGTGAAATAAAAACAAAAACACTTTTAAAGAATAGCTTTTCCGATCAAAAAGGCCCTGAGCTAGATATGCCTTCATCTACCATCAACATTGCAAAGACTTCAAGTCACATGCAAACAATGGGACATGCAAAGACAAGGTGTTTTGCTCTAAACATTAGGACTGTATGTCAACCAGGGACAATACCCCAGCCGCACGAGACTTAACTCTTGTGAACAAGCGCCAGGTCCCCTTCTCCCTGTGAATACAGAACAGACAAATTGCACCAATATATTAAAAATAAATAAAAGAGAGAGAGAAAAAAGAGAGGGAGAGAAAAAGAAAGAGGGAACGCACGCAAATTGCAAATAAAAGTTTACACAATAACTCACCGACTTTTTAGTCTACCAAAATTCTTGCAGAAGTATTAAATGAAATAAAACTCACTAACAAGATAAAGTGGATATTTCAACTTTTTCCAGAGCTGTTGAGGAAATGAATAAGAATATATTGAAAGGAGATCTAGATATCCATTCATATAACAAATGGATTATGGTAACTTTACAAAATTTATGACCAAGATGTTTGTGAATTTTAAAGTGAAATGTCATGTCTACAGACACATTATTTATATAATGACATATTTTTTGCTTTTCTACATACCGTACTCAAAATTGTAATCTTTGTAGAACATCGCTGTCCTAACATAATGCCCAATTTTTTCCCCTACGTTATTAATGTGTGGGGTGTAACAAGGTACGCTATGTGATGACACGGTCAGATGTTCTTAAAATCTGGTGTGGCTGTTTCAGTTATCGCAGTGGCAGGAAGTGCACATCAGTGACTGATATCATTTTCACCTTTAGATGTGAAAAGTAACACTGATGCCATGTTTCGTGTTCTTTAACCTTAATTTCTGAAAACACTTTGGCGATCGCTACCGTGTAACATTTATAGACTAGTCAAATGGTAGAAAATAGGGGAAAGTTTTGGTGTAGTTTTGATTTTTGGGTCCTATATGTTTTTGGGGTCACTGAACACGAATATCATGTTTGCCAACAAAAATTTTGCCCAGAAACACGTTTTTTTCACAAAAAACATGTTAAAAATACGACATTTTCCAGTTTTTTCAACATAACTCGAAAACAACCCACTTTTCGTAAATATAGGTCATACATGAAATTAAAGAAGATAAAATTGCCTACATTTTATGACTTAAGGATTTTTTTCTCCTTCATACCATTTACCCGCTAGAGCAGCGTGAATTTTGGTGTTTTTATGAAGAAAATTGTGAAAATGGGATTCATCACATTTTATCGCAATGTAGCTCAGAAACTACGCATTTTTCGTAAATATTGACCTTATATGAAATGAAAGATAATGCAATTTTCTACATTTTAGGACTTAGAGGTTCTTTGTCTGATAAACAGTTGCACCGCTATCACGCGTCGAACCCAAAGGCAAAAATACTTGGATGCCATCTCACTTACCCTCGCTCACTAACTCTATATTTAAATATTCTATTATTACTACAAAATTAAATATTCTGAGTTGATTCCTGTCAATCCAACCCCCTGCCAATCCAAATCCATGCCCTGTTCCAAAGAATTACCAGGACTAAGAATACGGATGACCAGCTTTAAGGGTGTTTGAGCTACGATTTAGGCCCGTATTCCGTCATTATTCGACAATGGTTTAAGAAAAGGAACAAAGTCAACTCTCTTTAAAGCATTCAAACCACAGAATCCAAGTTCAAAAAGGCCAAGTTGAATATGTCATCGATGGAGGATCTTTATTGCATAGGCATATTGCATCCTTGGAGTGTGAATTAATCATGTTCTTGTGTTTGTGATAATTACATTCATTATGTAATATCAAAATATCAATTGGAAGCCGTGGTTGTTTTTTATGGCTACCTGATGGTGAGAAAGGGGGTACAGAAAGTGCAGAGCGAATTAAAATATATAGAAAACTTGCTTCAGCTGACATTCTGTTTGACGAAACAAGGGTGACAACGACGTCGAAAGAAATTTTTTTGGCTAATCATCACAACAAAAGTCGATTAATAGCAGTGCTGATTGTTTTCTTCAGCGGGAATGACGTGCAAGCAAGCGAAGGAAGACCCAAACACTCTGAAAGTCAACACAGCTTTGTTCTTAGCTGCAACTAATGAGAATTTTGGGCCCCGGGGCAATGCTGAAATATAGTCCCCATCAAAAAAAACTTAAAATGTGAAAGTGAAATTTGTACCAAGAAACTATGAGTTATTTAATTTCAATAAATAAAAATTACAATGTTTAAGCAAGAAAAAGTTTTTGGAAATATATCTTAAACAATAGCAACAAGTAAAAGTATTTAGTGATCAAATAATACAGTTCTACGGTGATCCTAAATGCCAAAAATATTTTATGTTTAATTAATGTTTTATAAAATCACTTGTTAAACACACAAAATAATAATATGAATTTCACTGGAACTTAATGTTAGCGTCATTTGATTTCTTTCCTAGAGTTTTACCTTACAAGTAACGACTATAATTAAATATTTAAGGTAAAAGAATTAATTGAAAATTCATGAAATATGAGACTTCTGTACCACGACTTATAAAATGACGTTCATGATTTTCTCGAGTTGTAATTTCCTTTTCAATTTTTTCCTAATTTTTTTCCATCAGTCCCATGACTGGGCCCCTTGGCTTGCATGGCTTTGGGTGTTCATTAAAGCCTATACAGGGTTCATACGCTTCCTATTTTCAAATTCCCTGACTTTTCCAGCTTTTCCAGTCACAATACAAATTTTTCCAGTTTTGTTTATAAATTATTTCTGTAGTAGATAACTAATGCACCCATGCGAGAACTCTTGCATGCTGTACCCCACCCTCTTCCTTATTTTTCCATTTCTACATTAAGCCTGTAATATATATTTTTTCCCCCCTATATCCCCTATAACCCTCTTATCCTCCACTTGTTCTATATGTCACCTTGTAATTGATAACAATACAATACACCCTTGTGATGTATACACCTTTGAATTGATAACAATACAGTACACCCTATAATACAAACTATGTTTATTTAACTTTATTATCAAGCAAAGAGATACACCAGTGTAATTCAATCGCATAGAATACTAAGTAATTAGTAATTTCACATACAGTTGCAGATTCTACAGGCTCTGAACAGGTGGGGTAGAATCGAGAAGTGTCTAACCAGCAAAAATGTAATAGAATGGTCACGAAGACTGCAACGATAAATAGTATAAAACAATGAACATTTAAGGATTTATTCACTGATGTGTAATGAGTCTGTTTTTAAAGTTTTCAGAAAAAAACGACAAAATTCATTTTGAACGTGAATTTTTTAAAAAATTTAAAACATATTGTGTTAATTCTTTTTCTTTCAAAAGGCACCATATTATTTTACTTTAAAATCTAGACATTTTAGAAGTACATTACATTTCTCCTCTCTACAAAAAATTTTTTGGATAACTCTTAATATAAGGCTGCTACAGAGATTTGAAAATGTGTCTGCATATTTCGAAAATCCCCTTTGGCAGTTTTCGCAGTAGTGGGCAGGGAGGCACTGGCAGTGAAAGGACAGTGATTCTGATCAGCGTTGCCAGATGAGTAAACGTATATCCCAGAACCAACCTTCTAACATCCTAGAACTTTCACTAAAATTCCTGCTAACATTGACAATGGATTTAAATTCTAAAATTGTTCATATTATAACTGTTAGATTTTTAATGCGCACAGGAAGTTTGTTAAACTTAACTCAATATCGATTCATTCAATGAATTAAATGGAGGACTAAGAAGATCTTTCCTCTTCTACTACACCATGTGCAAGAAAAAGTCCATCTTATGTCACCCTTAATGTATCTATGGCAGTTTTCACCAGTATCGTAAGTTATTTGTAATATTGGTGTTAGTTTTAAATTCTTGAATAAAAAAATTAATCTTAAATCCTACATCAACAATTACAGTAGACTTAAAATCAGGGCTGAGCAGATAAGTACACACAAATTTGACAATTACACGCAATATTCTTCATATCACACTCAGATTTTTATGAATCTTCCTCAGCAGGTACTGTATATTTGAAACATAGATGTTCAAATTTTCAAATAGTTTTAACAATTAGAAGAAGTTATGAGCAAAAATTATAAGTGTAGAAATTGGTCGCTTATAAAAGAGGCTTACCTTAGCATTGTATACAACTGGTATCATATTGTTGGTTTCATATGTTAATTATAAATAAGATAATGTATAATGAAAAATGTAGAGTCCAAATATGAAGTGCTTTTGACTTTTAGAAGAATTCACTTGTTTCTTGGGGTGTCTTTTCAATCCTAGTGGTTTGGAAATCGCTACCAATAATTAACACCTGACTTTCAGAGTTCATGATGATAACACAATCACTTCCGGGTGGCGTCACACATTGGACGCCGAAGGCTAATGGTTGTTTTCATATTTTCTCTAACCTCTCTACTCAGTATTTATGTAGAGTATGAGAAAGTAATGAGTGGTATTGTCCCACTCTGTCTGCCAAGCACCAATATGGAGCATTACAGAAAAGCTTTCAAATCTGAAGAGGAGCAGGGAGGGAATGATTATGTCATACGTCTGGAAAACTTAATTGTGTATTCGAATCTGCTAAACAAGACTGTTCATCAAACTCTTCCTTATGTTCATTAGTGCCATTAAAAGCCTATATATTTAATCAATCATTTCTTATTTGCATAATTAAAAAAAATTAATGCTTTAAGCAATTTTAAACAATAACAACTAGCTCGTTCATAGCTCAGAGCGAAGTCGCTAGCCTTCCACCAAGGAGGTCTGGGTTCAACACCCAATCTTGTGTAAACTTTGTTGTGACAAAACAAGTTTGGCTGCTTCACAAGAGATAGTTCAACCCCTTGTGAAGTGTCCTAAACCCTACCACTTTCCTAATTCCTTCCAAATTCTGGACGCTGGGTAGCGACGCAGGAGTGCGTACATGGAGATGCTACCCGGCAGTCCTCTTGATAACTTAAAAAAATGTAGAGACTACATAACAGTAATCAAGGTTGACTCCTAATGATGATAATAATAATTACATGCGCTCAATGCCCAGTTACGAGACGTGTTGCATCATTACAAAGATGCAACAAATTAAATTTAAAAAAATAAATAAAATTTTTAAACCTTTAAAATTTTTAACACTCTTGCTTGTTACAAGGTCTATGAAAGTAAAGCATACCTCAGCTAATGCACATTTGTTGGAGCAGATCACTTCTTAGTCATGATCTTAAGATATTCCAAAGCATTCAGTGCAGCTCTTGACTGGGCCTCCTTTGATGACATTCCTGTTCCGTAGCAGACCGCAACCGGAAGAGTAGACAACTGCACCAAGCACTGCGTTTGGCCTGCAAGAGGAAGAGGCATTAGAACTGATTATGTTGTCTCGACATGTATAAATTTATATATTTCAATAAACAGGATGAACCCTTCACAAAAAAGAAAAATTACATACAGAATGACAGAAATATACAAGTACAAAAGATCGAAATAACAAAAATTAAAATAAAGCCAGAGCCAGACCATTATAAAAAAAAGGGGAAGGAGGATCAAGAGAGTTTAAAAAAACTATTTCACTTGTGAAATTAAAATCAATAGTTTTGAACAACACGTACAAAATGTCCCCATCACTGCAATGTATCTCAAGAAATTTATCACTTTTTTTATTCGATTTTTTTTACCACTTCTCCCTACTGGCCAATCATAAACTGTGACTCATCTATCTTAGGAGGCAGATACACCGATTGCTATGCCGATGAGCAATAAACCGCATATGTACTTAACATAACCTTTGATTTTATCATAGCTTTCAGTTATTTGTGATATTTGGCGTATTTTGGAACTCTGTTGGACATAATTTCACTCGTGAAATAGTCCTATTAAATACCACTTGTGCTTTGGAAATTTTCAGATAAATCCCCTCCACGCTTCGCGAGTCAGGAATTTATCGACAATTTCCAAAGCACTCATGGTATTACCTATGAACATTTTTAAGTTGTCTTTCAAATTACTTAAAGTCAGGATTGCAAAAATCAAAAGCTTTTTCTAGTCTCAAAAACATAGATACTGGAATATTTTTATCTATTTAATAATTTCATCTGTAATATAAACAATAGCATCTGTAGTACTCTACCTTTCTTGAAACCCAAACTGATTAGCATTATTGATGTAAAGTTAGTCTCGAACTTTGAAATCTAATTTTCAACATTTTCTTGAAAAAGTTCACAAAATTTGAAATGAATGGGATTGGTCTGTAATTCGTACCTTTATCCCCATCCTCACTTTTGAGCATAGCTATCGCTTGGGCTTTTTTTAAAACAATAAAAAAAATTTCCAGTTTCCATAATTTAAGTTAAATGTAAAAGTTAGTGGTTAATAAATACATTTAAAATTTTTAAATTCTAAAAGCATGTTTTTTAAAAACATTTGTATCTCCTTCTTCTCTGGGTTAACAATCAACATTTAAATCATTTTTAGTTTTAGTTTTCCCAATAGTTATCTACCAGTAACAAACTTCCTTTTTCTTGTATAGACTCATTGTGTCATTTGAGTATGCATGACTATATCTTAGGAGGTCCCAACTCACTTTTCTCACACTTATTTGAAGAATTAAAACAAAAAATCTAGCGATGGGATTTGGATGAGTATATGGATCAGATTTCAAATGCAACGCAAACACTTGTGAGTGAGGAGGTAGGTTGATAACCCTGACTTCCGACACTGATATTCTACCATACCAAGAACATAAAGCAAGGAACGCTGTATTAACTTAAAGACTTAAGTCCCTTTTGTATCTGCTGTCACATTGTGAGAAATGTAATTAAAATGGAGCAAGCAGTTATGTCACTAATCAGTGGCCATTGTATATTGTTATGCAATGTCCGGAATCCCCTCCACCTCTGATTCCTTGAGGATTAGAGTTCAAACATTGGCGTATCACGTGAATGCCATTTACAAAGTTACCAATTTTCAACTGAACTAAAAATTTGGTGTACTGTATTTTACAATTGTTCTGAAAGCGGTCTCTCAAAAGGGGTAAATTAAGAAAATTGCTAAGGAGCTAGTCCGCAGTCAAGGAGAGGGGTAACCTGGAAATCGGGGTACGATTCACAAAAATGTAGGGTTTTAGTGCCTGTTCCAGTCAATGAGAAGAATGGTCTTTCAGAAAGGTTTCACCATATCACCAAATGCCAGGAGTTGATTGTTGGCGCCGATCATCAAAGTTCGTAGTAATAAAACATACCTGACATAGACTTCTCCTCAATATCCACATAAGTTACTTCAAACTGCTGTTCAGATGCTATCTCCTGAAGAAACTGAACGAAGTTGAAGGTTGCATCATTTAGAGATTTGTTCTGCCAGAAAGTTCAAAACAAATATTAATAATAAAGACACAGGACAATAATGATAGGAATATCACCAATTACCAAATCTGAGCTAACATACTAACTTTACACTAATACTCAAAGTGCAAAAAGCAAAAGGAAAAAATGCAAAAGCTACAAGTACTGAAGCACAGTCTTACCTGCAATTCTGACAATTTCTCTCCAGATGACAGCTTCAGATTCTTATGAAACTGGGACACCTTGTGACTATGCGATGTCGTCAGAGTGGAGATTTTACTATCTTTCAGATCGGCATAGCGTGCTGCCATATTTGCAACACGCTGAGCAATCTACAAGTAACATATAGAAATATTTCAGGTTTACTTTATATTTCATACATTTTATAACTTGGCAAAATATACTTTCCTGTAGAGAACTCATTCTAGTGAGTACTCACGTATTTTCAAGTAACAACATTTGAAAAAAGGAGCAAATTATTCCGGTAATGTTTATGGTACTTTCAAATTATTCATTAATATCTGAAGAATGATGTTTTACAAGAGCCTACTCAAAGATAGTAAAATCTGGGACACACATGCAAACTTTTGAACGATTCCTTCTAGGCATCAAAAACAAATACATACTGATTTTTTCTTATACTTTAATGGAAAAAAAAATAATAAAAATAAAAAAAGTAATGTGATCAAAATTTACATGCAAGGAACATCTTAAATGATGCATGCACAGAAATTGACAGCACTCAAAGAAGGATAAACAAAGAGATAGTAACATAAACAAGTAGTAACACTTTTCATTTTTAATTGTAAAACTAAACTAATATAAATAAAATTAGCAATACTAATGAGCAGAGTTTATTACTTATTTTATTATTAAAGAAATGTATTCTTATTTACAAACTTTATCTGTACAAAAATTTAAATCTGAAACCACTGAGAACAGCACCATTTTGATGTTTTCGGAAAAACAAAGAAAACTGTAGATATCTGTACCTTCATAGATAGTTAAGCATAATTTGCATTGCTCATAATTTTTTGTGGAGTGGAATGGGGGTAGATTTGGAGGTAGGAATTAAAAGAAAGGAATGGAGGAGGAGGAGGAGGAGGAGGAGGAGGAGGAGGAGGAAGCAAAGTGAGAAAGATATGGAAAGTGAATGAAGAATTTAGGACACGCAGTCACAAGTTATATCAATGAAAATTATATAGGTACATCTCTACTACATTCATTTGAACTTCACAATGAGATAGGAAAAATACCAGAAAAAGTGTGGAAAAAAGGAAACAACACTTGACAAAATTTGACTTAATAAGACTCAAAAAAATCATCTTTTTCCTTGATTACACATTTTCAAAACGAAGACACATTTTAATAAATAATTATCCACATATCCTGAACTATTTTCTGTTTATTAACACACAAAATCATTCAGTCTACTAATTTTATTTTCAAATAATTTTGAAATAATTATGCAAGAATATGTTCGTTACATATTCTTGTCAACAAAATCTCTGAAAATTACTTCTCTCACGTGAGTAGGAAAAATGGTTGGCATCGAATACTTTTTCATTTTTTCATTATATTTGACTAAAATATGTTACATAACATGTGCCCACAAGAAAGAATCATTTTGAAAATGTTTAATTTATTGAAAATGGACTATCATAATGTGATGTATTGCTGAACTTGGGTGGCTCATTTCATTCACATGTCATCCATATAACACATGCATCATTTAATTTAGTAATTATTTAATTAATCCATTTGCATAATTAATATTTAATATACTTGATTTGCAACTAGTACTCCCATTAAATGCTTCAAATCAAGAAACAAAACATTCTTCTATCAATTTTGAGCAGCCTTATTCACAAGATGGCACATGCACCTAAGGGAGGCATGGTTGTCTGCACATGAAATAGGGAGGCAGTCTTATTTCATGAAAAAAGGAGTACAAAGGGGATAATGAGGCCAGATTGTACATACTGCGAACAACAAACGATATGAAACAACAATGCCATTGTTTTGAAATACAAACAAATTTCAGTCAGGAAGCAGACTAGCAGAGCTTGCAAGTGCAATTGTACCAAATAAAAAGGGAATGGGGATAAATTTGATGCTTTCACAAGACTGTCCAATTTGATACATTAATTCAATGTCCTCCTTTGATTACAGACAATCGGGAAACGGAATTTGAAACATCATTTTCCTTGAAAAGGTTAAATCTGACTACATAACTTCTTCTTACAGGACCTAATTGTCCCTAATTAAAGGACAACATTGAAGAATAGAATTAAACCCTAGAACCACTGATGGTTATGAAAATGACGAACAGAGGAAACAAAATCTCTCATAACAACAATTTTGAACACATTCAGAAATGTGACTGAAGATCAAACTTTTTGGAAGGCTGGGCAAACCAGATGGCCATTTCATAAATTCCTAGTCGTGAAGATTGTGTTTGTATTTAGTTCATGAATTGAATAATTTAATTGCAACTAAGCACACAAATGACCAAAAGCATAAAATTAACATTTCATGATTTCTGCTTTAAAACCAAGAAATGTACAATATCAGCAAGAACAATATAGAACAGTTTTAATAAATTTTAGGTGTAGAGAAGGGCATATTTTTAACTGTATTTTACAACAATATTATTGACATTTCAAGAAAAAAATTAATCAGCAAGATAAATCCAATAATATTTTCAACCTAAATAATTTCTCTCTCATTTTCTCATCAATTTGTATACCCAATTATTACTTAATTCCTATCTCATCTCATTTATGTTAATGAAGAAACATATTGGATTATTAAGTCAAAAGGGAATCAGCAAAATCGATACCTTTTGATCATGAATACATGGGCACCCTACAGTATTGCTCATAATCTTTAAAAACAAAATCATGGCCAATTGCCTTCTCCGAGTCAGAAATACTTATTGAATTTAGAGTACAGATTTTCATCTTCAATTCCTCTCAGTAAGTACGTCCTAGACTTCAAATTCTAGATATCTGAGAGATCTCTTTAGATATTTCTGCAATGCCAAACAAAGATTCTTAGTATCTGGAGTTTATTGAAACATACTGTCATTTTTTAGTACATTTTTGCAAAAAGTTACTCTTGGAAAACTTTCTTATTTTAATAACACAACCCTCACATTTATTTACAATATTAAGTGTCCTCAATATGAAATTTAAAAGAAAATTAACAAGCAATCATATCTCCCAAATATTTAACAAACTCAAAGAAAACATTTATATCATTTTAAAACATTTTGACTTGTCATTTAAAATGCAATAACCTTGGCATTAAAATTGCAAAATTAAAATTGCAATAAAATTGAGCTGGCGATTCAAACATCTCCCTTATCTCTATGGAGCTGAGTCTTTGTTTCAGATTCTAAAAGATCACGCCCTTGACATATGCAAATTAAAATAAAACGGTGTTGTTTAAACTAGTTTATTCACTCATAATTAACTGAATTGGCACACAGTGTACAACATTCAGTCACAGTGTTCAGTATTCAATATCTCTGCCGTTTACAGATTTATCATATTTTGTAAAGATAATTAATAAAAATAATATTTGTCATTTGTCAATCATTCATCAATAAATGCAATAACAGCAACCACTGTTGCTGAATGACAAGGACAAGACAAGTATGACCCACCTCATCATCATCTTCCAGACCAGTTGGCATGTTGCTGGAGACTATAGGAGCATCCTGGAGTTTCTCCCACATCTTATGAGCTGCCATTCTCTTAGCCAGTTTCTTGGATTTCCCAGTCCCTAGAAGCATTTCAATTACATCAAATTTCGAGCATATGAAATATATTCCAGAAATAAAACATTATGAAAATGTTCATGTAACGAAATTTTACTATGGCCCTGTGGTATTACTTTCTTCCAAAACAAACAAAAAAATTACTTGAACAGCATTTCAAGTAGGAGTACGCAGGCACCCATTATACAGCAAGGCTGAAGTAACTCTCTTCACATTAATTTTTATTTCATATGTTTATTTCCACTTGGAGAGAAATACATCATCTCCATCAAGTTAATAATTTTATGGCAGTAAGATTATTCAAATTGAAAAGAGGCAACAGTTAGTTAAGAGAGATTTGTATCACAGGAGGTTATAAACATTTAAAATTTGAATTAAAGAACTCAGTGCAATAACATGCTATGCCACTATACGTAAGTTTTGAGAAAAAGGCAACTAAAGGATTAGACATTGTGTTCTATATACATTGGGATAAAGAATATTAATTTGTGAATTACATAGCCATATTGTAGTGAATCTTTAAAATAAATACTCAACATCTAAATTCTTCTATTGGGGTGTCGAAAAACGACAAATATCTCAATTTCATCAGAAATGTGGCATAGCATGTTACTGCCCAAAGGTCTTCAATTTCAAAATTACTTTTTTAAACCACTGCGTGAAGAGTTACAAGCCATTTTAAGAAAAGGGCAACTTTAATTTACCACAAAATAAAAAACTGACGCAAGCTTACCGAGTTCTCTCTGCTTGAACACAGTGCACGCGATAGTGAAGAGCCGTTCGTGGGGCAAACCTTCCTCAGTAACCATCTCATAGCTCGGTGGAGGCCATCGGCGAGACATGCACATTTCCTGAAGCGAGCCAATTGGGTTCCCGGGAATTTTATCATCATATGGAGATACAATCTCATTTTTCCTGAAACAAGAAGTTTGCAAATGTTACCTTCCCAGTACACAATACTGTTAAAGTAAAAAACTGCAATAGATGCTCATAAGTAAATATTTTCAGATTGTTTCACTAATTCGCATCTTCAATTTCATAAAAAATAAGATTATGTCTGTAATATTGGAGGAAAATAAACACTAATGTTTTGGAGCCTTCAAAGCAGTAAATATACATTTCATTTGGAGTCATGATCTGATCTGATTGTTTTAATCAAAGTCATGTAGCATTTGTGTAAACTGCATACTACCAAAGACCAAAACAACTTCAGGCAAACCTTGAAGATATAAGACACACAAAAATAAATTGCTTTTATGTAAGAAATTAAATTAAAAGTGCAAATTATTTTTTGATATAAACTTCTGGTTGTTCAATCTTACCTTTATAAAATACACAATCAAATTAAAAAATATAAAACATCTTTTACATCAGTACATTTTGAAAATCCTTTGTTTCCATCTTCAGGTAAAAACAACGAAATACATATTTGTAGTAATTTTGTTATAAATCGATCACTAGGATCACCCCAATTACCAGATTGCAAAGTACAAGGTTAAAAGGAAATTAAATAAAAAATAAAGTATATGAATAATAGCAACAAAAAAGCTAAAAAACTGAAATATTTAAATATTATAAAATTGTCAACATCTCTCAAATGTTTTCTTTGGCACATTCATGCCCTTAAGTGTATAAATTATACGTCATTCAGGTGAGGGTATAAATGACATGAGTTCATGCTGAAGTAAACTTTAGAAGAAATGATTTGGGATAGAGAAATTAGAAATAAAAACAGTCATTATTAGCTTTAACAAAACTTATTTTTTCAATTTTCAAAGTAAATAGCCATACATATTTTGTAAATATTTTCAATTTCACATTACTATTCATTGTGTTATGTAATTTAATTTTAATGCCTCTGATGCGAGTCAAGCACAACCATTGTTCTCTTTCTACACTTTCAATATCTATTTTTTAAGATAAATCCAATCAATGCCGAGTTGGTGAATTTCGCTTCTGGGTTGGTAAATTTACATTACTTATATGAAGTTTTTCTTCTTTTGTTCTTCCTACAATGCTGTTACAATTCTTGCAATTAATTTTATATAATATAGAGGTGTCCCACCAACTACGGACCACCCCCCATAACTTTTGAATGGTTCAGGATATCGAAATGCAGTTTTCGCTGGATGCAGAATCATGGGGTAAGTAACATGTAGAGAAATTGTCTATAATATTATTAGTTTTTGAGAAATTTAATCATTTTTGATTTTTTAAATGGAACTATATATTTTTCTCACCAGCAATGGATAGATCATGAAAAGAGGAATAAAATGATGTATCATATGCTAGTATTTTGATAGTAATTTGCGTATAAAATTAGACTTTCTGATACGTGATTTTGAATGTTGCTTTGGAATTTCATTAGAAGAAAAGTTCAATTCAGATGAACAAATTGGAAAAAAAACCTCTTTCTGATCGGTAATTTTGATGTTTGTTCATACGATCTTCGTGTCAAGACCATGAATTGCTGTATTTACTCCTCTATCCCCCACGGCCACCCCTCTCACACTCCTCGTCTCCACGAACAGTCTCGACGCCGCGAAGGTCTTTCACCAAAGGCGACTGTTGCAAGGGCTGCTACATGAACTTTGTCCTTCCATTCAAAATCACATATCAGAAAGTCTAATTTTATACGCAAATTACTATCAAAATACTTTTATCGTATCGTACTACATCGTATTTTTTAGTTTGTACATGTCCCCCAATGCAATTGTTAAGGAATCTTACACTGCAAAATTTTTGTCCGAATACTTATGTTGAGAAAGGTAAAAAATTAAGAAAGCTCACGCAAAAATCATTACATATGTTATTATCCTTTTAAATAATATTAAATACAATTTCCACAAATGATTTTGGATTTTCTAAATAAAAACATATTTTACTTTTTCACAAAAACATTCAGAAAGTCTGTCTTTTTTCATTTTATAAGGTTCGCATTTTTTCGATTTCCATAAAGACGTCTTCTATAGTGCGATTTTTCTAACTCTGCCCCTCAAGCCCCTATGGCCGCGATGGAATATCACACGGCATTTCGCGTCTTTTTCGGTCTTGCCGGTAGAAGTCGCATGATCGCTAGCACTGCTTGATACGGTTGCGATCATGCGACATCTAGCGACACGACTGAGAAAGACTCGAAATACCGTGACATATCCCATCGCGAAGATGTGCCTTGAGGGGGAAAGTTAGAAAAATCGCAGTATACATATATTCTTTCTCTTTGGTAATAAATTGTGACAGTTGATTGTAGATACGGCTAATGATTGCATTTTCTGAATAGGCACTTGTCATAGACAGGCTGCAAATAATGCCATGATACGTACCGCTCAGGCCACGCGCTCGATCTGCACTGGCGCCAGTGCACACGTGTGCACACATGGCGCAACGCAGCGATCAAGTTTCAACACTCTCACGGGAAATGATTCAGCGAACGGATACAAATAAAAAGCCAGGCGATCCCAGAAAAGTACAATGAAGGAATACATGAAATATCAGACGACCAACGCATCGCAATCATTCAGGAACATAACATTGCCGTGGCTTGCATCTCACAGATCTATTGCGAGCACTCCCGGTTTAAATAATAAACATCGGTTATTATATTATTTTTTAGTGCATGTATGATACTATACAATATTATTGTTTAAATAATTACATAATTCTAACAAAAATTACTATTTAAATAAAGTTCCCCAATTAAAGGAAGGTAACAAACGAAAACTCTAGGCCTGCTGAGGGGGAGAGGGGGGTGCGAGGCATCCCCCACCATGGATCCACCACTGTATCCCACTTACAGCCTCACCGCGAAATATCATTGTTGCTTTACTTGGCCATCGGAGGTTGACAAAAAAAACTCGTATAATGCACTATGAGAGTGCCAAACCAAACCATTTTGTTAAAAATAAGGTAAAACGCGTTAAAGAAAATCCAACTGTAGACATTAAATATAGAAGTAAACCGAAAGATCTGTTAGAAAAGTAGCCAAGTGAATATTTTAAAGTTGAATGCACAAAAGCCGTTAATTTCGTTATCCTCTCTTAACCGTGGAGAGGTGGCGGTTGCCGGAGTTACGTTAGAGGTGGCGCGGGGTCCGGTCCTCTCTGACCCCTTTAAGTTATTTCTTTATATTATATTTAGCAAGAAATAAGTGCGAAATTAGTTATTTGAATAATAATCAATCATTTATAAGGTCGTATTACCTTCATACACTATTATAAAGAAACATGCAAACGAGGAGTTGAAACAAATAAAAGGGCAAAATTATCATTTATCTTTCATTTTATATAGCGACTCCATTTACATTTTCCTGAATACTTCAACGACAAAGGTATCAGAAAATCCAGTCACTTTCATTTTCTAACGCTGTCCCACATAAACCAAACTATTGAAAATATTTCAAAACCAATCAACACAACTTAGAAAAAGTACCAAATTTAAAATGTTTGTGTTGGTTTCACAAATATTTATAAATGAATCATTACATATACAATTTCGAAAATCTTTCAGACAAAAGCAAAAGAAACGTATGTGAAATTTAAGGCTTCTGACTCGTACAACTAGGCAATTGCAGCTAAGCCAAGATACAAGAGTCCCCGCGCCACCTCTCTCGAGTTCAATTAGGCTGCGAATACCATTTGCCCCGCAAGAAGGAGTACAGCCTGCAGAGCGAGGCCTCCTCTTCGTGCAGCATCTCTTCTCCCGCGAGGCGGCAAGGCGACTGGCTCTCACGATGAACCCCGCAGGGCATGCTCCGCTGCACGGTTGCCATATGGCTCAATGCACAACCTGCTACCAATCTTCAAAAATCCCGGCACTTTCACAAAAATGCCTGCCACCAGTGGCAATTGATTTAAATTCTCAAATTCTTCACATTATAACCATTATGATTTTAATGCTTCAAAAAGAATACTGTCTGTGTTCACTAGTCTATATTATTAAATGAATATGGCCACAGATTTTTTAACAGAAAAATGTTTATTACAATTTCCAAGTAGCGACGTTTCGGGGTATATTTTCCCCCATCTTCAGGCTAAAAACAGTACAGAAAATGAGATATAATCAAAAATTCGTAAAGAATATGAATGAATGTATAAACGTACAATGTAGTTACAAAAATATATTGAAAAAGTTTATCTGATAAAGAATAGTACTCGATATAATCAGACTCGCCAATTCACAGAAAGATCAAACAAAAATATTCAGTAAAACTAATACAACATATGTACAGAATGGAGTGCAAAGCACGTGCAGAATGGCTGTTACATGGCAGAACAGAATGCATCATACGATCCTTTAAAACCGTTGAGGAAGAGGGAGAGTGGAGAAGCTTCGAAATACGTTACACGAGATACGACATTTAACAGAACTTACCTTGGGTTACAAAAGGGCATTAGAGGAAATTTAAAAAATAATATACGTGAAGACTAACATTAAATACACGAAAAACAGTCGGTATTAACAAACAGTATGTTTTTTGCTGTTTTTTAATTTTTTAAAATAAAAAATAGAAAACAATGCATTATTGATTGTTAACGCAGACTGTTCTGTTAAATTTCAAGTCTGTTAAACAAGTTCTGTTAACTTTTTTAATCTCATAATTTTTGTAACTACATTTATTCATATTCTTTAAAAATTTTGGATTATATCTCATTTTCTATACTGTTTTTAGCCTGAAGATGGGGAAAAATATACCCCGAAACATTGCTACCTTAAAACTGTAATAAACATTTTTGTCCATTGAAAAATCTGTGGCCATATTCATTTAATTATGATACATTATGATTTTTAACGCGCACATGATGTTCGTTAAACTTAACTCGATATCGATTCATTTTATATCGATAAAATAAATGAAAGAAATGGAACGGGCAGTTTCAAAATACCTAAATTTTCAAGTTGTTTAAACTAAACACTCTTGAGCATAAAGTCTACCTATTACAAGCCATCAATACTTGTACCATAAAAAAATGAGTACGATTGTATGCCCATTTAATTAAAGATACAAAAGTGGGTTCAGACATCTATTCATAATAGCTGCGGATTAGTAAATGTTCAAAACTAAACATTCTATGCGTGGGCCGTATGTTTCAGAAGCCATCAATATTTGTACAATTTTTGGGAAATGATTGATGACGAGGTTGCCAACTTTCCGAGTTTGACCCGGGGACTCCGGGTTTCATGACGAATCTCCGGGCTCCGGGTTACTTCTGAAAATCTCCGGGTCATGTAAAAATAGAAATGAACTATCTTTTTAACAATATAATCTGTATTTAATAATTTAATTTAATCTAATGTTTTCATTGTATATAAATAAAACTCGCGCAAAATCAATATGCCATCAGTTCACCATCTGTAGTCGAAAAATAATGCACTTATTGTTATAGTAATTAGTGCTTTTGTAAAATTATAAATGTAATACTGTTATGAATTAATTAATCGTAAAAATGGCGTATATTATTTTATAATACATATTGATTGACAATTTATGTATTTACCAGTGGCGTAGCGTGACTCACACGTTTGGGGATGCTCAACAATAACACACAAAATGTCACTATCAACTACTTCATCTAACAGGCGAACGCAACACAAGGCAGATACACTGAGACTACTTCCACGATCTCGATTGCTTACGACGGTGTAGGCGCTTCCCACAAAATCCTCACAGCAGTCAGGGCTGCCGATGTCTTGAAAGCAAATTATACAATGGCTCAGCTTTAATTCTTATACGCGAATGGCAATAAGACCATTTGCTAATTTATACATTGCAGACTTAAATAATATGTAATCTATTTAAGAGATAATACAATTTCTTGGATATTAATTAAGAAATAGTAGTCAGGCACTATTTCTACAGTTTGTACCCATGACCAAGCGGGGACTCCCGAGTGAGAGAGAGAAAGATAATTTACTGAACGCCTGAAGTGTGCTGCGCTCTCGTGCACAAACGAGGTTCTTTCCGCAGTAGACGCTAGCGTAAAGCAGTCGGGTTTCTCTGGGCCAGGGGTGAAGAGGGGAGAGGGGAACCTCGCCATCTGCGCATGCGTCATTGCTCGTCGCAATCTGGCGGCAGACGCTGAAGTATTTTAGCTTCCCACCAATCAGAGGCCAGCTTCAACAGCCCGCCGAATTCAATCATAGGAAATCAATTTAAAATTAATACAAAACGTGTTTCACTCAACAGACCACTTATCAATACAGTATTTAAGGTTCTTATATACGGGGATGCTCAGCATCTCAGCGTCCCCTGACGCTACGCCACTGGTATTTACTTTTCGTTAACTCCTTCCACCGGTAATTAATGATCTCCGGGTCAGTTGTTCTTCGAAGGTGGCACCCTTAATTGATTTAAGCACAAAAAGCAACGTACGGTCATGTACATTTTTTTGATAATTTTAGTTGTTTTCGCGCAACATTGCGTGCAATAGTGCAATTTTAAAAAATTACAGAAACAACATTTTCTAAAAAACGGCTCCAAATTTTTTCTTTAAACTTTTCGTAGGGATAGTGCCTAATGTATACTATGAGATGACATAAACGCCGTATTGCTCTATCCTTTTGTTTTTTCAAAAATTACAAAAAATTAATTTTTTGGACTTGTTTCACGTTCATATTTACATTAACGGCGATTTGTTCACATTATTACATTAATGAGTACATGTGCTTTAAATAATGTCAAGTAAAGTTTCTCGAAAACTGGACTGTTTTCTGTGAAAACTAGCTCAAATTTCCGAATTTTCAGAACGCTCAACGCTATTTTCTCAAAAATGGCTCCAATTTTTTTCTTCAAACTTTTGGAACGGATAGTGCTAATTGCACTCTTTAATATGACGTAAAGTTCATTTTTTTTTGTTTTTTAAAAAATTACACAAATGTGAGAGATGTTTCAAACAAATTACATCTTTGTACATTACCAGCAATTTGTAAACATTAATGTATTTGTGAATGTAAGTGCTTCAAATTACTTCCAGTGAAGTTTTTTCAAAACTCAAAAATTTTCTGTGAAAAAGAGCTTCAAATTTCGCATTTTCAATAGAGCTTTACGCCATTTTCTTAAAACGGCTTCAAATTTTTAAAAGAAAATTGCCATTTAGGGCGAGGTTTTTGTGTTCTTTAATATTATAGAATTAATATTCCCGTTCTACCATTAGGAAACGACAAAATAGAGAAATGTAAAAAAAAAAAAAAAAAAAAAAAATACACGTACTTTGGGTGGCGATAGATGGTAGCCGGCAAGAGTATGTGGCAATTCCGAATAGCTAACCTAGACCCGAGGAAATAGAAAACAAATACGGAAAAGTCCGTGCCATTCTGTAGCCGCACTAGTTGCTTTTAATGATCGGGTCATCTTCAGTTAGGGGGAAGCCTTGGCCAATATTTTTTTTTTTTATTTATGATCTGAAGGGTTGAATTCTAGCAGTTCATTATACACGACGGGTTTAATTTTCGTAGGTCGTAATTCTGCAAATTTGCTGCGACCAATAATCATCTCTCGGTCGGGAACCCTTCAACCCTTGAATGCATGACTATTTTTACTTTCATGAATGCATGACATGGGTCAACTTGACCCGGTCCGTTATATCTAATATATTTTTAATTAAAGATCATTATGAAATGAAATAGGAATAAAAAATACACCTTAATTAGTGTTATTCAATTAGAAATAATATTTATTTGTTGATTATGTTTAGGATTCACTTATATTATTTCTACAATGTCAAATTTAATTTTCATAACAGTCGACACAAGTGAGTATTGAATGATCTGAACATACAAAACGTTTACATTCAAAGCAAAGAGTCGAACGTTTTCTATCTTTCTTTGTGGGGCATTTACTGCATCTTTTTTCTCTTCTTGTTGGACATTGTTGGTTAACTGTTGTTTTTTCCTTCTATCCCATGGCTATGGCGCAGCAGTGCTATGGCACTTCGTATGTTCTTCCGAAGAGTTTTGATTGTTCTCTTTTGCAGAATGTATGGAAAAATATATTCTTTTGCCAAATCCTTTAGAAATAATAATCTTTTGTGCTTTACTGGTTGTTGAAAAGTGGAATTCTTTTGGATGAAAATTACGTATGCATTTACAGCAGCGACATCTAGCATATTCATGAATAAGGCAAAAGTCAACTCCTTGTTTGGAGCTTGACTGTGTAAATGCGCATTAGTTTGTCGAGTGTATCGACGCCACGTTTAGTAGCAAGGTATAAATTATTAATTTCAGGCTTTTTCTTTTCTGGAACCACTTATTTGAAATACAAAGTACATTTCCTCCTGTTGACGAGCAATATCACTATTACTTCTGTGTCTTCCCTATCACTATCGAATCTTCTCTGTCTGAAGACTCGCAAGAAAATCCATTACCGTCACTGTCTTTGGTGCTCACAATGAATTCACAAGAATCGTCTTCGTCACTATTGTCATCGAGTAACAGTTCACAAATATTTTCTTGTTGCAGAGGTTCCCACATAATGTAACGTGTAACAACTATACAAGAGAAAACTGCAAACGAAGTGCAATACACGCCGCATAGGTGTCTCGCGTACAATGATACGAATAAAAAGAATGTGAATGATATGAACAAGGAATGTTACAAAACAAAATATAAAATGATACAATTAAATGACGCAAATCGTATATATAAACGTCAAAGACGATACAGTAAAAACAAACCACCACCAACACTACCTAAAACTATCCAAACACATTGAGAAATATATGGGTCATACAGTCCCATCTCATGCATTCTGAGAGCAATATAAAACAACTTATGGACACCGATCAAATTAGTAGATTGTTGTAAAACGACATTCTACGGATTTTGGATGACGAAATGAAAGATGTCTTAAACGGACACGACCATTGGAAAAAACATCCCATTCAAAATATATGTGTCAAAACTTATTCGGGTCAGATTGACCCATATGCATTCAAGGGTTAACCCTAGAAGTACCGGCGGATCCAATGGACATGATTCGAATTATTGTAATAATCTCTGTATTGCTGGCGCAAGTTTTCTTAATACACGAGCTTCCTAGTTCTCAGCCAGCGCATAATAGCACGGTCAGTTGAGATACTTGGGTTCGACTCGGAACGGCACATATCAATTTATAGTGCTGGCAACAACCACCTCGTACTTTCAAAGCAATCGTAGCATTTCTCGTGGCACGCTTTGGCGCGTCAAGTTCATGCGCACAGTTGGTAGCCCTGTGAGCGGTGACGTAGCCAGATCTCCTTCCCCGAACCTCCCGCAGCGGAACATTAAGAAAACTTGCTCACACAGTGCGGATAATGCCAATGAACGCTTTTTCCTATCAGAAATCAATTTAATTACCAATCTTGAATTTCACTGAATTCATGTTCTTGACATTAGATATGCAAGTTTGTGAAGCGTTCGGGTCAGAGTTGGGCAGTATCGAAAATACTTGTATTTAAAATACGTATTTTCGATACTTTTGTAATTTGTATTTTGTATCGAAAATACATATTGAAACATGTATTTTGTATTTGTATCGAAAATACTTTCCGATAGTATTTTGTATTTTCAAAATACAAAAATACTTTTTCTTAATCCGTCAGAAACATTGATCGGGCCAGTAAATGGAGACGGTCCTCCCACGTGGACGGGTGCAACCGGACCTCCGGTTCGTCCGATGTTTTTTGCTCTCCGTCGGTTCAACCGGAGATAACCGGAGGAGCGCTGTAATCACGGTGTATACTGCGATTTTTGTAGGAAGAGCTCTCAAGATAACTTAAATCCCATCTTCGCAATGGAATATGTCACGGCATTTCGTATCATTCACAGTCGTTCCGCTAGATATCGCACGATCGCGACCGTATGAAGCAGTGCTTGCGATCATGCGACTTCTACCGGCAAGACCGAGAAAAGACGCGAAATGCCGTGACATATTCCATCGCGAAGATGGGATTTGAGTTATCTTGAGAGCTCTTCCTACAAAAATCGCAGTATAAGATATATTCTTACACCGTGGCTATAATCGCGAGCTCCGATTCAATTTCTCGGAGAGCAGGCTCCGCATGCCAGAACGAGTGCTGCCCATTTGTGTGCCCTGTGCCCAGTGGTTGTCCGCAGTGATTAAAAACTTGTGCTTGCGGTGTTTTTAAGAGCTGATATTTTGTTATGGTATATTTAGGTAAAAATTAATTTTTTTCCTGGCGACCTTGTCCTAAATGAAGCTTTATATATACATTTTAGGTTTATTTGAACTAAAACCCGTCGATTTTACAGCGCCTAATAGAGCCTATTTCAACATTAATGCCTATCTATGCCAATTTTCCGTTTAAAAACCTAAAATGAGACTAATTTGCCTAATTTCGTCAATGGCTTCTTTTCCCTTTTTTCTTTTGTGTTGGCACAACAGACAAGGATGATATTAATTTTAACTCACTTTTAACAACCCAAATTGCATTCGTCCTCTTGTACCTTTTTATCCACTTGCCTCATTTTGTCGCCTGTAAGAGAGCGAGAAATGAATATACTGGACAAGGATCTTGCGATAAATGTCTCCACGCCACTACTTCCTGACTTTGTGGAGAAGCTGTCTCCGTTTTCAAGATAAAGCGATTGAATTTCCCTGAAAGCAAAGTGATCTTAACCGATAAGAAACATTCATTTTCTCTTGAAAACTTGGAGACTGTATTAGTAATTTATTGTGAGGCAAAATACGGTAGTAATAATTCTAACTATAAACAAACTTGTTCATAAATAGTATTATCGCAAAACATTCAATACTGATTTTACGTAATATTGATTTATGTTCTTACTTTTGAGAAATACAATAAAAGGTCTAAAAGTGAGTTTTCTTGTAAGTTTCGAGTTTTATTAGTGCCTATTCTACCATTTAAAAAGCCTAGCGGATGCTGAAAGAACCTATTTTAGGCACCTAAAATGCATATTTTAAAACCTAACTAGTGGTGCTACAGAATGGCACAGACTTTCCCGTATTAATTTTCTATTTCCTTCGGCCTTGGCTAGCTTTTTGGAATTGCCACATACTCGTGCCAGCTGCCATCTGTCACCGCCCAAAGTACTTTTTTTTTTACATTTTCATAATTTTTCGGTTTCCTAATGCTAGAACGGAAATATTAATATTAAAACGTTAAAGAACAGTAAAACCTCGTCCTAAATGGCAATTTCATTTCAAAAATTGGTAGCCGTTAAAAAAACACGTTTAAGTGCTACTAAAAATGCGAAATTTGAACACAGAAAATTTTCACAATCTTTTTCACAGAAAATTTTTGAGTTTCCGAAAAACTTCATTTAAAGTAATTTGAAGCACATTAACTCACAAATAAAATAGTGTTTACAAATTGCTGGTAGCGTACATATTAAAGGTGTGAAAGATCTTTCAAAAAAATTACATTTGTGTAATTTTTGAGAAAAAAAATACACCAAAATGAACTTCACGTCATATTAAAGAGTGCAATTTGCACTATCCGTTCGAAAACTTTGAAGAAAAAAATTGAAGCCATTTTTGAGAAAATGGCGTTTGAGCGTTTATGAAAATGCGTAAGTTTGAGCTAGTTTTCACAGAAAACTGTTGACTTCTGGAGAAACTTTACTTGACATTGTTTAAAGCACATGAACTCGTAAATATCATAATATGAACAAATCCCCACAAATATAAATATTAACGAGAGACGAGTCAAAAAAATTACATTTTCGCAATTTTTGAAAAAAGAAAAGAATAGAGCAATATGGCGTTGATGTCACCTCGTAGAGCACATTTATCAATATCCATACGAAAAGTTTAAAGAAAAAATTTGGCGTCGTTTTTGAGAAAATCTGGTTTTTGTATTTTTTTTAAAATTGCAAAATTGCAAATATTTCGCGCAATATTGCATATTGCGCGAAATATATTTCGCGCAATTGCGCGAAATTGCCTTTATAAGTGTATTTTACTCTATCCTTACAAGAAATTTAAAGAAAAAATTTGGAGCCGTTTCTGAGAAAATTTTGAAAATGTCTGGGAGGCTTCATGTAAAGTACCCCCAAATTTTGAAGAAACTTTTTCAAAATCGCGGCGCCTCGAGTGGAAGCAGATTGACCGGGGTATATCCATTTTAGAAGAAATCGCACGTATGGTTAAGCGCTAGTGTTGTTCAAGGACCTACGGACGGACCGACGGACGTTTTGAAGAGACACACTTTTTCGGTATCAAGGGACCCCAAAACGTGTATTTCCGTTGAAATCTTGAAATCGATTTCCCGCTGAATTACATAACTTCCCCAATACTCCGTATATTACTCCGTATATACGTACGTATACGGGAAAGTAAATATCCGTAGTATTCATAAGATATATTTTATATATCATCATATAGTTCATATTTTAAGTCTGAAAGGCATCTCGGTTAATTGTCTATAACCTGCAATATTTGTCCCAAACTATCACCTCCCAAGAACTCATTGTGAGATCTTTAAACTCCAAGTATCCCTTCGGCTCTTAGCATGGACAAGATGCCTTTCAGACTTGAAATAAATTACGTAACGCAAATTTCGAGTATTTTCATGTCCCCTCCCTCCCCCTTGTAATGCACTTTTCTATCTCTATGTAAAGCAGCGTAACGCTGCCTCAGACCCCCTCCCCCTTTAGCGTTACGTAATTTAAGGATGACCCATACGGATATCTGAAATGGGTTGAAAATTTCATTTGCAACATTTCTGTATAAAGAATGTTATATATTTTTAATAATAAAATTTTAAATAATAATTTTATTGAACGTGAATTGTTTAAAAGAGAAAAAATAGAAGTTATGTGTAAAACACCGTTGATTGTATTTTGTATTATCAAAAGTATTTTAAAATACTATTTTGTATTTTGTATCTAAAATACTTCTATAAAAGTATTTTGTATTTAGTATCTAAAATACTTTCGGCGAAGTATTTTGTATTTTGTATCTGAAATACATTTTTCAAGTATTTTGCCCAACCCTGGTTCGGGTCTATTGGACCCGATGTTCCTACGTCCAGGGTTGCCAGATGAGTTCCCAGCTCTTTCTCCAACAGTACTCCGGAATTTCCCCACATAACATCTCCAGTGAAACAAAAAATATTCTCCACATTATGGACCAACGACGTGAGCTGTCCCCTTAAATTCGAGTAATTCAAATTAACCAATCGTCGTCCTCCTACGCTGCTCGCAGCAGTATCTTAATTTTTCTTTCTCTATGCCTTCATAAAAACTAACGTCCGTTTCTTTCTTATTGATAATAATTAAGAAATTAATATTTCTATCTCGACTCCGGGTTAAAGTAATTTTCCTAATTTCCCCCAAAAATCCCCAAATATTTCCCCGTCCATTTGTTTTCCCCATTCTTTCCCCACCACGAAAAAAATCCCTATTTTGGGGACAAAATTCCCCAATCTCGCAACCCTGCTTACGTCTTCACTACAGTGATGGGAATTGAAATTTTATTATAGGAAAAAATAAGACTAATAATTCAAATAAAACATGTATTTAGAAATAAGAGTTTTCAACAATGGGCTAGTTTCACTAAATAATTTTGTATTGTTTCGACACACGAAAACTGAACGTTCCTTCGTATACATTCAACATACAGTTTTATTATTTTATTTTTCTACTCCCATTGTATAATGCTGCAACCCGTTGCATAATGATACTCATTACGAAACAGTTTTCATTATGATACGGGTTCTCGACCAATCACAGAGAAGCTTAGAAACCAAGTATTGATACTTTATTAATCATTACGAATCGTATAGTAATTGTTTCGTTCGATTCTGTACATTAAAATTGCGTTTAATATTAAATTCTGCTTCTAAGTTTTAATTTCTTTTATTATTAGTAATTCTTAACGTGAAATATTATTTAAAATAAATTTAATTGTAATTTCACTTCGTTCCTATTTGACTAGAGCAGTGGTAGTTATTGGAAAACATTTGCTTAAGATGAGATCTGAACGCAAGTAATTTTGTGTTATATGCTGCTCCGTGTGGTTGTTCTTGAAAACCAGCCAATTCGTTAGTTTAAAATGTCTAGTGAATCAAAAGTGGACTTGATACCTCCAGAAATAAGAGAAAAAGCAAAAATGGTGACGTCGGAATTATTGCCGCAACTTCTCTAGTCCCTCGCAGGCGTACTGGTAAAACAAAGCCACCTGCGGTGGGCAGGGGGCTGTCCGCCAGATGGTCTTGGCTGAACCCTGCTTGCTGCCACGAAACAATTCAATGTAAAAGTTTAACTTATAAAGGTCGTAGAAAAAGTACTGTATGAAGTTTACGCTACTCGCTCGTATCGTAATATCACACTCATGTATTACTCGCGCAACTTTTCTTGACCGATGGATTGAAGAAATGCAGGTAGAGTGGGGGGTATTAGTAACAAAATCGGCCACTAGATTTTATGAAGAAATGCCAATCTCTGGAGAATCAGTAATGCCTTCGCAACTTTCTCTGGAGTTCGAGGTATCGCCTGTGATGGATCTTCACCTGCTTCGGTCATTTAATTAGATTTTTTTGAGAAAATCACGGCCAGAAGTTCTCGTCTTCAACAGAAAATAGTATCTATTTCGCGCCCGTGAAGATGTGTTTGGAATGTTGGCATCAATGCTCGCTGCGAGCTTTTGCCTTCAACTGTTTGAGTCAGAGAGGGGGAAGCAAGGTCATCGGTGAAGAAAAATTGCGCGATTAATAATAATAATACCCATCATTTCGTCATCGTTTCTTAATGTACTATTATTGTACTACCAATGTGTCGAACACGTTTGAGTCGGCGTCTCGTAAGAAGTTATCACGACGAAGAGTAACCGGCTTACACGAGAGGAATTGAAGTATTTATTTAAAATCTGAGTGACATAGATGGTGATTCACACGATAGTGATACTGAGTACGTGCCAACCCATCAGAAAGTGACGGTGAAGAAGATGAAATTCTCAGTGATGCTTTTGGCTGGGATGTCGAAGTTGAAGGAATTGAAACACTCCAAAATTTATCAGAATGAATCAGAATTTTTATGAACCCGCGAACTTGGGTATAACAGTCCGATACGCTAACCGTTACACCATCGCCGCCACATTGAATCTACTTTTGATGTATTTTTTCGTAGCACTATTTTAGAAGTAGTACGTAAACGAAGTATGTAAAATAATATTCGTCCTGTAATACAAAAAGTGGTTTATATTTCGCACGCGGGTCCAAAGAACCAGGTCGGTTTTTCCCGTAACAAAATATGTACGTTCCTTGCGTTAAATAAACGAAAAGCTTCCGAGATTAAGCAAGTGCGTCGAGCTACGCTTTTTTTTTGGTACCGTACCACTTCCCAATTTTTTAACACGAACATTTTCTCCCCTAGATCTACCCCACTCATTTCATCACTATTGTAAAACTTCAGAATATTTTGAACGTTTTCATCACTTAATATTTTCTAAGCGCATTTCGGTGCCTGATAAACTATTGTATCTCCACATTTTTCTGCCAATTTCTTGATAACTGCGACTTGTTTCGTGGGCTCTTGGGCTCGCTTTGGTGACTTTTTTCAAAGTTTTTCCAACTGAAGGAGACATTTTCCTAGTTTCAGCTAGCGTAACGTTCTGCCTTTTTGCAACGCGACTCAAATCTTTTTCTTTCTGCATCTTTTGCTCTTCTAAGTGCACGTGCAGTTTATGTTTCCGATCTTTTTGCCTCTTTATAATACTCTTCCTCTTAATCTTGTAATTCCGATCATTGTCTTTCCACATACAGCTTCTGTTTCTCATCGTTTGTTTTCGCCATACCATCTACAACATTTTTCAAATTGCTTAAGCCTTCAAAATGTCTATCTTACAAGTGTTTTAGCTTTACTTACCTTTAAGCAGTGGGCGTATTTACGCCCAGGCACAGGAAACACGAATCTACGGCGGCAAAAAGTGTGCCTAAAGAGACTCATCGCGGGCAATTTTCCTTTTTACTTTCCCGTATACGTACGTATACACGGAGTGATATACGTAGTATAGGGAAAGTTATGTAATGCTGCGAGAAAAAAATGGCCAATTTTCGGCGGAAAAAAATTCCTTGCCGGGTCGTGAAAACGAAAAAGTGGATAAAACCACTTGCTAAATTATGAAAAAAAATCCCCTAACACGTGGTGTAGCCAGAAACCCTGTTTTCTAGGTCTTTGATACCGAAAACCCAATTGAAAGGAAAACGTCCGTCTGTCTGTCTGTCTGTCTGTCTGTCCGTCCGTCCGTCTGTGAATACTGCTAGCGCCTAAACCATACGTACGATTTCTTCCAAAATGGATATTCCCCGGTCGATCTGATTCTAGTCGAAGCTTTGAGATTTTGAAAAAGATTCTTCAAAATTTGGGGGTACTTTATATGAAGCCCCCCGGGGATTTTCAAAATTTTCTCAAAAACGGCTCCAAATTTTTTCTTTAAATTTCTTGTATGAATAGAGTAAAATACACTATTTAACATGGCATAGGTCCGATTTTCACGTACAGCTCTGAATTTTCGAAAATTGTGAAAGTTTGACTTTTTTTCGGCGTCTTTCTCCAACTACAAAATTGAAGATAGAGATTTTTTTCTTCAAATAAAATTTGTTCTGCATATTGAGTTCTTTAATAAAGGTCATGTAAATGTTTTTCAAAATTTTGGTAGTTTTCGAGCAATATTGCGTGCAATATGTGCAATTTTAAAAAATTACAAAAACAATATTTTCTCAAAAACGGCTCCAAATTTTTTCTTTAAACTTTTGGTAGGGATAGTGATAAATGTACTCTATCAATGACATAAAAGCCATTTTGGTCTATCGGTTGGTTTTTTCAAAAATTACAAAAATAAATTTTTTTACTTGTCTTTCACGTCGTTAATATTTACATTATCGGCGATTTTTTCACATTATTATATTTATGAGTATATATGCTTTAAATACTGTCAAGTAAAGTTTCTCGAAAACACTACCGTTTTCTGTGAAAAGTAGGTCAAATTTCGGCATTTTCAGAAATGCTCAAACGCCATTTTCTCATATATGGCTCCAAATTGTTTGATACTTTTGGAACGGTGATCATTACACTCTTTAGTACAGCGTAAAGTTTATTTTGAGTTTTTTTTTCTTCAAAAATTACATAATTGTAATTTTTTTGAAAGATCTCTCACATCTTTAATACGCACATTATCTGCAATTTGTAAAGATTATTATATTTGTGAGTGTACGTGCTCGTGCTTCAAATAACTTCAAATAAAGTATTTTGAAAACTCAAAACTTTTCTGTGAAAATGAGCTTCAAATTTGGCATTTTTAGTAGCGCTAAAACGCCATTTTCTCTTAAACGGCACATAATTTTTAAAAGAAAATTGCCATTTATGACTTAAGTTTTTGTGTTCTTTAATATTCTACAATTAATATTTTCGTTCTACCAATAGGAAACCGAAATATTAAGAAAATTACAAAAAAATGTACTTTTGGCGGTGATAGATGACAGCTATCAAGAAAGAGTTAGTGGCAATTCCGAATAGCTAGCGAAGACGCAAGGAAATAGAAAACTAATACGGGAAAGTCTGTGCCATTCTGTAGCACCACTAGTTTAAAATTTCTTCTCTACGAGTTTTTGGGCAAAATGATTAAATACTCGCAAATTAATTTATTAACCAGCTGATAATACTTTCCGCTGTATGACTTACGGTTAGTCAAAATGAGCCATGTTTATATTTTCAGCAGTCATACAATTATATTTTAATTACAATTAACCGAGTAGGAGTCTTCACGATGACTCGATGGGATTTCTAAGAACTTTTCTCAGTTGTAGTTAGTGTTACGTGCCTGATCTTTGGAATTCCTGTGAGATTTGGTGGCTTTTCAATATAGTCAGCGTGGAAAAAGCTTTAGCGCTTAACGGGAAATTAATGAATTATACAGGTGTCTCACCAACTATGGACCACCCCCATAACTTTTAAACGGTTCAGGATATCGAAATGCAGTTTTCGCTGAATAATGCAGAATCAAGGGGCAAGTAACAGGCCGTAGAGAAATTGTCTATTAAATATTTAGTTTCCGAGAAATTTAATCATTTTCGATTTTTTAAATGGAACTATTTATTTTTCTCACCAGCAATGGATAAATCATGAAAAGAGGAATACAATGATGTTTCGTATGCTAGTATTTTGATGGTAACTTGCGTATAGAATTAGACTTTCTGATACGTGATTTTGAATGGAACGGGCAATATTTCGTGTAACAGCCCTTGCAACAGTGCCGTTGGTGAACGGTTGGTGAAAGACCTTCGCGGCGTCGAGATATACTTTGACATTTCCCAGAATTGAAAAACTTTCTGTGAGAACTTCGTTTTTCATCCCTGGATATGCTTTATGCAGCCGTTACCCGAACCATTCGTCCGGCTTAAGAAGGGGTATCTGTGGGAATTCTAAAACTTCCCAGTAGTTGGATCTTGGTAACTGAGAAGAATGAAGACTATATGGAAAGATCGTAAAGAGATTTTCTCAAAAAAAAATGTAAGAAAATATAAAATACTATGCAATATTTATGAAATGACCCTCGTATATTAATGAGTACATGTGCTTTAAATAATGTCAAAGTTTCTCGAAAATTGAATAGTTTTCTGTGAAAATAGCTCAAAATTGCGAATTTTCAGAAACGCTCAAACGTCATTTTCTCAAAAACGGTTTCAAATTTTTATTCAAACTTTTCGAACGGATAGTGCTAATTGCACTCTTTAATATGGCATTTTCCCAAACAACCGATGTCTAGTTACTACCCAACAACTACTCATATTTCTTATAAAAGTGCATGTCAATTAAAGATCTAAAACTGAGGGTTGCTTTGCATTGAGAAATCTCAGGCTTTAATAGTGACAGTGGTGTAGGGCAGGTTCAAAAATAAATTTGAACTTTGAAACTTTAAAAATTTGAGAGGTTTTATTGAAAATCTGAACTGCACAATTTTTATAATTATCTCCAGAATAGCACAACAAGGACTTACTCTTTTTTTTTCTTTATTTTTCTAACCTGCCATTACTCACACATATTTTTGGTATGAGATAACTCGCACGTTGGATTCTAAATAACAGCTGTTTACGCTGTATTTATTGTTTTATTATGAATGAAATTTGTGCAATTATATTCCAATGCATTTGTTATTAAGTTCCATAACTTTTATAGATGAAATAATGCATGAAGATATGCTTTTATAGATGAAATAATGCAGGCTCAAAATTTTTTGTTCATAACGAACACTTGAATCACAATCACAGTCATGAAGTGAAGTGTTATATAAAGCAAATTTATTTAAGAACTGCACATCATAGAATACAATCAAATGCAATAAACAATATCATTTCACCAAATTGAAACATACATTAAAGAATGAGACACTGATGTTGTCTGGTATCAATGCTTTTATTTACAGCTGAAAGATCTTTTTCGATAGCTTAGCTATCATCATCAGAGCTATCTTACAGCCTCTGGGCGGAAAACAAAGTTCTCCTTGATGCTCTGATGATGATAGCTAAGCTATCGAAAAAGATCTTCGTTTTCCGCCCAGAGGCTGTAAGATAGCTCTGATGATGATAGCTATGCTATCAAAAAAGATCTTTCAGCTGTAAATAAAAACATTGATACCAGACAACATCAGTGTCTCATTCTTTATTGAAAAAAAGTATCTACATTACCAACAGTTATACGAAACATACATTAATGAACTATAATAAGCTTACTCAGAACTACACCTATTGCAAACAAATACAGTCTTTCTAGTGTGTTCTTTACAGCAGGGTTTAGAGCAAATCTATCTAAATATTACAGCGGTTCTGCATGTACACCCTCTTCGGACAATAAGAACATTTTTTTTGTCTATCTGGGTTGCTCTCCTATCTTTTTTCGTCAAGCAAACAACCCCACTTACACATATAATTTTCTCCTATAGCCAAAGTGGGAGGACAGTTATAAACACGTACACTACCACGTGAGGCCTTGCCAATATTATGCTAAGCTCTATCAGGTATAAAAAGTACAATGAACATGAGACACTAAGCTTTTCTGGTCTTAACGCAAGCACTCAAGACACAAAACAGTGAATAAACAGAAGGATAGATGCGATAATCATTGAAATATAATGCAATTGCTTGTGCACGAGAAAATATCGAACACAACACGCCTTCTTAGATTGTATCCCTCGTCAGAACTAATAAGAAGATGGCATTATCATCATATATTGAAAAATGTCAATGCTATTAAATGAAATAAATCCAGAATTGTAAGATTTTTTTTCTAAAAGCATGATTAACGGTGGGTTAATAGATTTTGTGCTCAAAAGTCTCTTGTCTGACTCGTGTTTGACACATACCTGATTTTTGGGTTTGGGTACAACATTGCATCTATTTCCTCGCACCTTCACCAATCTTGACCCTATTTGGAACAGCACTAATAATAACAATAATAATACATAACATCTTTAGTCGTAATATAGAGGAGGAACAATAATAATAATACGGTACGTATGAAGTTACGGTATGTATGAAGTTACAGCATGAAAGAATGTCACCACACTAGGAAAAAGCCGGCAGACGTTCTTCCGCCCGTCATCTCCCTCTTTCTCCTCCCATCACCCTTTCTCACCATCCCTCCCTCCCTCCCTCACCCTGTCCCTGTCTGTCTCTGTCCCTCTCATTAACATTTAATTGCAGATTCTGCACATCTCGGAGCAGGTGAAGTAATATCAGGAGGTGCCGGACCATGTAATAGAATTTTCAAGGTTTCCTCCTGTAGACTACGGCGTGAGAAATGTTTCTTTGAGGGCCTCAAAACTTTAGTTTTTAAGGCCATAGAACACATCGTTTAGGAGTTATTTAACAATATAGATTCAAAATCCTTCCGAATGTGTTGAGGGTTGCATTTGACGTAAATATTTAGTTTTGTTCTACAGCACCATGTAGTGGAGTTACAACAGATTTAACAACACATAAACCTTCTCGGTGAAGAAACGTGTGTGTGTGTGTGTGTGTGTGTGTGTGTGTGTCTATATATATATATATATATATATATATATATATCATATTATAAAAATTATATTAATTTATATATATCTTAAGCCTGAAAGAATTATCCTATTTTGTGTTTTTGTCTCAACAGAATTTTTTCAACACTTCAGCTGATAATCTGATTCTGAAAACAATTCTCTCTGATGTTGCTTTGGCAAATTATTATGACAAGAAAGCAACTTTGGTGTTGTCAATTTGTTGTCCATCTAACTTTTTTAAATACAGTACAGAAGACCAAATCCTTCATATCCCCAAAGTCTCACAAATAAGTACCACCCTCAAAGATCATCTATTTTCATATTTTCCAGGAATATTACAATATAATCTTTGGTACCTAGCAAGTATAGCTCAGATGCATTGCTTTCTACTAAATGTGGAGTAGACGATGTGGACCATCTTGAAAATACATATTCATGTAATACTTATAGCAATCACTGACAATTTACATTTTTCATGCATACAATTAATGCATGAAGTGAAGCCATATATGGAATTTTAAGAAAACTCAATCCTGAATAGAATGTAAACAGACATGAGATCAGTTGATTGTTGTTGAAGTACACCCAAGAATTGTATGAAAACGGGTTTCTATAACAAGTGTTGACTTCCCATTGCACATATTTTTAGGAGTTCTTTCACATCTCAGAAAATTGAAGAAAATTTCAACAAATATTTAATTTGAGTCCTTTAGAAAGAAGTAGAAAGAAGATAGTGTTGTAACATGTGATCAAAATCAGTCTATAAGGAACAAATTGAAGAAAACAGAAGGTGTGAGATATGAAATAAAAGCAGTGAGTTATGTTTTATTATCAAAAGATAACTTTATTAAAAATGATTTCATTGTAGGCACTATTGAGTCCATAGGACGCTGCTCTTCTGGTTAAAAATACATTGCCCAGAAAAGGGTTAAGGTTATTTTACAAAGAAGCAAAGAACTTGACATGATATTTTCCATATCACAAAGCGATTAAAAAGAGTTATTGAGAATAACTCGATAAAGAAACTTTTTTTTTAAAATAATTTTTTATTGTATCATATTAAGTTTAGTCATTGCCTAAATAAACAATGCACAGAACAGACCTGCTTAACTCGTTACAATAATTTCCTTAGACAGAACTCGGAGCAAAGATTGGATGTAATTTTTATGGCGATGTTTCATTCTGTTTTTCTAAAATGCTCAGTGTAAATGCTGATGGACGTAAACCTAAATCTCTTTCAAGTTTCAGAATTTCTAAGCTCTTCAGATAACAATCCTTCTTCATTATCTCTATTGCTAGTTCCATCTTTTTTAACTTCAAAGATTCCATTAAGTCATTTGCATCAATTTCTTCATATTTCCTTTTCCTTGGAGAAATCTTTTTAGCTATCAAGGAATGAAATGTAAACTCTTTGCTTGCTGATTCCACTACAGAGTTTTCAGAAACTTCATGAGCCTTTGAGAAGGAATTCAAAACATTTCCCTCTGGACTACAATTTGCAGTCATGCTTGTTTCATTAGTGCCATCTACTCTATCTATCTTGGATTCTGTATTTCCTCCATTCACTGTAAGTTTTATAAATTCGTCAGAATCTCTGAAATAAAATGAATAATTCATATTTATTTTCTTATAAACTAGTGAAATTGGAATTTTTAAGCCAGTGCTGAACATTTACCGTTCACTTTCTAACCTAAGCAAAATTACCGTTTTATACAAGAATTATTTTTGATCCCTTTTTGCAAATGCCCAACATGAACTTCTAAGAACTTTAAATCGCACAACTTTATGCTGAATCCCAAGGAAGAAGTCTACTCTCAGAAGAACATGCAGACTTGCCAACATAGGAAACCACCTATAGTTCTTAAACAAGAACCTCATTTCTGGGTGCAAAGTATGGGAAAGATTGATATGAAATAGCAAGATGGAGGGGCAGTAAAGTATTTATAGAATACACTTTGGATGTAACTCAATCTAATGCCATTTTATGCGATGTCAGTAACAATTTTCAATGCTCCATCAAATCCTCTGAACAGTTGCAACAAAGAAATCAGAAATCAGTGCTGAACTAAATCAAAATCTCAAATGAAGTACGTCTAGATACCAACTTCAATCAGATCTTTGTGCAAGTTTTTTTTTGATTATGGGAAGAATTTAACTCTCCCAAATAATTTTAAACGATTTTAAAATACAATGCGTATTTCAGTATACAAAGAAAATTAATTGACCAGGAATATTTTGATAAAACAAAATGTTACATAAGAGGTGATTTTATCTGTACAAGGGCCACCAAAGAAGAATGATTTGTTTCTTGTATTTGAAAATTTCCAAGATCTGATAAACTTGAAATAAATACAAAACAAGCCAATGATGTAGGTAAACCACATGACACAAGAGAAGTTATCTTGTTACACAAGGTCAAGGCACTAAAGGCTTGGACTCTTAAAATCAGCAAAGCACTCTCCCTGAACATAAACCTCTACTGAGCAGTCGATTTCGGTGTCAGCGGTTTCCTCCACATGCCCTTAGATGGTGACCAGAGTAGCCCATAAGGGTGGGGTGGGGCGTTTGGGGCAACCCTGACAAATACTGAGGAGGGGATATGGGAACCCCCCCCCCTCTCTCTCCCTCTCTCTCTATATATATAGTTTTCTTTTTTTTCAAATGTGATTTTTTTAGTCTGAATTAATATCTGTAATAATTAAAAATTTCCTATGGACTGAGAAGTGATGGAGGGAGGTATAAAATTTGTGGGCAGCCCTGTGATAAGACACAGATGAAGCAAGAAATTTGAACGGTCACAATCGTAGTTAGTAATAGATAAAATTATTTCCTGCCTAAATAGCAAACATTGAGACTATGTCAGCTGTAACCGCTACTGTTGCATCAACAACGACAGAATTAACTAGTGCACCTGCAAAGAATCTTTTAATTGATGTTTGACAAATTATATAGCCATAATTCATTTAACCTTGGATACAGATGTTTAATCTCTGCCAGAATATCAAACTACAGTTTTTCCAATATTGAAGGTAGATGTAGCAACTTCACAAACTGTTACTTAGTGAAGAGAGAACTTCTGGAATTCGGAAAGAAGTCAAGAGGAATTTGCTAAATTGAGAAAAGTCACAAAAAAAACCCTCAAAAACAACAACTTGCATAAATCCAGAAGAATACCCATGCAATTTCCATCACAGTAGCTCTTATTGTGGACATGAAGAATTACCAAAGATTTGAAGGAACTGATGCCCGATTAAGTGAATTCGCTCTGTTGGGGGTCAGACTGACGTAAATGCAATTTTTGTCATTTTTTACTTTCAACCATTTACAGAATCATAATTTTTGTCTTTATCTTAGGATCAACCAAAAGTCACACTGTGTGTAGAGTTAGGTCTTGACATTTCTATGTAATAAATATATGTATCTTATTAGAGTGAAAGGTGTAGAAAAAGTGTTATGTTGGTCTGACTCGTTAAGCATTTCATATTGTTGCTGTCACGTTAATGTAATTACATCTGTCTGACACTTACTATGTTCTAATCAACAAGCATCTTTAGCCACATTTTTATCTTATTTGATGTATATCAGGAAATAAAGCAGTTATATGTGGGATGAGACAACAGCAAAAAAGGGGTTCAATAGAAGTGGTGTCTTGTGTTTTTGATTTCTTAAAAAATGTTGAAAATGAGAAAAAGTTACATTACTTTTTGATAGTGGACAAAATCGAAATATTACACGTGTGCAATGTTTTTACATGCAGTCCAAGTAATGGATACACCCATAATCAACCAGTGCCCTTTCAAACCAGATTACTTAAATGGAAGTAGATACAGTACATGCTTGTATAGAAAACTAGTGCTAAAACAGCAAGAACTTTCTCCTCCGCATTTTTATGCAAAATTACATGAAAAGTATTTAAATTTTCCAAAAATTATACATGACCTTATTTCAAAATCTATCTTTAAGGAACAGATTTCATTAGGGGAAATCTCCATCTTCATAATTATAGTTGCAGGAAGATGCTGAAATTTTTTTGGACTTTTCCAATTTTTTAAAACTTAAGGGTTTTCAACAAACATGGGATTGTGCCATTCTCTTAAACGTCCTTCTCACTATCCAACAAAAAATTCTATCAAAAACGTTGGAGACATTTTTTTGAAAATTTGGAAAATGTCACAGGGGCTTCATTTATATTAAAGTACTCCCCAAAATTGAAATATCTGTTTCAAATTCACGGGATTGTAACATCAGCCAGATTGATAGGGGAATATCAATTTTTAGAGAAAATTGAATGGTTTAGCTGCTAGTGTTGTCCACAGACAAACAGACGTTTTGCTGTAATTTGATTTTTTCGTATCAAGGACCCACAAAACATGGATTGTGGCTCGTGATTAAAGGATACTTTTCTAAATTTAAAAATTGGATTTATCCACTTTTTTGTTACCAGGGTAATAAGCGTTTTGCTGCCGAAAATTATATACCATAACTTTCTCTCTACTCCGTAAGAAGAAAGTAAAAAGAGCCAGCATGTAGATATTTTTGACCCTATTGGGTGGTTTACTGTGAACATGGCATTGCAGAGAACCCATGTTATAGAAATGGACTCAACAAGGTTTTCTCACTTTTCAGAAAGAAACAATTAAGAATTGAAAGACTGATGTAAATGGAGAGGTTGTACATTTTCTAAATATTGTATGAATATAATACCCAAGAATGAACCAAACAAAATATATTTTAGGCTTTCTTACAATGAGCCAGTGTTGTATGAGCTACATACTATAAGAAGTGGCCAGAGAAGGCGCAATGAAGTATTGCTGAATCTAGCCCATGAAGGTGCCTACCTATCAGCGAAGGTAAGATTTCTGGTCTGAAGAAGCTATGCCAGAAAGGGAAAATACCACAAAGTATCAACTGTTTTATTTAACTTTCAAATGAGCTGTGGACTTTTTAATTGAAATTGTTTTTGAATAGTATTCTCATGTAAGAACTTTCCAACAATTAAAATTATTTTTGTAAAATAAAAATTTTGCAAAGATAAAACAAAATTTTTAAATACTTGTGTGCACAAATTTAACACTACTAGATATTTCTTTGTCAGAGGCAGAAAGATGTAATGACTCTGTCCTTTATCATAAAATAAAATCACGAAATACAAAGGCATTCGTTGATCAAATAAACTAGGTTAGCAGATTTCGAAAGGAAATATGAATATAATAAAACAAAGATAGAGACAATGGAATTACAAACAAAGTGTTATAACTTTAAATATATTTTTATGTAGTTATGTCAGTCTGACACTAAGGTAGCAAAGTGTGTATGCAGTTACGTAATAACACTGCTGCAAAAACCAACTGCCTGTTTGGGACATTTTTCACTACCTGCCTTTATGCAGGAATCTGAAGGCTGCAAACTTGTATTATTCTCAGTGTATATATGGTTCTGAGTGTATATATGGTAACAGAAATATTTCAAAAATCACGTCTATTTCAAAAACCTAAATCCTACAAATAGTATTTTCATAAAAAGGTTTCCATAACAGGAAGATTCAAAATGGCAAGACTTGAGTAAGAATTTTGAACATTTTTTAGTACTTTGAATATTTAAAGAACTTCATCAACAGAAGCCACCTGGTACATTAGAAGAAAATTTAATTTCTAGCACAAGGAACAAATTTCTCTGGTTCAAAGCCTATTCATAAATATATTTTTGAGCAGCATGATTTCATTGCAACGGGTATCTACATGTTGATATCACGCATACAAATAAAATTCAAAAAGAAACAGAATACAGCATGCGATATAATTCAAAAAGAAACAGAATGTAGGATACACCAGTAAAGATAAAGATATAAACATGCTGAAGACCCCCCACACTACTCAGGTCTAGAATTTCAATAAAAGACTTTACTACCCAACCACAACACTAACTACTCTAATTTATAGTGTGAAAAAGTTACAATCAATTAAAAACAATGTTGTAAAATATTCATGTTCACCTTGAAACATTTACATATAAACTACAAATCAAAGAATTCAAATATGAAATAAACCGTACAACTTAAAAGCAGCAATTTGTGATGATACAAACATCAAGCACACAGCAATTTTAATCAGCCAAGAGCTTTCACTAGGGGAAGGGGGCAAGACATTTAGCAAACATACACTTCTGGCATCGTGTTGCTGTTGCCCACGGGGATGGAGCCTTCTTCTCCGGGCCCAACAATCATCTTGTCCAACAGGGCCTTCGCAGCGGCATGTTTGGCCTCTTTCTTCGACCTGCCAGTGCCCATTGCTGGAACATACAAGCGGCCATCACAGAGCATCAAAACTGGAAGCGTGCAACAGTACATCTAAGAGGGCAGGGAAGTACAACTGGCGGCCTGCGGTGACATCTTTTGTGTTTCCCCACAAAAGTTGCTAGTCAACAGTGAATGTCCCTTGCATCCACATCGGGCAAGAACATTGTGTGCCCAGTGTACATGCTCTCCTGGGGTTAACACTCCCTTAATGTACTAATAGTTTAAGTTTAGATTTAAGACTTTTTTCCTAGTAAATTCAGAACTATAACCATGGTTATAGGGAAATCTGGAAATGATCTAGAAACAGAAATAGGTATATTTTGAGTAGTAAAGGAATTTAAATATCTTGGAGTGACTCTTAGTGCAGATGGATCTGATGACAATGACATTATAAAAAAAATAAGCAAGGGAAGGGTGATTACTAGTAGACTTCATCATATATTATGAAACAAGAATATTAGAAAGCAAACCAAAAGACAAATGTACAAGACAATGGTAGAAAGTTGTGTTACTTATGGATCAGAAATTTTAGTTAAAAAGGATGCAATAAACTCTCGGTTGAAGACTATGGAAATGAATTTTTGGAGACGATGTTGTCAGTATGCTCTGTGTGATAGAATACCAAACAAAGAGATTAGACAGATAATGCAGATAGAGAGACAAGTAATTGCAAATGTAGAATCCAAACAACTCCAATGGTATGGTGATCTAACGAGAATGCATGCTGACAGAATACCAAAAATTGTCTTTGAGTGGATCCCTTTCGAAAGAAGAAAACGAGGAAGGCCAAGGAAATCTTGGAAGTCCGTCATCGATTCAGCAACGAAGAGCAGAAGAATAGAGGAAGATGCCTGGTGGAATAAGAAACATTGGCGTGTAGAGTGCGAGAAACAGTCATTAGAACTGTAAATAACTCTCTTAATAATAATAAATTCAGAACTTCACAATCATCCCAATGTGTTTCACTGCTTTGTGCATGGAATGGTCTGATTTCACTCAATGGTTCCATTCCACCCCTGGCCCTGTTTCAGAGCAGCCAGGCCAAGTGTTGAGATCAACATTAGGGGGAAGTCAGGTGTGGATCGCCCAAGTAATGCAAATAAGGCCCGCAAGCAAGTTAAAGGTTTTAGTTGTGGCCCTTGATGCCTTGCATATTGGACACCCCTGTGCTAGAGCACACTTTTCTGAGGGCCTTCACACTTTCTTGATAAATTAACAAAGCACACAATAAGGGAGGAAAAGTTAGGCAGGAGGTAATGTGCAAGTAATGTTTGTGGCGGCGGTGTAGCGGTTAGCGTATCGGACTCTTATATCCAAGTTCGCGGGTTCAAACCTGATCAAGGCATTGGATTTTTAAGGGTGAAAAAATCCTTCGTATGCCTTCCTTTGGAGGGGAAGTAAAGCCGGCTGTCCCATGTTAGTAGATTTACTGCATGTAAAAGATCCTCAAGCCTAAATGACGCCTCTGAGCTAAATTCAGAATTGCCCAAGGAATACCTTCTTTCTCCGCTAGTTGGTGAAAGGAGCGTAGTGAAATTTGCATGGTCAGACAGAAGAGCAGGCCTCATGGCCTGAGTCTCGACACGTAAAATAAGGCATTAATTCAATTCAAGTCATTCAAGTTGCAGAGATAAATTAACTCGCAAGAAAGTCCAATATTAAATATTCATACATTGAAATATTACCAATTAAAGAGGATCCAGAAGTTATCTGTTTTAAAGGGTTGCTACTCAAGGTTTTGAAGAAGCTAAGATTGCATACGTATTACTCAATTAGCCCTAACTGAAAACTAGAAAAGGAGGGCATCTTGTCAACATACACAAGAAACAACAAGCGAAAACACATCAAACCAACAGTTCAAGTTCTGAGAAAAACAGAAAACATTGAAAGATAATGGTGAAATGATTTTATGTGTATTTCGTAATAGAAATAATAATAAAAAATGACAAAACTATAAGAATTTATGATCAACCTATTAAGTACACAGAATTGAAAACAAGGATATGATCAATTCAATTTTGGAAAATGTTTGCAATATAAAATATTCCCCAAACTAGAAAATTAAAAATTTTAAAAATTCAGGAAATGTTTACCATTTCAAGTTACCATATTCCCAAGACTTAAAAAAGCCAACCCAACATCTCTCACCCATAAGCCTTTATCACTCACCAACATCTATCACCCATAAGAATTTATGCTATATTCTTATATAACCATCTCCTAATTTTCCCTGAATCCTAGATTCTTCCACAAATTCTCCGATTTTCCCCTCACTTTTCCACAGAAATGAAATTTCCTGATTTTTCTTGGGTTTCAAGAAAGTGGCCAAAATGGTTTTACAAAACCCAAATTGAAAAGTCAGTGAACCTGTAATTAATTGTATTTAATTAATAATTTACAAAATTCAATAAATAAAAGATTAGCAAATTCTTTTGAGTAAAATTTAAAATAGAGTGTGTAATAATATTAGTCAAAAATAACTCTTTGTTATTCCAGTATTGTCAAGAGTTAAAAATTCTAATTTTTCCATGTTTATATAGTTTAGAACCACATTATTAATTGAAACAAGTCGGTCCATTTATAATTAGATAAGAAGAAATTCACAACCAGAACACTAAAAATAAACAACAATTCAAACCAATAGCTCCTATTATGTGTGCATGTTTTCTTGAGACCCAGAACCCCATTCCTTTACTGACATTAGTTAAATTCAGAATATACGACAGGGAGGAGTATTGTTGGCAAAATCTAATAACCAGAAATGCTCACTTCTATGTAATGGAAACTATTTTATATCGAAAAACAAGTTACAAATTGGAATAATAGTTCTGTCAACAAAACATTCATTACCCCTCCCCACACATGCTCTGTTTTCTTGCATCTAGCGAAATGAGGGTTCAAGAAAATGTGCCCAGATAAAAATACTACTTTTTGAGGGAAGCTCTACATGTGGGAATTAGGCTGTTCAACCTGTTACCAGATGGCATAAAAGGTTACAAATTAATCATATAAAGTAATAATGTTAAAAAACAATAAAATAAATTTCTAACAGACTAAGTTTGTGACATTAAATTAATTTCAGAGAAGGTAAAAATGAGCAACATTTACAATGAATGGTTAGCACATGTCCAACTCTCCTAGTACTCCTTGACACATAGTCACACACGGTTGTGGATCGATGATTCATTCACATTCACTCATGTTGCTGCTGTTCTCTGCATTTTGTAGTTACATTTCTTTTATTCCTTGGATTTTGATTCCTTCTTGTACAGTTTGTTATGTGATATCTCCCAATGTCCCTCCACACTCACAAAGGTGTCGGCATATAACTGTGAGAGTTAACTCTGTATTTGTATAATAAATGTAAAATAAATAATTTGTAAGAATTATAAATTGAGCATTCCAGAATACACTCTATTGCATATTGTTAACATAAAAATAAATAAAGCATTAAAGATGATCAGATCCAGCCTAATAATTTCCTTACTTTCATTCATTAATCACTTTCAGTATTACATAAATGGTAGAAAGAAGAATGGAACAATCAATCATTTCTTTCATCATTTCAATCAATCATTAAGAATATGCTGCACAATCCTTTCTGACAACACTTTTAGTTGTAGGATGTTTACTTGTGATCATAAGTATTACCTGTTTCAGTTTTGTTATAAATCATGTTCCAGTTTAAAAACGACCATGAAGACTTCTTCATTAATTTGCAAATACGGGAGATATCAATAAGTTTATAGAGAAAATTCAGACCACAGATAGGAACACAAAATATAAATGATTACATAAGTATTTCTTATTATGGGAATGACCTGTGATGATAAAATAAAGGGCTTCATGAGAGATAATCATAAGCCAAACTCATGCAGTTTTGAGATAAAGCTTGTTTAAAGTTTGGCTAACATGCAAATCAATGGCGGACCAAACTATCCAATCAAGAGTTATCATAGATGTACGGAAACTTAATTCAACAAATGGGAACTGGGTTGATCAGAAAGAATTGTGGTACGGTCACCTTGAAAAACTCAAAATTGTAGCTTATGATTATGCCTCACTGACCTAAATGTATATGCATATATTCTTTTTCAAAATTTTTTAAAACTGACATGCCATGTCATATGCATTGAACTGCACTAAGATTTCAGTTTGCACATTCATTTTCAAAACTTTAAATAAAAATTAAACAATAGTCAAAATAGCTCATCCAAGGAAAATATACATATCAGACATTATCAACAAGAGATACCTACTGAAAAGCAATAATACTGTGTAACAAATTACCTAATTACATTTAAACAAGTAAAGGTTATTTCAAATGATTATTAAAAACATACGTAATTGAGACTTCCCCATATAAATTATAGGATATAACATAAGGATTATTGTTACTACTAATGTTCGATGCTTCTAAAACAAAGTTATGACCAATAAAATTTATTTATTATTTATTACATAAATGCACATTGAAATGAGCACAATCAACCATAAATATAATTAATAATGATAATAATTTTATTCTTTAATATGTAATCTCATGAGTACTTCATGGTTTTGTGTTCAGATTGTAATAGAAATATATATTCTTCCTGTGTTATCTGTTCTAGAATTTAAATTTAAATACTCAACTGTGCAATGACTAGCATTAACATGTAAACATAACTAATCCATATTTGCTTGTCCAAATACTAATTCATACAATACACTAATATAATTGTAAGTATTAAATGTAATTACCTTAACCTAAGACCTGATTGATATTATTTGAAACTTGTACCATAAGTAATATGAAAAATAAAAAATATTATTATTACTATTACTGTTAGTGCAATTGTCAATGGTCAAACCCCAAAAAATCATAACTTCATATTAAAATTTCTTACCTACTACATCTGCAACAGTAACTCTGTATCGAAATGTGGGTTCATGAATGGCACCTTCAATTTGCACCAGTTCATAGCGAGGAGTTGTTCCTCGCCGACTGAGTAATTCTTGAAGAACAGAAACCGGTGTTTTGCCAACACAAGCAACTGTCATGTTCTAAAAATGAACAGAATTAAACAACTTAATAGCATTAACAACAACAACAGCAGCAAAATCCATAAATAAGTGCATCATTTATGAACTGCAGACTTTAAAATGTTCAAATCAAAGAAAGTGAAAAAGAAAATCTCCCCAAAAGCATTCTTAGGGTTTATTAAAGACTGTGCTACCAAGGCAAAGGTTTTCATTTTACTTGACAATTCTCCCACCACCTTGAAGTTTTGAACGTCCCCCCTCTAGAGAAAACTGAAAATTTGCACCCTCTTTTTATCGCACATGTATTAAAAGCACTTTTCTTCAGTTATAAAAGATTTTCACGAATACTACCTCATTCGATTGATTTACGTTCATTAGTATGTACTTAAAATGCATTCAATTCAAAACAAGGAAAGTCAGGGATGCTGTCAGCTTCAAAAAAGGTAAAACAAAAATAATGTGCGGACAAGGCGAGTTTATTTCTGGTGTGCATCCGAGAGCTGGGAAGGTTCTGTCAACGGCACCCGGCGCGGTCCGGTCCGGCGACCGCCCTCGGACCGGTACAGGCGCCGGGTTCGATACTCAATTAGCCTCCGAGACATTTGGACAAGTGCAATGTGCTGGCCCCGCTTTGAAAAGTGAAATATCACGACGCACGCGTGCATAGAACAGGTGCATTTGCATTAGAAAGACGCACATGCAAGGAAGAAATGCATCACCACTTCACACAACGTACATTTTCCATGATTCTTCCAGTATTATCCCAGTAGCGGTTTCAAATAATACGATGGAATCGTTCGGGTGCTCTTGTTTACTCCATACTCTTGAAAATACACAGTTGGAACAGAAAGATAAGTGTACAGCGCAATTCACACTAACGTCGCACTCGCAAGTAGTACCATCCTACCCCGTCTAATCCACACATCGAATGGCAAGGATTGTGAATTCAATTATCATATAGTCTAGACACTCAGGAATACAAACTTTCAAAGCAATGCACCAATTATGTATTCACACTCATTATTCGACGCTTATTGACAATATTTTTACGTTTTGTTTCAACATATCAGCTGATCACTTTCCGTCCAATTTCGCGCAAGGAACTCTCGAAAACCTACTCGAAACCCACGCGTAAACGAACAGTGCTACCAACGCTTGTGACAGAAATGCCCAATAGAGTTGACTAGGGAGCGGATGGCTACAATTTGCATGTTTTTGTCCGTTGCTTCAGGGCATAGCTAAGCGAAATTTCTTGACATTTGGATAGAATTGTATGCAATGTAGATTAATTTGACAGTGCATATTTCATCGATTTTTCCTGTTGGGGAGCATTCGTGTAATTTTAGGCGCATATTTTGTATATTTCGTTAAAATACTTATCACTAAAACGTTTCAATTTTTCACAGAATATGTTTATTCATTGATTAGGAAGATCGATTGTTAGTGATTCCCGGGCGCGTCAACTACAGAGGTCATTATTCACGTAAGTGTCGTGCGTGTTTTTTTAATCGTGAGGTGGCGGTGATCTTCCCCAGTCGGATGGCGAGATCCGGCGCCGACCTATCGTCGACTCGAGGGGTTTTCCACAACCAGGTATCTCCCACCAGCCGGGACAAGCTCTCAGCTCCCGACCGGTCTCCCGGCATGTGTGGTAGTGTAGTGCATATAGGTGGACGTGCGTGTAACTAATGGGTGAGTGTAGGACTAGGAAGAGGAAAGAAAGATCGCGCGCGGTGCGTGGCCCGTGTTTTAGGGTAATGCTCCAGCATGCGCCAGGTGTTGATCGAAGAAATCACTGAAAACTATCCATCAGAGCAGACGGCCGCTGGAATTCTCCACCAGGCAGCCAGTGAATTCGACCTAGCTGACAAGCTAATGTCGAAAATCCTGCCGCCGTCGGGACTCTAACCACGGACCTCCCAGTCAGAGGGACGGCAGTGACACCATTTGATGCCCTGTGATCATCTGGTGATTAGAAAGAGCTTCTCACAGTATGGACGTTTTTCTTTTCTAGAGATGATAATATACTTGTGCAAACGTTGGATATTTCTTGAAACATTTTTTAAACCAGACAGAAGAAATGCAACAAGACGTACAATGTACTTTACTAAGTGAAAATTTACTTTAATTATTTCTCCTGCGAAATAAGCTAGATACATAAGATATGTCATGCTTGCACAAAAATATATCTTTTCATTTCAAGCATGCTTCTCTTGAATTTCATCAAGAAAGGTTTTTAGGGGTCATCCATAAAGTACGTAACGCTTAAGGGGGAGGGGGGCTGAGGCAGCGTTACGCTGCGTTACGTAGAGATAGGGTGTGTTTTTCAATGGGGAGCGGATATTGAAAATACTCGAAATTTACGTTACCTAATTTATGGACGGCCCCTTAGAGGTAAGGAGTAAGAGGTAAGATTGCTTATTAAAGTGCTTATTTCAGAATCTTTTGGTCATAAATGTATATTTTTAAAAGCGTATTTCAAGGCTTTTTAGGACATAGAAATCCTCTCCATGGAGACGACCAAGTGCTCCGAGTCTGTTGGGAGCAGCACTATCGCCTGAGGGTGGCAGTGATCTCTTTAACTACGTTGAGATCATTCATTTGAGGTTTTCCTCTGTCTACGATTTTAAAACGAATCTGTTTAGCGTAGGTACACTTTCTCGAAGTGAGATGCTATTTTTTTGTCTAAAAATTCAGATAAAAATAAATCTGCTGTATTTCATGACTATCTGTAATGGATTCCATGACGTAGTTCACGGGTATTGGTCCAATAATTGAAATTTATGTCAGATAGCCGACGTTTCGGAGTTTTACTTCTCCATCCTCAGGGCTTGCTTATGTGCCTACGAATGGGTCATGTGGCGCTGAGTATTGGAATAATTATGATTATTGTTGTGCAATTTTCTTCACACAAGCAAGCCCTGAGGATGGAGAAGTAAAACTCCGAAACGTCGGCTATCTGACATAAATTTCAATTATTGGACCAATACCCGTGAACTACGTCATGGAATCAGAGGCGTATGTACGGTATGGCAGACATGGCACGTGCCATGGGCTCCATTCGCAAGGGGCGCTATTTAGAGTATACCCGCTAAAATAACTAACAAACCTAATTTGAAGGACCCTGACAGGGGGCGCAAATTCGATGCTTGCCATGGGCGCCAAAACACCTAAATACGCCTCTGAAAAGAGTAAAAATGAAGATAAATCGGTCCGATAGCCGAGCAGGCAGTAGTGCCATCGTGATCTCGCACGGAAGGATCGCGGGTTCATGGGCGGATCCAGCCGAACATTTGGGGGATGATAGATTTTTGTTAATGAACATATTTATTGTAAAGCATTTTATTTTTGTACTGTATGTATGATAATTTACTCTATTATTGTTTAAACAATAGAAAAATAATTTTAATATAACTATTTAACACAATTGTTCCATATAAAGGAAGATAACAAACGAAAACCATAAGTCTTTTGGAGGGGAGGCATGGCTCCCATGCTCCGCCCCCCCTGGATTCGAGTGGATTCGAACCCCCTGGGTTCGAGTCCCGCCTGTGGCATGGGTGTGTTTGTGCATGTATGTGTGTGTCGTCCATTCTCCCTTCATGATCAGTATCATTCCATCTTCCATCCCCCCAGGGCTAAGAACCCTGGGGGATAAAAATCAGATTCAGCTTAAAGCTGGTCCCATGATGAATCACATGCACCTGCCACAGAGATAAAATGACATTGATAAGAGAAATATTGAGCCCCAGGTGCGTGTCTGCGTAGTGGGAGACGCCCTATTCGCGAACGTCTCTGTTTCGAAGGTGCTATAATTTTACATTCCCGATTTCTGGGAACAGTAGGAGGAAAAAAAGTGTGTGTGTGTGTGTTTTTAATTTTTTAAAATTTTTTTATTCCCTACTGTTCCCAGAAATCAGGAATGTAAAATTATAGCACCTTCGAAATACAGACGACAAATGCTATTTTGATTTGAAGCAAGAAAAGTTAAATGGTTATTTAAAGTCAATAGAACCAAGGAAGCATTATCTTCGTAAATCACGTTTAAACGTAATTTACGAAACGTCTAAGAAAAATTCTTAGACGTTTAAACGTCCAAGAATTTTTCTGTAATTCTCAGATTTTCATCTGCAAATGTATGCAGACTTTCCACATTTTTGCAAAAATTTAAACTTTCAAAAATGACATAGTAGCTTTCACAATAAGTTGTTATGTACACGCATTACTTGTACGTGCTGAAAAAAAAACAGCTTCGTAATACGTATGAGCCAGGGGCGAATTTATCAACACCACCTAGATTTCTAGATGGTAATCTAGGTGGTGTTTGGCTTTATCAATGAGCATAGGAGGCACGTGCCTCTAGTCAGTGGCGTTGGGGGGGGGGGCAGGAGGGGGGGGGGACAAGAGGGGGGGGCGCGCCCCGGTGACACCATTCTAGGGGTGTCACCAATTAAATTATTTTATAGTTGGAATGAAAGAATTTAAATAATTTACTTAAACATTTTATATATCAATAGTTTTCTTAGTTTTAGTAGTTTAAAAATTTTATTGTTGGAATTGTATAATTTTTATTTTTAAGTTAAAAATTATTTATATTAATTTAATAAGAATACATTTAAAGTATAAGCATAAATTATGATTTAATTGCAATTATTTTGCAATTATTCTTAATTACATAGAATTTTTAATATATTATTGATAACTTCCATGTGCGAATATATTTGTATTTTTAATAAAATAATGTACAATCAATGCAGCACTAGATATTTGTATATTTAATTGATGGGGGTGACACCATTAGCTTCGCCCCAGGTGACACCAACTGAAGCTACGCCCTGTGCGACGGCAACAAGCTCGGCTTGAGCACGCGACATCTAGCGGCACGACCGAGAAAGACGATTCATAAAAATTGCACTACACAGCGGCAACGTTTTAGGGGCAGCAAAAATTGTGAACCAAAATTGGTCTATAGAGCCTCTCCTCCCGTCGTTTGCGACGAAATAAAAAACACCCAAATCACCCAATTCGACTGCTTGTTTATTTCTGGTTTAATTTTTCTTTCTGAACAAATATATTAATTTCTTTTGTAAATAAATAATTTAAATGGTTTTGGAGTGTTTATACGTTTCTGAAATGTAAATTTCATGCATAGAAAGTATTTTTTCAAACCAACTTTTGATTGCTTATTGCGGCTCAGCCATTCGGAATATCCAAGGAGTTTATTAGACAAAATATGCATTAAATTGTCTTAAGAGCTTATTTTCGAAGTTTCACGTTTCTCCCAGGACATCCTGTATAAATTTAATCTGTGCAATTTTTAAAAAACGTAAAGAATATATCAAATTATTTTTTGTCATAATATTCAGTGCTTGTAGCACTATCAGTACAAAAAGTTTAAAGAAAAAAAATGGAGCTGTTTACGAGAAAATCTTGTCTTTAAAATTGCTTTCATTTTATGCAAAATGACGTGAAAACTATCCAAGTTTGGAATAAATACGTGCGACCTCTTAAACACCTAGCTTTGATAAATAAGAGTTTATTTCGAAGGAAAAAAAAACATTAATCTTGAATATTGTAGTTGTAGGGAGACACCGAAAAAGTTTGGAAAAATCAGAAATTTCAACAAATCTGATGTCAGCGCCATTTGCTTAAGAATCCTCCAGGCTATCCGAGAACAAAATTAATCACAAACATGCGCGATGTTTTAAAAGAACTGAAAATGTCCTTGAGGCTTCAAGTAATTTACTACCAAAAGTTTGAACATTGGTTTCTAATTTAACGTCTCACCAACGAGTTATCTCCGACGGAGCGGGCAGGGAAGGGCGGGGCGGGGCAGCGAGGGGGGGGGGGTAGGGCGGAGAGGTACAAGAGGCTCGTGGTGGTGATGGTGGGGGAATGTCAAAACATTTACTAATCGCGCAACTTCTCTTCAGCGATGGCTTGGAGACATGCGGGTAGAGCGGGGGGTGTTGATTATGACATCGGCCACTTGATTTTATGAAGCAATGCCAATCTCTGGAACATCAGTCATGCCTTCGCAACTTTCTCAGAAGTTCGAGGTATCTCCAGTGATGGGCCTGGATCGGCTTTGGTCATATCTTTAGATTTTTGTTTTAGAAAAATACGACCAGGTGTTCTAGTCTTTAACAGAAAATATACTGCGATTTTCTTCATAAAAGTGTATAGCAAACACAAATAGTATTAATAACTTACGTAATAAAAAAAATCCCCTAAAAATAGGCCCTCTTTTACCTGGACATTGCGGGCCGGAACGTTATACTACCGTTCCTGTAAGCTGTGATTATGATGAATGAATGCCCAAGTAATGCCGGGTCACCCAGTTTTATTTGACGGTTTCATCACAGTACAACCAGTATATTCACTTGCTCCACAATCTAGTTTTGCGCTGGGTAGAACCTCGGCCATGTCCTTGGTTGTCAGCCAATAGAATTTCAGCAGAAACATTCGGATATCGTACACCGTGTGATATGAGAACTAAGTGTATGTGTATAATTTGTTTCAGACGACGTGGAATTTGAATAAAATGGATAGAATAATAAAATGAACTGAACTAGTGAATAAAATAAATGTAAGAAAATCATTTTAAATGTAGTAATTATGTATTTCGCGCGCTGGGTGTTATACCAAGAACATGGCGGAAGTCACGTGATCGAAAAAACTTTTTCAATGGGATTTGCCGCGAATGAACATACTGGTTATACTGTGGTTTCATCTCCCCGATTATCCGCGCACGTGTTCTTGTGCCCTCGCTTCGCCAGTTGCGAGAGGAGTGGGGAGAATGGTTATTTGGACAAAAGGAATATTGTCTCATATTTGTAGTTCTATTTTCAATGCACAATACTTTCTATTACACGGGAGGTAACATTTCTGGTAAGGTAAACGTACCAGTAGTTGACCATTTAAGAAAAAATGTATCATTTTCCATCCACCTGACTATCTACATTTGCCAATTATATAATCTGAATAGCTTACACTACTTACCATACTTCCTGCTAACATGCAATACAACAACATTTAACAAAAACTGCATTTTCCAGTTTTTGGGGTTGATTTTTCAAAACAATTATTCTGAATCAGAAATTGACCACCCAAACATGGTGTTTTTTCAGTAGTTGACCCCTCATAAATTGACCACATAATTATTAAAATTAACAAATAAAGAAGTTATTTTATTAACAAAATTATATTGACATACCCAGTACATACAACATGAAACAATATTTTAATAGAATTTTTGTATGCATTTACAAAATATTTACATTAAAAATATTGAGTACTTTTTCATCTCCGGAATCAAGTAAGATCCACGCTGAGTGCTTCTTTGCGCCGAGTGCCGAACTTTCAGAAATGTTTTGGTGGATGCTAATACAAAGAAATAGATAGTTAATTAGAAGTTCAATAAAAACAAGGTTTCACCTAGTAATTAACCACTGTGGTCAATTACTAGAAATCTATCAAGTCTTGATTCATTATTTGACCACGCTTCTAAATATTTTCAGATGTTATTAATCATGCAACCAAGCTCATAAAATTATTATCAGATATTATTATTTCGACATACAATTATTTTAAAATGATATATAAAATACTTATAGTTTATTGTTAGGTTTATCTGTAACACTCGCGTAGCAAATTCTGGAAGAAAACAACGTGATACAGCGGCAAAAACACACATCAACATTCAATGTTCGCCAACTAATAACACGTGCCGCCAAATGCGCTCTGCTTTTCAATTATTACCACCAGAAGGCAGGACATTAAGTTTCCGCGATTTGTGAACGTATTCCACTGAAACACTCATTAATTAAAAGACTTTTGTTCTAAATGGTCAACTACTGGTACACGGTCAATTACTCCCTCCGCTACCTTAATCAGATTTTGTGTACAACGCTCGTTGCTATCATTTATCTTAATTCAACTACTTTTCTTGACGTCTGAGATCCCTAATGCTCAACCCAGAACGACTCGGCAAGGCCTGGTCAAAATCTTGGTGTCACACGGAACGACACGGCAAGATTATAAGGGCTGCCTACCGCTGCTTTCGGATTCAAAAGATGATTCAAATTATTCATAAGATGAAAATTAAATACATACACTAATATCATAGCTCATTAATAAGCAATATTATCATTAATTATTTTCACTTGTGATTGCTGTTAATTACTTTTATTATTTGTTCAATTTTATCGTCTGTAGTATCATGTATTAAGAGCGAAAAAGGTGCGAATAGTATTAATAATGTTACAGTTGGCAACACCCGTGACGTAGGCAGTAACGTCCTCTCCCCGCACCCCGCGCTGGGAGACACCAAGAAAAGCCGCGCGACTAATAATGTTGGCAAAGGAGTGGGGGAAGGTGTTCCGGGTCTCAAGAAAACGTGCGCGTGTAGTCGTACTAGCACAGAGGCTTATCTAGGTATCCAGGCGCCCCTGGCAAACACAATTATAGTGCGATTTTTCAAACCCTGCCTTCCGAGCCCCTATGGCCACGATGGAATATCACACGGCATTTCGCGCCTTTCTCGGTCCTGCCGCTGGGAGTGGCATGATCGCAAGCACTGCTTGGTACGGTCGCGATCATGCGATACCTAGCGGCGCGACTGAGAAAGAGGCGAAACACCGTGATATATTCCATTGTGAAGACGGGGCTTCAGAGGCAGAGTTAGAAAAATTGCAGTATAGCGCCCCTGGGGGCCGTCCATAAATTACGTAGCGCAAATTTCGAGTATTTTCACCTCTCTTGTAACGCACTTCCCTATCTCTTTGTAACGCAGCCTAACGCTGCCTCAGACCCCTCCCTCCCCCTTTAAAGTTACGTAATTTATGGATGACCCCCTGCCAGGACACTTAAAACTAAGGTTTTTGTTATTTTCTATAGCGTGTGTATTCTAAATAGCGCCGCCTTGTGAGTGGCGCCCAAGGCACGCGCCATACCGCAGATATTCATACGCGCACGTTTTCTTGAGCCCCGGAACACCTACCCCCACTCCTTTGCCAACATTAGTTAAATTAAGAACAAATGATAGCAACGAGCGTTGTAGACAAAATCTGATAACCAGAAAGGTTCGCTCCCGTGTAATAGAAACTATGTTGCATTGAAGACCCAACTTCAAATTTGATATAAAATACCTATCGTCAAAATAACCAACCCCCCACTCCTCTCGCAACTAGCGAAGCGAGGGCTCAAGAAAACTCGCGAGTATATACGCCTCTCAGAGGCGTATCTAGGTATTCAGGCGCCCATGGCAAGCACATAATTTGCGCCCCTGTGGGGATGCTTGAAATTAAGGTTGTTGTTATTTGTTTAAACGGGTATACTGTAAAAAGGGCCCCTAGTGAGTGGCGCCCATGGCACGTGCCATGTCTACCATACCGTAGATACGCATCTGCACTACAAAATAGCAATACTAAGCAACACCACTCCGCTCGAACGGGATGCAGTGCTTTGCGTACCTGCTCGGGGGCGGCGCCTCCGTCGGCCTTTGCGCGCTTTGGTGACGGCGGCTGCCACATGTCCTCTGGAGAGCGACCTTCCACACGAGTGAACGCCCTCTGCCGCCTCCCGCACACGCGCGCTCTCGGCCTCGGCGGACGAGGGCCTGCGGCAGATACGAGGGCGACCGCCCGGGTGTCGGGGACTCCCCGCAGGAGGGCCAACCGCCAGCGGCCTGCACCGCCCATCAGAGGCGCAGCTGGGCGGCGCGCCCCGGGTGACATCATTCTAGGAGTGACACCCATTAAATTATTTTATACTCGGAATTATATAATTTAAATCATTTACTTAAACATTTTATCTATTAATTAGTATTATATATATATTAATTTAGTTTTCTTAGTTTTATTAGTTTGAACATTTTATTGTTGGAATTATATAATTTTATGGTGTAGTTAAAATTATTTTATAGAAATATAATTTTTTAATATATTATAAACAACTACCATGTGAAAATATGTTTGTATTTTTAATAAAAGAATTTACATTCAATGTAGCAATAGATATTATATTACACGCCCAAGAAAACTTGCGCGTATAATATCTTACACCGCAATAAGCGAACCGGCCGCAAATAAGCGAACCAAGGTCGTCGGGAACACGAAGTCTATACTTAGGTTTTTATTTCTTGGCGCACGGGGAGGGTGTCAAAAAATGGAATACCTCACGGTATTTCGCATTGTTCTCCGTCGTGCCGCCAGGAGTCGCATGATCGCGACTGTATCGAACAGTACTGGAGGTCATGCGACTCCTAACGGCATGACCAACAACGACGTGAAATACCGTGACATATTCCATCGTGAAGACAGGATCCCACGCGCCAAGAAATAAAAACCCAAGTATAAGAGGGCGACAGCCCGGAGATCGGGGACTGCCCGCAGGAGTGCCAACCGCCAGGGGCCGGCGCCGCCCGACATCTCAGAAGAAAGATATGTTACTAGATTCGTCTTTCTTACGGAACAATGAATTTCTTATGGAGCTTCTATGACCACCAGACCTTCTTCATGAATTGTGAAAATTTCTCCCCTCTTTACTTCTTAAATCGGGTTCAAGGATGAGCGAATGTTTGCGATGCAGAAGTAATTTTAACCACGTGCTAGCTCACGTTTCTTGGATCCCATGAGTAACTCGATCAAAAACTACCAAATATTTGTACATCGTGGTCTTATCGCGTTGTTGAAGTAGATCGAGAGTGGAGTACTTTCCCCTCCCCTCCCCCTCTCCTGCCCTCCCCTCCGGGATCCATCACTGGCGCCACGATACTACGATTCGCGTGAGCACCATTTCCTCGTAAGCATTGAACTACGAACGTATTTCATATTTCGAAAGAAACTGTGATGTAATTACTTCTGTAGAGGTATAAATTTCTTCCAATCTCTCCGAATCCGTTAAGATCCCATAGGCTGCGTTCTGTACTCGTAAAATGCTCGTGTGGAAGAATTCTATATTATAACAATTTTTATTTTACATACATATTTTTATTTTTTTACATATTTTGGAAAGAATAATCACATATGTTTGTATATATTTTACCTTTTTTATTACAATAAATTGCGTTCCCTAATTATAATACTTTCTCTACAGTGCGTAAGCAGAATGCGAGAAAGTTTCTAGTGTTGTTATAAATGGCGCAGACTTTCTCATGCTAATTTTCTAATTTCTTTGCTCTGGGTTAGGTTTTCTGTTTTGCCCCACCCTCTTCCCAGCTGCGTTCCATCATCGAACAAACTACATTTTCTCACATTTTCTTACAGTACATTTAGCACTATCTCCACCAAAAGTGAAAAGAACAAATGTGGAGCCATTTTTGAGAAATTCTGTTTTTTGATATTTTAATATTGCCCATTTTTCACTCAATATTGCCCGAAGACTACTAACATTTTAACAATATATAAATGAAAGAACGAGACGTAAATAAAATAACAAGAATTAATAAAAGAAAAAATTCAAACTTTCACAATTTTCCAAAATTTTGAGTTAACAGCGAAAATCGATCATATGCCATCTTTAAAGTGTATCTTGCACCCTTTTTAGAAAAACTTTAAAGAAAAAATTTGGAGCTATTTTTGAGATAATTTTGAAATGTCCCTTGGGCTTCATGTACAGTGTCCCCAAATATTAAAGAATGTTATTAAAAATAATGGAGCTTTGAGTGGGGCGAGATCAACCGCAGGTATTTAGTTTGAAAAAAATACTATGTATAATTTAGGCGCTAGCGTTGTCCATTGATAACAGACGGACAGACGGACGTTTTGAAAAACAAACAAACAAACAAACAAACAAACAAACAAAAACATCTTTTTTTGTATCAGCGGATCCCAATGTTTGATCCACGCAAATTCATAGTTTCTTTACGTATGAATTACCAATTATTCATTCAACCAATCAGCGGCGTAGCTTCAGCTGGTGTCACCTGGGGCAAAGCTAATGGTGTCACGCCCTATAAATTAAGTATAAAAATATCTATCACTGCATAGATTGTACATTATTTTATTAAAAATACGAACGTATTTGCACATAATAGATAATTATAGTATATTAAAACATTCAATGTAATTAGGAATAATTGCAATATAATTTTTAAATAAATATTTTAAAATTAAACATAACTTATCAAAAAATGTAAGTTGTTTATTGGAGAGAAGTAAGTAATCTCTTTACGAGATTTTAGAGCAGCAAACATATTTATAATTCCATTAAAATCTATACTTATTGCAATGTCATTTTCTATTGACAATAGAGTCAAATCAGATAGTATGATTTAATAAATACAATTTTAAGTAAATGATTAAAATTTTATAACTCCAACTTTAAAATAATTTCATTGGTGTCACCCGGGGTGCGCCGCCCACTGCCCCCTCCCCCTAGCTATGCCACTGCAACGAATTCAGTGCCAGAGACGTCCCCTTTACAGTACACTGCGATTTCGGGCGGGCCAACTTCGCTTTCCGCGCTGGAGGGGAAACACCGCACTCCCGCCCTCTCGCAGCAAGCCGAGCAACTAACCAGTCCCTTCGCGCAACAGGACTTCTCCCGCTACTCCACAAGCGATTCACAACTTCCACGCCTGAACGACCGCCCGTGCGAGATCGGATGTAAACCGCGTTGCCACGGGTGACCGGGAGGTTGTTTGTGTGCATCGATATTGACCAAGCAAGTGGTTGGCACGCTTTGATTTCGAGCGGGAGAGTCGTGTGCGAAGGCTGTCTTACGCGATCAAGTGCATTTGTGCAAAGTGCAGTGGGAAGGAACAGAATAAGACATGGACCAAGAAGAGGAAGAAGGAGGGGATGTTCCAAAATCAGTCCCGTCCAGTGGGTCTTTTAGTTCATCCAGAACTGGAAGTTCAAGCGAGGAAGAACATCGCGAAGGTTTGATACAAAAGCGGTTTTACCCCCGTGCGTTTTCTTGAGCCCTGGAGTACGTTCCCCCACTCCTTCACTAACATTATTTGAATTATGAACAAGTGATTGCAACGAACATTATTGAAAAGTCTGAGCAGAAATGTTTGATCCCATATAATAGAAACTATTTTGCGCCGAAAAATAGAAAAACAAGCTACAGAATTGATGTTATAGTTTTGTCGAAATCCCCATCCCCACTCCTTTCGCATTAAGCGAAGTGAGGGCTCAAGAAAACGTGCGCGGGTAAAATATAAATAAACTAATTCATTAATCATTTTTCGAGAATGTAATTGTGACTCTATAATTTGTAGTACATAAAATCAGGAGAAATTCGTCACCATTTTTCAATTTCTCGTTTGTAACGTAAACAATTTTTTTTTATAAAAGTTCATGTAAAGGATAAAGCTTTGGCTACAAAATGCATCACACATGATCAAAACTAATCATCAGTTGTTTAGTCACAATCCGAGAAATAAAGTGCGGTAATCGAAGAAAGCAAAGAATAAATTATCATCCTTCACGAACATAAAATAAATATTTTGTTTTTGACCGAAACTTTTCTATAAAAAGACAATTTTGGCCTTGAAAACTTACTTGCACGGACTTCAAACATTTCAATTTCTTGTATACGCACGACAGAGAAAGTTATCTAATACTGCGGAATAGAAACGTAACAGAATATGACAGACTTTCTCATACCACTTAGTTTTCTAATTGCTTTGGTCTGTGTTAGCTTTTCGGACTTGCCCCATACTCTTGAAAGCTGCCATCTATCGCCGGCCAAAGTGTACATTTTCTCAATTTTTCGGTTTCCTAATGGTAGAACCGAAAAACTAATCCAAGAATGTTATAGAAGAGTAAAACCTCGCCCTGTATAAAAATTAGTTGAAAAATTAAAACATGTTTAAGCGTTTTCGAGAAACTTCATTGGAAGTCATTTGAAGCATTTCCATGTAATAAAGTAAACAAATCTATGGAAATGTGTGTGTATTCAAGGCGTGAGAGATATTTGGAAGAAACCACATTTGCGGAATTTTTGACAAAACAAAATAATACAGCAAAATTACTTTTATGTCATCTTAAATAGTGCATTTAGCACAATCCGTACATAAAGATTGAAGAAAAATTTGGAGCCACTTTTGAGGAAATGACGTTTGAGCGTTTCTGAAAATGCGGAATTTTCAGAAACGCTCTGAATTTTCACAGAATTCTTTTGAGTTTTCGAGAAACTTTATAAGACATAATTTGAACAACAGGAACGCGTAAGTATAATATTGTATACAAATTGCCGGTAATGAAAATATTAACGTCGTGGGAGAGATATAAAAAAATTACTAAAAATGCGAAATTTGAAGCTCATTTTCACAGAAAATGATAGAGTTTTCAAAATAATTTATTTGAAGTTATTTGAAGCACTTACACTCACAAATATAATAATTTTTACAAATTGCGGATAATGTGCATATTAAAGATGTGAGAGATCTTTCAAAAAATTTACATTTATATAATTTGTGAAAAAACAGTAAAATAACTCAAAATAAACTTTACGTCAAAGTAAAAAGTGTAATTATCATTATCTGTTACAAAAGTTTCAAGAAAAAGTTTGCAGCCATATATATATGAGAAAATGGCGTTTGAGCATTTCTGAAAATGCCGAAATTTGAGCTACTTTTCACAGAAAACGGTAGTGTTTTCGAGAAACATTACTTGACATTATTCAAAGCATATATATTCGTAAATATAATAATGTGAAAAAAACGCTGATAATGTAAATATTAACGACGTGAGAGACAAGTAAAAATTTTTGTAATTTTTGAAAAAAACAACCGAGAGAGCAATATGGCTTTTATGTCATCTGATAGAGTAAATTTACCACTATCCCTACCAAAAGTCTAAGGCAAAAATTTGGAGCCGTTTTTGAGAAAATCTTGTTTTTGTCATTTTTTAATGTTGCATATATTGCACGCAATATTGCACGAAACCTACTAAAATTTTGAGAAACATTTACGTGACCTTTATGAAAGAACTTTATATCCAGAACAAATTTTAATTGAAGAAAAAAATCTCTATCTTCAATTTTGTAGCTGGAGAAAGACGCCGAAAAAAATTCAAACATTCACAATTTTCGAAAATTCAAAGTTATCCGTGAAAATCGGACCTATGCCATGTTAATAAGTGTATTTTCCTCTATTCATACAAGAAATTTAAAGAAAAAATCTGGAGCCGTTTTTGAGAAAATTTTGAAAATCCCAGAGGGGCTTCTTATAAAGTACCCCCAAATTTTGAAGAATCTTTTTCAAAATCTCAAAGCTTCGACTAGAATCAGGTCCAATAGGGAATATCGATTTTGGAAGAAATCGTACGTATGGTTTAGGCGCTAGCAGTGTTCACAGACGGACAGACGGACAGACGGACGGACAGACGGACGGACAGACGGACAGACGGACGGTTTCCTTTCAATTGGGTTTTCGGTATCAAGGACCTAGAAAACAGGATCTCTGGCTACACCACGTGTTAGGAGATTTTGTTTTCATAATTTAGCAACTGGTTTTATCCACTTATTTGTTTTTACGGCCCGGAAGTTAATTTTTTTCCGCCGAAAATTGGCCATTTTTTCGCGCAGCATTACATAACTTTCCCTATACTACGTGTATCACTCCGTGTATACGTACGTATACGGGAAAGTAAAAAGGCACTGTCATAAATTATATTCACAATAAAATTAAACATTATTTGTAAAACTTCATACATATTTACAACTCTTCTACATTTTATTCTTAATTGTTTCCTTTGCGATATAATACCAGTAACTTTTCAAGGATCGCAATTTCACATCTGCTACGATTGGGTGACAAAATCAGTTTGAATACAGTGAAGGTTTTCTGAACATTCACTTATGTGTCTGGCATATATTTTAGAAGAATAAAATTAGCAACACTGAAACCTTCTGGGAATTTACATTTATTTCCACTCAAATGGTACCCTCGGTGTATTGTCAATCCACCATTTTCTCAGAACATGGCTAGTATTTATTAAATAGGGAAATGGAGTAAAATATGTTGGTATAGTTTCAAGAATTCTCTCGAATTTCAAAATACAAATACGTGAATTGAAGGTTTCGTAATCAATGGTCAATTTGGACCATGGCCGATTTTCTGATATCTTAGCATTGTATATAAAATAAGACATAAAAGGCAAAACTCGCATTAATTCTAAGGAAAAGGCCTTGATGCAATAAAAGGCATTTATGCTAAAATAAGCAAAAATAAGCATTATAAAACTTCGTCATATGTCACCATTTGTCATAATTCGTGCACGTATATTATCAGCTTTTAAAGAAGTTCGCTAGAAAAATAGGCATTTCCCTAAACATCCGATGTCTACTGACAACCTTTCGCGGGGCACAATAAATGGCACCTGTTGGACAGCCCTGAGAAGAAGAACTAACCAGCACATGAAAGTCTTTCCCACTTTGTAGCGCCCACTAGGTTCACGTGCAGTTTTCTTTTATTTCAATGACTTGTTAGGATCTGATGACTACTCTGATGTGTTTTTTTCAGAAGTACCTGATGTTGCCGCAATAATTGAGGAGATTGTGCCCGACGATGATCCTGTACATTATAGTAGTGAAGATATGAAATTACTGGTAGGTATGTTTGTGTACGATTATAAGCGTGAAACATTGATTACGAGTTGAAAGAGTTCGTCCTAGACTGGGACAAATTTAGGTTTTACGCCCCCCCCCAGCACAAAATTGTGTTCCCTCCCTGTAAAAATAGCTCCATCTTTATTAAACAAAAACATCGTATTACTAGCACTTTCTGTACAAATACATATGAGAAATAATAATTTTGTATATAAAATTTTACATATTTTATATTTATTACATTAAATACATTTACGTTACATAATACGAGGGTTGTACCAAAAGTAAGGTTCCCATATTTTTTACAAATAGAAAACATTATTTATTGTTATTAATTTATACATCGTTGAAAAGCGTACACTGCTATCTATTTTTCAACATTTTTTCGACACACTTTTGAAGACGGTGCTCCAGCTAAGTCGAAGAAGTCTCCCGCAAATCCATTGTGGGAGCGTATGATCTCTGCTCGGACTTCATCGTCGCTCTTGAAGCGTTTGCCACTTAAGTGTTCCTTTAGCATGGGGAAGAGGTGATAATCGCTGGGGGCTAAGTCCGGCCTGTACGGGTGATGGGGCATAACGGTCCACCCAAATTTCTTCAAAAGCTCCTGTATTGGACGAGCGACGTGGGGTCGAGCGTTGTCGTGAAGAAGCACTACTCCCTCCGTCAGTCGCCCTCTCCGGCGATTCTGGATTGCCGTAACTTCCTTGCGTGGAGAAACCAGATTACTGCTCGAACCTCACACTTGGCGGGAGCGGCGATCAACACTTCCATCTCTAACAGCTGCCAAGCGAACACGTAGCGAATCGCGGATGGGCGAGCTCGAGAGTGGGGGAACCACTGCGCACGGCACTGTTGTCGGATTTAGCATAGCACCTTTCCTCGAGGCTGTAGGTCTTTGGGAACCTTACCTTTGGTACAACCCTTGTATTTGTGCATATGTTCCCGAAGCGCGCGGCCCCACACGGATGGAAGCCATAAGCAAGTGCTTGTTTGCTTGGAGGTGAATCCGACCCAGATCCTGGGGATATGAAGCCCTTGGGGCAAGAACATGCTATACCACATTTATGATGAAATTGAGATATTGGTGTTTTCCGATGATTCTTAGATGTATCTACATCTAGGTTTTTTATTGTAAAGATTCGCTTCAAGATGGCAGCGTAATTGATAAATGAATGTTCTTTATCCCAATGTGTCCAATGCAATGTCTAAACCTTTACTACACTTTTTCTCGAAACGAACATACTGTCGCATAGCATGTTATTGTCCCAAGGTCATCACATGTAACTTATTTGTTAATTCTATATTAATGCTATGCTGAAAACATACTACAAGTTCACGACCTTTTCAGGATTTGTATTTTGACTTTATTAACATCAAGAATTTCATACAAACAATTATTTGAATGATTGTTGCAGATTGAAAAAGTGAAGCGTTTTACAACTATCTCAAATGTGGGAGAAGATGACTGGAATGATGAAGTGTGTGACGTTATTCGTCAATTCTTCTCACATCGCAAAAATAACATTCTTGCTGTGTATTTCAACAAGAAACCTTAGAAGCAAAACTAGATATACCAAAAATTGCTGTGACTGATCTCATGGTATTTTTAAAAGATCCAGCCGATGAGATTACTCCAGACAACTTCCACGATACGATAAAATTCACCACTTGCAGTGGCATGGTGGAAGGAACCATCTTGAGTCTTACACAGTACATCTACACGCCTGCCCTTTTCAAATCCAAGTCGCTTCCTGAGGGTATCCTTTTCTCTTTATGATAAGAATCTTTAGAGAGACAGAATCTTCTCGTAGCTTGAATTTTATATTTCTTGATGGAAAGTGGTCTATACTTCGGTTTTTCTTTCTTTCTTTCTTTCTTTCTTTCTTTCTTTCTTTCTTGGCGCATGGGGGTGTGTCAATAAAATGGAATATCTCACGGTATTTTGCGTCGTTCTCAGTTGTGCCGCTAGAAGCCGCATGATCGCGACTGTATCGAGCAGTGCTGGTGATCATGCGATTCCTGGCGGCACAATGGAGAATGAAATACCGTGAGATATTCCATTTTGATGACCCCCCCCCCCGTGCGCCAAGAAAGAAAAACCGAAATATAAAACAGCGATTGCCAACTGTGCAATGAATGACGTCAGAGCTTTTCCCCCTCCGAGGTAAGGCACTCGGAGAAGCAGTGCGAGCAAAGGGGGAGGGAGAGAGGGGCAGAGGGCAGTCGCCGGTACCGAAAACCTTGGCCGTGGGCCTTTGCCGTTGTTTCAGGCAACATAACTGGGAAAACATCTACACCCGATAATTTTCTTTCTGTTAGGGACGGAAGGTTTCCTTTTGTAGATATTGGAACAATGGCGAAGTGTTTAGTGTGTTCGAAAGAACTGCAAACGTCCAACCTACAGATGCATTACGTAGCTTTGCTACCCAGAGAAATCTGAAGGATTAAAATAAATTCTGAAAATTGACATAGCTCGCAATGATGGGATGAGTAAGGGAATTTGTAGATTAAAGATTTTGGAAAAGATACTGAAAATCAACTTCCTCAAACAAAACTGTATATAAAAAATAATCAAGTTTCAGTTCAAAATTCTCTCACGTGACCCCTACCTGGTACCTATTTGTTTACATTAATTATTGTTTCAGGACGAACTAATTCGTTATACTATCTACTATTGCATAAAATATATTGTTATTTAACAGAAGAATGGAAGTGGAATTACAGTACTGATTATGATAGAGTCGCATAATGCTTTGAGTTATGTAATAATGCACTCATATGTTCTATTATATAATTCTTCATTCTGTTATTGAATCATAAACATTCTAAATAATAATTACCAATTAAAAAACCTAATTATCGATTTTCCAAGCGAAATTTTCCCCCAATTTCCGCAACATAATTGGAACACAGTGCGTCCTCCGTCACGTCGGGCACTACCTTTACTCCGCCGCTCGGCTCAGAGCAGGCGAGCAGATATCTGTGACGTCACAGAGCATCCAGTTGGCAAGCACTGCCCTAAACAATATTATTTTTATATGTTCTGTTTCAATAGTAGGTATTTTTCGTGAGGAAATTGTGTAGTATCAGCACAGCTTAGTATTCTAAACTGTGGTATTAAAGCATATAACCTCCTTCTATTCATCCTGTGTCCATCTCTGACGATGGCTTCGAGCTACTGCCGACTCTGGGTCCCTGGGACTAACATCCGTGGGATGGCCAGACGTCGACAAGGTGACATTAGCTCGGTTTCTGAGCAGGTATGGGACATTGGTAGAACAAGGCACGTTAAGATTCATTACATTGCTTGTTCTATCCATTTTGCTCATTGGTTTGAATTGAAGATTCGCAGGACGCAAGTTCGAGTTCACAGATCACACTTAACCCTCGGGTTGTTTCCTGCCATCCGTTACTGCGACCCACAGTGGCCTCGGGGCATCCCCCCGCAGGGCCCAGCAACGGGTCCCTCCGATCGCCAGTCGGCATTACTAAACCCTACGGGATTTTCACTGACTGCTGAAGGCAGCCTCCTTCGCTGGCTAATGCAAGGTTCGGGCCTCCACTCTAATCAGTGGCCTGGTGTGCCAACCCAGTTTCTCTCCTGTACCCTCCATGGGCCGATAACAGGAAGTCCAAAAGTTCACGACCCTTCCCTCTCTACTTACTTCCCACTCTCCTCAAAATGGAGTACTTCTTCGTCGGACCCCTCACCTTCAACCCATTCGTCAAGGGAGGCCCTATCAGTAGTTAGGCTACCACTGACATAGCTCTCAGGCTCATGGGGGTACTCAAGCTCCCCCACCAACTGCAAGGTCGTGTACTCTCTAGGTGGAGTTATTATTATGGTACATAGTACAGTAGGAAATACACACAATTATGGTACCCATTTTGGGATGTATATCTGTCTGTATGTGTAAGTAAATGGATGGACATATTTGTCATGTGTATGGTGGCTGTCAGATTAGCCGCCTTTGAAATGGCACGAGGTAAATATGTTTAAAGTAGAATTGACATGTACCATTACAGAGATCATTAAGATATTTAATTTTTGTGGGTAATTTATACGAATCCCCTAAAAATTTCAAAATTTTCTGAAAAATGACGGGAAATTAAATTTGTTTACTTGAATAATGAGAAAGTGTACCTATAATACAATACAGTTCCGATTTTTATTAACGCTCTGTAACTTTAAAAACTGCGAAGGAACAAATTTATTTTTGAGCCTGTCGCACACCTCCAATGCCAAAGCCAGAGATTTTTTCTCACAGAAATTTCTACTTCAATTGTAGATCTTTAAATGATGTATTTATGATTAATGATTACATGTAATTTATTGTGAAGATAAACAGTGGAATATTACAGTTTATTAATGTATTAATGACAAACGTATGTGGAATATTTTTCTTAATTCAATTTTAGCAACCAGAGATGAATTTCTCCTAAAAATGTATTCATTTTTGAGTGATTTGACGGATATAAATAGTAAATTACAAGGCTACACATCCATTTTTGTGCCAATAGGTGCTTTGAGCTACACTGTAGATCAAGGATCAGAGAACAAGGACTTGGTCAAGCGATTGGAAAGTGATTATCAAATTTTTATTATAATTTATATTCTTTTTTTTAAAGAATTGTAGTCTAAAATAACAATAATTTGTATTCATTTCAATAATTGCTTTTATTCGGGTATTGAAAATGAAATGGATGAAAAAATATTGATTTCGTTTAGGTATGTTGGTCAGTTGGACAAGACAAATTAGAGTGACTTTAGGTGACATAGTCGTCACTGGAACGAAGGACGATCGATATCCAACCGATGAATACGACTTTTGGGTGTATCGATGTAAGATATCTCTATTGAAAGTTGGATAAACTCAATCTTATTAAGAGTCTATAGATTTAATGTGTGAGATGATAAATTGCTAACAATTCTAGATCAGGTGGTTGCTGCTCTTGATTATCAACTCAAAAACAAAGATTTGCGGCATATTATATCGATTTTATGCGCAGCCCAATCGACATTTGTTCAACAGTACTTCAATTTGCAGGATGATATTCAGGTACATGAAAAATAATTGCTAAAAGTAATAGTTGATCGTAATAATAAAACTAAAAAGTGCTAAAGGTAAAAGTAAAAAGTGCTTAAAGTGAAAATAAAATATGCTAAAAGTAAAAGTAATAAATTGAGTAATATTTTTTGAGAGTATTCAGTTTAATTAAATGTCCTATTTTAACTATGTATTTTCTTACAAATTAATTAATAAAATAATTCTTCTGTTCTTACAAAAAATTAATTCATCATACATTAGTAGCATTTTGCCTAAAAAGGGTCTATGTGACAAATATTTCAAATATAAACCTGTAATTAAAAATTTGTCTTTATTCCTGTCAGGAAGCAATGAAGCAAGCGAAGTCAAACATAGAATTCCTTCAAATTCTAAACGACCCTTGCAAAGAACTTAAAAAGCTTAAACGACCTCCAGAGATATCCAGTTCCTTGCCGTATCTCATCTATTTAATTCACATTATATGGACCAATTCTCCGTATTATAATACAAAGTAAGACTATATCTTTTCCTTTAATCTATCTATTTTCTTCCCATTGTGCAAGTTTCTAGTGTTACGGCCCAAACCGCCATCCTGATTGAGGTTTTCCTAGGTTTACTCAATCGCATAAGGCGTATCCCGGGAAGGTCCCTAGTCTTGCATCTCAGATATAAAAGTAAAATATACCCTCCTTTTTTCTTGCAATTTGTTTACAATTGGGGTATTCGAGAGCAGAAGATAATTTCTGATATTTAGCGAAAGTAACATTATTGACTTTCCACGCCCGTCTTGTAAATACGAAACGTGGGCTCTCTCTATAGCATGTTAGCTTTAGAGTCCAGAAAATTGACAATGAAAATACATTTATACTTTATGCTTCATTGATTACGTGCAGAATTTTTCCGTTAGCTAATATGGTCATTGCACTTCTGCAAGTGACGTGAAATGTAAGTTACCATTGTTTCGCCCGAACACCTCAATTGTAATTACGTAAATGTTATGTAAATAAAAATATTTAAGTGGTTAGGCGGAAGAGCAGGCTTTACGGCATGAGCCTCGCCAGAAATAAAGATATATTATTATTATTATTATTATTATTATTGTATTTTTAACATGCATGTAATTATTCAATCCAATTCTACCTTTTAAATGCTTTATCAATTCCTTTCAGAGAGCAGGTAGCTGGGTTGTTTAGAAATCTCAGTAACCTGGTTATTCTTCAGTGCAAGAATTCAGTAGCTCTTGCATCAATTCTGCAAGGAAATGCCATAGAAGGCATTCGCCAGTTTGAAGCTTGTATTCTTTGCTTGCAGAAGTACAAGGCCTATTATACCAAGGTGAGAGTGAATCTTTAACAGCAGTGTTATTGTTTGGACTTTATTAAATTTATTCCTGGGAGAAGATATATTGCCATAAGTAATATGTACACATGTGTAAAGTATAAATGAAAAATAATGAGTCGAAAGACCAAAAAACCTCATTTGAAAGTGACAGTGACAGCGACGTGACGAGACAAAATGGCAAATGCCCTCGAGGACGATAACTCCAGGTACTTCGATGGCAAAGAAGAGCTAAGAGTCATGTGAGAAAACAAGACATTATATATATATATATATATATATATATATATAGGATTCTAGACATGAGTCTATTTGTAAATACTAAGATCGGCTGAACGATTCAGGCGCTAGCGTTGAGCACGGACGGACACACGGTTTTCCGGTGAATGGAGTTTTTGGTATCAAGGCCCACAAAACATGGATTCTGATTACATAATGTGTTAGAGGAAGTAATTATACTATATATATATACATATATATATACATATATATATAGAAAAGATGTTAGTGTAGTATTAAGCCATATTGTTTCACTGTAAACAGAGAAACGAGAATTTATGGTCTTTACTACCGCTTCTCTATTTACTTATTTTAAACACAATACTGCAACTACCCTCGCGTCTTCGGTTGGGCGCCTCAGACGGGTAGCCGGCCCGCTCAGTCGACAGATTACCTGAAACGGCGAAGATGGAGGAAGCCGGTGGCCTAGGTTGAATGAGAAGTCAAACATGTGAATTTAGAACAAGTTGAATTTATTCATTGAAAAAAGAAAACGCTAATGGTCTGGTGATGATAACTCTGGCGAGCATGCTCCCAAAATCGAAATAAAACAAAAAATGAAATGTCATGCACATAAGAGAACATAAAATTACAAAGTGATTACAATCAGATGAAATTCTTCCTCGCGCGCGAATTCCCGCTTGACGGCCATGCGCGGCCGGGAACTCCTCTTCGTCGCCCGGTCGAGAGGAAGTCAACACTGATTGTCTGATGTACTGTTCACACCTCTCGATCGCGGGTACGACATAAGACACTCAAACAGAAAATACCTCTGTTAGGCGGCCTGCGCCACCCACAGGTTGAACGACCTCAGGTCAGCTGGCTGCGAGGGTCGTGGCGGGCGAGGAGCGCCGCTCGGAAAATGTAGGTCGAATCAGGTACTTGCGAGGGTAGCGGCCAAGGCGGCCGGAACACAAAAGCGCCGTCTGCTCGCTGCGGTGAATGGGTCAGCACAGTTCATTCACTGACACGGTCGGTTCATTCCCGGTCGATCTCACAATACTTTGATACTAATGAGCCCGTGAATTATCGCACAAATTCACAAAGGAAAAGAGAGTCTCGAGTTCGCACATAAATCGGACGTAATATAATACGAATTGCTGTCAAATGTTCATAATACTGTTCTGCGGCCTGCGTTCGTCACAGAGGTCTTGTACCCAAACTCTACAAGAAACTTAATAATTTTTCTAAGTCCATCGAACCGAACGCCACAACAGAATATAACAGGTTCCCCCCTGCGGCCGCCACTTGCGTCCGATTCTGAACACGGCTCCCAAGCTTCCCTTTTGTGCCTCGTCGCTCCAAGTTTTAGGAAACCTCGTTCCCCCCACCAAAATTATCCCTGTGACTCTGGAATATTCTAGAACAAACCCGAATTCTGGCTGCTATTGGCGAAAGGGTACTGCGCATTAGATATTTTCTGCCCAATCAGAGGATGTTTTCGAGGCCGAGAAAAGAGTGAGAGAGGGGCTGGTTATCGCTCCCTCTCGCTTTAATTTTGCGTCGAAAAGGGGCAGTTATTAACGACCGGGGGTGTGTGAGGGGCTAGGAATCTCTAGGGAGGCTGACGGAAGAGTTCCAGGCGTCGTGGAAAAACACTGAAGGGGTCGTGTGCAGGGCGGCCACCCAGAGTTGGGGCACACGTGTCCATGACGAATTAGGGAGCAGAGGGTCGCGGACACAGTGGCGCCTCGCCTGGCCCTCGGGCCGCCTCCGTGGCGCCTCGCATCTCTCGCGTCGCCGCCTGCGTGGAGTTATTTTGCGGCAGAATAAACTTGAATTTATTCGGTATCACTACAATACAATATAATAAACTTTCTCTCCGTATTCTTTTGTCTATCTATCATCGTACTTCGTCTGTCTAAAAACGAAACGCTAAGCGTTGGAAGCGCGGCATATTCAAATTAACGAAAATATATTTTCTTTACACACACACACACGCACACGCACAAGCGCACGCGCACTAACTATTTTAACACGCCGCGCAAGAAGCACGGTTTTTTGTTTCTTGCTACTTACGCAGCACGGAGAAATTTATTATAATGCTGGGGGGGGGGAAAGCGGCGTCAAATCAAATCTTACTGCCGGGCCCTGGTAAAGAAATAGTGAATAAATCTTGTCTCTATATATAATAGATGACTTGCTCTAACGCATTGTGTAATCAGAATCCATGCTTTGTGGGTCCTTGATAACGAAAAATCGATTGTCGGCAAAACGTGTCTGTCCATCTGACCATCCGTTCTGTGGTCTACGCTGTCGCTTAAACCGTTCAGTTGATTTTCTCCAACATTTATGTTCGCCAGTCGATTTGATCAATATCTGGGCCTCTTGAATATGAAACTAATATTTGAATTCTGGAGGTTACTTGAAGCCCATGAGAAATTTTAAAAATTTTCAAAAAAGAGTCCAAATTTTTTGATCAAGTTTTGTTGTCGTATATCGTAAAGAGCGCTTAAGAGATTTTTTTCGATAATTTGAGAAGTTTTCGCGCAATTTTGAGTAAAGTACAGGCAATTTGTAATATTTTAAACCATTTTTCTGTAAAAAAACAGGATTAATTTTCGACCTCGGATGGCGTGAAGGAGAGAGTAAGAGAGCACCTCATAAGAGAATTATGCAGGTGCAATTTTCGCTGTAATACCTGTTAATTCGAAAATTGCAAACATTCTGAATTTCTTCGGAGTTATTATATAACTTCAATTATAACGCTAAATGTGCAACTAAATGTGAATGAGAGGGACAAAGGGAGGCAGAGACACACAGAGACAGTCAGACTGAGACAAGGACAGAGAGAGACGGAGAGACAATGAGTGAGAGAGAGAAAGAGGGAGGGAGAGACAGAGAGAAAGGGAGAGGAAGGGGAAACAGGGAGATGAAGGGCAGAACCACGTCTGTCGGGTTCCACTAGTGAAATGTATTAATCGAAACCATATCTTCAAATAAGGTTGTCTTCAAAATGGCGTGCACTGGTGGGCAAATGGAGCACTGGGGTTGTCCCAAATGCGCGCCGCTGCGAGAGAGGAAGATGCTGTAAATAATACAACATTGCTTTTCCATTTTTCAGATTTCCGAAGCTTTGTACGAAAGAGACGAGAAGCCGTGGGACATGGACAAAGGGTTCATTTTCAACCACGTGGACTCCTTCATTACTAGGTGCCGAGAGATGATCGAAGTTTGCGAGGCAATGGTTGTGTTCGGAAGGTGAGGGAATTGAATCGTGTTCTGAACCACAAGTACAATTCCACCGATATATTTTTTGTTATTTTTTGGAATTTATTTTAAAATGTGCGTTAGATTTTTATGAGTTCGTTTCCAAATAATTGGCGCGGCATGTTCTTTCTAAAATGAGAATGATTTCCAAGGGTAAAAGTTGGGATATTTTGGCCTTGTGTTTCTTATTACCTATTGTGCAATAGGGATCAAATAAAACATTTTTGATGGTATTTATTATAAACCGTCAAATTGTGTTTAAAATAATAGGGAGGGTATTCAATGTATGCACATGTGTGTTGGTGAACTACCATCTGTTTAGATGTTCTCTGTAGTTCTGCAATTATTTGAAGAGTGATAGCGTGATATTTAGGAATTGGAGATAATACATTATTCCCGCAAACATTTTTAATGTTTGGAGGGTAAAAAAGAATGTTTTTCCTTTGATAAATTGTGAAAGGTAACTAATATGAAATCAACGTAATTATACGGATTCATTGCAGGCAGTGGCGTAGCCTGAGTTTTGGCTTAGGGTATGTAACTCGAGAAATGAGAAAATAATTTAAAACTTTAATTATAATTTAAATATTTCTCATTCACCAATACCATTTCTGTCACTTTGATCAATTAGAGCACACAAATAATTTGTATATTTAAAATAAAAACTGATCCAGTAAAAGTAATAATGGCTCACGTACTTAATGTAGTTTACTGGTTGAAAGTTAGAAAAATTTGACTTATGTTCACAACCTAGCAAAATATAAATGTGTGTCCTCATACTTTAATAAAAAGAGCACTATCAAACCCAATGATTTTGAAAATTGTCCAATTCATAACATTTCGAACCCAATAGAATTGGTATAATTTATACAATGGAAAACAATGATCTATAATAAAAATATAATAGGAAAGAGAAAATCAATCAATTTACAGCCACATTACTGAATTACATTAATGAAAAGCAGTTGACAGTTGTCCTTTTTGCTGCTTACATCAAGAGTTTTCATCCAGTATGGCGGAGACAAACGAGGCTTTAGAAATTTTATTTTTAATTTCATGGGACTTTACCGTGCTTACACTTGAAATTCAATGAATCTGAATTTCTGGTGAAATTGCACGAAACACTGGAATTTTCATATCATCCTTGTCAGTTTTATCATATTTCATTATTTCACTTTTATATCACATGAAATTTTCTGTTTGATGATCCCCTATTTTCATTATGGCTAGAAAATACAAACCCTTGTCTTACAAAAAAGTATACAACTCGAATGAAGTGTGACAGAATTTCCCTATTTTCCCTTATACCACCGTTGCATTGCTCAACATAGCCTGTGTTTGCTGTTTAAATAAAATTCTATCCTCTCATATTTTTTACAAATATTTTTAACTGTTTCTCACGTGCTATAATTTGGGCACAAAAATACGACTCCATAATTTTGTAGGCACTTTGCATCGCGTGGTGCTCGCCATTCCAGGGCACAGATGTGTATTGCACAGTCACATACCCTTGTGCATTCAACCAGCACAATCCCTAACCTAAATTGGCTACAAATATATAGTTGCTAAATGCATTAAAATAAGGTAATAAAACTTAAATAAAGGGACAATGTTCATTAATTAACTTTGTTCTCTTACAAACACCGAAGAGAACAATGAATTTTCGTAAAGTTTCGCTTTTTCGTAGGCACCACGGTAGGCACCTTGGATGTAACGGGTCACGGTGCATCTGATTCACAGCCGCATTTCAGAATGATTCGTTCATCCTTGTGAAGAATCGAGTTCTCAATGGCGCAATGTTTGAAATATAATGAAATATTTTGTAGTAGAAAAAGAAAATAACAAATTGACAATTTACAATAATTTTAAAATAAAATAGCTTATATTGTCAGGGTATGTAACACATCACCCACATCCATGGACGCTACGCCCCTGATTGCAGGAAAGGGTTATCCAAAATTCTTTGTAGGTGAAAGGACACATACATACTATTAATACACTAGTTGCTGACGTAAGACATGACAAAGAGAGACAATTAATAGACTTCTGTAACGAAAAACGTCTGATTCTTTCAAATACAGTGCTTCTAGATTAATATTTAAAGAAATAAAGTAAATACGAATTGCAAGAATGGGGTATTAAATCAAATAAAATTAAAAATAAACCGTACCGCACGCGCTTTGTCATGCAAGTATAATAATTGCCAATTTTATCCATTAGAATTCTTACTGCTGATTTTTTATTGAGTTTTATGACACAGATTTTGGAGTACTAACTACTAATTCAAATTTAAACGCGTTGTTTCCGAAGAAACGTTAGAAGGCACGTTTGCACCATATTCCCTTCATGTGTCACGTACCCTTCATATACCCTTCATGTGTCACGTACCAAGACACGGACGGAGCGAGTGATGCATCAGATCCTTATTAATATTGTTATTTCGTACGCTATTATTTAGTTATTATTAAATAAAATGTATAAAAACATAATAAAAGAATATTTCTTTCACATTCAATAACAAAAGTAATAATTATTGACGCAAAATGGAAGTTGAGAAATGCGGTATGGAGTGCCGCACGCGTCTACCGGTGGGACATGATGGGACGCTCCCGCCGGAGGGTTAAAATGATTGCACACACTTTCTTATTGTTTAGGATGAACGAAGAAGATGAGATACCGAAACCTTCTTTCGGCGGCACGCACGGCCCGGAGTTCGACCGCACCATCGACAAAGTGGAGAGGATGTTCAGAGAAACACTTCGACACGTGAAAGGAGTTCAAGATGCTATTCTGGACGTACAAAATCCCACGTGGCTGGACGTCATTCTAACGTAATTTTTTTTCTACTCCTATTGCATAATGCTGTCATTTGATGACTGCAACCAGTTGCATAATGATACTCACTACGATACAGCTTTCTTTATGATACAGGTTCTTCACCAATCACAGAGAAACTTACAAATCAAGTCTTGACACTTCATTAATCGTTGAAAATCTTTATAGTAAATGTTTCGTTCGATTGTGCACATGAACATTGTATTTAATATTATATTATGCTTCTCAGTTTTAATTTTTTAATAGCAGTAATTTTTAAACGTGATAGATTATTTAAAATAAATTCAATCGTAATTTCACTTTGATCCTATTTGACTAGCGCAGTGGTAGTTGTTGGAGAATATTTAAGAAAGGTTAAGATATGAACGCAAGCCATTTTGGGTTATATGTTGTTGCCGTGTGGTTCTCCTTAAAAAGGTCTAGTTTAAAATGTCTAGTGAATTAAAGGTGTACTGGACACCTCCAAAATAAGACAAAAAGCAAAAATGGTGACGACGGAATTATTGCCGTAAATATTCTGTACTCCCTCGCAGGCGATCTGGTAAACCAAAGCTACCTGCGGCGGGGTGGGTAGGGAGCTGTTCGCTAGGTGGCCTTGGCTGAATCCTGCATCTGCCATGAAACGATTCAATGTAAAAGTCGAACTTATTCAAGTTACCATCGGTCGTAGAAAAAGTACCGTATGAAACTCAATGTAATGGGTATAAATACACACGTTCCTTACTCGTATCATAATATCACACTCGCGTATTAATACCCATTATTACGTCATCGTTCCATAATGTAGTGGTGCACAGGGGGAGGGGCTTGGCGGCGCGTGGGGTGTCCTCCCAACAGAGATGCGAAGTCGATGCCGATGTTTTGGAAATGTCGGTGTTTCTATAGGATATCGATGTTTTAATCATCAATGTATTGTAACCGATGATTTTTGAACATCGATATTTTGGTTGAGATGTTTTTCAATGTTTTGATCGTTGATGAAAGATGACCATAATCACTAATTTGTAAAAGTTAAAATAAGAAACAATAACTGATACTACTAATATATGTTTGAATTCGACCGAAACGAATGCGAGCAGACTACCGTCCCTTGCTGGAGATGATCTTTATAGCCTGACATTTCCTTCGTCTCTTTCAACATCCCAAACTGGAAGTATAAAAGACAAAACTCGCGCATACACGATCTGCACGATTGCTACACATTTTCTGCACAATTCGTCACAGACAGCCGCTGGGGGTCTCACGAGAAACAACTGAATTGCGCCGTCCGAGTACATTCATTGGTGGTATTTCTGTACGTGCTTTCTGGCTGTGATCTTGATTTAGTATTAATTAACCATGAGGCGCATAGAGAATAAAAATAGGAAGGCAGGAATTGGGAAAAAGGAAGTTTATCACAATATACTAATTCACACAATCGCACCTTGACACACCTAACCACAAAATCAACACAACAAGTTTCAAATTGGTTTAATAATAACAAATTAATTGTTAACAAAAGAAAAACTGTTTCAATGCATTTTTGCATTTCTAATCGGAAATCGCATGTTCCATTGAAAATGAACAATATGCAATTAGCTGATGTTGAGGCAACAAAATTTTTAGATCTTTCAATTCAATCAAACCTCAAATGGAATGTACATATAACAGAATTAAATACTAAATTAAGTTCATTATGCTACGCATTCAGAATTCTTTCAAATTCTGTCAGCCTTCATGCAGCTCGTTGCATTTATTTTGTGAATGTACATTCCCGCCTGAGATATGCCATAATATTTTATTTTATTTAATAGGTAATTATAACAAATTTATACAAAATTTCAGTTCTTTTAGCTATGTGGCTAGGCTGAAGGCCTTTAAGCCATTACAATACCTACATCCTACCGCATTCTAACCTTTCGAATTCTGGCATTCACCCCTAATGGTCTCTTCATCGCATCAAAGCCGCGGACAGGAGACCATAAGGTACGGCTGAGGAAAAAACCCCTGAAGGGGGAAAAACCTGCCGTCAGAAGACGAGTACATGCTAAACTACTAGATTTTTTTTTTCTAAACTATTTATTTATTTCCTGGCGTGGGCATCTTCTCCATCCAGTCTTTGGCCTCCACGCTTCTGAAATCAAACACCGCCACAGAAGATCGCCCGCACCACCGCCTCTTCGAACAATTTTCTACTAATTAACTTAATTGTCGCCTACTGACGAATTTAATTATTACTAACTTACTACTTATTATTCATGATTAGCATTACTGATTACCTTTCTAGTTAACTTAATTATCTCTTGCTTATTGAATTAATTATTTCATCTCCGGTCTAGGCTCCGCTCGTACTACTAACCAGTGCTGTTTTCCCATTCCCTGATTACCGTTTCCCTGACAGTTCGAACCTTTCCTAAAAATGTTCCTAATTCTTTCATGAAGTGAGATCTATTATCAGCTAATATGTTTTGAGCGAGCGTTATGTTTCTGAATTGGAAGCAATAGTTCCCCATTCCCATCCATTTTCCTCTCCAAGTTTCTGTAGCGCAGCAATTTAACAGGATGTGGATCCAATCTTCTCTATCACCGCAAAGTACACAGATTCCATTGTCGTTCGAATCCTTCATTCTACGTTGCATCCACCCTCCTACCCTAAACCAAGCGTATCCCCCTCTTGCATCCCTTTTAAGTGTGTGTACGTACCTTTCGCATCCCCATACAGGACTCGTGTGAATTTGTACCACTAACGAACATTTTTCTGCCGATGCTGCCAAAATATCTTGCCTTTTAATATCCGAAAGTCGATCTGAAATTAACTGTTCTATCTCCCGTGTTCCCCTATTCTCAATCATTTCAGAAGAAACGTCTCCCAAACCTGCGCGTTCTAGTACCCGTTTCACTTTGTACGCCCAATAGCGCTGATCGTTTTCCTGTAGTTGCGCTCTAAAGCACCTGCGAATAAGCGTGTCAGACTCTTCACTTGCTAATCTAATCCAAAACTTAATGGCTTTCATTTTTAAATCTTTCCAAATTCCTACACTACCTACTTCTCTTAAGACGCCGACATTAGCTGTGAATCTAGAGACTCCGAGAATTAATTTATAATAATCTGTTTCGATGCTTTCTAATCTGTCTATTCTGTCCACTCCCCAGATTTCCGCCCCGTAATTCATTGCTGGGAGCACTAGCGATTTAAACATTGTGTCGCACACCTTTAAAGGCAATTCCGGTACTCTACGCATTACGCAACCGATTTCTTTGAGAGCAATTCTTCCTTTACTATGAGCCGCAACTATGTGTTTATTCCATCCCCCGTTCATAGAGAATTTTGCACCAAGATAAGTAAAAGTTTTAACACGGTCGAGTTCCTCCTGTGCGTAATACCATTTCTCTTTGTTACCCCAAATAAACCCATTCTTGAAGACAACAATTTTCGTTTTTTGAATATTTACTTTTAGTCCCCATTCGACACTATATCTTTCTAGGGTGTTTAAACTCGACTGTAATCCCTCAATCGTTTCTGAGCATAGAACTAAATCGTCCGCATAAAGTAATCCGGGAATTTTCAGGCCATCAATTGCCGGTGCAGATGTGTCGGTTTCCTGTACCCAAGTCAATAAATCATTTATATACAAGATAAACAACAGAGGTGAAAGAGGACAACCCTGTCTTACCCCTACTGTTGATTTAATTTTTTGCGTTGTACTTCCGTCACCGCACTTAACGCAGAAATTTACTTCTCTGTACATACTCTGTAACACCGTTAAAACTTTACTTGAGATGCCTAGTTCATTTAGTTTTCGCCATAACGATTCTCTGTTGATTGAATCAAACGCCTTTTCGAAATCCACAAAACTGCAATATAAATGGCCTCGTTTACGTGAAAGCGCCTGTTTTACTAGTGTATCTGACACAAAGATATTGTCGGTGGTCGCGTAGCCTTTCCTAAAACCTGCTTGCATTTTTGAAATTTTACTATACTTTTCCGCCCAGTCGCTCAGTCGAACGTTAAGAATTTTACAGAACAATTTACTTAGCGCTGGTAAAATACTAATGCCACGATAATTATCTGGGCAACTCGTATCGCCCTTATTTTTATAAATAGGTTGGAGAATAGCTGTACTCCAAGTTTCTGGATACGACCCGGTATCAAGAATGCTATTAAACAGATTCAGAATACTCTCCGGATCTAAGTTCCACAACTCCGAAATAAATTTTGTCGGAATGCCATCCGCGCCGCAAGCTTTTCTAGTGTTCGTGGCTAAAATTCCTTTATTCACTTCATTCCACGTTAACGGTTCATCTAATTCAGGCACTACCCGTTCAGTGAAAATATTTGCCTCTCTTTCAATGTCAGCTATTGCGAGCGTTCGTGAAAAATACTGCACCCACGCGTCTGCTGAAATTTCATTACGTGCAATTATATTACTACGCAGAGATCTGATAACGTCCCAGATTGATTTACTTAGATCGTTCTTTACAATAGCTTCTATTCTTGCTGCCTCCCTTTCCTGCCAAGATTTCTTCGATTTCTTAATTGTAGCCTCGTACTGCCTGCGTAATACCAAGTAGGCATATGCCATAATATATGCCATAATATTCTGGGGAAGCTCATTCTGTAGTATTCAGACCTTCAGATTGCAAAAGAAAATTATTCGAATAATGAAAAAAATTCCTTCCACGTGATCCCTGCAAGCCTCTTTTCATTGAGCTGGGAATCTTACCATTGCCTTGTCTATTTATTTACGAATCTGTAATATTTGTCAAAAATGACCTACTTAACGGAGGGAACATTTTCATGCAATATTGATATTTATAATTACAACACACGCTGTAGAAATCACGTGCATCAAGTGTCAGTATCAACAGCTTGCCAGATGCCAGCTCGCATTGCCAGATGACATAAAACAATTAAAGTCGGTACACAAATTTAAGTTTGAAGTAAAATCTTTTCTGCTGCAAAACTGTTTCTATACGATTAGAGACTATACTGATCGTGAAAAAGAAAAATAATGTTTACTGTAACAAAACAAAGATATATAATGAATTAGTTTACGTTTGCATTGTATACATTTAAAAAAATACTTAATACACCTGTAACAAGTAATGTACTTCAGCTTCTGGGTCAATGACCCCCATCTCTATCAGGTTTTTGTCCAGTTTTCCTGATCCATTGAGCAAATGCTAAGATGGCCCCTTGTTTTGCTTCTGGTCGTAAATGTAGCTTCACCGTGCGCACGTTTTATTGAGCACTCCTTTTGCTTGTAGTTCATTTACCGTTGAAATTGATTTTCTATAACTGGGGAACAAAAAAATTTCAAATATTTTTATTTTTCTAAAATAATTATTTTCTAAATTCATTTTTTCGTGTTTTTTTTTAATATTCCGGCCCTCAAGAAAATGTGCGCAGATAAATCTCTTTCCCCACACGTCATATACAGTTTTTACTGTTTTTTGACAAATAAATAAATAAATAAATAAACACGGCTGATTACCGTTAGTGAACGATTCTGCCGCTAGAGGCTCTGGAGTCAAACTGCATGCATTCTACACTAAAAATTATGAACATGTTCATAGTTTTTTTTCATGCAGGAAACGTAAAGTGTGGTCTGCACGAAGAATGATTCTTTCCGTGTGTTGCAGCTTCCGCAACGACGTGAAGGACCTGGAGGTGGTGGTGGAGAACATGATCAGCGACCTCTTCAAGAAGGTCACCACCGTGGAGGAGGGCGTGGAGTGCCTGCAGACTGTTTACCACTTCTCCAAGAGACACGCGCTGCACGGAGTCTACGAGAGGAGCGTTGGACACGTGAGTGCACACGTTTCGTGTTATTAACTGAAAATGGCCACGGATTTTTCATACATGAAAATGGTTGTTATTTTTCACGTCAGACACAAATGTTTTTTTTCAGATTTTCAGGCAATAAAAAGATAAAGAGTTTACATAGCAACGTTTTGGGGGATATTTTCCTCCATCTTCTGGCTAGAAATTGTACAGAAAAGGGATATACAATCCAAACATTGAAAAGAATGTTTCAATATATTCAATGTTTGGATTATATCTCCTTCATTATCAGAAACATCATGCAATGTAAATCATCATTGTAATCCGTCATGAGCAGATAAATACATAATGTATTATTATGTACAGGTTTACCAGATATTTATAAACGATATTGAAGACGTAAAGAAGGATTCCACTGAAGACCGCCACTTCCACCCAGCGTCGATGCCGTACTGCTCAGGCATAGCCGTCGTAGCCACAATGCGGAAGAGGAGATTAGCTCGACTCATGGACGTAAGTGAAATCTGCTTCGCTTTCTCTTAGTGACAAATTCACTATCTTCTTGCTTTCTCGCTTTACGAATACTTCGTATGTAATCGTGCGCCGGAAAACGGATAATTTTCGCCAGAAAAACTCTTATGGATGGAGTCTGGTGACAAACAAGTGGATAAAACCTTTTGCTAAATTTAGGGAAAAAAATCCTCTACCTCGTGGTGTAAACAAAAACCATGTTTTGTTGTCTTTTGATACTGTAAAATCGACTGATGGCAAAACGTTCGTCCGTCTGTGGTCAACGCTAGTGCCTAAATTGTTCAGTCAATTTTCTTCAAAATTGATGTCTCCCAATCATTTTTCATGGATATATAGAGAGTGATTCAAGAGAATGGATGATATTATATCCCATTTATCGAAAGAACGTTTGAAACGGTATGTCCAGAATACATTTATAAACAATTAGTTTTTCTCAAATAATCAAAACCTGACACTTTAGTTGCCACAGTACCTTTACCATTCTAATTCATTCACAAGAATATTTAGTTGTGATTAATTAAAGAAATATGAAAATATATAAATTAGTTGTAGAACTATGTTTGAAATAAAAACCTGCATTGTTGAAAATTGTTTCTAAACAATGTTTTAAAATTAATTGGTTTCAAAATTAATTGGTTTCTAAAAGCATTAAGAAATCAAATGTACAAGAAAAACAAAATAGATCCCAGTTTCTAAAATTGAGAACGGAGGCCACGCACCTGCAAGCAGCCGAAGAAAAGAGATGACGGTTGAATTGAATTGATGAATTGTTTTACGTGGGGAGACACAGGCCATGAGGCCTGCTCTTCCATCTGGGCAAGCAAATTTCGCTCCTTGCACGGTGGGTACAGAAAAAAGAAATCACTCAGGCGACGAAACAGGCGAATTCAATTTAACTCAGAGGCTTCATTTAGGCTTAAGAATATTTTACGAGCAGTAAAGCTATTTCATAGGACAGGCGTCTTTACTTCCTCTTCGAAGGAAGCGTTACAAAGGATTTTAGCCCTTAAAAGTCTACAGCATTATTGAACTGAATTGCCTTATTTTACGTAGCGAGACTCAGGCCATGAGGCCTGCTCTTCCGTCTGACCACGCAAATTTCCTTTCACTCCTTTCACCAACTAGCGGAGAAAGAAGGTATTCCTTGGGCGACGAAACAAGCGATTTTGAATTTTGCTCAGAGGCGTCATTTAGGCATGCTGATCTTTTACATGCAGTAAATCTATTAACATGGGACAGCCGGCTTTACTTCCCCTCCGAAGGTAGGCGTACGAAGGATTCATTTGCCCCCCCATGGCTTCGATCGGGTTTGAACCAGCGAACTTGGGTATGACAGTCCGTTACGCGAGTCGTTACATACAGCATCGATGTCGCAGGTTGTGCCCGACCAGTGGTAGGTAATGAGTTCAGTGCTAGGTAATGAGAGTGTTTTGCTAGCAACTAGCGTGCGTCTTTCAGATCCTAGATTGATTGATGGCTTGATTCGTGTTTACGGGCGCGTCAAATTCTCAGCTAATTAGTCCCGTAAGTGTAGTGCGTGTTTCTCTCCCGGGAGGTGGCGATGATCTTTTCCCCGCTGGATGGCGAGATCTGGCGCCGACCTACCGTCGACTAGCCGGGTTTTCCCCTCAAATTGGTATCTCCTACCAGCGGGGCAACGCTCCAGAAGGGACAAGCTGTAAGCTTCCGACCGGTCTCTTGGCATGTGTGGTAGTGTAGTGCATGTAAGTGTAAGTGTGTGTGTAAGGGGAGAGTATAGGACAAGGAAGAGGAAGGAAAGATCGCGCGCGGTCCGTGGCCTGTTTCTTAGGGTCCTGCTCCGGCATTCATCTGGTGTTGATCGCAGAAACTACGGGAAACTACCGATCAGAGCAGCCGGCCGCTAGAATCATCCACACAGCGACTGAATTCAACCTAGCTGACGAGCTAGTGTCGAAAATCCTGCCGCCGTCGGGAGAAAACCTCCCGGTCAGAGGGACTGCAGTGACATCAGGTTGATGCAGTGAGCGACCTCTCCCGGTTGCAGATCCTGGACAACGCGCACTGGCTGGTGCCGTGCGGCCTGGGCGACGAGGCGCGCCTGCAGTTCAAGAAGGTGTCCAAGGGCTGCGACGACCTGGTGCGCGAGATGCACAACCGATGGGTGGAGAGCTGCATCGCGGGGGACCTGGCCAAGCGCCTGGAACGCCCGCTCATGAACCGCAGCCCCTCGGCCCACGGCCTCCTCGAGGTCAACATCGACAGGTAGGGCATACACGGAGAGCGCTCATGAACCGCAGCCCCTCGGCCCACGGCCTCCTCGAGGTCAACATCGACAGGTAGGGCACACACGGAGAGCGCTCATGAACCGCAGCCCCTCGGCCCACGGCCTCCTCGAGGTCAACATCGACAGGTAGGGCACACACGGAGAGCGCTCATGAACCGCAGCCTCTCGGCCCACGGCCTCCTCGAGGTCAACATCGACAGGTAGGGCACACACGGAGAGCGCTCATGAACCGCAGCCCCTCGGCCCACGGCCTCCTCGAGGTCAACATCGACAGGTCGGGCATACACGGAGAGCGCTCATGAACCGCAGCCCCTCGGCCCACGGCCTCCTCGAGGTCAACATCGACAGGTAGGGCATACACGGAGAGCGCTCATGAACCGCAGCCCCTCGGCCCACGGCCTCCTCGAGGTCAACATCGACAGGTAGGGCATACACGGAGAGCGCTCATGAACCGCAGCCCCTCGGCCCACGGCCTCCTCGAGGTCAACATCGACAGGTAGGGCATACACGGAGAGCGCTCATGAACCGCAGCCCCTCGGCCCACGGCCTCCTCGAGGTCAACATCGACAGGTAGGGCATACACGGAGAGCGCTCATGAACCGCAGCCCCTCGGCCCACGGCCTCCTCGAGGTCAACATCGACAGGTAGGGCATACACGGAGAGCGCTCATGAACCGCAGCCCCTCGGCCCACGGCCTCCTCGAGGTCAACATCGACAGGTAGGGCACACACGGAGAGCGCTCATGAACCGCAGCCCCTCGGCCCACGGCCTCCTCGAGGTCAACATCGACAGGTCGGGCATACACGGAGAGCGCTCATGAACCGCAGCCCCTCGGCCCACGGCCTCCTCGAGGTCAACATCGACAGGTAGGGCATACACGGAGAGCGCTCATGAACCGCAGCCCCTCGGCCCACGGCCTCCTCGAGGTCAACATCGACAGGTAGGGCATACACGGAGAGCGCTCATGAACCGCAGCCCCTCGGCCCACGGCCTCCTCGAGGTCAACATCGACAGGTAGGGCATACACGGAGAGAGCTCATGAACCGCAGCCCCTCGGCCCACGGCCTCCTCGAGGTCAACATCGACAGGTAGGGCATACACGGAGAGCGCTCATGAACCGCAGCCCCTCGGCCCACGGCCTCCTCGAGGTCAACATCGACAGGCAGGGCATACACGGAGAGCGCTCATGAACCGCAGCCTCTCGGCCCACGGCCTCCTCGAGGTCAACATCGACAGGTAGGGCATACACGGAGAGCGCTCATGAACCGCAGCCCCTCGGCCCACGGCCTCCTCGAGGTTAACATCGACAGGTAGGGCATACACGGAGAGCGCTCATGAGCCGCAGCCCACGGCCTCCTCGAGGTCAACATCGACAGGTAGGGCACACACGGAGAGCGCTCATGAACCGCAGCCCCTCGGCCCACGGCCTCCTCGAGGTCAACATCGACAGGCAGGGCATACACGGAGAGCGCTCATGAACCGCAGCCCCTCGGCCCACGGCCTCCTCGAGGTCAACATCGACAGGCAGGGCATACACGGAGAGCGCTCATGAACCGCAGCCTCTCGGCCCACGGCCTCCTCGAGGTCAACATCGACAGGTAGGGCATACACGGAGAGCGCTCATGAACCGCAGCCCCTCGGCCCACGGCCTCCTCGAGGTCAACATCGACAGGTAGGGCATACACGGAGAGCGCTCATGAACCGCAGCCCCTCGGCCCACGGCCTCCTCGAGGTCAACATCGACAGGTAGGGCATACACGGAGAGCGCTCATGAACCGCAGCCCCTCGGCCCACGGCCTCCTCGAGGTCAACATCGACAGGTAGGGCATACACGGAGAGCGCTCATGAACCGCAGCCCCTCGGCCCACGGCCTCCTCGAGGTCAACATCGACAGGTAGGGCATACACGGAGAGCGCTCATGAATCGCAGCCCCTCGGCCCACGGCCTCCTCGAGGTCAACATCGACAGGTAGGGCACACACGGAGAGCGCTCATGAACCGCAGCCCCTCGGCCCACGGCCTCCTCGAGGTCAACATCGACAGGTAGGGCATACACGGAGAGCGCTCATGAACCGCAGCCCCTCGGCCCACGGCCTCCTCGAGGTCAACATCGACAGGTAGGGCATACACGGAGAGCGCTCATGCACCGCAGCCCCTCGGCCCACGGCCTCCTCGAGGTCAACATCGACAGGTAGGGCATACACGGAGAGCGCTCATGAACCGCAGCCCCTCGGCCCACGGCCTCCTCGAGGTCAACATCGACAGGTAGGGCATACACGGAGAGCGCTCATGCACCGCAGCCCCTCGGCCCACGGCCTCCTCGAGGTCAACATCGACAGGTAGGGCATACACGGAGAGCGCTCATGAACCGTAGCCCCTCGGCCCACGGCCTCCTCGAGGTCAACATCGACAGGTAGGGCATACACGGAGAGCGCTCATGAACCGCAGCCCCTCGGCCCACGGCCTCCTCGAGGTCAACATCGACAGGTAGGGCATACACGGAGAGCGCTCATGCACCGCAGCCCCTCGGCCCACGGCCTCCTCGAGGTCAACATCGACAGGTAGGGCATACACGGAGAGCGCTCATGAACCGGAGCCCCTCGGCCCACGGCCTTCTCGAGGTCAACATCGACAGGTAGGGCATACACGGAGAGCGCTCATGAACCGCAGCCCCTCGGCCCACGGCCTCCTCGAGGTCAACATCGACAGGTAGGGCATACACGGAGAGCGCTCATGAACCGCAGCCCCTCGGCCCACGGCCTCCTCGAGGTCAACATCGACTAGGTAGGGCATACACGGAGAGCGCTCATGAACCGCAGCCCCTCGGCCCACGGCCTCCTCGAGGTCAACATCGACAGGTAGGGCATACACGGAGAGCGCTCATGAACCGCAGCCCCTCGGCCCACGGCCTCCTCGAGGTCAACATCGACAGGTAGGGCATACACGGAGAGCGCTCATGAACCGCAGCCCCTCGGCCCACGGCCTCCTCGAGGTCAACATCGACAGGTAGGGCATACACGGAGAGCGCTCATGAACCGCAGCCCCTCGGCCCACGGCCTCCTCGAGGTCAACATCGACAGGTAGGGCATACACGGAGAGCGCTCATGCACCGCAGCCCCTCGGCCCACGGCCTCCTCGAGGTCAACATCGACAGGTAGGGCATACACGGAGAGCGCTCATGAACCGCAGCCCCTCGGCCCACGGCCTCCTCGAGGTCAACATCGACAGGTAGGGCATACACGGAGAGCGCTCATGAACCGCAGCCCCTCGGCCCACGGCCTCCTCGAGGTCAACATCGACAGGTAGGGCATACACGGAGAGCGCTCATGAACCGCAGCCCCTCGGCCCACGGCCTCCTTTCTGGTCTCCGTTGATCGGTGTTATCCCCCCCACCATTCGCGTGTCACCTGCCGCCCTCTTATTGGTTGCTTATGCTGCTAATCGGATCACGCACCCCTCCTATGTAATGCGGCACTCTAGGCTCTCGGCAACAATAGAGCCCCGAAGAAGGCCACATGATGGCCGAAGCGTTAGTTCGATTGAGACGCGGCGCTTCCCAAACAGTCAAGGTATCATCCGGTCGTATTTTTTGTTACCACTCAGACGATCAATAAAACATATGCCAAATATTGACTAATCGGTTCCCTATCATAAAACTAGTGTCGTAATTTTCATCACATGCTCTGTAGTTCATTGCCATTGATACGAGTATTTTACTCTTTTGCTATTATATGGCGTGGGTGTGTTAACAGGAGAGGTAATTTTAACGCTGAATGTATGTGTGCACTTAAATTTTTTGGATACATAGCAAGCAATTATTTTTAAAAAATAGGAATTGGATTATGCTCAATTTGTAACCAGGTGCAGAATGTCAAAGGCGATGATCCTCAAAATTTTAAAAGAAATACAACAGCTTGTGTACTTAATTGCCACTCCACAAAAGCAATAAACTATGCAGTTTTTGATACTTGCTAGAGAACTAATCCATCTTGTGGTCGTACGCCTTATTTACCAAGGCAGCGGGTTCTCATGCCGTTTGAGCTGTGGACATTTGGTGCACTGGCACGGTGGGAACTTGTATGTACCACCCTACCAGCGACTTCTTACTTTGTCCAGACCTTGTTTGCCATCCCGCAAAACGGTATCTTAAGGCGGACCTGCGAACTTATGGGAGAAGCAGAACAAGCATCTGCTCGTGTTTACGGCTACCTACGGCATTCGACTGATTAAAAGCAGTCGTGTGCTGGGGCCTTCTTCAAATCCAAATTTTCAGCTTGCTTCAGTTCGTTATTTTATACAATTGCCGTCTGAAAGTATTTCTTGCATCACCAGTAAACTTTTAGAGCTTCATTTTAGGTGTAGTTAATGTGCACGTTATCGATACAGTGTTATTTTTTGCATATGTTATGATTTTGGTGTTAGGAAAGAAATCATGTTGATTTTTTGTAAAACAATATTCATTTCGTTTTCAGATATATTTTAAATTTGGAGGAAGAGATTCGGTACTGGAGATTACTGAAGATGCCCATCCCAAGGAACGTCGCCAAGTTGGCGGGCAAATTGAAAGAAATCCGATGCTTGTACGAAAGCGTGTTGTCTGTCGTAATGGATTTCAATCGAATAATTACTGGTAAGTACAGGAAATGTCACATGCGATGGACACGAACGTGAGGAGTGTCCACTCGCAGCTCAAATCAGCCAAAGACAACTTAGCAATTTTCATCAAATACTCTTGTAGAAATTAGATAAGAACGGTGGCAATTAAATGGTTAAATCATCCAATGAAATCTTTCAATTTAGTTAGTCTTGTTAATTAAGTATAAGTTTTGTTTTCTAAAATTAATTTAGAGAACTTTCTTTACTTAAAAGTCTATCAAGAGCACCTTCAAAAGCTTCCCTAACGATTGAAACAGTCCATTTGTTACGAGAAGATGTATTAGAAGGAAAATTAAAATCATTGTTTTACATATTTATTTGATGAATTATAAAGTATGGTGAGGAAATAATCCCTGAATCGTGATTGGTTCATATTTAAAACATAATATATAACTATTTAATACTTGGAATGTGGAAGATGATCTCGTAGTCCATTCCTTATGACTGCATGATATTTATTTACGTGTTTACGTAACTGAATGATACTCATTTACGCCTCTGCAGTTTTCCAGACGAAGTTCACAAGGCTTCTTTGTTATTGCTTTGCAGCGTTATCCTCAGAAGAACGAGTTCTGTTTAAAGAATTAATTAAACAGTGCAACAAGAAAATCAACCCAGGGCTCTCGAAGCTGCTTTGGAATACGGACGTCGCGGACGCCTACATCGGGGACTGCTTGGCCCACACCACTGAGGTGACTCGCTTTTGTTATGCCCTTGGAGCAGTGTTGCCAAATGCCGAAAGTGGGAATGAGGAAAAGGAAACGTGAAAATGCGGAATATTTCGCATGAACCCTCCAAGGAAAGCTATTACTCAATTTTTCTTTAAATTTCAGCTCTCTCGGCTGGGCAATTATTTTTGCCTTCTTCCTTGGTGGTGTACAAGATGAAGTACATTCCTGATCATCACTGAATAAAGCCATATCTATATATAATACATAATATATTGTATTAATAATATATTAATACATAATATATATTATCGTTATCCACACGTGATATGAAACTGTAATAAAAGTACAGTTGTACAACTTCACATGTGATAGAAGTTCAGTTGCTTAGAAGCACGTAAAATAGAAAAGGAAAAGGACAATTGCTTATTCTTAATCATAGTCGTGGGTACGTGTTGAGGCTTTTAGGCGGATAGGATGTCTGCACTGTGATTGGACCATTGGAGAGTTGGTGGGGTATCTTCGACAACCAACCACACAGTGTGCGAAACAAATCGTCACGGGCGAGGCGGGGCGTGACATGGCGTGACGTGGCGTGACGTGGCGTGACGTGGCGTGACGTGGCGTGACGTGGCATGGCGTCAGCCCCGCTGACGCGCGCCTGAATGCACGAGGCAGTGCTCCATGCGTAGAGGCACAGGGGAAACAATATTTATTATTTTTTTAAGTGGGACGCGCGAAATTTATGTTTGTGCTCCCATAACACATTAGTTCACCATGGAACTCCCATAATTGGCGGGAAGAGCACTAAGAGCGCCCAGCTGAGCTAAAGGCACAGCAACTTTCACCGCGCCGGGAAAATGTGGTAACAATCTCAAAAAGGCGGAAGAAAAAGCGGAAAATGCGGAATCTGTCAACGCTGCCTTGGACACATTTCTCGCTGTGTACTATATTTACATAAAATTATGTTAATATGATTAATATCTCTGTAAAGACGCATCACTTTAATAATAGGTCTCTTGTCTTTCTTTTCAACTGCTACCGTTGCTCTTGCAGTGGTTTTACTTTTCGTTTACAATATTTTTACTAGGAATTTCGAAAGCTCCTGTGCTAACCATCAGGACCAGGTAATTGCTGTACCTTAATGCAAAACCCTTCGATGTGGTAGCACAAATCGTTTTGAAATAATAGAGATAAAAATAGTGACATTATTATCAGACAAGATTGTTACGTCTTGAATTGTGAATTATGAGGTGATAGGATGATGACGAGGGTTGAAGGGACAATCACAAATACGACCATGCCTACGCAGGACTCGAACCTGCAGACTCCTCGGCGCAGACGACAGCTGCCGCAACAACGGGGACCGGTCTTTCATACTTTGTATTATTTTTTATTTTAAATAACGTTATCTGCCTACCACCACTTGTTGAATCTCTAGTTGCACGTCTTTTCCACAATCCCTTTCGAATGTAACCTCATCTATTCGGTGCAAAACATTAGTAGAAGTAGCTTTCACGGCGACACAAACGTCTCTACTCACACAATGGCAATTGGACATTACCAGCAGTGTTTAACGAAAAACAAAACAATTAACCTAATCTTCGTCTGTTAATTCGGGATGTGGTTCCTGAAACTATTCTATTGCTATCAATATTCAATAAGGGAATAAGAACTACAATTCTTAGAATTGTTTAAAGTATAGTAAAAAATACTTTTTCTTTATCAAAGATTTCCTGATTAACTGTTTCGTGTTTTGTATTCACATGTTTGTTTATACAACTCGTCCTTGTTATACGACCAATTGAATCTATTTTCTCTATATTTCTGCTATTTTACAGCTTCAAGAATTCGTGGATGATTTCAAAGACAGCAATTTGCAAGTGGCCAAAATCTGCGAAAAGATTTGCGACACGCCCATGGTGGAGCTGGACACATCGGAGCCATACACCGTGGAAGGTCTGCAGCAGGCGCTGGAAATGCACAGGTAGGGGGCAGAGGGTTAGAGGTCGCGAGGTCCAGTGATCTCAACATTGTAGCTGAATGCACAACCGCAATGCTTTGAAGTACTGAAAATCGTGACGGTCGTTTTCCGTTGGGTTGGCTGCGATGAAAACCTCTAAACTTTCTTACGGGTTAAATGCGTCTTGTGCGTATTATTCGGTTGTAAAGAACGCAAACAAACTGTAAACTACATGTGAACGCTACTGTAATTGCTATAAAAATAGATGAGATATTATTTGGTTGTCATTACTTCAATAATATTTTTTTAGGTTTCCGTCGACTATTATTTGCTGTAAGTCAATCTAACGAAATTATTAAACATGTGGTACTCAAACCCTGAACCCTTTCCTTGTGTAATGTTAAAAAAGTCTCCATGAAATGAAAGACTGAATTTTGTTTAAGTATTGTAAATAAATTGCAATTTCAAAGAATTAAATATTGGTTACATCTAACATTTTATTAAATTTTAGTGAAAATAAAAGAGAATAAATGTTTAAAATTGGAATGAGACGCTAATTCCTGCTATTGGGTTCTGAGATAACCAGGACAGAAAAGACGTTTATCGTCATGGCGGACCGTCACGATTTTTGAGTACAGAGTGATTCCTCCAGTCTTCACTGGAGCCCAATAGTTAGGTCTAAAGATAGTAGGTCTAATGACAGAAAGTCTAATTTTTAAAGTCTAATGTCAGAAGGTTTATGAAAACACGCCTAATGAAAATTTGGTCTAATTTTTAAAAATGTCTAATAATATTTGGAGTAATTGTCAAAAATATCTAATAAACTTCGGTATATCGGAAACGAATGTCTTATCTATTATTCTGTAACAGAAATATGCAACAAAATGTGGATCACATATCATTACGTCAGTATGTTATTGTCTGAAATGAAATCACAATAGGAACGATACACTTTAATTCAGGAAGTACGTAATGTTCTTGAATTGATAAAGTAGCTTATAGTAGCTCAAAGACTGAAGGTGTAAGTCGGTATTATCACGATCTTTATAATTTTGGAAATTTGCTACCATTTGAAAATTTTGAAAATTTAATTGACATTGTTAAAATAAAGAATTTTGGTTTTCAGGCGTTTAAAAATGAATTAGAAACTCCTATTACACCTTGTATATCTGTTAGACCTTCGGTATCTACGCCTATTAGACTTTATTAATCGAACCTTCTAATTGTAGACCTCTTTTGTTATTAGACCCTCTGTCGCGTTGACCGTATGTCGCATTAGACCTGGTTCGCAATAGACGGCCTGTTCATTAGACCTAACGAGTATTAAGGCCCATTCACATTGCAGACATAAACATAAGCATAGCGTTAACATAAAAGTTAGGACAACGTTTTTAAGCGGACTCATTCACAATGCACTCGCATAAGCATAACGCATAAGACGTTAACTTAAAAGCTTGCAAGCTTCAAGCTTCTGTGCTTATGCTTATGTCAGAAATAAGAAATGAGCCAATCACAGTACGTTTAACCCGAAATCGAGTATCGAAATCGAGAGATCCAAATTACTTGGTTGATTTTCGACGGTTTTCTGCATTGTTTTGTAGCGTACGATCTTTTTGTAGTTGAGTTTAGTTGTTATATTCATAGTAGTACCATTTAGTTTGAATTTTTATTAAAATTAAAATACCTAACCTAACCCAACTCATGGCCGCAAGGCCGAGACGCCGCTGGTATAGGCCTTGGCTCGTAAAGAGCTGTTGTGCCACAGTACATATGTTTCACAAAATTTCAATATGTATATAAAATATAGATTCTCACATCCAACCAATAGGAACTAGAATGTCCCACAGAAAATAGAAAATCTTTGATTACGCTTATGTTAAGTCTGTGCGTTGCGCTAAGTTTAAGTCTGTGCGTTGCGCTTATATTTACGTCTGCATTGTGAATGGGCCTTTAGACCTTTTGTCCGTGGACCTAAAGACCTGAAACCCTTTTCAGACGGTTCCGCTCTCCACAGCGCACGTAGATTTTGCTCTTCTTCTCACATCAGTTGTACTGCTCAGTTATACAGAGTGTTCGGGGAGGAAACGTGGAAAATACGAAAGCAGGCTCTTAAGACAATTTTAAGCATATTTTGTCCAACAAATTTTCACTAAAATATTTTGTTATCTTGGATACTCTGAATGGCTGAGCCATATTAAGCACTCAAAAGTTGGTTTGGAAAGCTGTTTTCAAGGCAAAAATTTGCATTATAGAAGCATAGAAACACTCCAGAAACATGCAAATTGTTTGTTATTTACAAAAGAAAGAAATTTAATTTTTCTATCTGTTCAGAAAGAAGAAGAAGAGAAGAAATAAAAAATCAGTAGAGTTGTGTAAATTGGGTACTTTATTCTGTTTTTTCTCTCTCTGAACAAAGATATTCATTTCTTTTGGAAATAATAAACAATTTATATGTTTAATGGTATAAATGTTTTTTTCAGTATGTTAGGTAATCGAGAGAAAATTACAAATCAAATTGAGACATAAAACTTGTGTGAAGTCACGTTATCACTGTGTATTTATAAAAGAGAAGATCTAATGTAATTGTATTTTATTTTCAGAGAGCAGGTGTTAGATAAATTAATTTGCTACGTCCAAGATATTCTGAACTGCTTACTTTTAGTGTACGAAGGATTTGAAGAACACATGGGAAGTGTAAGTAATACTTCACAGTAAGTATTCCACAACTCTAAGGGCAGTAGTTATGGTTAAGGATGTGTGAATGTATTACCACGAGTAACAATCTTAACTCGTGTTACCTGTCTTTCCATTTCGTATTGAATGAGCCATCTTCACTTAGTTATTGTAAGGAAACATTTTAAGGGGAGCCAGAATTATGAAAATATAAATTTTCACTTTTTTAAATCATTAATTACTTTATAGTTTTCTGTGTTAAATAAGTCAAGTTTCATCTTCATTTGTCATCTCTTTTTTAATTTTTAAAGTTCATGTAGCATGGAAGTGGGCGTGGCCGTTTTGATACATCGTGGGTGTTTCTTGAATGTCGTGGATGTTACTTTTCTGCTTTCGTTGTGAGAAATAGTTAATGGTTTGCTTTCTAGTGTTGGAGACACTGCTTCTGGTAACAATTGAGGGTGGAATAACAATTGTGTGGAGTAACAATTGGGTCAAAATATCGGTGTTTGTGTTTGCCCAGCATATGGACCAGGAATGCACTGAAAACATTAGGAATCATTTCCCATAAGTATAAAATTTTCATCTTTAGGGAACATTTTCTCAATCACTACTAATAGGAGGATGCTCAAATTTTAACAGATCATGTAGCACACCAGTGTATATACTTTAACGGGCTGGATTCATAAAATGTTAAATACTTTAGACAATATTATTATAAATGTGAAGATTTTTAATTACAAAACTGTTTACAATGGACAAAAATTTATATTTTAAAAAACGAGTAATATTTTTTTAAACACCTTCGTTAAAGTATTTATAACTAACGAATCTACACACAAAAAATTTCAAGCCTTTAAATTAAATAGTTTCTGAAAAAATGTTCCTTACATTAACATTGGCGAGATAGGCCATGCCGGCTCCCCTTAAATGCAGTGCTGCGCCGCACAGGACTTTCTCTTTAATAAAAAAAGAATCAGCATGTTAAACATTTTGGATTTTTATTTGAATCTCCGAACAAAACCCTAGTAGAATACTTATCAGTAGGAAGCGGATATCTATGATTTTGCATATTTTTCTCAATTGCTTCAAGGCATAACTAAGAGGAATTTCTTGACATTTGGTTATAATTGGATGCTTCGTAGATTACTTTGTTAGTGCATATTTGTGCATATTTTATCGATTTTTCCTGTTGGGGCATACTAGTGTAATTAGTGGAGCATATTTAATTAAAATAGAAAAAACGTTTCGTGTTTTCATAGCATCTTTTTGTGAGCGTTCATTGTTAGCAAAGCTGGTCACAATTTTCTTTTTGTTTCTTTTCTATAGATGATAAAATACTTGTGCAAATGAAGGATATTTCTTAACATATTTTTAAAACCATGCAGAAAAAGTGAAAGAAGGCCTACAATGTAGATACTTCACTAAGGTGCATATTTAGTTCAATTATTTCTCCCGAGAAGTAAGTTAGGTTACATTATGTTTGCATAAAAATATTTTTTTTATTCCAAGGATGCTTCTCCTGAATTTCACCAAGAAAGGTTTATACTGAAAATGAGATATTGTTAATTTTAATTGCATATTAAAGTGCATATTTCAGAATTTTTAAGTCATAAATGCATAATAAAGTGCATATTTCTCCATGTTTAGGTCATAAACGCATATTTTAAAAAACATATTTCAGATTTTTTGGGACATAAAAGTCTGCTCCCTACTTATCAGTTTTAATGTTCACTTTTGCCTTGCTCCTTTTACGTAGGAAAGAGAGAAGACGTGCAAGCGTCACGTTGACGGGTGCACGGTGACTCGCGCGTCCACCTGATTGGTTGAGGCGGACAGAGCGTGTTCTGACGCAGCGCGTCTGTCCGAAGGGAGCGCGGGTTCGAGTCCCGTGGGCATGTCCTTCATGTATGCGTGTTGTCGCGGAAGGGTTTGTGAGTGTGCTGACCAGACACCGAGGATACCGCAAGTGTGTCTAGTGTATAATGTGTCCCCCATGAGGAACATAGTGGGTAGATAGTCGAAATGGACGTCCTGTAAAGCTGGAAAGAGGCCCAGGAAGAAGGAAAAAAAAATCGCTGACCCCCGAATTCCTTTGGTTCCTTGGGTGAGGGGCGCGGTTGATTGTGATTTCGTGATTCCGGGCCCGTCAACCAAAAGGGTCATTAGTCCCGAACGTGTAGTGCATGTTTTGCTCTGGGGGTGGTGGTGGCGGCGGTCTTCTCCCCGCTGGATGGCGACATCTGGCACCGACTGTCGGCTAGGGAGGTTTTCCCCACACCAGATATTTTCCATCGGCTGGGCACCTCCCCAGCCGAGAGACCTGGAGAGGTGGCTCAGAGTATCAACTGTCATTGCAGTTCCTCTGATCGGGAGGTCCTAGGACTCTGCTCCCCACGACAGCAGGATTTTCGACACTAGCGTGTCAGCTAGGTCGAATTCAGTCGCTGTCTGGAGGAGAATTCTAGCGGCCGGCTGCTCTGATCGGTAGTTTTCCGTGGTTTCTCCCATCAACACCAGACGAATGCCGAAGCAGTACCCTAACAAACGGGCCACGGACCGCGCGCGATCTTTCCTTCCTCTTCCTTGTCCTATCCTCTCCTCTTACACACACACACTCTTACACTAACATGCACTACACTACCACACATGCCGGGAGACCGGTCGGGAGCTTACAGCTTGTCCCGGCTGGGCGGTGCCCCGCTGGTGGGAGATACCTGGTAGAGGGGAACCCACCCTTTCCCCGCTAGAAACCCCGCTTGTCGACGGTAGATCGACGCCAGATCTCGCCATCCAGCGGGGAAAAGATCATCGCCACCTCCCGAGAAAAACACACGCACTACACTTACGGGAATAATGACCAAAGTAGTTGACGCGCCCGGAAACACGAATCAATCAATCAAACCTAGCCCCCGCCCGGTCTCCCGGCGTGTGCGGTCGTGCAGTGCGCGTTGCGGCGCGGCGTTGCAGATGGGGCGGCACTGGACCAACTACGTGCTGCGCATGGACTCGATGCTGGAGGAGGCGCTGGCCATCTGCATCCGCAGCTCGCTCACCAACCTGCTCGAGGTGCTGCACGGCGACGGCACGGCCGGGCCCAGCCCCGTCATCAGCATCTACGTCACGCTCGTCGGCAACCGGGTCAGCACGCACGACAGGGAACGGAACATTCCCTTCACAGATTTACACACTCTCTTTCAAATCCTCCTCAGTATGTAACTTGCCTAGTCACAGAAAGATAATTTCTCAAAGTTTTGAGTAAAATCTCCTAGTAAAAGTTCAAGAAGATCCAAAAAGATTTCGGACAGTCATAAAATTAACAACTTTCATTACGGCGACGTTTCGAATGTGTGATGTACATGTCGCCGTAATAAAAGTTTTATTTATTTAATTTTATGACTGTCCGAAATCTTTTTGGATCTTCTTGAACTTTTACACAATCTAAGTAACAGCCTTACAAAAGAATTTCAAAATCTCCTAGTGTTTAACTTAATATACGTACATTTGGAATTCATTTTTAAATTACATCCCTAACTTGAAATTGATAAGTTTAAACATACAAATGCTGTGACAGCATTCCTGCTCCACCAACTCTTTCCCCCCTCGCTTTCATTCCTGTTTTGTATGTGAGAAAACTTTCACTCAAATTGCGTACGTATTTCTCATTGAATGATCTCCTTTTATTATGCACTAATGTAATAAAAATTTGAGAGTGGTTAGGCGGAAGAGCAGGCTAAATGGCCTGAGCCTTGCCACAAATAAAGACATTTATTTATTTATTTAAAAAAATAATACGGGAAAGTCCAGGGCCCTGCAACTCTCCATCAAAACCGGGGACAAACACCAAAGGTGCTACTACAGGAGGTGCTAGTGTTGCCGGATACAGACTCGCCAACATCCGCACCTAAAAATTGGCTAAATTGTGAGAAATACGAAAAGTGTCTTCTAAATGTTCAATTATTCGTAATATATACATATAAGAAACCGCTGAATAAAGCGCGAACATGGACGCTTTCTTTTGTAGCACGACGCGCCTGCTTGAGCGCAATGCGAACCTACGTAGCAGCCACATACGTCTGCAGCAGTTCGTATTTTAGTTCCTGTAAGAAGGTGCTACAGGAGAGTGCGCCACTATAATGGTCTCCACCATCTTATATGGAAGTTGAAGGGCCCTGGGAATGACTGTGCCATTCTGTTGCACTACTAGTTTTTTTCCAGATCTTACATTATTTTAATTTCAATTGCAACAATCGCGTCTAACCTTCATCATCAAACATGAAGATTCATTATGATCCAGTTTCATTTTTCAATTTCCCTATACGTACCTATATACTGAGAATAGGGAAAGTTATGTAATGCTGCGCGAAAAAACTGCGGATTGTCGACAGACAAAAATCATTGCCGGGCCCTGATAACAAAAAAGTGGATAAAATCAGTTGCTTAGTTTAGCTGTACTGCGGTTCCTCTACCTTTGCCTTCACGACGGAATATATCACGATATTTCGCGACTTTCTCAGTCGTGCCGCCAGATATCGCATGATCGCGACCGTATCAAGCAGTGATTGCGATCATATGACTTATAGCAGCACGACCAGGAAAGACGCGAAATGCCGTGTAATATTCCATCGTGGCCGTAGGGGCTTGAGGGGCAGAGTTAGAAAAGCCGCACACGAGAGAAAGCTTTAGTTCATACAATTCATCACGTAATAGATTCAACCAAACGATATAGTATATTTTCGTTGAACAAAGTGCTTAGTCAAGTTCACGAAACTGATATTCTGTTCGACACACTAATGCACGCATAGTAATGTTCACTAAACAGGTCGTACCCCATGACGAATGGCATCTGGTGGAGAAAACAAAAAAAAATTTACTAAAGACATTGCAGTGACAATAAGTAAACGAAACGTGAAAGGGAATACTTTCTTTCTGTCCCTCCAAGCAGATAGCAACTGGGGTTCCGCACTGGGCACCCATCCTACGGCCCCCTGGACACACACTTCCTTAACCTCCTTTACCTGACAAGCCCCAGCCAAGCAGACAAGTTACGGACGCAGGCTACTAGCTTTAGCCCGTCGACGGTAATTCTACCGTTAGCTTAGAGAATTATTGAAAATCACTAAAATACTAAATACGCCATTTATATAGCGTGTAATACTATATATAACGTTGAATTTTCACACTTCAGACGGGTTCTATTACCATTTGCATTGGTCAGGCTACTCAGAAAGTGCGCTTACTAAACAGTATTTACTAACAATGCTTACTAAACAGTGTTTAGTAAGCGTGACGACATGGAACGTAGATCTCACCAAATGATTATATTTACGAAACAAGAATGATATGAACAATTATGAATTGTTTGATTTACTAAACGAAAGTAAATCATGTTTATTTAATCTAAGTACAGGAATAATTATGTATTTACTATACGATCGTTTACTAAACATATTTAGTACATTCTACTACAACAAATATCTCAGTGTAGTATAAGCAGTATAAATTTAATTTCATTATTTGTGCACATCTTCTAAATTTCAGTGGGAAATATAGTTATTCAAATTATCGTTTTCCATATCGTCGCGGCAAAAAGTATTATTCTTTCATGAAGAACAAGATGAGGGTTAAGAGCACAAATTTATAGCCAATTTACCTTTGAAAATAGATGTTATTACACATAGGAACCAATATTTTTTCAACAAAACTTGAAAAAAAAAACGCTCCTTTTTTCTGTATTCAAATTTCGACTAGAATATGGTTTAGGATAGAGATCACAGAATTATAAAAACGTGCACAACTTTCACTTGTCCCCACAGCTCGTCACACGCAGTTTGTAACTGCTTTTGACGCAAATGAATGTTGCAGATCGCGTTCGAGCCGACGCTGATGGTGATCGCGGACGTGATCACCAACGTGCTACCCAACTGCATCAACTGCCTGCGCGTCATCTCGCGCCTGCCCGAGAAGTTCCACGTGCCCTCGGACGGCCGCCAGCCCTACCACGTCATCCTGCACGACGACGAGGAGTGCAAGCGCCTCCAGGGCCTCCTCGTCAAAGGTTGCCTTACAATAATAATAATGATGATAACAATAATTATAATAATAAAAAATGTTAAAGAAATCATGGACAGACAAACCACTCCACGGACAATATTTGAAACGAATGGACAAGGTGCAGATCAATAAAGATCAATCATTTACGTGGCTTAAAAGGGGAAGAATGAAACCAGAATCGGAAGCACTTGTAATAGCTGCCCAAGATCAGGCCTTGAGAACACGACATTATGATAAAGCGGTTCTCAAAATTTCCCAAGATGATAAATGCTACATTTGCCAGGAGCAAGTAGAAACCATTGATCATATTGTCTCAGCTTGTCCAATCCTAGCAAAGACCGAATACCTGAAAAGACATGACAGGGTGTGTAGCTACCTCCACTGGCAGATCTGTACCGCCCTCAAAGTTCCGAACACATGCCCCAAGTGGTACGAAAACTCACCAAAAACGGTGACGTCTGTTGGATTGTGTACGATATTGTATGACCAACAAATTCAAACGGATCGCACGATAGCAGCAAACAAACCGAATATAGTCATCCGGGATTTGGAGAAAAAATCGTGTCTACTTGTGATGTTGCTATGCGTTGTGATCAAAATGTCGTAATGCCTCCTTGGCAGAGAAACGTCTTAAATACAAGTTTGGAAATCGAGGTCAGCCGAATGTGGGGAGTCAAAGCACAGGTCGTCCCGATAGTTATCGGAGCTCTGGGATTTATTCCGCAAAATTTGTGTAAGAACTTGTCTAAACTCTCAGGATATTCAGGAGACTGGGAAGTGTAAGAAATCGCCTACATTTTGCACAAAGTATTGTAGAGGCACCGACAGTCTCTAGATCTGTTCCTTAGGTAGCTGGATGCAATCTGGATTAGATTTTATATTTAGCCGACACATGACATTTTTAGTCGTGATATTGAGGAATAGTAATAATAATAATAATATAATAACAATAACAACAACAACGTCTTTACTTCTGGCGGGGCTCAGGCTGTAAAGCTAGCTCTTCCGCCTAACCACTTAAATATTTACATTTACATAATCATAATTGAGGCGCTAAGGTGGAAACAATGGTAGCTGACATTTCACGTTACTTACGGAAGTGCAATGATCGTATTTGCTAAGGGAAATGTGCTGCACACAACCAATACAACATAAAGTATGAACGTATTTTCATTGTCAATTTTGTGGACTCTACAGCTAACATGCTATGAAGAGAGCCCACGTTTCTAACAGTTGCTTCTTTTAGTTACCTCTTACAAGCGCATTCCTTCAGTTTCTTCAGAAAGATCAGCCGATTGATTAGTGATACCGAGCGCGTCAACTACTTAGGGCATTAGTCCCGTAAGTGTAGTGCGTGTTTTTCATCGGGAGGTGGCGGCGATCTTTTCCCTGCTGGATGGCGAGATCCGGTGCCGACCTATTGTCGACTAGCGGGATTTTCCCCTCAACCATGTATCTCCCACCAGCGGGGCACCGCCCCACCCGAGACAAGCTGAAAGCTCTCCACTGATCTCCTGGCATGTGTGGTAGTGTAGTTCATTAAAGTGTAAGTGTAAATGTAAAGTTTTATCCAGCATACGGAAATAAACTATTGAGTCACTGAGCATATTGCATTTATAGAACAGGTACTGTTATGTATACAGTGCTTGATTTATAAAATTTTAGGCACCGAAACGTGCCCCAAATTAATTATGAATTTAATAGAAAAAGTTATATATTTACAATATAATTTAAGAATATATTCCAAAGGTACCAGAACGCCGTTCCTTCACCTTCCGCCACATATCAAGCCCTGTTGATATTTATACATAGTCAGTACAACATTTGGGTATAATAATCGTGAGCACAATTTGTATCATCAAAAAAAATGTTTGATCAGGTATTCCAAACACTGGTTTACAGCGTCAAAAGAATTTTTAGTATCGAATGCAAATATTTAATAGTTTTAACAGTGAAACCTCTACTAACAGACTGTGTAAATCTCGCGACAATCAGAGACAGATGTGGAATGAAGGGGGATCTGAGAGAAGACCTAGGAACGAACACAACGGCGACTGGCAGGACGTTAAAATTCCTGAAAGAAGCAAATCTGTTTCATAAAATTTGAATTGTAACTGTAAACTGTGCTTGTATATGTGACATTTGATAATAAACAGTAAAAAGGCTAAAGGCCTTAGTTGCCAAGCCTTCAAACATTAAAAAAATATTGAATAAATATTAATAATATTTAAATATTAAATTATTTAATAAACATATATTATTTAATTTTTCTTCTAGAGCTTGAGTTTATGGTCCAACAAGTACAGTTTCTTCAGTAAGATCAGCCGATTGATGAGTGATTCCGAACTCGTCAACTGGTAAGGTCATTAGTCCCGTAAGTGTAGTGCGTGTTTTTCATCGGGAGGGGGCGGGGATCTTCCCCGGCTGGATTGCGAGATATGGCGCCGGCCTACCGTGAACTAGCGAGATTTTCCCCAAGCAGGTATCTCCCACCAGCGGGGCACCGCCCCAGCCGAGACAAGCTCTAAGCTCCAGACCGGTCTCCCGGCATGCGTGGTAGTGTAGTTCATTAAAGTGTTCACAGCGTCAAAAGAATTTTTAGTGTCGAATGCAATTATTTAACAAACACAGATTATTTAATTTTTCCTCTAGAGCTCGAGTTTATGGTGCAACAAGTGCACCTGTACCTGAAGATCTGGGAGCCCTTTCGCGACATCTGGGAAGTGAATAAGGACATGTTTATAAGCCGATACGAAAAACTCAAGCCGTCTGTCACTTCTTTTGATTCCGACATTGCCAGGTGAGTTCCTGGACTCTCTTCACTTGCAGTCACACTCAGTCTGTACCACTGGTCGCTAAACGTACAGAGCTCGTGACCATTTTCAATGCTACTGTGAGCTACCAAGAAACCAAGGCGTTTTTTTTTCAAATCTTAACATTTGTTTATTGTTTATAAACATACGAGGGTTGGGACATAAGTCATGACAATTTTTGGGTGAGACTACGAGAACGGGTGGAAAATGTAAAATGTACACATGAAAGGGTAGAGTATGAACTAAGTGCATGGACATTTAACGACACACCAAAATTGTCGTTCTCGTATTTATTAAAGAATTTGAATTGACAGTACTGGTTTTATGTTCCAGAGCAGTTTAGCATACACGAGTTCACGACATTCCAAAAACATTACATACCTGTTCTAAAGGCCTAGTTCAGCAGATGCTCGATTACCGCACATGCTACGTCTGTCCGCACACTCGCAAGTCGCCACGTGTGTTGCTGGTCACTGGTTGCTACTCGTCATCGCAGAAATTCTAGTGACCATCTCGCGACTGTCCAGTAGGGAAGGGAATTATTCCCAACTTCCATAAATTTCCTGTGACATTCTCGATCATTTCTCGCATGGAGAACGGATGTCTTGAAGAACGAACGCTCTTGGAAACACGTTACATTCATCTCGCACAGCGGTAGTTGGACAATCGATTTCACGTTGCTTTCTGTACTAATAGAGACACTCACGGAGACCTTTGTGAATGTGAACACACCTTACTGCAGCATTTCTCTCCCGCTACAAATAAAATTATGCGCTTCGATAACATTTCTTTTTGAAAAAAAAGTTGCCATGACTTCTTCCCCAACACTCATACATTTCTATTAAATATGAAACAAATTTGAATACAAATGTGTACACGAAAAATAAATTGAAATGAAATTGCACCTTACAAAAAATTGAAATATAATTACTAACATGTTATAAGTGTAAGAACAGATTTTTCGTCAGACTTGTTAATGAGAAGGATGGTACTCTTTTTTGTCAATAACAAGTTTTTTTTATGTTGCGAGAGTAGGTCGTGACTCTCATTTGAATTCAGTTCTTGAAATGTTCGTCAGTGAGTCTGTTTCTGTACTTGTTTGAGCTCTGTAGTTGGTGGACCGTGATCAAGACCACGATCTACCAAAAAGTGCCACGCGAGGCACTGTAGCCCGCGATAGACAGTTTGGCAATCACTGATCTATACAAATAGGTTTCAATGAACATTTCACTACTTAAAAACTAGAATAGTGTTAAATCCATTTCTTGTAAAATGCAAAGATATAATGAAACACTGTATTCCAATTCTTGGGAATTCATCGTTATATTTTAATTGTTTTTAAAATACTTAAAAGTTTAATGATATTTGTAATGTATGATATACATGAAATGTATATCATACATTATATCTTTAAGGTATGATATGCATGAAAGTGTTTGAAAGAAACGTTTAGGTTTCAAAACATAATTTTGTGGGATTCGTGATTCAAAATAAATTATACAAGTAAAATATTTTGGTTACATTAATTCCTTTGATTATACATAAAATATGCGCAATTTTGTATACATGTTGAAGCAAAAAACTTACTTTTCTGCAGGTACACAGAAGTGGCAAACAACGTGAGAATGCAGGAATCGATCACTTTTGTTCATTTTCTTTTGGTGAACGCAAATGTATTGAAGGATATAATTATTGACCACTGTTTACTGTGGCAGAACAAACTATTCGAGTTGCTGTCTCGATTATTTGTAACAAAATTAGATGACATTTACAAGTACATCGCAGAATACTCTGTCAAGTAAGTGTAAAGTACGAGTAAAGTGTAAAGTAAGTGTAAAGTACGTGTAAAATACGTGTAAATTAGTGTAAAGTCGGTGTAAATTATGTGTAAAGTAGATGTGTCACATTTAATTCCTGGGTAATTTACTGAAAAAAATATATATAAAATTATTCGTAAAATATTCGCATGGTTTCATTGCAGGGCTTCCAAAAAACCACAATCTCTAGATGAGTTGCAAGCTTGCATTAAGCTCCATCAACAACTGATGGACGAAGTACCTGTGTATGAGAAGGAATTCCCTGTGGTCAACGACCAGTATGGAGTCCTAGGTACCCCGAATGTTTCGTAGATTAATTATTTTGTCTAAAAGCTTCTATTTTACCTTCCTACTTTTTATCCTAAACGTAAATTGAAACATTCATTTGCAAATTATAAAAGTGTCCCTTGGGTTCGAGAAAAGTCTTTACAGTTTTTCAGAAATAAATGAATTTTATATTCTTTCAAGTATTTCATTTTCTCATGATGTTCAACAGCAAATCGCCAGGGTAGGCGAAGGAAGTTAAAGGATTTTCAAAAAGATGAGAAATATCTCATTTCATAAAAGAGAACATTTGAAAATATAGGGACGATTTTATAGCCTATTTGAACTAAATGATACTTCAGACTAAATGACTTATTTCAATCGTTTATCACTTTTCTTGTGCACTGGTAAAATTATAACATGTTACGAATATATGAACAATTTGTGATTTTTCGTGTGAAATGGGAATTGATCCTACTGTCAATGTATTGTTTTAGCGAAATATGAAATTGATGTAAAAAAGGAAGTAGCTCAGAAATTGCAAAAATTGGATTCGGTTTGGGCTCGGTACCTCGACACTCTGGAAGAGTGCGCCAACAACATTGAAAAAGCAAAGGTACTATGTCTGTGTCTAATACATGATTTTTTCACATTATTGTGGAATACTACTGAAAAGGGTTTTTGATTCTTTTAGGAAAATGTTCGACATAATTTATTGGATAACACAGAAATATTTAAAAAAGATGCGAAAGAATTATTGAAAAACTTCACGAAGGATGGTCCTTTTGGTGCCGAATGGAAAACTAAAGGTAGGAGTTTTTTCTTTTTTTCCTGTTGTTAGCTCCGGGGGTATGGAAGATAAAATGACGATGAAAATGAGGTGTGAAAGGACGACACACATTCACAGACACACTCATGACAGGGCCGGGACTCGATCCCGGGTCTGAGATCGCCACGGCACTACTGCCTTAGCGATGACGGCCAGTTTATTCTTTTGTTGTATTTGCTTTTTTATATTTTATATTAATCTTTATTAGTAAGAATTTGATTCATCTTAATCTTTTTTAACGTAACATTTACTAAGAAGAGTAAGAACAATATTATTATGAATGTAAACTTTAAAAAATATTATTCTTTAGAATTAAGTAATCTCTCACAACTCCCACAAAGAAAAAAAAGTCGGAGACATTTTACCTTTGTTATTTTAAAAATATATTTAAAGCTATTATGTATAGTTCCTTTGATGCTGCCCTGGACGGCCGGGGTGGTTGGAGCGTGTGCCGACTCAGCGCCTCGGTCGGAAGGGTCACGGGTTCGAGTCCCGCCGTGGGCGTGGTTTTTGTCCCTTGTCTTTCATGAATGTGTGTTGTCTCGGAAGGCCTTGAGAGTTTGCTGACCACAGGCCGAGGAGCCCGCAAGTGCATCAGTGTCTAGTGTAAAGGCTGACATGTGTCCCCATGAGGGACACAGCGGTTAGCCGACATGGATAGCCGAAATCGACATCCCCTGAAGTTGGGAAAGCCCTAGGAAAAAAAGTATTTTGTTTGAAACATTCACACTCTTTTGGGAGAAATGAAAATGACCATGTGCAAATTACGCTTTTGCCTAGGACTACCGTGGGCTCCATGACTCTACGTCACAAGCTCGGTGTGGAGGCTTTCTATATTCAGGGGGTGTTGGCTATACACTTGTAACCCCTTTACAACAATTAAGAGAGGGGTTTTGCTGCCAACATTATTGGGGCGTTGGACCTGGCGGACCCCATGTACTCAAGGATGGCGGAGCACATGTAGTCATTCATTTTTGAAAAAATAGCAACAAAGAAATAAAACAATACGGCGTTATATCATCTCATCCGTGCGATTCAACCACCGTTTGCTACGTCTATGGAAGCAATAAAATTCGCAAGATAAAGTACAAAATATCTCGTAACAGTGAGAAACATCTGAGATACCCAAACGGTGATCTTGTCAGTTAAAGGGTTAATGGTGGAAAATATCTTCTCGCAGTTAAATCGGGCTGCAGGATTCCCATCAGCGTATTCTTCAAATACCATTATTTGTTTATTTAAATTATACACTTCTAAGAGTGTATAACTATGTACATCTTCATTATCATCAAGATCCTACAAGCATTTGCATGTGTTCGTTTAACATACTTTTCTTCTCAGAAAATAAAAGGTGGCATTCGCTTTTAGAAAGTATACACTTTTTCGCGCCGTTACAACCGTCTTTCAATTGCCTAAGGACTGGCGAAATCCACAAACACACACACACAACTTCGTAACATGTGCAAGCAGTCGTGAATCTTCTCGTGAAATAGTAATTGCAGTCTGAACAGCCGCGTAAAGATCTTGTTACTTTTAACTTTATTGCTTTTGTACCACAGGTAATATATGTAAGGTTTCATGTTTTGTAAACACAATTTTTGCAGCACAATATATTTGTACAACTCATTAGGTTTCCAGACAATACATCGTACTCAAAGTATAAATTTACTACCATTGATTTTGGAAAAAGAAGCAACTAGTTTTTAAGTAAGCTCTCTCTACTTCATCACATGCTAAATAATAATGGAGGGTGAATGGGAGGAGTGTATAGGCATTCACAGATAGAAATGCTGTAAACAAACACAAACTTTAAGTTTTCACTAATCATAAAACGGCAACAAATTACAAGCTTGATTGCACTATTTCCTGCGGGCTGCAGATTTCCATTTGGTGGATTCCATCCACAAGGACTGAGAGCGCTCTCTCAGACGAGAAGGCTTCCATTTGGATCGCCAAACGCCGTTCTGAGCAGCGCCTCTGTTATACTGCGATTTTTCTAAGAGCGACCCTCAAGGCCACTCAAATCCCATCTTCGCGATGGAATATGTCACGGCATTTCACGTCTTTCTCAGTCGTTCCGCTAGATTTCGCACGATCGCGACCGTATGAAGCAGTGCTTGCGATCATGCGACTTCTACCGGCAAGACCGAGAAAAGACGCGAAATGCCGTGACATATTCCATGGCGAAGATGGGATTTGAGTGGCCTTGAGGATCGCTCTTAGAAAAATCGCAGTATAACGCTAAGGGGAAGACCAACGTCCCCCCTGTTGCTTGGTGTCGCCTAAGCACGTGGCAAACGAGCGATTAAATCATGGCTTCCTTGCTCCACAGCAAAGCAATTTGCCCTCATGCAGGCGCGGATCTACGGGGAGGGAAATGAGGGAAATTTCCCCTCCCAAAATGTTTCAGTAACTATTAATTTTAATTTGTCCCGAAACTTTCAAGCAAAAATATTTTCGTATTAACATTAAAACAAATAACAATGTATCGCATGATGAGTTGAGTTTAGCCTGCGTCATTCTACATAATCTGTAATATGACACATTCGACCAAAACATTTTGAATAAAAAAATTTCCCCTCCCAAAATTCGTTTCTGGAACCGCCCCTGCCTTATGACTGACTGATTCATTAACGATGTTTCCGGGCCCCTCAACTCCTTTGGTCATTATGACCGTTAGTGTAGTGAATGTAGTGAGGTTACGGAGCTCCTCTCTCGCACACGCTCTTTGTTGGAGCACTCTGGCGGCTTGTTTTTGCAACTTTTCGTGCCAATCAATTGTTATGTTGCAAAATTATCCTACTAGATCGTTTCAATGCGCCCAACGGTGGTACATGAGCATTTTTACTTTCCCGTGTACTATACGTTCTGCGCGAAAAAACGGCCGATTTTCGTGAAAAAACTCTTATTATAGGGCCCTGGTAACAAAAAAGTGGATAAATCTAGTTGCTAAATTAAGAGAAAAAATCTCTTAACACGTGGTGCAGTCAGAATCCCTGTTTTGTGGGTCCTTGGTACCGAACACGCAATTGAAAGCAAACCGTCTGAGTGACCGTCCGTCCATCCGTCCGTCTGTCTGTGAACAACGCTAGCAACTAAACCGTTCAGCTGATTTTCTCCAAAATTTATCCTCCCGATCGATCTGGGTAATCTCGTGGTCCCTTGAAATTGAAACCGATATTTTAATTTTGGGGGGTACTTTACAAGAAGCCCCCTGGACATTTTCAAAATTTTCTGAAAAACAGCTCCAATTGTTTCTTTAAATTTCTTGTAAGAATAAAATAAAATACACTTATTAAGCTGGCATAGGTCCTATTTTCACGGATAACTGAGATTTCGAAAATTTCAAAAGTTTGAATTTTATTCGGCGTTTTCCTTCAACTACAAAATTGCAGATAGAGATTTTTCCTTCAAATCAAATTTGTTCTTCTTTAAGGTTAGTACAGTGTGAGTTCTTGTGAGTTCTTTCTTTAAGGTTATGTACATTTTTTTGAAAATTTTATTAGTTTTCGTGCAATATTGCGCAGCTGTTTCCAATTCCTAAGTAGCTGTTTCCAATAACACGGGAAAGTATGTGCTGTTGTAGCACCACTAGTTTCTATAAGAAGAAGCAAAAACGTTAGAACGTAGCTGCATATACCACGTCACCTTCCGTGCGGTCCAACCACCGTTTGCTACGTCTATGGAAGAAATAAAATTCACAGGCTTAAGTACACAACACCACGTATCAGTGAAAAAAGTCTAAGATCCCCAATTGGGGATTATGTCAGTTAATGGGTTAATGGTGACATCCGGATCACACACGTCGGCTCGCGGGGTTTCCCCAACCAGGCATCTCCCACCAACGGAGCTCCGACCTAGCCGGGACAAAGTCTAAACTGCCGACCGTGTGGAGTGTGAATAAGAGTGGGGGACAAGGAAGAGGAAGGAAAGGTCGCGTGCGGTCCATGACCCGTGTTAGGTTACTGTTCGGACAGTGTTCTGGTACTGATCGGAGAAAGCACGAAAACTACCGATCAGAGCAGCCGACTGTCAGAATTCTCAACGGCTGAATTGGACCCACCTATACAACTAGTTACTGTAGTCTGCTGTAATGCTGGCTCTCAGTTACATTCAGCCAGTAGTTTGCGCAAACGGTAGTAGAAAAGGAATGGCGAATTAATTTTTTTGTTTTTTTAATTGGGGGTTTTCACTGACGTAATACTACGCTCTTTTAGAAACTGTTACACACGCGAAAGTGTTTCTTCACTAAAAGATGCAGACTTTTTGAGGAATAACAAGGATTACTGCATACACGGAACCTTCCATTACAAACTTTAATGACTTTAATCACTGCTCGCTATGCACCGAACTTTGTGTCTCATACGGATTCCCAGATTACTTGCTATCCCGTAATTTATACTTCTTGTTTATTGATTCTAACGAAAATAATTCGGAGTTCGTAAGTTGAATGGCCTAGGAATTGTGCATAAGGGCGTTTTTAATAGTAATTTACTATCCTTGATCGGCAATAATTAATGCCTTACAAAGGTTTTTAACAAGATTTTTACACCAATAACACATGTATAACTTTTCCAGGGTCTTCCAAAGAGGGACCTTTCGTTAACAGCTTATACATTTATCACTATCAATATTTACAACAAAAAAGTTCATATTCCCTGTAATTTAATGTGAAAGGAGACTTTTTGTTGTAATAATTAATTTGAAATCATTACAAATTATGGTGGATGAGAGACATCTTTACTATGACGATTCTTAACCCTGGGAAAACGATTTGAAGTTTTCTCGAGAATAAATATTGTAGTGGACAGGAGGGTAGAAATGAATAGTATCTTACTGATAATTGTCAGTTCCAGTTCAATATAAAGCTCTTTTCATTGAGCGTCTGGACGAGATCGACCGCGGAACCGCGATGTCCCCGGGAGCCCCCGGACGAGTTCGCTCGCGCAGACGCTTTCGCTTATCGCTAGGGCTGACTGATTGCTGAGATGCCTTGCGCGGTATCTACGTGTACTTGTGCACACAGCTCCCAACGGGGCCCGCAGCGAGAAGCATGGCGCGTGACTTTCAGTCGGCGGGCCCGTGTTATTTAAAGGGTTAAATCAGGGTTGAAAGGCCCTGTTTCTCACGATGTCAACGGTAGGTGACATCTGGTTCGTGCCGCTAGATGTAGCATGATCAAGCAGTGCTCAAGTATACAGTCGCGCTCATACATCTAACGGCACGACCGAGAATGACGCGAAATACCGTGATACAGTCCGTCGTGAAGACGGGCCTTGAGAGGCAGCTGTGGAAAAATCGCAGTTTAACTGCACTGCACTAACGAGCCGCGACCCACTTGGATGGGCCCGGTTCACGCGGTCAACTTTTTCGCTTGGCGATTGCATCTTCGGCGCACGCCATGCCCCGGGTGCAATGACCCCATCGCCATGAGGTGTTCCGCAAGGTCGCCGGCGCGGCCCGGGGCACACTTTCGGTTTCGTCCGCGGAGCGGCCCGGGGCCTTTCCACTCTCCCACGACGCGGTGGAGACCATTACAGTGGCGCGCTCTCCCCGATCACCTTCTTACAGGGACTCAAAGACGAACTGCTGCCAACGATAAGTGGCTGCTACGTGGGTTCGCGAGACGCAGGCAGGCGACTATTGTTACAAAACATAGAGTCGATGTTTTTGCTTTCTTCAGAGGTTTCTTATATTTATACAGAGTGTCCGGGGAGGAAACGTCGAAACTTTGAAAATAAGCTCTTAAGACAATTCTAAGCATATTTTGTCCAGTAAACTACCTGGATATTCCGAATGGTTGATCCGTAATGAGCACTCAAAAGTTGGTTTGAAAAACTGATTTCTAGGCAATAATTTGCATTGTGGAAGCTTAGAAACACTTCAGAAACATGTAAATTGTTTATTATTTACAAAAGAAATGAATATATTTGTTCAGAAAGAAAAATTAAGCGAGAAATAAAAAAGCAGTCGAATTGTCTAAATTGGGTGCTTTTTTATTTCTTGCTTAATTTTTCTTTCTGAACAAATATATTCATTTCTTTTGTAAATAATAAACAATTTACATGTTTCTAGACTGTTTCTATGCTTCTATAATGCATAGTTTTGCTTAAAAATCATTTTTTCGAACCAACTTTTGAGTGCTCATTGCGGACCAACCATTCGGAATATCTACCTAGTTTATTAGACAAAACAGGCTTAGAATTGTCTTAAGAGCTTGTTTTCGAAGTTTCTACGTTTCTTCCCCGGACACCTGAATATTATGAATAATCGAACATTTAGAAGGCACTTCTCGCATTTCTCACAAATTAGCCAATTTTTATGTTGGCGAGCCTCGCCTGCAGCTGAGAGCGTAGGCATCCGCGGCCGGAGTTAGTCCTTACATGGCTATTCGGGAGATGCCGCGTCCAAGGCGCAGATGCACCTGGCACAAGTCGCCTGCAGCTGTTCCCGGCGACACTAGCGCCTCCTGTAGTAGCGCCCTCGAGCTTTGTCTCCGGTTTAGATGGAGAGTCGCCAGGCGCCTCCTGCCCCTCCCCCTCCCCTCCCCCCATGCGCATGCGCACGCGCGCCTCGTGCAACACAACTCGCGCAGCATTGTCGTTAGGGTTGTCCATCCATATTAGAGAGTTTTTGCATCCTCGAACTGTGAAGTACTATCGATCTTCTGCGCATGCGCAGATGCACTAAAGTGATGCGAAACTTGCACTGCGCATGAGCAGAAGATCGATAGAACTTTGACGATCGAGGGAGCAAAAACTCCTTTATGTCACGCTAAAGGGGAGCGAGGGGTCTGAAGCAGTGTTACGCTGCGTTACATAGGCGTATGGGATGTTAAGTGTTACGTAACAATTATATTTATTTTTTTACATTTTTTAACTGTCGCTAAAAAAATATTTTTTCGAGACGCGTTTTAAAACATTAAAATGTTAACTAATAAATTTGTATTCAAAACAAAGTAAAGTTAATACTTATAATTTGTTACAAATAATGGAAATATTTTTTCAACCTTTTTTGAATCTGTAAGATTACGAAGATAATATTCAAAACTGATATGAGGAATGTTCTAGAATTCATTTAAATTGGCACTGTAGACTCTCGCTCTTGCATCACCCACGACGGCGAGTGCATAGCTCATCAACCATTTCTCGTCCAGGCATTGTGCTTTCACTCACAACTTGCCCCAATTTTATTGTTAGGTGCAGCGAGCATCGCCAAATAATTTCTACTTTAATTATCTTTAATTTTAATATTGAACACAAGTAAAATAAATACAAATTATTTTTAGTGCTATAATTTATTATTATTTTCACTGCTTTCATTTACAGAGGGGCAGATGTCACAAGCGTTACGTAATTATTAAGGGGGGGTTTCCAGTGCGCGGTACGGGTGCGTTACAAGAGGGTATTGAAATTACTCGAAATTTGCTTTATATGTTCTACGGACGGCCCCTTAAGGGGCGGGTTTCGATCACTAGACTTCAGATGTTAAAGCACTAAAAATTTACGTTTTAGGCGCCTAAAATGTTTTTAAATAGGCACCAAAATGGAAATAAAAACTTAAAATTGGAGGAAAAAAGCACTAACATACTTCACTGCAGTTGCACCTAAAATTAACCAATATCAAAAAACAATATAACAAGCTGGCAAAATGAAGACGCACCTCACGCCCAGCAGAGATACACGTCCTAACGCTCGGCCTGCACTGCGCACTTCGCAGAAGAACATCTGGGACGGAGAAATGTCCACGTCGGAAGTCGGGATCGACGCCTCGCCCTCTGATATTGAGTGCTTTGATTACGCCGCAAATCTGTGCTCAGCGTTCACCTGAGCGCGCTCCCTGCTCAACCAAGTGCCCGGAGCCCACTGCTGGCTTTTTTCCCATCCTTTGTGTGTGTGTGCGCGCAAAGAAATGCGATCTGAAGCCACAATGCAAGCTTTTCGGCTCAAAAAATTTATTGTGATGTGTAAACCAAAATGAAAGCTTCAGTCTACACAAAAAATTGGGATTCATTATTTGCTAAAATGTAGCGAAAATGCCGAAAAATGTGGTGCTTAAGGAGTTTGTGGCACCCCTGAACCCATTTTAAAAATTGTTTTATTGGTGCTGATGTTATTCTTGCATCGAAATATAACTTTTTTTCGCCAAGCCTTTACAAATATCTTCAATGCAGCCTAATAATGAATAATGAAATCATATACAACAGTGCGGCACAAATGTGGGTCGTACGTAGTGATGGCGCGCGGCGCAATTTTAACCGATTGCAGTGAAATTAAGCGAAGCAAAATAGAGATTTTGAGCTTTAATCTTTTCTAAATTACAAGTATTTTGGATAAACATATACAGAGCTAATGAGTAATAAATGATAATGATAAACATATACAGAGCTAAATGAGTCTATTTCTATGGTTTTAACGTCACTAAGTCAATTAAGTATTGTTTGACGGTCATAAGCGGGGTAATGTGGGCACTTCCTCAGCCAAAAATCCATTGATAAAAATCACATTAAATAATATTTATTCTTTATATTCTAAAATGTTTTACTGTAATGAAGATGTGTCATGATGACTATCAATTGAAAACGAGATTAACCCACCCATTATGAGAGCAAAAACAATACGACTTGTATTTATTTGCGTGTATTTAAATTAACTGGAGTAATATCCCGATTAAAGGTAAATAATTAAATTGTATACTACTTTAACGTATTCATGAATGCTTATTTCACTGACATAATTTAGTGGAAGAGGGAAGTGATAATGAAACAGGTTGTTTTTTAGACATTTATTTCTACAGTATTTTTTATAAAAAGTACAAAACTGTACAAAAATACGTTGTATCTTCTCGCCGCTGAACATACAACAAAGGCGTGGTGAGACGACAATGCCACGCCCGCCGCAGTCGGGGCAGGGTGTCCGTCGGAACGATGCACGGGGAGCAGCCTAGTATGGCCAACACGCGGACACGCCATAAGAACTGCTGAGGAAATCGCCGTCTAGGGCCTAGTGTTGCCCACAATAGGAGCTGCTGGGGATGTCGCTGTCTAGAGCCTAGTATGGCTCGCCATAGGAGCCGCTAGGGATATCGCCGTCTAGAGCCTAGTACGGGCCGCCTTAGGAGCTGTTGGGGATGTTGCCGTCTAGAGCCTAGTACGGGCCATGGGAGCCGCTGGGCCCGCGGGCGCCCGCCTTGTATCGGATGAAGTAGACCTCTGGGCGCGCGGGCGCGGTGGGCGCGGGCGTGGGCGCGCTGGGCGGCGCCACCTCCTCCTCGGGCCTCTTGGCCAGCACGTAGATGAACGTCTTGTGCTCGTCGCGCGCTTGGCTCTGCACCACGTGCTGCGCCTGCGCCTGGTACGACGGCGCCTTGATGAAGACGATCTGGTGGTGCAGCTTGCGCGGGGGCGGGGCGCTGCCGGCCGCGGGCGGCGGCGGAGGGTCCCTCGCGGCGAAGAAGTAGACGTGCTTCTTGATTAGCACCGGGGCCTCCGTAGGAGGCAATCCACCACTGCCGGCGCCGCCGGGGACGTTTGTTGTCTCTGGGAATGCTGTATTCGCCTCTGAACTTTCGTCTAAGTCTCCGATGCTGCTAGATGCATCGGCGGGAGGCACGAACTGCGAGCCCGGGGCGCGCGCCGGGTAGATGTACCCGCCTGTGGGAGGGTGCGGAGTCGCTGGCGGGAGGTACGCCGGCCCGCCTCGAGGCCCGGGGGTCTGCGGGCGAGAGAATCCGCCTCCTCCGCTGTTGACGCCTGTTGGAGCCACCGAAGTGGTGAGAGCGGCTAAATTGGCGAGGGCCCCGAAGTGCGAGCTGGCGGTGGGTGCTGGCCCGTGGCCGGCGGACGGGTGCGAGCTCCCCGGCGGGAGGTAGCGCGCCCCTCCCTGAGGCGTCGACAGCGCTAGCTCGCACACGGCCGCTACCACCTGCTCGCGCAAAGCAACACAAGTAGTACCGGGGACACTGAGAAACGGGAGGGGCGCCTTTTGCAGTGACCGGTCAGGCACTCACAAATCCAGCAGATTCCTGCATGTTGCTTATAGAAAGTTAGGGGAAACTTTTTCTAAAACCTTTCCTAAATTGCTGTAGCAGTCTCACACACAGACACACATGGTCCTTGACACATACGTAAACAAGATTATTAATTTATCGAGTCCACAAATTCGCAGATGGTATCGAAAAATGTTTTAGAAACCTATTCTAAAACATTACTAATTTCATTTGTATTAAACATACTATCTGATATTGTAGTTCCTCCAAGTTTTAATACTTTTTACTTTCCCGTATACGTACGTATATACGGAGTCATGTACGTACGTATACGGGGATATACGGAGTAATATACGTAATATAGGGAAATGCTGCGCGAAAAAATGAATTTTCGCTAGAAAAAAATTCATTGCCGAGCCCTGATAACAAAAAAGGATAAATCCAGTTGCTAAATTAAGAAAAAAATCCCCTAACACGAGATGCAGCCAGAATTCCTATTTTGTGGGTCCTTGATACAGAAAAAACATTTGAAAGCAAAACGTCCGTCCGTCCATCAGTCTGTGAAGCACACTAGCGCATAAACCATAAGTACGATTTCTTCCAAAATTAATATTCCTCGATCGATCTGGTTCCACTCGAGGCGCCGAAATTTAAAAACAAACTTTTTTCAAAATTTGGGGGTACTTTGCATAAAGCCCCCGGGCGTTTTCAAAATTTTCCCTTCCAATTTTTGGTCCGTTTTCCACTAACTTTCGATAACCAACATGTAGGAATCTGTTGGATTCGAACAAGTATTTTTGAATTGAATTAAATTGCCTTATTTTACGTGGCGAGACTCAGGCCATGAGGCCTGCTCTTCCGTCTGACTACGCAAATTTCCCTACGCTCCTTTCACCAACTAGCGGAAAAAGAAGGTATTCCATGGGCGACGAACAGGCGATTTTCAATTTACCTCAGAGACGTCATTTAGGCTTGAGGATCTTTTACATGCTGTAAATCTACTAACATGGGACAGCCGGCTTTACTTCCCCTCCGAAGGAAGGCGTACGAAGGATTTTTTCGCCCCTAAAAATCACTGGCTTCGATCGGGTCTGAATCCGTTAACTTGGGTATAACAGCCCGGTACACTAACCGGTACACCATCGCCGCCGTTCTAGACCATGGAGCAACATGTAGGAATCTGTTGGATTCGAACAAGTATTTGCGAACGCCTGAGCAGGAGGCGCGTGGCGCTGAGGTGCGCAGAAGCCACTCACCCAGAGCAGCAGCATGGCGGCGGCCGCGTCCTCTCCAGCCGCTGAGCCACCGCTGGGCCTCTTATATAGCGCGGTGGGCTGTGGCGGGGGTGTCTTTGCCAAGCGCGCCTGCGGGTAATGACAGCGTCCGCGCATTGGCCAGGTCGTTCCCCGCGTGTGCGCTGCGAGCACGATTGCGCGCACAACCTCACGCACAGTGAGCTCTAGAGGAGACTGGAGACAACACTCTATGCTCAGAAATCGTCAGGGACCACCATGATGGTGAATGTCTGTTCTGTCCTAGTTTCCTCGGAAACAAATAGCCAGAAGGAAATAGGGTCTCATTCCAATTTTAAACATTTATTCTCTTTCATGTTTATTAGAACTTAAATAAAGTTGAAAGTAATCAATATTGAATACTTTGAACTTTCATTTTATCTATAATACTTAAAAAAATCTAATCTTTTATTTTTTGAAAACTTTTTTAACATTAACGGAGCGGATGGTTCTTGGTTTGCGTATCTTTAATATTTTTGTTAGATGGACTTACAGCAAATAATAGTCGTCGAAAACATAAAACAAATGTTATAAACGTAATGGCTAATTATCTCATCTAATAACATTCACATCTAGTTTACAGTTTGTTAGCGTTCTTTACAACCGATTGCTTTTTGCATTTTCTGTGACAGAGACGATTGTAATCATCGCTAAGAACACACAAGACACATTTCCCTCGTAAGAAAGTCTGTAGGAAGACGTTCACCGCAGCCAACCTAACGAAAAACGACCGTCCCGATTTTTAGCACTCGCAAGCAATGCAGTTGTGCATCGAGTTATTATGTTGAGATCACTGCTCATTTGTCGTCCCGCGCCGGAGCGCCGCGCAGCTCCTCTGCAGCAGCCTGCCCCCCCCCCGACTGGAGCGCTGGCGCAGGGCACGGCCTCTGACCGGCGACGTACTAGGCACGGTTTTCGACACTAGCTTGCCGGCTGCTCCCATCGGTAGTTTTCCGTGGTGTCTCTGACCAACACCAGGCGAATGCCGAAGCACTACCCTAACAGGCCACGGACAACGCGCGATCTTTCCTTCCTCTTCCTTGTTCTATCCTCACATGCATACACACACTAACATGCACTACACTACCAAACATGCCGGGAGAGCGGTCGGGAGCTTACAGCTTGTCCCTTCTGGGTCGGTGCCCCGCTGGTGGGAGATACCTGACCGTTCGTCTGTCCGTCCGTCTGTCCGTCCGTCTGACCGTCCGTCTGACCGTCCGTCTGACCGTCCGTCTGTCTGTCCGTCTGTCTGTCCGTCTGTCCGTCCGTCTGTCCGTCCGTCTGTCCGTCCGTCTGACCGTCCGTCTGTCTGTCCGTCTGTCTGTCCGTCTGTCCGTCCGTCTGTCCGTCCGTCTGTCCGTCCGTCTGACCGTCCGTCTGACCGTCCGTCTGACCGTCCGTCTGACCGTCCGTCTGTCTGTCCGTCTGTCTGTCCGTCTGTCCGTCCGTCTGACCGTCCGTCTGACCGTCCGTCTGACCGTCCGTCTGACCGTCCGTCTGACCGTCCGTCTGACCGTCCGTCTGACCGTCCGTCTGACCGTCCGTCTGACCGTTCGTCTGACCGTCCGTCCATCCATCTGTCTGAAAAAACCCTAGCGACATAACCATAAGTAGGATTTTTACCAAAATTGATATTTCCCAATCGATGTGGCTGAGGTCGCAGTCGTTTGATTTTGACTCTGTTTCATTTTTTCCCTAATGAGGCCCAAATATGCTGCGGATCCGTATTTCGTTGAACACTGAATTTTTGAGAACGGCAAATGGCAAAACGAGAAAGTACATGCTGTTGTAGCACGTCTAATTCTGTACTAAATACTATTGTACTGAGATATTAGGGAATTTTATTGATGCAAGTGAAAAGAGCCTCAGATTTTATGTGCAAAATATCCTTTTCCTGCAAAATATCTCATACATATTACTACGCCGGTTTCTAGTAATCTAGGTTAGAAGTGTTAGTATCCCTAGACTGTGTAGTGTAGTATCATTGCCGATCAAATAATTTTCGTACGAGTCACGTAATTTTCGTACCTCCGGCAGTTTTTGAACGGTTGAAGTTATTGCAATGCAATTTTCACGGAAGTCCATGAGGGAATGAAACATGTATTCATTCACTGGGGCTAATGGATACATGTATCCATTCACTGGCCTTTTACGAGATATTGAAGTAACTTCGTTTTTGTTTTCAAATGGAACTATACATATTTTTAGTCTATCATGACGAGCGTGAAAAGAGGAATCGAATTATATACATATTGTAGTATGTTAGATTAGCAATTTCTTTAGCAATTTTGATTTTTCCCTTCAAAACTGTAGGAGATGCTAAAGCTACGCAACTCAGCCTGTGTATTAATACAAAGAAACAGTGATCACGGTCACGGTATTTTTGACACCATCTGCCAATTTGTGGACTTGACAAATTAATCATCTTGTTTACGTATGTGTCAATGAGCTTGTGTGTCTGTGAGCCTGCTACAACCAATTTCGAAAAATATTCTTCTTGATTACTGGAGGCAAAACCCACGTTGAAAGATTGTGACACGGTAGATACACACTGATTGCTCATTTTACGACAATATGAGGATGATCTGAAAGGATGATGAGCAATACAGCAGCTTGTAAATCTCTTAATATAAATGTAATAGAGAAACTTAAACATATTCTTTACAAATAAGACACTGCGTGTTTATTAGGTACTTTATGTCTCTTGGAACTTCCTCTATTTTTCAGATGCTCTCAGTGCAATAGCGAACTACAGGAAAATTATAAAAAATATGCATGACAAGGAAGACGAGTTAAGAAGTCATCTTTCAATATTCGGCATATCTTTACCGGAGAATGCAGAACTAGCAGAACTTGAAAAAGTAAGCACAATTTTCTTGTTATAATTATTGGACGTGATTGAAATATCCCTCATTTTAACTTTTATTTTATTTATTTTAGTTTTACAAAGACCATCGTGTCAAATACGTTCTAATTTTTATTTCTGAAACATTATCCTTCGTAACAAATACATTAACGTGGTGATATATTTAATTGTCCGTTTTCAGGATCTGGACACTTTGGAGTTAGTGTGGGGCCTTCGCAAACAATGGGATGACGCTTGGGATAAATTCAAGAACAATAACTTCCTGGCACTTCAGGCGGAAGAAATGGAAGACACGGTAAGATATGTTTAAGAGATGTACATGTATATAAGAAGTAAACTCCGACACTGTATGACCGATCTGCATGAAAGTTGGCTCTTCTACTTGTTGTTTCACCGAGAAGGTTTATGTGCTGTTCATTCTTTTGAAACTCCTTTACATGGCGCTGTACAACAAACTTAATTTTCACCTCAAATGCAATCTGCAACACTCGGCAGCATTTTGAATCTATATCGTTACATAACTCCTAAACTAAGCGTTCTAGGGCATTCAAAACTAACGTTTCTCATAACGTAATCTACAGGATGAGATCTTCTTGAACATTCTACTGCATTTTTGCTGATCCGGCGCTTCCCGATATTACCTAACCTGCTCAGAGGCGTACAGAATCCGCAACTAAATGTGAACAAGAGGGGCAAAGAGAGACAGAGACACACACAGTCAGACAAGGACAGAGGAAGAGGGAGGGAGCGAGAAAAAGACAGTGCGAAAGGGAAATGGAAGGGAACAGAAGGAGATGAAGGGCAAACGTCTGCCGGGTTCTCCTAGTATTGTCTAATGTGATTAATGCGCGTCCTAACGGACATGCTGTCTATTACGAGATGTTACAATTTTTTGGTTCGAGTGAGGAGACGTGTAGGCACCAGTACCAATGCTGAGATAGTTCCAAGTGGTAAAACCTAGTAATAGATATCCCATGATTAAGATCTTGAAATGGGTTGAAATACATTTATGGGTTAAAACACTCAAAGCATTAATTTTAGAATTTTATTATAAATACAACACATTGGAGATTATCTGAGGTACTTGGGATTGAGAGTACTTCGGACTTGGTAAATACGTTCATCAGGCATCCTATCACAAATTTGTAATTACTCGTGTAAGTAGAGAAGAGGAAAAGATGTAATGCTGGAAACCATTCTTGTCCCGATTTTAATGTACGAGGATTGGGCAAAAGTCATGGCAACCATTTTTCTTCTTGAATATATCAGTCCGGTTGGAAAATGTGACATATACAGACGAAAGGACAAGGTGTTAACTACATGTGTGGACAATGAATACCATTGAAATATCGTAACACACTAATTTATTACGGTAGTATACAGGGAAATATGGCCTTCACGATGCAAAAGAATGATGACAGAATTCACATAAAGTTGACATGACAAACCTGGGCCAACGTTGTCCCCTGCTACTGTCACCACACGCTGCCAACGATGTGGGAGGCGCTGAATGTCATCAGCCTCAGCATTTGCCGCAGCATGTGTGAATCTGGTCACCTGTTGGCGCTCAGCATTAGCAATGTCCTCTTGTGTTGCAAACCGCCTGACACGTAGTGGCTCCTTAACCTTGCGAATAAGATCCAAGTCACAGGGCCAAATGTCGGGAGAGTACGGTGGTTGCTCCAATTCTTCCCATTCCCAACCTCGAAGTAGCTGCCCTACACACTCTACTTTATGTGGTTTAGCATTGTCGTGCTGGATTATTGCACTGTCCACAAGATCCGGACGTTTCTCTCGAAATCCACGTGCACCTGCCGCACCAGGAAGTCCCTGTAGTTCTGTGCGGTCACTGTTCTGCCAAAAGTACAAAGTGGCAAACAACGACACCCCTGACGTCATACGCGACGATCACCATCAATTTGACTGGGGAAGGATTGTGATGGAACTTCTGCTTCCTTGTCGATCCAGCATGTCGCCACTCCGCGGACAGACGTTTCAGTTCTGGTTCGTACACTCTGGCCCAAAATTGATCGATGGCGATTATTCGTTACAAAAATTGCTCGCCGTCCTGTTTCCATCATGCAAGGTGGTCGGAGCATATTGCATAGCGCACACACACCTTTGAACGTCCGTCGGTACATGTGGAACTCACCGGATGCGATTTTGCGCAGGTGCAGCTCATTACGCAATATCCTGTGGACGGGGCGTTTCTCGACGCCACTTGCCCTTTCTAGCTCCAGTAGCGCCAGTAGCGTCTGCCTTCATCCGGGAGCTGCACGTGACTCGTCGGTCCGCGCACTGGCAGGTCGTCCCGAACGTTGCTCAGCACTGGCTGACACACGTCATTACTGAAACATTCATACACACCGTGGTTCTGTATGGAATGGTAAGGCATTAGGGCTTCCGATAATCCAGAGTAACATTCCATCGCGTTTCTCCTTCGGGGAACAGCTATTTTGATGTAAGCGCGCTGGTCAACACGCGTTATTTCCATCTCGCACGACACTCACCAACTAACTGATTTCAAGCCTCAGCCAGCTACCACAGAGCCATCTGTTGTTCTGTATACACACTATGTCTGAAGAACTTCCACACGACACATATACGTTGGTGATCGGCTCACATTTCTACAAGAAAAAAAAACAGTTGCCAAGACTTATGACCCAACCCTCGTTAATGCAGGTTTCGGCAGTCCCAGTGACCGAAAGAAAGGTTTTCAAAAAGTCTGAACCCTCTTCCTGTTTGTCCGTCTATGAAGAACACTATTGTCTAAACCGCATACTAGATTCTTAACAGAACTTCATGTTCTCTGATTAATCTTCCAAACAGGACGTCCCCTTGAACTGGATCGGATATTGAATTATTAATTGGATATTTACCTTTAAAACAGATATTATAATTTTTCAGGGTACTTTACGTAAAGCCTCCATATTTTCACAATTTCCCAAATTTTTCGATTAAACTTAATTCTCGGACAAAGTAAAGATTACAAAAGATAACCATGCAAGAATCATATCATTAAAATACCAGATTTTTAGTTAAATACAAAAGTTCATATTTTTCGGCGTCTTCCTACGACTGTACAACACTAGAAATGTTCTTGCTTTGAGTGATGAGTAGCGTAAGTAAGGGCGGTGCGCAGGCGCAGACGCTGTTCCGGAAGCTGACGCGGCTGGCGAGGGAGCTGAGCGAGCGCGGGTGGGCGGTGGTGGAGGAGACGAGTGGATGGAGCATGAGCGAGGGCTGTGGGTGGGGGCGGTGCGCAGGCGCAGACGCTCTGTTGGAAGCTGACGCGGCTGGCGAGGGAGCTGAGCGAGCGCGGGTGGACGGTGGTGGAGGAGACGAGTGGATGGAGCATGAGCGAGGGCTGTGGGTGGGGGCGGTGCGCAGGCGCAGACGCTGTTCCGGAAGCTGACGCGGCTGGCGAGGGATCTGACCGAGCGCGGGTGGACGGTGGTGGAGGAGACGAGTGGATGGAGCATGAGCGAGGGCTGTGGGGGGTGCGCAGGCGCAGACGCTGTTCCGGAAGCTGACGCGGCTGGCGAGGGAGCTGAGCGAGCGTGGGTGGGCGGTGGTGGAGGAGACGAGTGGATGGAGCATGAGCGAGGGCTGTGGGGGGTGCGCAGGCGCAGACGCTGTTCCGGAAGCTGACGCGGCTGGCGAGGGAGCTGAGCGAGCGCGGGTGGACGATGGTGGAGGAGACGAGTGGATGGAGCATGAGCGAGGGCTGTGGGGGGTGCGCAGGCGCAGACGCTGTTCCGGAAGCTGACGCGGCTGGCGAGGAAGCTGAGCGGGCGCGGGTGGGCGGTGGTGGAGGAGACGAGTGGATGGAGCATGAGCGAGGGCTGTGGGGGGTGCGCAGGCGCAGACGCTGTTCCGGAAGCTGACGCGGCTGGCGAGGGAGCTGAGCGAGCGCGGGTGGACGGTGGTGGAGGAGACGAGTGGATGGAGCATGAGCGAGGGCTGTGGGGGGTGCGCAGGCGCAGACGCTGTTCCGGAAGCTGACGCGGCTGGCGAGGGAGCTGAGCGAGCGCGGGTGGACGGTGGTGGAGGAGACGAGTGGATGCAGCATGAGCGAGGGCTGTGGGGGGCGGTGCGCAGGCGCAGACGCTCTTTTGGAAGCTGACGCGGCTGGCGAGGGAGCTGAGCGAGCGCGGGTGGACGGTGGTGGAGGAGACGAGTGGATGGAGCATGAGCGAGGGCTGTGGGTGGGGGCGGTGCGCAGGCGCAGACGCTGTTCCGGAAGCTGACGCGGCTGGCGAGGGAGCTGAGCGAGCGCGGGTGGGCGGTGGTGGAGGAGACGAGTGGATGGAGCATGAGCGAGGGCTGTGGGGGGTGCGCAGGCGCAGACGCTGTTCCGGAAGCTGACGCGGCTGGCGAGGGAGCTGAGCGAGCGCGGGTGGACGGTGGTGGAGGAGACGAGTTGATGGAGCATGAGCGAGGGCTGTGGGGGGCGGTGCGCAGGCGCAGACGCTCTTTTGGAAGCTGACGCGGCTGGCGAGGGAGCTGAGCGAGCGCGGGTGGACGGTGGTGGAGGAGACGAGTGGATGGAGCATGAGCGAGGGCTGTGGGGGGTGCGCAGGCGCAGACGCTGTTCCGGAAGCTGACGCGGCTGGCGAGGGAGCTGAGCGAGCGCGGGTGGACGGTGGTGGAGGAGACGAGTGGATGGAGCATGAGCGAGGGCTGTGGGGGGTGCGCAGGCGCAGACGCTGTTCCGGAAGCTGACGCGGCTGGCGAGGGAGCTGAGCGAGCGCGGGTGGACGGTGGGGGAGACGAGTGGATGGAGCATGAGCGAGGGCTGTGGGGGGTGCGCAGGCGCAGACGCTGTTCCGGAAGCTGACGCGGCTGGCGAGGGAGCTGAGCGAGCGCGGGTGGACGGTGTGGAGGAGACGAGTGGATGGAGCATGAGCGAGGGCTGTGGGGGGTGCGCAGGCGCAGACGCTGTTCCGGAAGCTGACGCGGCTGGCGAGGGAGCTGAGCGAGCGCGGGTGGACGGTGGTGGAGGAGACGAGTGGATGGAGCATGAGCGAGGGCTGTGGGTGGGGGCGGTGCGCAGGCGCAGACGCTGTTCCGGAAGCTGACGCGGCTGGCGAGGGATCTGAGCGAGCGCGGGTGGACGGTGGTGGAGGAGACGAGTGGATGGAGCATGAGCGAGGGCTGTGGGGGGTGCGCAGGCGCAGACGCTGTTCCGGAAGCTGACGCGGCTGGCGAGGGAGCTGAGCGAGCGCGGGTGGGCGGTGGTGGAGGAGACGAGTGGATGGAGCATGAGCGAGGGCTGTGGGGGGTGCGCAGGCGCAGACGCTGTTCCGGAAGCTGACGCGGCTGGCGAGGGAGCTGAGCGAGCGCGGGTGGACGATGGTGGAGGAGACGAGTGGATGCAGCATGAGCGAGGGCTGTGGGGGGGCGGTGCGCAGGCGCAGACGCTCTTTTGGAAGCTGACGCGGCTGGCGAGGGAGCTGAGCGAGCGCGGGTGGACGGTGGTGGAGGAGACGAGTGGATGGAGCATGAGCGAGGGCTGTGGGTGGGGGCGGTGCGCAGGCGCAGACGCTGTTCCGGAAGCTGACGCGGCTGGCGAGGGAGCTGAGCGAGCGCGGGTGGGCGGTGGTGGAGGAGACGAGTGGATGGAGCATGAGCGAGGGCTGTGGGGGGTGCGCAGGCGCAGACGCTGTTCCGGAAGCTGACGCGGCTGGCGAGGGAGCTGAGCGAGCGCGGGTGGACGATGGTGGAGGAGACGAGTGGATGGAGCATGAGCGAGGGCTGTGGGGGGTGCGCAGGCGCAGACGCTGTTCCGGAAGCTGACGCGGCTGGCGAGGGAGCTGAGCGAGCGCGGGTGGACGGTGGTGGAGGAGACGAGTGGATGGAGCATGAGCGAGGGCTGTGGGGGGCGGTGCGCAGGCGCAGACGCTGTTCCGGAAACTGACGCGGCTGGCGAGGGAGCTGAGCGAGCGCGGGTGGGCGGTGGTGGAGGAGACGAGTGGATGGAGCATGAGCGAGGGCTGTGTGTGGGGGCGGTGCGCAGGCGCAGACGCTGTTCCGGAAGCTGACGCGGCTGGCGAGGGAGCTGAGCGAGCGCGGGTGGGCGGTGGTGGAGGAGACGAGTGGATGGAGCATGAGCGAGGGCTGTGGGGGGTGCGCAGGCGCAGACGCTCTGTTGGAAGCTGACGCGGCTGGCGAGGGAGCTGAGCGAGCGCGGATGGACGGTGGTGGAGGAGACGAGTGGATGGAGCATGAGCGAGGGCTGTGGGGGGTGCGCAGGCGCAGACGCTGTTCCGGAAGCTGACGCGGCTGGCGAGGGAGCTGAGCGGGCGCGGGTGGGCGGTGGTGGAGGAGACGAGTGGATGGAGCATGAGCGAGGGCTGTGGGGGGTGCGCAGGCGCAGACGCTGTTCCGGAAGCTGACGCGGCTGGCGAGGGAGCTGAGCGAGCGCGGGTGGGCGGTGGTGGAGGAGACGAGTGGATGGAGCATGAGCGAGGGCTGTGGGGGGTGCGCAGGCGCAGACGCTGTTCCGGAAGCTGACGCGGCTGGCGAGGGAGCTGAGCGAGCGCGGGTGGACGGTGGGGGAGACGAGTGGATGGAGCATGAGCGAGGGCTGTGGGGGGCGGTGCGCAGGCGCAGACGCTGTTCCGGAAGCTGACGCGGCTGGCGAGGGAGCTGAGCGAGCGCGGGTGGACGGTGGTGGAGGAGACGCGCCGCCTGGTTGACGAGTTCCGGCGCACGCTGCCCCTCATCACGGACCTCAAGAACCCCGCGATGCGCGGCCGCCACTGGGACCAGCTTAAGGACATCGTCGGCGAGTCAGTGCCTTTAACATTCACTCTCTATTCCTGGGTTTTTCTTTCTTGGCACACGGAGGGTGTCAATAAAATGGAATATGTCACGATATTTTGCGTCGTTCTCCGTCGTGCCGCCAGAATTTGCATGATCACCAGCTGTGTTCGATAGAGCCGCGATCACGCGATTCCTAGGTGCTCAAGCGAGAACGATGTAAAGTACCGTGAGATATTTCATGTCATGGACGCCCAGCCGAGCGCAAAGAAAGATAAACTGAAGCATAAAATTGGTGGTTAGCTTACGATTGGTAGATTAATTGAAAGATTGATTGTTATTGATTCCACATTCACCATCAACCACGGAGGCCGTTAGTCCGGTAAGTGTAGTGGATGTTTATCGGGAGTTGGCGGTGATTTTCCACCGGTGGATGGCGACATGCGGCGCCGACTAATGTTTTGTTCACCCTCGGGGCAGCGCCCCAGCCAGGACAAGCTCTAAATCGCAGACTGGTCTCCCGACAAGTGTGGTAGTGTAGTGTAGATGAGTGTGTCTCTAAGTAAGGGGTGACGATAGGTCGTAAAAGAGGAAGGAATGATCGCGCGTGGTCCGTAGCCCGTTTGCTAGGGTATTGCTGCGCCATTCGCTTGTTGTTGATCGGTAAAATCACGGAAAACTACCGATCAGTGAAACCGGCCGCTTCTTCTTCAGACAGCGACTAAATTCGATCTAGCTGAGAAGCTAGGATCTCTCGGTCAGAGGCATACTATATCACCTCTCCCGGTTTCGTTGAAAGGAAAAACGCAATTAGTTTTCACAAATAGTTTTGCTTTAAAGTTACAGTATATATAATAAATACACTTCCTACAATACATAGTATATACAATACATTTGCGAATGTATGTATAATACAACACTTACACAATATATTCTTAAAAATAACTTTTTTAAATCTTTACCTTCTTCAGAACAAAGCACGTTTAAAGTAATAGGGCATGTCTTATTTTCGTCGATTTCTCTGGGTTTTCGAAAAATACGAAAGTTACAAATAATGCAAGAAATTACGTGCTGCAGAACCACCACTAGTTTAGATATTAATTCGCGCGATTTCGGAGATTCAAGTACTGCGTGGAAGGAGCGCGAAGCAAAAACGCACAACATGGATGCGAATGCGCCCGAGGAAGACTTGCGATCGGCGGGCCAGCGCCTGCTCCAGATGCAAAATGTGAACTGCACTTTACGAGGTGGAAAGGAATAAGGCTAGCGAAAGGGGAGTGGCATGAGGTGCACTGTAGTAGGCGCCCCGAAACAATATTGTCCGAAATCTTGCATTCGAACAACGCTGTGAAACGCGCACAAGCTGAGAGAGGCTGTTGCCACTGCGCTGGAGCTGGGTTTGAGTTCCGGCGGTGATGGGTTTTCGAATCTACGTAGGGAGCTCAGAGAAATCAGCCGCTGTCTGCAGATGTATTCTAGCGGCCGGCTGCTCTGATCGGTAGTTTTCCGTGGTTTCTCCGATCAACACCAGGCGAATGCCGGAGCAGTACCCTAACAAACGGGACGCGGACCGCGCGCGATCTTTCCTTCCTCTTCCTTGTCCTATCTACACCCCTTACACATACTTACATGCACTACACTACCACACATGTCGGGAGATCATCGGGAGCTTACAGCTTGTGCCGGCTGGGGCGGTGCCCCGCTGGTGGGAGATGCCTGATTGGGGGAAAACCCGCTAGCCGACGGGGGGTCGGCGCCGGATCTCGCCATCCGGGGGGGGGGAGGACCGCGGATGGGCGGATCCTCGCTGGAGGACGATCGCTGGAGGGAGCATTGTATGTCGGCGCTGGATCGCACGGTCCAGCGGAGGCGGATCATTTCATGCACTACACTTAAGACATTAACGGTCATAGAAAAATATCTTCTTACAATCGAAGACCTTGGGGCAATATCATGCTATGCCACGTTTGTGATGAAATTGATATAATAGTGGATTTCGATGTCTCATAAATGGATGCAGATGTTACGTTTTCATGTATCCAATGTGTAGAATGCAATATGTAAAAACCATACTGGCCTTTTTCTCAAAACTTACAATAGTGGTATAGCAAGTTATTGTCCCTATGTTTTCAATTGTAGAATGGATATAACGTCAATGTTAATTTTCCTGTTTCAGGCGTTTCGATGAAAATTCGCCAAGTTTTACTCTAGATTCGATAGTGAGATTGAACTTCCAAGCATATGCAGAACAAATTCGTGAAATCTCGAATGCTGCCACAATGGAAATGCAAATAGAAGAGGTATGTGATCATTTCTTCTCTCTTCGTATATTACAGATTTGTTTTGATTATATTTGCAAGTACCGTTTTCTGTGTATCAATATACTTGTTCATTACTAATTGACTGACCAAATCTATTTCAGGGCATTAAAGCTATTAAAGAGTTCTGGGACGAAGCAAAGGTAGATATGTCGCCTTATAAAGAGTTGTATCGCTTGAAAGTACCTGATGAGATCTTTCAAGCCCTCGAGGAACACATGACGTCGCTCGCGGCAATGAAAACTACGCGGTAGAGGACATTGTCTACTATCATATTAATACCTATTTACAACTACTTGGCTTTTGAAATTAATCATTTGCAAAGCAATGATTTTATGCAAATTTCACAATTTTATTAGTAATATTTCTGTGACTACTATGGAAAGCGAGACTTTGGCGTACGAATGAGATCTTGAAATTTTAATTATCAATGAAGTACGCCAAAATACGTATTATATACGGCGTACTTCTTTCTTATATACGTATTATTATGGCGTACGTTATATTTACTACGAATTTCTGGAAACAAGTGTACACTCTCGGGATTGTTCTCAATATACGGGGAGGCAATCATATTGATTCAACTTACACTTTGTGTACTTTGCTGTAGCTAGTTGTTTTGTACTGCTAGGACATCTTTACGAAACGCGTACGCCAAAGTCTAGCTCACCGCAAAGCGACACTTTGCAAACAACGTCAAGAGCGAACGTAAGAGTTCTCGAGTGAACGCTCGAGTGCTGTGCGCAGGTTCGTGGAGCCCTTCATCAAGGAGGTGGACTACTGGGAGCGCACCATCTCCTCCATCGGGGAGACGCTCGAGCTGGGGCTCCTCGTGCAGCGGCTCTGGATGTACCTCGAGGTGACTTCTCCTCCATCATCATCATCATTATTATTATTTTTCAACTACATCACGACTAAAAATGTTATGAGTCGGCTGAATATAAAATCTACTCCAGGTTGCAACCAGCTACCTAAGGATTTGGTCCGGTGACTATCAGTGTCTCTACAATATTTTACGCAAAATGTGGGCTGTTCCAAATAAAGCAATTTCTTGCACTTCCCGGACTTTTGAATTACCAGGGAGTTTAGACAAGTTCTTACTCAAATTTTGCGGAACAAATCCGAGAGCGCCGATAGCTATCGGGATGACCTGTGCTTTTACGCCCCACATTCGGCTGATCTCCATTTCCAAACTCTTGTATTTAAGACATTATTATTATTATTATTATTATTATTATTATTATTATTATTATTATTATTATTATTATTTTTCCATTACATCACGACTAAAGATGTTATGATTCGGCTGAGTATAAAATCTGCTCCAGGTTGCAACCAGCTACCTAAGGAGTAGATCTAGGGACTGTCGATGCCTCTACATTACTTTGCGCAAAATGTGGGCTGTGCCAAATAAAGTGATTTCTTGCACTTCTCTGTCTTTTGAATTACCTGGGCGTTTAGATAACTTCTTACTCAAATTTTGCGGAACAAATCCCAGAGCTCCGATATCTATCGGGATGACCTGTGCTTTTACGCCCCACATTCGGCTGTTCTCGATTTCCAAATTCTTGTATTTAAGACGTTTTTATTTATTTTTGTTATTATTATTACTCGTATTATAATTGTCATTGTTACTGATAGCCATTATAGACATTTTCGCTGTCGTTATTGTTGTCGTTATAGACATTTTTGCTGTCGGTATTGTTGTCGTAGACATTATTGTTGTCGTTATTGTTGCCGTTACAGACATTTTGATTGTCGTCATAGACATTTTTGTTGAGGTTATTGTTGTCGTTATCGACATTATTGTTGTCGTCATTCTTATCGTTATTGACTTTTTTGTTGTTATTGACTTTGCTGCTATTACAGGTATTGTTGTCTTTATTGCTGTTAGTGTCGTTCTTGTTACTATTAATTGGGGTCGGATTTTGATGGTCTGAAACATCACCAAAAATGATCAATAAAATGTTCTTAAAATGTCCTAAAAGCAAAGAAAAGTGATCAAAAATGTAACTATAACCTGTTCGGATGAACAACTCAGTTTTTTAATGTTTTTTCGGTTTTCTAATGGTAGAACGGAAACATTTATTTTAGAATATTAAAGAATAAGAAAACCACGTCTTAAATGGCAAATTTTCTTTTAAAAATTTGTAGCCGTTTTTTAAGAAAATGGCGTTTAAGCGCTACTAAACATGCGAAACGTTATTAGAACTCTTTTGAAGAACATCAACACACAAATACAATATTGTTTACAAATTGCTGGTCATGTGCATATTAAAGATTTGAGACACCTTTCAAAAAATATATTTGTGTAATTTTTGAAAAAACAAAAACCAAAAAAATCCCCCAAATTGAACTTTACGTCGTATTAGAGAGTGCAATTAGCACTATCCATTCGAAAAGTTTGAAGAAAAAATTTGGAGCCATTTATGAGAAAATGGCGTTTGAGCGTTTCTGAAAATACGGAATTTTGAGCGAGTTTTCTCAGAACAGTTGAATTCTCGAAAAACTTTAATTTAAATTATTTAAAGCACATGTACTCATTAATATAATAATGTCAACAAATCGCCGCTAATGTAAATGACGACGTGAGAGGCAAGTCAAAAAATTACATTTTTGCAATTTTGAAAAAAGTAAAGGATAAAGTAATACGGCGTTTATGTGATCTAATAGAGTACATTTATCACTATCTCTACCAAAAGTTTAAAGAAGAAATTTGGAGCCGTTTTGAGAAAATCTTGTTTTTGTATTTTTTTTAAATTTTGTAAATTGCACGGAATATTACGCAAAAATTACTAATATTTTCAAAAAATCTCTTTTTGCAATTTTGTAGTTGGAGGAAGACGCCGAATAAAATTCAAACGTTCGCAGTTTTCGAAGATTGCTTTTACGCCCCCTTTCTGGATTTGGAGGGGAAGTTGTCCGTGGCCGTAGGGGCGTCGGGTTCCCCAGGCGGGCGAGTAGCTCGTGCGGGCGCGGTTAGGCGTGCCTGGACTAGGGCATAAGGACCGGATGGTCGTTTAGGAGCACGAGGGAGCTCTTTGTTGTGAACTGTCCCTAAGGGAGCAGCCGTCAAGGCCCTAAGCGATGCTTCTGGGAAGGCGGTCTTGACTCTGCGTGGGCTGCAACCCCACGCAATGACCTTGTTCTACCAGGCGGCACAAGTCCTCGGGGAGGAATTGACGCCTTGTAGCCGCTCCCCCCGCGGACGATCAAGTGCGCCCGAATCCTCACGGCAACCTCCCCATTGAATGCCTGGGTCTTTGGACCTCCCAGGCAGCTCAGAGTTCCTTTCTATCCAGGGTAGTAACGCAGTTCAATCAATGCGCCACTCACGTGCGCCGGGATAAGTCCCTCCTCTATGCCCAGAGAATCGGGCCACTGCCGCGATAAAGCCAAGAGCCCAACAGGGGACCACCCGAAACCAAAAAGAGACATTACCACCACTGGGAGGTGGTGGAGTCAATCCGAAAAGGTAACTCGGATCAAGAAAAAAGAACTACTTTCAATTATTTCGAAAAGTCTGGACATTTTGTAGCGCCACAAGTTTCAAAATATTTGATTGTGAGTATTAACCCCTACACATCGATTTTTTTAAACGTGGCGTCTCAAGGACACGGACGAAAAAGGGAGAGAGAGGGAGCCGTAAAAGTGAGATCTGCAGCAACGTCGCAGCTCCCCATTGGAGACCGCCTTCCCTCTCCCTATTGTCGTTATCTTGAGACGTCTCGTTAAAAAAAATCGAAGTATTAGTTTAGTTAGTTAATGCCTTATTTTACTTGGCGAGACTCGGGCCATCAGGCCCACTCTTCCGTCTGACCACGCAAATTTCCCTACGCTCCTTTCACCATCTAGCGGAGAAAGAAGGTATTATCTCGGGCGACGAAACAGGCGATTTGAATTTAGCTCAGAGGCGTCATTTAGGCTTGAGGATCTTTTACATGCAAGTAAATCTACTAACATGGGACAGCCGGCTTTACTTACCCTCCGCGGAATGCGTACGAAGGATTTTTTCGCCCTTAAAAATCCACGGGTTTGAACCCGCGAACTTGGGTATGACAGTCCGGCACGCTAACCGTCTCACCATCGAATCCGCAAAGTATAGACCCATTTCAAAACTTTCTCTTAGCTGACGATCCATGATCGATCTGTCCGAACGATTGGTCGATCTAATTCCTGAAATGAAACTGCTCGTAGAACATCTTCATCGGCGAGGACATCCGGCGCCAGCTGCCCAAGGAGACGGACGAGTTCGACAAAGTGACGGACTGCTGGATGGACGTGACGACGCAGATGAACGACGCCGACAACGCCCTCAACGCCGCCACCATCCCAGGTGCCTTTCTTGTCCCTTTGCACTCGTAGAGCACGTGCGACATGCCACCCATGAATGCTCTTCGCGGTCGGTGGTTTCTCAGCACTGCGAGGTCCTACAACTCGTAAGGCATGTCTAGGATGACAATGTAAAATGCTGGCATAGCTCGAAGCCGATACTCGGCATTCCCCGTTCCAGCTCGTTTTCACATTATTGCGTCAACATTGTTTAAAAACAGAACAGTAGCCCGTATCGATACAACAATCAAAACTTTATTTTACATATCAGGAAACCATGAGGCCATCTGTGGACTGTCCTATGAGTTAATTAGCGATTTTGGTGTGGATTTGAGACGTGCCCTACTAGTTGTAGGACGTGTCACATACATACTGCTACGCGCTAGTAGCCATTATTCTCGTGGCACCTGTGACATGCCGTACGAGCTGCAGGAGCTGTATAATGCGCGTGGCTTACGAATGCGAAGGATTTTGATGACCTGCAACATCGCCAAAAATGATCAATAAAATGCTCTCAAAGCCGGTCCGCTCAGCCGTTGCGATTTCGGACGGGAGGATCGCGGTTTCCAGTCCCACCTCGGGCATGGGTGTGTTTGTATACGTCTGGATGTATGTGTCGTCTTTTCACCCATCATTATCATCATCATTCTATCTTCCATACCCCCAGGGCTAACAACCCTGGAGCATAAAAATCGTATTCCGCTAACTGCTGATCCCTTGATAAAATTACATGCACCTGCCACCGAGATAATGATACTGAGCATCAGTAAGTGCAGGGTACATGCACACGTTGTCCAAGTTGGCCTATTTGCGAGCAAAAAAGCTCTTTAAAAGTTTTTAAAATGCCATAAAACAAAGAAAATTACGTAGAAAAGGTGATCAAAACCAGTTCGGATGAACAACTCAAGCTGTTTGATACATTGATGATATAATCGAGGCTTCTTGGCTTCTATTCGTTCAAATGAACTCAGCTTTCAAACTTTTGGTCTCAACTGTTCTTTCGAGAAAATCTTGTCTTTAGGTATCCCGAAACAGCCGAACCGACAACGGCGATGATAAATGTCATAAGAACCTTAGCATACTCACAATGGCTAACATTACAGCTTCTGAGCAAAGAAATCGAATAGGCTCCCAGGTATCGGTACTCGGAAAATCTGTGGGGAACGTTTGTTGCATCTCGTAAATATTATTTGAAGCTCTTACCGTTAAAATTATATTAAACTCGATTAAATCAGCGAAAAATGCTTTAAAATGACGGAGAAAAGTAAAAAATATTTATTTGCCCAAAGCTACGAAAAATGAAAAACAACAACAAAAAACACAAAATTGGTCATTTCCTTTTGTCATTACAAAAGAAATATCTGAACGGCATTTTTCTAAAGTGAAAAGAAACAAATGACATTTCATTAAAATCTTCCCCTAATTATTACAAAGGCGTAGTCTGGCAGACTACTTTGGGTAAAAATAAAGAAACTCTCATTTTTACAATGAAATACATTGAACATGCACGATATGGAGTTACAAAATACATTTTAAAGGGTTTGATAGATACACAAATTACCTGACACTCACAGCAGACACTTGCTTGGTGCTGTCCACATGTGGCTTTTGAGAAGTGTCTGCAGAAGTATCATGTCACGCGACCTTTGCTATGATCACCATCGTCCCATTATGATTGTTAAATGTTCAGAACAAAACTAAAATGCTGCAAGACAAGGATTTTGTATTCATTATTCACAATATTAGCCAATAAAGCAACAAAAATATCACTGACATAACTAAAAAGTCGTAATCTTCTGGACGACCGCATGTTAAAATGGCGTATACTAGAAATCGGTGCGCCAACAACGATATGTATATTTGACTGACTAGTCAAATGAATATCTGACTGACTAGACAATGAAGGTATCTAGAGTTTCAGAAACGGGGAGTGAGGAGAAGTGGGTGGGGAAAGATTTCGGCACTGGTTGCGTCTTCTGTCAGACAACGCCTTTGTAATCTAGGGTTAACGTGGTGATGGAATGTACTAATACACGCTTATCTTTTAGGCCTCTTCAAATTACTGAATTACTTGAATACGAAATTGGAGGACATCCAGAGAGGTTTAGAGAAATATTTGGAGACCAAACGCCACATTTTCCCTCGTTTCTATTTCATATCGAATGACGATTTACTTGAAATTTTGGCGCAGTCTAAGCGACCTGAATTGGTTCAACCGCATCTCAAGAAATGTTTTGACAATCTGACCAAACTCAAGATACACAAGGTAAGTTTGTACGTCAAATTTTCTCTTAGAATGAAATGTTTTTATTACATTTATTACGTAAAACCAATCAAATGAGATTTATTAAACCCAAACTTTGTAGTACAATGTTTATAATTAATATTATTTAGAGTAACTTTCACTGAAATGTTGATAAAAACTATTTTAACTTAATTTTATAAAGTAATGTGTAGAATCAATTATGTAACATATGTAATGGCGGAACCTTTTCACTTTAAAGACAGTGGTTAACTTTTATTTTACTGCGTTTGTACACGTTTCAGTAAACGTGTGAGGCTACTCCTGCGCTTGAAAAAATTTAAGGTGGTGTATAGGTGAGACTCATTAGGCATAACGGAGCATAGACGTACACGTTGGGTGGAGGCAAGTAGGACAGAGCTTCTCTAAAAATGTTGAAAGGGGTTCTGTAGTGTTACGAAATTACATATTTCATTCCAGTAAATACCTTCCAACCTTCGTTTTCCCCTTTTGTGATCTTTCGAATTTTGGGAATCTCAAACCATTTCGCAGCCGTGAAAGTGATTTGTGTAAAATCATTTGAATTTCTGTTAATTGAAAATTATAATTTTATTCTCGCCGTAATACGTTTTATTTATTTACATGTAGAATATATAATTTAATATATTAGTAAAATAAAACCTTTAATGCAGCAGGAGTCAAGAAATGTAGTTGAAGCCCTCCTACGCTGTTCTTCTAGGCAGTACAAGTCTATGTATACCAGCCAGTTTTCCTCCAAATATCTACAATAATAAAACACTGTAGCTTTTTGTTCTCAGAGGAAGGGATTATCCACAGCACCGAAACTAATTCGGGACGTCAAGTCGCAATTCCTGAAATTTGGTCGTAAGAGACTTTGGCAGGACTTACACTTCGATTTTTCTACAGTGGCCGATGATATTATGATATTATGATGGTCATTATTACACCTGCCTTTTAAAAATAATATTTTTAACAGTGGTAAGCACATTTATGAGGCAAGCCCCGTTGAGAAGGACGTTCGCGAATTAATTTAAAGATTAATTAAGATGAAAAGATTGACAATGCAGCCTTTTTCCATTGTCATCTTAGACATGTCTTACGAGTTGTCGGACCTCACAGTGCTCAGAAACCTCCGACTGCAGAGTGCATTCATGGGTGGCATGTCACACATGCCCTACGAATGAAAAGGGTTACGAGATTCTGATTCATTTGCAGCCGTCGCCCAGTGCCAAGCCGGAAGGGCAAGGAATGTTCTCGGCCGAGGGCGAGTACATCGAGTTCGCGCAGCCGCTGCTGCTGTCGGGCGCCGTCGAGTGGTGGCTGGTGGAGCTGGGTGAGCACATTTTTAAAATGTTTTTGTGAAAATAATTGTTTAAAAATTGCCTATGTTTCACGCGAAAAGGAGAAAAATACTTCCGTTGTCGAAAGTGAGTACATGACCTTACGCCAAGATCTGTCTTTGAGCAAGAGAGTTTATGAAGAAAACAAATCTCTTTCAATATTTTAGTTGTAGGATTTAATGTGCTGCTACAGTACCACTAGAATTCTTTCTTGCCCTTTCGTAATAAGGGTTTTTCTGTCGAAATATCGCATATTTTCTCTGCTGTATTAAAGACATCGTCTATTCCCTGACCTTTCACTCTCCTCTCGCTCCGGGAGATGTGTGTGGCCCCGAACGTTTATCAACCTATAGACGCTCCGTGGCGTGAAGTACTCGGAGTAACTCCGCGACTCAGCAACCGCTTCCCGAGATATCCGATAAACTATTATCAGGAATATTATTATTTTTATTGTTATTAATATAATAATAATAAAACAAAAATCAACGTGATAGTTAACATTGACTTACATTGACAAAATCAGTGGTTTTTGTGTTCTGGGAGATGTCGTTCTTGGGACCTCACATTATTACATCCGAGCTCCAAAAGGCAACAACTGAAAATTGTCGTTTAAGTGTCGTTTTAAAGGTTTGAGATATTGGCGCTTTTTGTGTAATATCACTCTAATAAATGTTAGTTTCCATCTCTTTAATTTGATATTTACGGCTTAACTGGCCAATATAATAATAATTTCCAGATTCAAGGGAGCTAACTGACATTTTCTAGGTGACATTAAACTTTGAGTTGCTACTTTTCACTTTGTCGCTACGGAGTATAGAGAAAGTTATGTAATGTATGCTTTCGACGGAAAACTCTTATTACAACGCTTTCGTCCCGAAAAATTCGATAAATCCAGTTGCGAAATTAAAAAAAAAAGACACTAACACATGGTGTTGTGAGAATGCATGATTTGTGGGTCCTCGATCCCGAAAAAGTGTTCGCAAAACGTGTCAGTCCGTTGGTCCATTTGTGGACAACGCTAGCGGCTAAATCGTTTAGCCTATTTTCTCCAAAATTGATATTCCTCAATCGATCTGGCTGATGTGGCGACCCCTTGAATTCGAAACCGATCTCTTCATTTGAGGGGTACTTTACATGACCCTGGGAAAATTTCAGAATTTTCATACAATGACTCCCTCATTTTTTATTGAATATTGTTGTTGAATAGTGTGAAGAACGTTTACGAAAATTGTGAAGGTCTCATGTTTGTTAAAAATCCTAATTTTTCGAAAACTGGAGAAGTTCAACATTTCTTTCGCGTCTTCCTACAATTATAAACATAGAGACTTTATCTTAATGAAAACTGTTAAAAAATCTTGTTTTGTTATTTTTACTTTCCCGTATACGTACGTATATATACGGAGTAATATACATAGTATACGGAAAGTTATAGATAGATAGATATTTATTATTTCCGCAGGTAGGTTTATGCAACCTGGTGGCGGAACACTAAAATTTACATATTATAATTAGGGATTAAATACAATGGTCCTTAAAGATAGATTATAAAACAAGGTTATGTTGTATTTAAGAAAATTTAAATGGTTTCCGAATAATTTTGCGAGAAAGTACGTGCTGTTCTAGAACCAGATTATAAAGATATTTAAGCGCCAGATTATAAAGACAGAGATTTCCCCTTCATGAAATCTGTTCTTTAAAGATAGATTTTAAAACAAAGTCATGTTGTGTTTAAGCAAATTTAAATAATTTGGCGAGAAAGCGCGCGCTGTTGTAGCGTGCGAGTTGAAGGTGCGCATGCGCTGTTGCAGAGGCGAAGATGCGCGTGACGCTGCGCGACGTGCTGCGCGCGTGCAAGACGGACCTGCGCAAGAAGCTGAACAAGCGCGACTCGTGGATCAAGGAGTGGCCCGGGCAGCCCTGCATCACCGCCAGCCAGGTGCGTCCCCCGCCTTTGGGACAAGTTTTCTCAAGCCACTTGGAGGCTAGTTCTCCGCTTGTCCCTACGATCGGTTTGGGTAGTGGTGTAATAAGCACATCTTAAACTGGGGCTATGACACAGTTTTACAAACATTTCCTACCCATTTTCGTAACTGTTCGCTCTAGACTTTACCAATTCCACCGCGAAGCGACAAATCGCTGACTTGAAATTAGAAATCAGCTGGCCACAGAGCTGTCGAATGGATCACGACCTTGCCCAACTGAGACCCAAAGATCGCAGCGCTTATATGCGAGAGCTGTGAGAACTAGCCTCACTCAAGCTTCAGTTTTAGACTGGGAGTGAACTCATCTACATATCTTACACCGTGGTTTGCACAGCCAAGGCGAGATGAACTTCCACTTGGAGGAGAGAATCGTTCTTTAGAGCATACGAATCGTTGGATACAATTCTCATATCCACGCATTTCTAAGCAGTTATGAAAAGTCAAATGATCTTGAGATACGGCCTTCCAAATCACCTGATCAAACCCATTTGGGGTACTGCAAGATGAACCCTTAGGAAACCCTTATGCGTAAGAATTAATCGGGAATTTTGTTAAAAAAAATGTCGCCCATTGCTTTGCTTCGGGGAGTAATGAAAAGTAATAAAAGTGTGTTGCGGAAGTGTGTTGTGGAACGCGTAAAGTAATAAAAGTGTGCTGTGGAACGCATTCGAATCGATTGGCTCGTTCTCTGGGATAGGGAATTTTTCAGCGTCTCAGGTGGGAGAGAGTCGGGGCTCTGGGGGCGGCCGAAATCTCAACTACCGATAAGTTGTGCGTACTGTTGTTAGGTAATGGTATTCAGTGATGTTAGTTAATGCCTTATTTTACAGGGCCATCAGGCCCGCTCTTTCATCTGACCACGCAAATTTCGCTACGCTTCTTTCACCATCTAGCGCAGAAAGAAGGTATTACTAGGGCGACGAAGCAGGCGATTAGAATTAATCTCAGAGGCTTTTTTAAGCTTGAGGATCTGCTACAGACAGAAAATCTTCTGTATAGTAGAGCCGGCTTTACTTCCTTCCGAAGGAAGGCTTATGAAGGATTTTTTTTTCGCCCGTAAAAATCAACGGCTTCGATCGGGTTTGAGCCCGCGGACTTATGTAAAACAGCCCAATATGACCATATATGCCAGACCCGCTCCGAACCCTACCATAAATGGTTTTGCAACAATTTATTCTGTTTGGCATCTCCTTCCTTAACATTTTACATTTTAATGCTGATGCTAATACCCCTCATTTATTTGCTTTAGAACATTATTTTAAAGTATGGCGATCTCTAACGTTGTATTTGAAAACTACTTTCTATATATTTAATTGTGGTGATGGAGTTTACAATTTAACATCATTCATCAGTCCATCTTCTGTTTAGAAACCTTGAAATATCTTTCTTTACTTTTTCATAGAATTGAAATGTTTGTGGTTTCCCAAGTTTACTTCCAGATGTGTTTATTTGTTATCCACACCACTAAAATATTTTCATAATTCAGATTCAATGGACAACTGACTGCATCCGGGCACTGGCTCACTGCAAGATTCTGGAGACACGTACTCCGCTGAAGAGGGTTCGAAAGAAGCAGGTAATTGCACTCATTAAATGTTCTTCTTTTGACATCAGTTTTGCTTCAAATTTAAACTACTTTTTTAATCACCATGTTATTTTCAGAACGCTCTTCTTGGCAAATTCTCTGAAGCGATTCGAGGAAATTTGACAAAACTAGATAGGAAAAAAATTGTAGCATTGGTAACCATTGAAATCCATGCTCGCGATGTTGTGGACAAAATGTATAAAGCAAGTGAGTAATTAATGGAAATTAATTCTTTGAATTATGTTCTTACCTAGATGAATTCGAAACATCTCTCATTATATCTCCAGATTGTAGAGACGTCACAGTCTTCGAATGGCTTTCACAATTACGTTTTTTCTGGGATCGTGATATTGATGACTGTATAATTCGACAGACCAACACTCACTTTACATATGGATACGAATATCTCGGTAATTCTGGCCGTCTTGTAATTACACCTTTAACTGACAGGTAAGTGTTTTGATTTCGGGGATGTCTTGTTGCTTTTGGGAGGAACTGCCAAATAGTGAACCTACCCCGGGAAATCTGATTATTCGGAGAGTCTGAGATAAATTTGTAGTAACTTGCCAAATCCTTCGAGATACGAAACGATTGTATTGAAATGATAAAGAACTTCGTCATCCAAACTTCTATTCTTGAATTCCGGCCTTTACTTTGCAATTGAGACTGTGATTCGCAGGCTTCTAATAGACGATCTCTCCGACTCCGTTTCCTACTTGGACATTGGAGATTCTTCACAGCCTCTCACCAATGGATAGGAGGCGAGGAGTGACGGACTAGGGTTACTGGACGAACTATTTTGAGAGTTGAAGTACTCTTTCAGATGCAATCCTCTTTTGTACTATTTTGCTAATGCTTGTAAAGCAGTCTAAGTTAGATATAATACATAATTTTTTTGAAAATTTTACTTTTGCAAATGAATATTAAACTGTTCCTCGTGTTTAAACTGTTCCTCGTGTTTGAACGCTTGTTGTTGTTGTTGTTGTTGCTGCTGCTGCTGAAGACTCGTTCTACTACATATTATTTAAGAAATTGTGCTAGTGTTCTGCAGGGCAAAGCAGAGCAGAACATAGCAGTCCACGCCAGGCCGGACCAGGGAAAGGCTAAGCTAGAGACAGAATGACTTTCTTTTCCTGCTTGAATAGATTAATATTGTAAATAACTATCCTGACGAGTAAAAGGATTAGGGTATCCAGGTAATTTAACCCTCCAGCGGGCGCGCGTGAAATGTTCACACCAGAAGACGCGTGTCGTAAATTTTACATTCAATGACTCTTGAAAAAATCAAAGAAATTGTAGAACAAAGGAATTTTATGTCGCATTATAATATCTAAGATGATATTTACTATCAAAAACCATATCCGTTTATAAACGTTCGTATTTAGTATCAAAAAGATCTTGTTCCGATCCAGTATCTTTCTAATGTCTATATTTTCAACATTCGTTTACTGTCACTGTCACTATCCAATTCATGATCTTCCTCCGATCAGACAGCTCTTGCAGCATATTCTGATTTTCGTTCATATGAACTCTTTATCTGAACATTTTACAGAAAATTTCGATTAAGCCAAATTATTATACAATATTGTAGCACAACAGCCGGCGCGCAGCGTAAAGTTTACGTCGCTATGCACTCATCCGGAATAGAGCGTTACAAAAACTGAATATAGCGTGCAAACTAAATAGTGGCTGCAGGAATGCATCACTAAAGATACCTGCAAGGAATAGCAAGTACGCAGAAGTCTTTGACAACAATGAGTTGACAGCAAAACAAAAAAATCTGCTATTGTAAACTTTACGACAGCGCGCCCGCTGGAGGGTTAACCGCTCGTGTTTCCACTAGTATTGCTGCATCCAGGTAGCGTTTGGCCTTAAACGTGTAATTGTGAGGAGGGCTGTGCGGCAGGTGCTACATCACGCTGACGACGGCGTTGCACCTGCACCGCGGCGGCAGCCCCAAGGGGCCCGCGGGCACGGGCAAGACGGAGACGGTCAAGGACCTGGGCAAGTCCCTCGGCTGCTACGTCATCGTGCTCAACTGCTCCGAGGGACTCGACTACAAGAGCATGGGCCGCTGCTTCTCGGGTGCGTCAACATCAATGCCTGCGCACGAGCAGAACACACAAGACGTGCGATGAAGTCGCAGGCTTCCGCGGCCGGAGTCTTGTGCATGATCTTGGCTGTCCGGGTGGCGCCGCGTCCAAGCCTGTGTTGCCGACTTCTACGGTCGCAGACCAGCCCTGAGGAAGACCGCGTCAAGATGGTCGAAACGTTCGCAACACAGCCTTCGACGCGGCGTCACCCGGACAGCCAAGATCATCCATATAAGACGTTCACTTAAAAGGTTGCAAGCTTCAAGCTTCTGCGCTTTTGCTTATGTCAGAAATAAGAAATGAACCAATCACAATACTTTAACTCAAAATCGAGTATCGAAATAGGATTCAAGTCGATAGATCGAAAAAAAGACTGATTTTTCCAAATTGCTTGGCTGATTTTATACGGTTTTCTGCGTTGTTTTGTAACATAAGATCTTTTTGTAGTTTAGTTTTGTTGTAGTATTCATAGTAGTACCATTTAGTTTTAATTTTTATTCATATTAAAATACCTAACCTACAAGAGCATGGACAGGTGCTTCTCGGGTGCGTCAAGAACACCCAACCAATCTTCTTAAACCGAAAATTACTTGGTTTTCAATACTCAGTTGACCAAATCGACCAGCTGGAAATCTCCTCTCTTCTGGTAGCTAATTTTTTATATAAATGACTAGTCTTTTCGAAATAATTTTTATTTTGACCAATTAAACCACATTAGACAATTTCAGTGTACCTTTTTAACTGTGACAAAAATAAGCTTGCACTCTCACGTGCCTGAAAACAAAACGAATTACAAATCAACAACTTTTTAACAAGACATGACTAGGATAATCACTTTTTCGTTGTCATGCTATTGAAGTGACACACACCAGCATACAATTTTTAATACAGTAATTGAATGATAACAGCACTTCATTAAAAATAATTTCATTTAATGCGTTGGTTTCCAACAGTGCGTGTTAGAGTTCAATACAACTAGCGTACCTCTCTCCACCTTATTCTTTATTCTTGCTTTTCCATATCAAGGGGCGAAAGTTGTTAACGAAACGTACTTATTTGTTTAAAAAAATATCCAGCTAACTTCTAATGTACTTACTTCTAGACGTATATTTCATTTTGCAAGAACAAACGTTTCTCTGAGCCCTTTGGTCTCAAAGAAATGCTGTGATATGTTGCGGGTTGCACTTGAAATGAATATTTATATGCGTTTTTTTTTAAACAAATCCTTCATATTTTCATAGTCAAAATGCAATTCGTCACGTCTCCGTGAAATTATCTTGCTTTAGAGACCCCATTTATAAAGCTTGGTTGCGTGTGAGAGCCGCAAAGGAAAGATATACTACTGAAATAATATAGGAGACGTTATTTATTTTGCTACTTAGGAATACATAGAATATTTCCCGTGGTAGTGTTTTCGAAGTAGTTACTACAAATACACACAACAAACAAACATTTTAATATTTGTATATTACTTAATAAAATTTTACAAAATCAATGTATTAACCTGAAGCCAATCTAATATAAAATAACAATAATAATAATACAAAAAATTAATTTTAACGTTAACATATTCTAAAACAAATTAAAATTTATTTAATCTAATTTAAAATTTTATGATATTCTGAAAACAACAACACACTTTGATTGCACTCACATGTTTTAATAAACTTATTCTCAATCAATGGATATTCGAATTTATAAGACAGCGTACGGTCATTTGAATACTTCATGGAAACACATATCGCTTTCAAACATTAACGAAACAAGTTACATGAAAAGGCCAAGATGATCAAATGCAGAGTTATGGCTGAGAGCATGTTTGGAAAAAAATTCTCTCGAGGTTCAAATCCCAATAAAACTAATTACACAGTTCGAAAGTTGCGCTTAATGGTTTTCCTTTCTTTGTTTTACATTTTAACGAATTTCTCACTCTCAGATTATGAGTTGATCTTAATATTTATCCGTTACAGTAGATATTTAATTTAGTTCCCTTTCCTGGGAAAACAATTTCATGTGGTTTGTCTTTACTTAATCTTATCTTGCAAAAGTGTGTGTCTGTAATATTCATAAATCCGTAACATACTCTCACTAATGAATAATTCACACTTGGACAAATACTCTTTATGGTTTTCCCACTTATTGTATAAATGTATCGTGCGTTGTATATTTTAGAGTAACATACTTTTTTTTTGTTTAGGACTTTCTCAAACTGGCGCTTGGGGTTGTTTTGACGAATTCAATCGAATCAACATTGAGGTGCTGTCCGTGGTTGCCCAGCAAATAATGTCTATTTTGGGAGCTCTGTCTGTTCACTTAAAAAGATTTGTTTTTGAAGGATCTGAGATCAGTTTAGTGTCAACATGTGGAATATTCATAACCATGAACCCAGGTTAATTTCTATCTTTTACATTATTTTTAATATCATCAATGTGAATTAAAAACATTCACTCGTTAATATTTTTTTATTCTTTAGGATATGCTGGACGAACGGAGTTACCTGATAATCTAAAAAGTATGTTTCGACCAATTTCTATGATGGTGCCTGATACAGCGTTAATCGCTGAAATTATTTTGTTTGGCGAAGGATTTGGTGATACGCGAAATTTGGCAAAGAAAGTAAGTTAAATAAAATATTGTAAGATTCCCTATTTTTCTTAGGATGACAATCAATCTGTGCTTAAGGGTCAGAAATTTACGGTGGTAACTGAAATGTCAGTAATACCCAAACAAATCGTTTCAGGTTGACACTTTGTACAATCTAGCCAAGCAGCAGTTGAGTAAGCAAGACCATTATGATTTCGGTCTGCGGTCTCTCGTTGCTCTGATCAGATACGCTGGCGTGAAGAGGCGCGCGCACCCGGATCTTCCTGATGATGAGGTGAGATGCTGCAATACCTCTTGAAAGATATGTATGTATGCATGTATGTATTTGCGACGACAGCCCGTTTGCGGGTATGGGCCTAGCAGCGGCGTCCAGGCCTTACGCCTTACGGCCGTGGGTTGTGGTTAGCACTGGCATCCTCACGCTGTATTCCGCTTCTCATCCTGAGAAGTGGGTTTTTCATCGCCACACAACAATATATACTGGGACATTGCAAGGAAAAAGCACTATCACCTTGCCGGACCGGGAATCGAATCATGGGCCGCGTCATGGAAAGGGAGTAAGCTGACCGATCAGCTACCCGTGAGGGCTCTTAAAATAATTATTGCAGATCTCTTATGTTTTACTGTTGGAATACAATTCCAGCTTTTAAATATATTAAATAGAAATTCCAATTTAAGTATAAAATATATAGTGAATAAGGTAGTAAAGAAATAATTCATGGACCATGCTTACTTGAGGAGAGAACGTACTTGAGTACTTGGGAAGCAGATATTATTGTTATTATTGCTTTATTCTTTGAGACGCCAATGAAGTTATCGTTTGAATTAAGTATCATGATTTTCAATGATGAATAAATCATTTGTATCAAATTATATTTCCATTCTGTTTAACTTCTAATTCTTTGGAAATTGTCTTGCATGTTTAACTTACCGTGTGTGGAAACGAAGGCCAAGAAGTGCACGAAGGAATATGCGAGAAGGAAGAACCGTGAGAATGTGGATAGGTCCCAGAGATGCGGAGTAACATGCTCTGATGAAGACCGAATAAAAGCCGGAACGTTGTCACTTTAAATGGCGTTTTTTATTGACCTCAACTCAAGAAAACTTTCCTACAAGCAATGAATAGTAGGTATTGATGCAATACCGAGTAGTGAATAGTGAGTAGTAGGTAGGGAATGAATAGTAGCAATGAAGTAGAGGAAAAAGAATGTGTAAGAAAGATATTACAGCTCAGTGATGAACAGTGCGGTGAAGTGGTGTGTGGTGAAGTGGAGTGCTACGAAAGCTCGCACCGTGAAATGTTCACGTTAATTTGTAAAATTGTTAAGAAATGTAATGTTAAATTAGTGTATTCTGCCACCAACTCCTCAAAGTGAATTGCAGAATTATACTAACGTTTTCGTAACTTTGTCCCTGAGAGAAATCAGCTGTTCACGGTTTCATCCAATTGGGAGCTTGAACATCACCATAGTGACGTCACTGTCGCGAAATATAAGCTCCTGATTGGATGGCAGCGAAACAGGTGATTCCTGTCAGGGACAAAGTTACGAAAATCGCAGTATAGTAATAAATCTAATAATATTGTGAATTAAGTCAGAGAGAAGCATCAGTCACATTCATCTGGTGCCCTGGGCACATAGGTATCTCAGGCAACGAAGAAGCCGATTCTGCAGGAAGAAATGCCGCAAACAAACAATTAGAAATTGTGTATCTTCAGAGCATGGAAAACCACATGGAATAGCCTTGAAACGAAATTAAAGCCGATCAAGCAAAGCGTGAATAAATGGCCAGCACACGTCAGCTACACTCGACGAGAACAAGTGTGCCTTACCAGGCTAAGAATAGGCCACACAAGGATAACATCTTCATTCATGCTAAAGAATGAGAAACCACCTGTCTGCGACTGCGGTGGAGTTTTAACAGTGAAGCATCTACTAACGGACTGTGTGAATCTCGCAACAATCAGAGACAGATGTGAAATGATTTCTGAAGGAGAACTTAGGAACGGACACAACGGCGACTGGCAGGACGTTAAAATTCCTGAAAGAAGCAAATCTGTTTCATAAAATTTGAATTGTAACTGTAAATTGTACTTTTATATGTGACATTTTATAATAAACAGTGAAAAGGCTAAAGGCCTTACTTAGCTGCCAAGCCTTCAAACATAAAAAAGAATAATGTTGTGGCGTGCGTCTGTTTGGCTTCAGGTGACGCTGCTGGCGATGAAGGACATGAACATCGCGAAGCTGACGGCGGAGGACGTGCCGCTGTTCATGGGCATCATCTCGGACCTGTTCCCGGGCGTGGTGATCCCGCCCATCGAGTACGCGGAGCTCGAGGCGGCGGTGAAGCAGGCGTTCGCGGCGGCGGGGCTGCAGGGGCTCAAGAGCTGCGTGCTCAAGGTCATCCAGCTGTACGAGACCAAGAACTCGCGCCACTCCGTCATGATCGTGGGCAAGAGCGGCTCGGGCAAGAGCGCCACCTGGAAGACGCTGCAGGCCGCGCTCTCCAAGCTCTGCGCCGAGCGCAAGGAGGGCTACCAGGTCGTCAGGGTGAGTCTCCCCCTCCTCCTTCTGCCTCTTCTTCATCTTCTCTTTCATCATCATCTCCATCGTCATGATCGTGGGCAAGAGCGCCACCTGGAAGACGCTGCAGGCCGCGCTCTCCAAGCTCTGCGCCGAGCGCAAGGAGGGCTACCAGGTCGTCAGGGTGAGTCTCCCCCTCCTCCTTCTGCCTCTTCTTCATCTTCTCTTTCATCATCATCTCCATCGTCATGATCGTGGGCAAGAGCGCCACCTGGAAGACGCTGCAGGCCGCGCTCTCCAAGCTCTGCGCCGAGCGCAAGGAGGGCTACCAGGTCGTCAGGGTGAGTCTCCCCCTCCTCCTTCTGCCTCTTCTTCATCTTCTCTTTCATCATCATCTCCATCGTCATGATCGTGGGCAAGAGCGCCACCTGGAAGACGCTGCAGGCCGCGCTCTCCAAGCTCTGCGCCGAGCGCAAGGAGGGCTACCAGGTCGTCAGGGTGAGTCTCCTCCTCCTCCTCCTTCTGCCTCTTCTTAGTCTTCATCTTTTCCATCATATTTTCCACCATCATCATCTTTTCCATCATCAACATCATCATCATATTTTCCATCATTATCTTTTACATGATCATTTCTTTTATCATCATATCCTTTATTGTCATATTCTTCATCTCCATTTCCTTCATCATCTCCATCATCTTTTCCTTTATCATCATCATCTTCATCACAATTATCATCTCCATCACAATCATTATGTTCATCATCGTCATAATCACCATCATCATCTTCTTCTCCTTCTCCATCATCTTCATCTTTCTCCTTCACTTCTCAGCCTAGGGCACTGCCTGTTCCGATGTCACAGTTTCTCCTCACATTATTCTTGCTCGTACTACGTCTCTTCTACTTCTTCTTCTTCTTCTTCTTCTTCACTTCACGGCGAAGACTACTGTCTGTTTCGTTCTCACAGCTTATCTCCACCTTTTCTCTGGTCTTCCTGCGTCTCTTCTTCTACTTCTTCGTGTTGCATAATACAAAGCTGCCATTGGAAGTCTGTTTTCATTCATTCTTTCTACATGCTTTGACCATTTCTGCGTAGCATCATGCATTTTAGTATTCATTGCTGTTACTTGTAGTTTCCTTTGTCAGCTGGATTTGTACTGTGAAGAATCGTCATTTACACAATCATTTTCATTTACACATTCATCATCGACAAAAAACATCTCTAATATAAAAAAAGGAAAGATTACTGGAACTGTTTGTAACAGTCCGTCATGTTCCTGTCGATTTATTTTTCAATTTTCCCGCTACGGTTCGAATTGCGCATTTTCATTAGTGGCCACCACTCTTAGAATGAGTGTGATCCCCGTCCTTCCTTACTGCCCGCATGTGTAGAGCAGTGAGGAAGGGTGCAAGACAGCGTCGTAATGCATGCACATGCTTTGCCAGAATGGCCCCCCAGCACTTGTACTTTATTAGGGAACAGAAGTCCTGGAGTGGGCACCCAGGCGTCAGCCTCTATCCGCACCCTCGTCGGGTGTACAAGGACACCTTCCGACCAATATCCGGATCTCGCCGGAACGCAGTTAGCCCTCTCGGCAACCTCCCCATACAATGCCTCGGTCTAGGGCCGCCCTGCCAGCTCAGAGCTACTAGCTTTCCAGGCTAGTGTCGGAGTCAATATCGCCTGTATGACGGCGCGCCACTCACATGCGCCGGGACACCAAGTCCCTCCTCTATGCCCAGAGTATCGGGCCACTCCCACGACGAAGCCAAGAGCCCAACTGGGGGCGACCCGAACGAAGGTCCGGGCGGCTCGGGGCCCCCATCCCGTCTCCCCACTGCCTACACCTTGAGGCTCTCGATCTGGGTTCACAAGTGCCAACCTCTGATTCGACTTAGCTAATCATTTTTGAAAACATTTATGCTGTTCAATGAATCAAATATCTGCATATATCTCGAGGTCCTAAATGTGGATTGAAGAGTATCCATTTCGGTGGCTCGGGTTATGAGAATAACTAAACGTGCACCGGGAAATAGTTACCCGGGGCAGTAATTGTTTCTACACATTCTACACAGTTTCTATAATTTTTCCTCTGCTTGCAAATTTACTTCTCCACTTCTTGGTTTTAGTCCAATTTCTTTTATTTCTGTTTTCAATCCGTTTATTATTGTTTCCTTGCTGTATTTTCAGTCTATTCATTATACAAGTTTTTTTGTATCTAATACTGATTGAAATTATATCTTCGTATATAAACAAGCTATTTTCAGCCATTTATCATATCCTCGTATGCAAACAACACGTTTTCAGCCATTTATTATGTCTTCGTAAGTAAACAACCCATTTTAAGCCATTTGTCATATCTTCGTATGTAAACAACCTATTCTCAGTTATTTATCATATCTTCGTATGTAAACAACGTATTTTCAGCCATTTATCATAAAGTATTATTTTCTGTTTCCAAGGAGTTTCCTATGAACCCAAAGGCAGTGATTTTGGGCGAGCTTTACGGGGAGTTTGACTTGAACAGCGGTGAATGGAATGATGGAATATTATCTGCAATAATGAGAACAACATGTGCAGGTAATGTCAAATCACTCGAGAAGAAACATTTCAGTGATTCTAAAATGTACAACAATGTCTTTTCAATTTTTACTCTTATTATGATAAATTTATTTAAACTGCAAGTGGGTATAACCCGGTGGCAGCTAATTACATAAATAAAGTAATATAAAAACATGCAAATATAATAATAATAATAATAATAATAATAATAATAATGGTAGAATATCATCCTGCATTATCATTACGATCATTCTATATCCCATCTCCCCAGGACTAGCAATCAATTGAGAAAATGTGAAAAATAAGGAGGTTTTTAAAAATACAATGTATTTAACATACTCGTACATATTACAGGAAAGAAAACCCCTTTCTGTTATTTGATAATATTTTTATTTTTTATATCCTACAACAGTTTGTAAGAAGTTATTTAATTTCGTGAAAATTGTTCCTTAATGTATGTGAGGATAAAATTTTTAAGATAAAGAAGCTTACAAACTTTGTTGCTTTGGATACAAATGCATTGCTACGGACACAAAGCCATTTAATGTTAACAGTATTCAATAAAAGTTAAATAAAACAGTAAGTAATGACATTGGGGCTAACAACAGTTGGGAATTTAAGCTTTCTAATATAGAAGCTTTGCTTTTTAAACCTTTATTCATAACACTGGTCGACAATGATCTTTCCCTGAAGAACTAAGCGATATTGTTCTATCGTTTGGGTTTAAAATAAGGGAAATGTACCTACGTCCTACATTTGAAATTTTAGGTCTTATCACTCAAAAGATCTTTCTTTACCTTAAACACACTCAGAAAAGTTGGATTGAAAACGAAGTTATCTTTGTCAACTTAAATTTATTTCCAGATCCGTCTTTCGGCGTCTTTGCTGTCATCATCAATCTAGCAATACGTAGTACTGTCTCCCAACCTTCGCCATCTTGTGATAGACTGATGATGACGGCAAAGCCCTCGGAAGTCGGGTCTGTGAAGAAAACAAATAAAGATTACTTCCATTATTTCATTCATGAATAATTTCAATACCAATTAGCATTTCCACAATTCGCAGAAAAAGGCCAGTCACAACACTGTCAAAGATCTTATAAACTGAAGTTTAGACAATATTTTTGGTCTGAAAAAAGTAAATATAGATTGAAAGTTTTACATTATTTCCTTTATTCAACAACCAAACGATGACAAATATCCGATACATTCAACGGAGAGAGAAAATATGAAATTCTATGGTCCTGTATAATCAAAACTACTTAAGCCATGGTCTTACAAATCAGTTAAAACTTATATTTTATTCCTTTAAAACATTTTATATTGTATTGTTCGTAGTATTGTTTTTATCAGTCAGGTTGAAACTAAAGAGTTACTATTTAGAAATATTAAAACAATAATTACATTAAAACAAGAAAGAATATTATTACTATTCTTTAATATTATGATTTGGGTTTACTTCACAATAAAACTTCTTCTTTTGCTCATTCTTTTTGTGGCTCCAACCGAATAAACAAATGTTTGAAATTCAATTGATCTAAAAAATTAATTATCTTTGTTTATAGATGAGAGCCCTGATGAAAAATGGATAATATTCGACGGCCCTGTTGATGCGGTGTGGATAGAAAACATGAATAGTGTGATGGATGACAATAAAGTGTTGACTCTAATTAACAGTGAAAGAATTACGATGCCTCCTCAAGTGAGTATGCGGATTGGAATACAACAATAGCATTCCGCGCTGCGAGACGGCAGCTGAAGTTCTGTGAATTTTAAGTCTCATTGTCGCGACATGATTTAGCCATAATTATCAAATTTGTTTTGATATTTACTTGAAAATATTTAGTTTTCGCAATAAATGTTCTACGATTTGATATGACAGATGCGTTAATTCGAAGAGAAATTGTAGTATAAATAGTATTACGTAACCATTACTAAAGACGAGAAAGCAGGTGCACTTTTAGCACCACTAGTTCGTCGTAGGGAATACCTCGAGTCCTTTGGAAATTGTCAATAAATCCTCGACTCGCGAAGCGAGGAGGGAATTTATCTGAGAATTTCCAACGCACGGGTGGTATTTAATAGGACTATTCCACGAATGAAATTATGTTCAGCAGAGTTCCAAACTGCGTCAAATATTGAAAATATGTTAAAATCAAAGAGGTTATGTTATAGTACATAGGCAGTTTATTGGAAATCGACATAGCGATCGATATATACCGCCTCCTAAGATAGATGAGACATGGTTTATGATTGACCAGTAGGGCGAAGCGGTAAAAAAAATCGGCTAGAAAAAACAATCAACTTTTTGAGATACACCGCTCTGATTGGGACATTTTTCTCGTATATTTGAACACCATTGGTTTTAATTTCACGAGTGGAATAGTCTTATTAATCAAATCTTGGACTTCTACATTGATGATTCTGACTAAAAAATTTTTACACTCCCCTCGTGTGTTTTACAGCCCCCTTGACCGTCTCAAAAACCTAGGCAAATGAAACGCGCAGAATAATGGTTTGAAATAAAGGACAGTTCCCTTCTCACATTGTGGTTCTGTCATGTAATGACTTTCCGTGTTTAAGGTGTCACTCTTATTTGAAGTGGAGGACTTAGCAGTCGCGTCTCCGGCCACAGTATCTCGTTGTGGCATGGTTTATAACGACCTGAAAGACATAGGCTGGCAACCGTATGTAACTTCGTGGTATAAGACCCTCCCCGTTGAATTACAACCGCTGGTACGTAATAATTATTAGATGATTTAATAAAATGTCTTTGCTAATTTTTTAATTAATTTTATATTTAACTTTCAATCTGAAATACTTTTTTATTCTGTACTTGAGTTTTATACGAATAATTTTTCAATGGTCGAGTTTAACGATGTATTATTTTTTAAATCCGTTCAGGTAAAAGGCCATTTTGAAAATTATGTGATAGCTTTCTTGGAGTACAAAACAAAGAATTGTGAAGATGCTGTTCCCATCTTGGATATAAATCTAGTGATGGGGCTCTGTAAACTTTTGTCGTGTATATTAGTGCCTGCAAATGGAGTTAACGTCCGTGATAAAGACGGGTTACCTGTAATAACCAAGATGTGGTTCTTGTTCTGGTGAGTACGTTGATAGTAAAGTATGTAAGACAGCTGAAATTGAAGTGAAGAAAACCTTAATTTTACGTTAATTTCGTTAGAATCTCGATTCTACCCCACCTGTTCAGAGCTTGTAGAATCTGCAGTTGTATGTGAAATGACTAATTACTTGATATTCTACGCGATTCAATTACACGGGTTCAACTCTTTGCTCGATAATCAAGTTAAATACGAATAGTTTGTATTGACAAGGGTGTATTATATTGTTATCAATTACAAGATGACATGAACAAGTGACGGAGGATAAGAGGATCTCGAAGAAAAATATGTATTACAGGCTTAATATGGAAATGGAAAAATAAGGGAGAGAGTGGGTATTGCATGCGAGAGTTATCGCACGGGTACGCTATTAATTTATTATTTATTAAAGTATTACTCTGGGGTATTGTCTATGATACTGCTGCTCAATGTAATTCAATTTTTTTTATTTTGATGTGCTCGTAAAAGGTGATTCATTCCTCTTTGTTAATACGCCGGGACATTATTCCATATTAACGTACAGAGTGAATTTGCCAAAATCGAATACTCTTTGTCGTCTAGTTTCGTAAACATTTACCGTTAAACTTGGGACTAGGCGCTTGTGCTCGTGTAACACGGGCTATGTAAAGTAAACGAACAGTTTCACCTCGCGTTGGGGCTCGCCGCTTCTCTGGAAAACTATTGCTAATCCTCTCGGAGAAGCGAGCACAAGGCAGACAGCGCGCGAGGTCATCGCGCCACAGTCCCTCTTCCGGCGAATAATTCATGCGGAGAGTTTACGACTTTTCCATTGCCAGCGGCTGCAGCATACGCACAACAGACACTCACAACGTCGTATTCAATTCCCTAGACATTTACTGCGCAAACGAGGGATTCAATATCTGAGTTTTATAGCTCAGGTACTCCCAACGCTTTTAAAGCTGGAGCTTAATGAAAAAGCGCACTTATGCTACCGAAGTCGAGGATCGTGATGGCAGAAATAAAGCTGCAACCCGATAAAGAACACGTTGCAGATGCCTGACTCGCGTTCACGCAGGAGGGGGCCATTTTGAACACTTGTTACACGAGGGGAAAATGCGAAACTTTGATTGTTTACGAAAATGTGATAAACTATTCCAGTGCTGTCAAAGTATGCTACTGGTGGCAGTGGCACGCCTCGCGGCACCGTGCCATACCACGAGCTTCTCTGTGTCCCTAGCGTCGGGAGAGGAAACTATTAGTAACCCCACCGTTTTACAATAATGATGGCGTTGTCTCTGGCGGGGTGTTATGAACTGCGTGGAGAAGCGATTTCGTCGTGGCACTAGTGCCACGGACTCCCGCTGGTGGCATCGACCTTGACAACACTGAACTATTCTAAATAACAAATAAATAATAGCCTTTTCTCTTCTCTTTCATATTTGTTAGATAAGAAGACAATAATAACAACAGGAAACAATATTAATGTAATATTTGAGATAACTTTTTAGCACAATAAGTCCAATGATATAACCATTTCTCCCCAAACTTTTGAACTCATGAATAACTTAGTGTACTCTATCACCGGGTCCTATATGAGTAACGAGGACTTAAACACCCAATACTCGTAATTTTCATATCTCAAATAGAATATTTAATTGGTATAGCGCTCTGGAAGTACTGCAAAACGCAGATGTTATGCAAACAACAAACTGGCTGTAGGAGCATCATTAAAAAAATAATTTAACAAAAAGATGAATAATTTTATATTAGAATTGTTAATGGTGTTAAATAGATGATCTGCTTTTGGTGCATGAAACCACGTTTCGTCTTCTACACATCTACAAGTGGATGTTGGTATATATAAGAGCAAAACCCCCACACCGTTGGACCGATCTCCATGAAAGCTGGAGCACTTCCACGTGTTTTTTCACCCAGAAGGTTTATGTGCTGTTAATTCTGTTGGAACTCCACTACTTGGCGCTGTAGAACAAACCTAAAGATTCTCGTCAAATACAACCTGCAACACACTCGGCAGCATTTTGAATCTATATACTTAAATAACTCCTAAACGAGGTATTCTAGGGCCTTAAGACTAGACTTCTTCCTGAACATTCTATTACATTTTTGCTGGTCCGGTGTTTCCTGATATTACCTCACCTGCTCAGAGACGTGCAGCATCTGCAAGTAAATGTGAATGAGAGGGACAGAGAGCGGCAGAGACAGAGACAGACAGGGACAGGGTGAGGGAAGGAGGGAGAGACAGTGAGAAATGGTGATGGGAGGGGAAAGGGGGAGATGAAGGTCAGAACAACGTCTGCCGGGTTTTCCTAATAAAATATAAATGTCTGCGCTATTTACAGCTTGAACTGGACTCTAGGTGGAGTAACAAATGAAGAAGGTCGTAAAATTCTGGACAATTACATTCGCACCATTGAAACTGTATTCCCCCTGAAGGACACGGTGTATGAATATATTGTGGATCCCAAATTGAAACTTTTTGTGGCATGGGAGGATAAACTGACTGACATTTGGAAATTAGACAAAGAGTAAGTCAATAATAATTTCTAATTTATCATTAATATCTGTTTTTCTAGTAATGCAAAGGTTTTTATTTCCATTTCCATAAATATAATTTATTAAAACAATTATGTTAACGCAACAATAATGACAATAAAATCATTAAAACATTGCAAGTTTCTAAAAATTCTTGAAGTAACTAATACGTAAACATTGGAAATCAAAAGTCCTTATATTATTGTAAGTTTTCACAACTATCTTCGTTTCCTGGTCAACATAACCCACAGGTCTTCTTTTGGGATTCTTTATCCTGTGATTAACGCATGTTGTTGGTGCTTGTGCAAGTGACGTTTCCTCCTGCGGTCAGTGCGTTGTCGCCATTGAGCTTTTTGGATTGTTACATACACCTGAGGACGACCCGATTTCTCAAGATCAAAACGTCGTCAACTTAAGAATTTTTAGAAACTTACATGATTTATAAAATATAACAATTTTATAAATATGGCTGTATCCCAAAAACAGAATTCAATGGCTTAGTGAAAAAAGTTAGTTTTCGATGCAAAAATAATATACGCCAATAAAACCGTTTTAAAATCGGTTTAGGAGTGCCACAAACCCCATAACACTCCATTTTTCGGTCTTTTTCGCTACTTTTTAGAAAATAACGAATAAATATTCTTTAATGGTATTTTTATTAACGTATTTTTGTCTGAGGTGATACCCACGTTATCTCGTAACAATTTCATGACCATCAAACATTACTTATTTGCCTCAAACAGTGAGCCACACTACTCCGAATTAGGTCACTTCTGTGTTAAAACCAAAGAAACAAACACTTTTTCAATGGTGATATTTCTGTGTACTTTTATTCAAAATACTTTTAATTTCGATAAAATGAAAGCTTTTGCTAAAATTGCGTCGCGCGCCATCACTGTTAACGTATCATATTTGAGCTGCACAGCTCGGTCTGATTCTCATCATTAGGCTGAACATATTTGTAGAGACCTCAAACGGGTTTCGTTGATACTAGTCTTTGAAGATCGCTACATAGCATTTGAAAGCCCATAAGCTGTTTTTTTTCCCTCTTTGTGTCGGGGCATGTATCAGCGCCCTGCCCCGCACGCCGTCTGGGCCTGCGCCGCTCAGGGAATCGTTTGCACACCTTGTTCATTCATGTAATTGCCTGGTCATGTGGACATTTTGATTAACCGTCTTATTTGATTACAGACTGCCGTTTTTCAAGCACGTGGTTCCTACGGTCGACACCGCTCGGTACAAGTTCCTCGTATCCTCACTTCTGTCGTTGCGGTACCCTTGTCTTCTTACTGGTCCTGTTGGAACTGGTCAGTCACATGCAGTTACTTGTCATAAGAAATTACTAACTATTTGTCATTTTAAAACATGCCCGTTTCACTTTCCTGCAAATTAAACATATGTCTCATGAAAAACACAGTACCTTTTGAACAAATGATAAATAGATAGTAAAATTTGAGGATGGCACTGGAAAGTTTCGAACCAATTACAAGGATTTTAATATAAGTTTTACTAATAATTCAAAGAACAAAAGTGTGAAGATAGTGAAATCCCCCTACACTTTTCAAAGGGTTAAATGCTAATAGTAAATGTTTGTTTGTTTATTTATCAAATACGCTTTCCCGCATCAGCGAAAGTTACCCTCTTACACATAAAAATGAGATTTTAATTCAAATGTTGAGAGCCAAACGTGTGCTAGTGCCTGAAGTTTGTCATGGGAATTACGTTCAAATAAGTCACCGTTGTGACAAACAAAGTTGGGATAAATTACAAAGGCTCTGGGGGAGAGGCTTAATATTGTCTTCGCAGCCTGGTCCCAATGATCGGCGAGATCAGCAAACCACATCATCAGGAGCAACAGTTCAGAAATCGTGATTTGTTCACATTAAAGTTTCCAAGACACCATTACTAACTCCGCAATACAAACGATTTTTAATTTTAAAAAAAGCTGAATTGCATCTCAGTGACCTTGAGTGAAGCAGCCGTCGTTCGTTACTCTGTGCTCTCAAAATATCTACCGGAGACCAGTTTTCAAGTTTTTTTTTTTTTTTGTGACAGTTGTGATTCTTTTCGTCTTGTTACATTTGTTCACTTCGTTACTTTTTTTGGAGTCCTATCATGACAATTGTGGCAACACTCGTGACTTTGGCGACTGAGGTTCGATTCGCGGTCAAGAGCGCCATTCCAAAATTTACGAATTCTCTTTTAGTTCAGGTTTGGAATCAAAATGTTTGGAAAGAAACATTGCAGGCTGGAAACCAGTTCAATAATTTTGTTTTCAATGAGAATCATTGTGCAGTACGTTTTTCTTTATTTAGTTGGGGGGATTTTTATCATCTTCCATACATATACCCTTTTCAGAGAGACTTCTTTGATACCAAAATCAGATACATTAAAAAATGAAAGCGTTAGAAAATACTATTTTGAGCACAGAACATTTCTAATGATGAACCTCAAGGTAAGGTATGCGGTAATGTGATAAGTCGAAATAAAATTTTGACCCAAATTAGAGGCCAAAATCTAGAAAACGGGCGTTTTTTAAAATGATCCTAATACAAAATACACAAACGTATACTCAATATCATTATGTGATAATATATTATTCTTGAATTAACTGATTTCGTTTTTTTTCGTCTTTTTGAATATCTTTTCTATTTTCCAGGTAAAACGTCTGTAATTTACTCGGTTTTAGGATCTCTGGATTCACTTAAGTACACTACATTGAGTGTCAATATGTCAGCTCAGGTGTGGTACTGATTTTTTTATGTGGTTCATGTAGTAATAGTTGACCAATACCATTTTCTATTTTAAAACCTCTCATATAATTAATTAACTAATGTAACAATTTTGATTAATAAAATGAGAACTTATGTAGAAAAATTACTTTTGTTAATCTGTGACATTTGCGATATTATTGTCTAATATATGTAAATTCTTCTCTAGACAACCGCGGCCAACGTACAAGATATAATTGAAAGTCGGGTCGAGAAACGCACCAAAAGTGTGTTTGTGCCTCCGGGAGGTAAGTCATTTAGTCTTTTACGTCTTTATGTCAACACGGAAATAATTGGACGTAGATTGAATCTTTTATTAAGCACAATTGAATCATTTCTATAAACTTTTATTTAATTATTGGAGTGAACTCGAAATAAAAGCAAAAACAATAAAATAACTCAATAAAAATAACAAATTTTTCAATGCTTCTTGTATATCAACATATGCAAGTTTCTTTAAAAATTTTTTCGAAATCCGGAACCTATGTTCCTAATCACCATTGTAACTTACTTTTCATTTAATGCATACAAGTCATAGGAAAATAAACTTTTTCATTATTACATACGTTTGTGTACAATTCTTCAACAGAATCTGCATTTTTGACATGAAAAACACACACTTCCTTGCTTACGAATGAAATTATGTCCATCAGAGTTCCAAAATGCGTCAAATATTGAAAGTAACTGAAAGCAATTTAAAATCAAAGAAGTTATGTTATATTACATACGTGGTGTATTGAACGGCAAAACAACAATCGACATAAACTGCCTCCTAAGGTAGACGAGTCGCAGCTTATTATTGGTCAGTAGGGGGGAGCGGTAAGAAAAAACGGATAGGAAAAGCGATAAACTTTTTGAGATACACCGCCATAATTGGAGCATTTTATATGCATATTTAAACACTTGGTTTTATTTATGAGTGGTTTGGTTTGGTGGTGGTATTTTTGGTTATATTTAATGAGTGGAATAGTCTATCTAATTTCCTCAATTTCTCCAAGGCTTATTATCACCTCCCAACACCACTCAATGGCAATTTCATCTGAAAACTTTGAGTAATGAAAGTTAAATTTTTCCATGTATATTTCCTTATAAAGTAATCCATTTCATACTCACTGCTCTTAGTAATCATTCTATGCAAATAACATTTACTATTGTATCCACCATTCATTTGCAATTTGCGCCGAAAATATATTTAACATTTACTACCGGTACCAAGAAGACGGGGTTAAGAGATCCAAAGTGACTGAGACTGAGAATCATTGGTATTGTGCATGATATGCTTCTTGTTCAATATATGATGCAATTTATTGCAAGTGTTTGTTAGAATTTGAGTTATTACAATGTGTTTGACTGTGGGTAAAACTTCAGAACTATTAACGCGAAAACCCTACATTTAGAATACATTTTGAAAATAGCTGTAGTATAAAATTGTTTAATACATTAGAATATTGTGAAGATGTAGTCGCTTTTATTTATATAAAATATAATAGATTTTGTCATTAAGAATATTGCATATTGATGCGGGAAAGACAATTCTTTTTTGATTTACAGATCCTAAAATTGAATAATATTTGTAGCTTCAATTAATTGACGTATATTATTAATTATATCGATTGATTAATTATCAATATCGCCAAAACAACGATAAAATAAGAAAATAAGCGGTGAGCTCCAGAGCTCCCCTCCCGTTCGTTGGTTTTTTTTATTAATTGTAATTTATTTTCAGTTGATATTACATTGTTCAGTTTACATTTTAACTGTGCAAATGTTTGATGGACTTAATCTACCTTAATCTAACTTAATCTAACTTAACTAACTTAAAACTATACACACTACAATTCTATAAAAATAATATTAAAAAAAAATAAAGTGAGAGAGGAAGCAGGGAGCACCTCAGATAAGTAATTATTCCAGGTTTGCGAATATTTTATAGAATGAATGCAGGGGATATCTGTTATTAATTCTCGTTTGATGCTTGGGGGATTTGCCCAGTTTATAGGAGGATGATGCTTGGATTTGGGGAAGGTTTGTGTAAAAATTGTGTACAAGATAGGCTATTTGGTGTTTTATTGTGTTCATATTTAAATCATTATGCAGTTGACTGTTGCTTATGAACCATGGTGCTTTAGTAATTAATCTTAAAAATTTATTTTGGATCACTTGCATTTTATTTAGGTTGGTATTGGCGGCATTGGTCCAAATGGGGCAAGCATATAAGAGTGTAGGCCTGATTATTGCTTTGTAGAGTAATAAAGCATTGGATGTGGAGAGTTGACTATGTTGGTTCAGTAAGGGTCGTAATTGAATTAGTTTAATTTTGGCTTGCTGAGTTTTTACCTCTATATGCTGCTTCCAGTTGAGTCGAGTGTCGAAATTTAAGCCCAAATATTTTATTGTTTTATTTGTTGGTGTCCAATTGATGATGTCATTATTTATGAAAAGTGGAAGAGGATGTGTGAATGGTCTTAAAGTGAATATCTTTGCTGAGGATTTTGTTGGATTCAACTTTATTTTCCAGATATTAGCCCAATTTGCAAGTAAGTTTAAGTGATTTTGAAGTTGTGATTGAAGAGTTGTTAAAGAGTTCCCTGAGATGTAGAGTGCAGTGTCGTCGGCAAATTGAGCGGTGTTAATTTGTGCTGAAGTCGGTATATCTGCAGTGTATAAATTGAACAATAGGGGAGAAAGTGGTGAACCTTGAAGAACCCCAGCAGTGATTTTCCTTGGATTAGAGCAGTGTCCTTCGACAGATACTGAAAATGTTCTATTTGTGATATAACTAAGAATAAAAAACACTAGATATTTGGGTGTGCCTATTGAAATTAATTTAAAATAGAGAGCTGGATGCCAAATCCTGTCGAAAGCTTGCGAGATGTCTACGAATGCAACGATTGTATGTTGTCCCTTTTGGAATGCAGAATGAATATGTTCCGTAAGTCTTAGTAGTTGATGGGTGGCCCGTTCGTTGGTAATGGAGGCATCTCTTGAAGACCTTGGGGCAAAAACCTGTTGTGCCACAATACCTAAGTTTTAAGAAAAGGGAAGGTAAAGGTATAGGCATTGCATTCTACACATTGAGATAAAAAACATTAATTTATGAATTACACTGCCACCTTGCGGCGAATTCTTAAAATAAAAACCCAGCATCTAGATACAGCTATGTGGCGTCAAAAAACACTAATATCTCGTGTCAGTTTCATCAGAAATGTGGCATAACACGTAATTGTCCCAAAGTGTTCATTTCTTTCTTGGAGTTGGTGGGGTTAAGAGGAAAATATAATTGTATGTCAATGGACTATTACATAACGTACTATTTCTGAAATAGTAGTGTAAGCGATTAGTTTATAATGTTAAGCTTTATTGCATGAGTACATGTTTTGAAAACGAGCGACGTTAGGCGCGAGTTTTCAAATTTGTGCGAATGCAATAAAGCAACATTATAAACGAGTTGCATACGCTATTTTTTTGTATGACAGAATTATAAATTTATAAGAGAATGAAACTTAAATTTGCGAAGAACTTTCCTGTGATATCTCGGGTATTTGACATCTGTGCGAGAAAACTGTGGTCGGCTGTTCTATTTACCTCTACCTCCTCCTAATTCTCTCGGTGTGATTGGCTGAATGTGTGATGACGCAATCATTCAAGCCGTAAAATCTAATACGTCATCATTTGTGCCATAAACGCCCGATTATGATCAATTTCTTGTAACATAAAAGGTCGTTTATAATGCTGGAATATAAAAAAGCAACGTTATGTTGGCAGACAAAAAAAATGATCACCTTCCTCGACGACCTGAACATGCCGGTGAAGGAGATCTACGGGGCGCAACCGCCTCTTGAGTTGATCCGCCAGTGGATCGGCTACGGCTTCTGGTACGACCGAAAGAAGCAGGTCAGGAAGTACGTCAAGGTAAGTACTTCGGTTAGTGGAGCTTTATTAACTCTTGATGATTCGCAACATTCATTGCAAGAGATTGAGAGAAGAAATACTTCGACGCACGTCTCCGAAGAGATTCTTATTTTGATCACAGCGATTGATATTTCACAGCGATGTGCAGTGTGAAACCGGCTGAATTCGCTGAGAGTCAGCATTGCTGACGGAGGCGCTAATTGGCCCCTGGTCTTCCTTATTATTTTAGAAATTTGAGAAGTGTGTGTATAATTGATAAATTCTTATTATTGGTTATAAAACTTTATTGATTGTTATACATATCTTAATGTTTCGTCCCTGATTGGGATTTGTTTCAAAATATAGTGTCCACAAAACCCTAAAAGACCGCAATCAGGGTCGAAACGTTCAGATATGTTTAACAATCAATAAATTGTTATAAAATTATAATTTTACTAAGGTCGTTAAACTATAACAAATAGTAAGGAATACAACAGACGTATATATTCATTAAAATTGATAAATTCTTATTCCTAGGGGCAAAATATGTGGACAGAACAGCAGCTATAATCTCTGCGCAATGAAGTGATGTTTAAAACTCCCCATCTCGATCAGGTTTTTGTCCAGTTTCCCTGATCCATTGAGCAAATGCTGAGATGGCCCCTTGTTTTGCTTCTGGACATAATATAGCTTCACTGTGCGCACGTTTTGTTGAGCACTCCTTTTGCTTGTAGTTCATTTAGAGTTGAAATTGATTTTTTATAACTCGAGAACAAACATTTTTTCAAATATTTTTATTTTTCTAAAATAATAATTATTTTGTAAATTCTTGTTTCTAGTTTTTCAATTTTTTTTTTAAAATTCTGGGCCTCAAGAAAATGTGCGCAGATAAATATCTTTCCCCACACGTCATATACAGTTTTTACTGTTTTTTTGACAAATAAATAAACTCTTGTGCGCAGGAAATGATCTTGATGGCGGCGATGGGCCCCCCGGGCGGCGGCCGCACCGTCATCACGGACAGGCTGATGACGTGCTTCAACGTCATCAACATCACGTTCCCCAGCGAGGGACAGATCCTCAGGATTTTCGGGACGATGCTGACGCAGCAGTTGGCGGATTTCGAAAGCGAAGCGAAATACGTTGGGCCGAAGATTACTCAAGCTACTCTGGATATTTACAATGCTGTTATAGCAAACATGCTGCCCACACCTGATAAGATACACTATTTGTTTAATCTACGAGATATTTCTAAAGTAAGTGAATTTCTTTAATGTATAATTTATGATTTTTAATAAGCAAATGCGAAGACATTGAATTCAGATTATAAATGTGTCCTGTGGAAAAATAACTTTCCAGAGGCTTCGTGAGCATGGAAGTTACTTCCCCGTGTGCTGTCTGTAACATTTGTAGCGCATATCGCATGGGTTATACCAGGGCTGTCCAACTTAGAAGGGTTTATGGCCCATGAATCAAATTCTAGTGAAGCCGCGGGCCGCACCGTAATTTAGGATGGTTTTACCCTAATTATTGAGATATTGAAACAAATATATTTTAGATACGACTTTTATTCAACATCATGGTTAATGAACATAAAACGAGAAAATTAAAATGTCATTAAATAAAAATAAACTGAATTCTGCAATTGTTCAGTGAGAAGATTGAGGACGTTCAGCTTCATTCACCAACGAATTTATTTCCGCTTTCAGCTCCGTTGTGTCAGTTTCATTAAGTGACTAAGTGTAGAATTAGTGAGGCTACTTCTATTTTTATTGTGAATACAATTCATAGTTCAAAGCACACTTTCACAAATGTATGTGCTGCCAAACATTGATGTCATCGTCAGCTCAAAGTCTCGCAGGTTAGGAAATGTTCCTTCCCGCAAGAGTTTGAAAACCAGGTCCCTTTCTTGCTCCACTAGTCCAATAAAAGCCACGCCTCAAGTTTTAAACACAAAAACACAACAAAGGCCAGTGACGAAACTGAACTGATGTAAACCATCGAAACACAGGGCGAAACTGAACGACAGTTACAGAGAGAGAGAGAGAGGGTGAGAGAGAGGGAGAGAGAGAAGAATGAGGCAGTGTAGTCAGAGGAGTCCATGTGACATTAGGGGGGGTGGACGCCATTTGGAATGCCCAGTGCAAGCGCAAACGATTTGACGAACAATACAAAGCATTGTAATACAACCTACAGTCTAGCACAGTGTTGTCAAGGTCGATGCCACGAGCGGGAGTGCGTGCCACGAGTGCCTCGACCAAATCGCCCCTCCACACAGTTCATTATCCCGCCACCAGAGACAACGCCATCTGTATTGTAAAGCGGCGGGGTTACTAATAGTTTCCTCTCCCGACGCTAGTTGCGCAGAGAAGCTCGTGGCATGCTACGGTGCCAGGACGCGTGCCACTGACACCAATAGAAGACCTTGACACCACTGGTCTATGAGCTATCTCTAAGACCTTCAGTAGACCACTAATAAGGTCTATTTCACATTTATAATTACAGTTCTGAAATTATAAATATGCATAACAAAATAACTAAAAAAACGTTGTATTTGGTTAGTATGATAAAACTTTTCAAAGCAGTCGCGGGCCGCACAGAAAGGTCCGGCGGGCCGGCAGTTGGAAAGCCCTGGGTTATAGAGCGCGTCTATTTTATTGGTGTGCAGGGATTGTGGAGAATGTTTGAACTCGACCGACGGATCCTCATTCGCGGACGGAGGTTTTCAAGGCCACGCCCTCGAGAGCATGCGTTTCGCAGGACGAGACGTTGGCGAAAAAACCCTTCGCACGCCTTCCTCCGGAGGGGAAGTAAAGCCGGCTGTCCCATGTTAGTAGATTTACTGCATGTAAAAGATCCTCAAGCCTAAATGACACCTCTGAGCTAAATTCAAATCGCCTGTTTCGTCGCCCGAGATAATACCTTCTTTCTCCGCCTAGATGGTGAAAGGAGCGTAGCGAAATTTGCGTGGTCAGACGGAAGAGCAGACCTCATGGCCTGAGTCTCGCCACGTAAAGTAAAGCAATTCAATTCAAATCAATTCAATTCAATTCAACCTTGAAACACTCCCATCCGCAGGGGAGTTGAGCGCCCCGTTCCTCAGCGAGTGAGGGCCCGTGGGCCGAGCAGAATGCTCCACGATTGCGGCACATTAACAAAATAGTACCACTGTATAACCACGCGAATTCCACTCCTATTTGTTCCTTGTACAGGTTTTCCAAGGCCTGCTGCGCAGCAACAACAAGCAGCAGTACACGAAGGAGCAGATGCTGCGGCTGTGGATCCACGAGTGCTTCCGCGTGTTCTACGACCGCCTCATCAACGCCAAGTGAGGGCGAGCAGCGCGACGACCACTAGAGTAATTAGTCCCGTAAGTGTAGTGCGCGTTTCCCCCCCGGGAGGATGCGATGATCTTTCCCCGCTGAATCGCGAGATCCGGCGCCGACCTACCGTCGGCTAGCGGGGTTTTCACCAACCAGGTATCTCTCACCATCGGGGCACCGCCCAAGCCGGGACAAGCTCTAAGCTCACGACAGGTCTCCCAGCATGTGTGCTATTGTAGTGCATGTGAGTGTAAGTGTGTATGTAAGGGGGTGAAGATAGATCAAGGAAGAGGAAAGAAAGATCGCGCTTGGTCCATGGCCCGTTTCTTAGGGTCCTGCATTCGGCATTCGTCTGGTGTTGATAGGAGAAACCTTGGAAAACTACCGATTAGAGCAGCCAGCCGCTAGAATTCTCCTCCAGACAGCGGCTGAATTCGTCCTAGCTGAGAAGCTAGTGCCGAAAATCCTGCCGCCGTCGGGACTCGAACCTAGAAGGGAGGTCTGAGTAGTCGAACATCGCTCCGGACCCATGGAACACAACGCACCCCTTCCACATGCGTTCAGTTCATTTATGTTTATCACACAGTATCGTTTTTGCAAGTAATACATTTTCAAAATTAAAGCCATTATGAATAGTCACGTGCCGAAGGATATAGTGAACCTTATCTATTCATCTGCATATCTCTTTACACAACAATCGATTGTAAAATACAACTACATTCACATGTTTGTAGAATTGATTCAGTCTCTGTCTGGAGGAGAATTCCAGCGGCCGGCTGTTCTGATCGATAACGCTTCGTGGTTTCTCCGTTCAACACCAGACAAGTGACGAGCGGCGCCTTCGCAAATTGGCTACGGACCGCGTGCGATTTCTTTCCCACCGCTCACCGCTCCCTTACACACGTATCTACAACTATGGCACGGAAATACATATCTGGATATCAGTCGGGGGCTTAGTGCCTGCCCCGGGTGCGGCAGTGCCCCGCTGGTGGGAGACACCTGGTTGAGGGAAAACCCCGCTAGTCGACGGTAGGTCGGCGCCGGATCTTGCTAACCAGCGGAGGAAGATCTCCCGAGGTAAAACATGCACTACCCTTACGGATCTAAAGACCTTAGCAGTTGACGAGCCCGGTATCACTAATCAATGAATAGTGATTTTTAGACAGATTTATTGTAGAATTTGCCACAGATTTAAGTAATTCAATTTTCTTGGAGTGAAAATAAAATGTGTATGTTCCATCAGAGAATACGCTTTATACAGTATCACCTCAGATTTTAACCCTCAACCGGCATACTTATATTTTGTTACACAAATGGGGCACTGGAGTCTCACACCCCCATGAAATAATACAAGATTTAGAGGTTCTTTATAACTTAAATATTTGCATTTTACTAACCTAATGAATATTTTAATTCACAAACACATAAATTTTCATTTTAGAACATATTTTTCACTCCTTTCTATTACTAACTCTTGTTCATTTAGGTTCAGTGCACTCCACACATCTGCGCGATCTGGTGAGAACTCTGACCGCTGAACTTTGCCAATATGTATTCCAGTAAAACAATATAAACATTGAGTGGTGTGGTCTACACCCCAGTGTACCGGTTGAGGGTTAACACTAGAGTCGTTTAAAAAACGTTTTTCATATCACTAAGCAATGCATTCAATTTTTTTGTCTTACAATATTTAGAACGATTTGTTAACACTCTTCGTTCTGAATGTCACTTCGAAGTAAGTACTGACGTAAATTAAAGAAATATTTTCTTCAATCCTACCCTTCTATTTGTGTATGTCTCTTGCTTAATGACTTTTCACATAGGCTCCAGAAAATGTGTTTGCTAGAACCGGGCTTTGAAGATTAAGCTTTCTTTACTTGTCTTTTCCTCGGCAGATAAATGCTACACAAGGTCAAATTCCAATTTTTCCTTTTTATTGATACATTTGCATTTTCTTTCGAATGCATTTAGAGTTGGCCCTTCCCTGTGAAGGGACTTCTTAAGGACTAAGGACTCGCAACCAATCGCTCTTTAAAAATATAATATCGTGACCCAAGTTCAATAACTTATTCAGTTAATTTTCTTTTGTGTTTGATTTTTTTCAGAGATCAAGAATGGTTTGTTGGCGCTTTGAGTACCCAATTAGGGCTGCAGTTCGAGCTAACGTTTAACGGCGTTTGCCCTGAAAAGGAATCACCCGTTTTCGTTGATTTTATGAATCCATTTGCGATTTATGAGGACATTCAAGATATCCCCAAGTTACGGCAACATCTCGAACATCAGATGGGAGAGTACAATGAGTCTCCCGGCGTCGTGCCCATCGACTTGGTCCTGTTCAAGGACGCTATTCTGCACATTTGCCGAATCGTGCGGGTCATTTCACAGCCCCGGGGGAACATGCTGGTCGTTGGCATGGGTAAGCTGTTTTGCTTCGATTTCAATGTTTATTTTCATTTCCATCCTTGTGGCATGTGTCGCCAATATTTTATTCTCTAATAGACATACAGTAGAGTCCGGTTATAGTGAACTTCCAGGGGCTAATATTTTTGGTTCACTATACCAGAGGTTCACCATATCCGATGATGTCAAAATTAAGTGGAAAATCTCCACAATGATTGACTTTGTTAATGTACATATATGTTCATTATCAGCACGAACTGAAAATGTCAATATCTTTATTTGTCCTTAAAAAATCAATTATTTTCAACTGTTTTGCTTCAAATATTTTTCATTAGTAATTTCTAGAGATACTTCTCCAGAGTTCGTGCTTTTTCCACACTTGATTCTGCATTGTCTAAGTATCGTAATGCAGTGTTGACATACTTCAATGCCCCTTGCACTGACGGGACACCATCCTACTCTCCGAAGGCCTGTTTACTTGTGTAGAAACATACGATATACTTTTGGTAGCTTGATGGCACAAGCAGCCATAATTAATTTCCAGGACGTTGTAATTCCTACTTTCACTACAGGTTCAGGTTCACTATAACCAAATCTCCTTGTGCTTATTTCTAATGTAAGTGAAACGGTATCACTATAACCGAGAGTTCACTACATCAGAGTTCACCATACCCGGAGTTGACTGTAAATGTATACTTCTGGCACTAGGTGGCAGTGGCAGACAATCGCTGTCGCGGATAGCTGGTTATCTCTGCGAGTTCAGGAATTTTAGCATCGAAGTCACCAAATCATACCGCGTCCAAGAATTTAAAGATGATCTAAAAGATTTATACAATAAAGCAGGAGTTGAATTGAGACCCATGGCCTTTATTTTTAGTGACACGCAGGTAAGATTTTTTATTTCTATCTTTTTAGCATAAAACTACACATTACTGAGTGTAAACCTTTCTAATTTGTGTCAAAGAATGATAAATACTCGTTGCCATAAACTTTTATCTTTTACTTTTTATTATTCATAGTGAAGAGAAAGTTATGTAGTATATTACTTTCTTGTTACGGGGTAGAGAGAAAGTTATGTAATGCTGTAGAAAAGCGGCGAATTTCTTGCAGAAAAACTCTGCCGGACAGTCTGGACCGTACGGAGGATGACCGAAAACCTTCCACTTGAGTTTCTGTCAGAGTGCCGTGTTTGCGTTGGCCACTTGAAGCTAGTGGGGTCATTCTGCTTCACGACAATGCAAGGTCTCATACGGCCATCACTATCACGACAATCTTGCAGAAATTCAAGTGGGGCAAAGGATTCACCTCCGATGATCACGTTAAGCACTGTATATGGAACTCGTTCACCACGCAGCCCCGGGAATTTTAGGAGACAGCCCTTCACCGCCTTGTGTCGCAGTGGACGAGTTGCTTAACCGCCAGGGCCAATACTTCGGACATATCTCTGGCCTAATGTTACAAGGAAAATTGTAAAAATTAGTTATTAATGTTAAAGAGTTCTTTGAAGTAAGATCTAATTTATGATACGATCAAAAGATGGCAGAGGTCAGTGGTTTGGGCAATACAGCTGTTTTTTAAAAGTTCTATGTACAATTTTGTCGTCTCTTTGAGTTGCAAAGTTGTATATAAACAGGGAACCCACAAGATTTTGTTGAAAAAACATGTTTTGGGGGTCTCTGCTTTCGAAAAACGATATTTTCTTTCAAAACGTCTGTCGTCAGTCTGTGAACAATACGAGTCTAAACCATTCACAGAATTTTCACCATAATTAATTTTTCCAATTTATCTCGATGTCGCTGCCCTAAACTTTTAAACGAATACTTCAATTTTTGGGTGAAGTCCCAGTGACATTTTTGAATTCTCCCTCTAGATATTTGAACATTTTTCTTCGCCTATTTCCTATAACACATAGATATCTCCTGTTTTTGAATGTGTAATGTCATCCAAACAACTTTGTTGCTTCAAGTAACCCAGATTTTAAGTATTACAATGTCCAATGTAAAAACGTAATATTCAATAATTTAGTGAAAAATTATACTATTTGGAAACCAATGCTACATTTAATTTCTATTTTCAACTGAGTTTAATGGTTGAAACCAAAATATATGAAGACTTGATACAGAAATGATATACGGATGCTGAAAACTTCAAAGGCCTTTTTCGCGAAAGAGCACTGTTCTACATACAACCATGCAACACTGAACCAGCGATGTGGTACTGTTTAAACAGGCCTCCGGCTTGTTTATTTTATAAGGCTCCTTACACATTCACTTAAAAAGTGATTTGAGAATGTGCCCATGGACCCAGGTAATTAAATAACAAAATATATCTTTAAAATATTGTTTTTCTTGTATTCAGGTTACAGAAGAAGCTTTCATGGAAATTATAAATAATATGTTAAGCAGCGGAGAAGTTCCAAACCTGTACAAACCTGAGGAATTTGAGGAAGTAAGAATTTCGTACCTACCAAGTATTGCAATTGTATTGCTGGTAAATCGTGAACATTTTTTACATATTGAAATATACTAAATGCGTATCTTTTTGAGCAGATAAAGAGTAAACTGAGCAACGCTGTGGCGAAGGCAGGCCTTATGCAGACGACAGAGGCCGTCTTCTCCTTTTTCATCGAGCGCGTGAGATCGAATCTGCACATCGTTCTCTGCATGAGCCCCATTGGGGAGGCGTTCAGGTATTTCGCAATTGCCTTTGAATGTTCCTGATTCGGGGCGTCAACTACAGAGGTCGTTAGTCCCGCAAGTGTAGTACACGTTTCCCCCTGGAGGTGGCAGTGATCTTTTCCCGCTGGATGACGAGATCTGGCGCCGACCTACCATCGACTAGCGGGGTTTTTTCCTCAACCAGGTATCTCCCACCAGCGGGGCACCGCCCCAGCCGGGACAAGCTGTAAGCTTCCGACCGGTCTCCCGGCATGTGTGGTAGTGTAGTGCATGTTAGTGTAAGTGTGGGTGTAAGGAGTGAGAATAGGACAAGGAAGAGGAAGGAAAGAACGCGTGCGGTCCGTGGCCCCTTTGTTAGGGTACTGCTTCTGCATTCGCTTGGTGTTGATCGGAGAAACCATGGAAAAAACATTTAAATCACAAAAATCACGATGCACAAATTCTTACAATTACTAATAGCATAAACACTGACACAAATAATACATCCATGTGCAGAGCATTCACTAAAGTTAACATAAAATTATTTACGGACTACCTGGTGAAGGAATCATGAGACGAAGTTTATAACGCTATTGGCACAAATGAAAAATATAATTTATTTTTCTCAAAGATTTCAATTCATTTTAACGCGTGCTTTCCTCTTAAAAAGAGAAAATTAAACATTTTAAGGAAAAGTAATACTTGGATCACGCAAGGAATTAGAACATCGTGTTAAAACAAACGTATGCTTCACTTTATTTCTAAACATCATAACGTATCATCCGGTTTCCATGTATACTTCCGAGAATACGAAAGAATTTTAAGGAAAGTAATGGTTCAGGCAAAAATAATGAAAAATAGTATATTTTGAACGCTAGTAACAAAACTAAAGCAATGTGGGATATTGTGAAAAATACAACCACATCATCTCGATACCTTGTAGAGAATGTTATTTTAAAGGACAATGAAAGAAAAACGAGTAATCCGGAAAAAGTTGCGAATCTCTTCAACGAACACTTTCCTAGAATTGAGTCTGATCTCACGAAGGGACTAAAACGACAAAATTCAACATCTTACGCTTCCCAAAACATTCCCAATACGATATTTATTTCCGAAACTTCTCCCAACGAAATCCTCAGAATAGTCAGAAAACTAAAAAATAAATATTAATCAGGTTTATATGAATTTTCGGATTGTTTATTAAAAACTTGTGCACCTGCCTCTATACATCCGTTAACTCACATTTGCAGATGTACCAAGGTATGCGACCGAAAGGCTGATGCCCATAATTCCACACGTTGAGCTCTCCAGGATAGAATACGACTGGGCCTCGGAGGAGAGAATTGTATTGTGTGGTCAATAGTGGCTCATAAGCGAATAATAATAATAATAATAATAATAATAATAATAATAATAATAATAATAATACGGTATCATTTAATGTGAATCGGGCTACTGGTCTCAGCTCACCAAAACCGGAAGTTCACTTCACAGAATCGACTGTAACTGCTTGACGCATCTGCTCAGTTTCGGAGTGGCCCGACTACATGTTGCCTTGTATTCCATAAGTCAGGAACACAAAATTGTCAAATTCTAAAGAGCACGTGTTTATGTAGCGTTGATTTTCAGGGTGCGTGTTCGGCAGTACCCTGGATTGGTGAACTGCACGACCATTGATTGGTTCCACGAGTGGCCTGTGGAGGCGCTGTTGGAGGTGGCCGAGAAGTACTTGATCGACATCAATTTCCTCGCTGAAATCAACGAGTCTGAAGCAGTAAGTCAATATTTTACTCAATTTCTGTCAATTTATTGCAGAATGAATTCTATATCCGTGCTGAGAAAGAATTCATGGAACTGTTTTCGTTTGTATTTACTCGAATAATGATTTTTGTTGATAGTCATCATATGTACTGTGCCGTACCGTAGAATATGGCTGTACGTCTGACAAAATAGCAGGCTCTGGTTAGATGGAAGTACGTAGGTTGGTCTCAAAAGAGTGAATAACATATGACTTAAATGATTTCATAACTCTAAAATCTACAGAAAATAATAAGTGATTCGCAAAAGGATTGTCCAAAATGCTCATGGAACGTCCTTCATTTCGAAGTCAGACCATTCAAAGGTAAAAGACCAATGTACTGAAAGTAAGAAGAATGTAAGTAGTACTGACTAGAAACGTATATGCGCCTGGAAAAATTATTACAATTAAAATTACGGATATTAATTCAAAGCATATTTATGGACTACATCATGAAAATCTGTGAACTGTTTTAGAAGATTGTGCGTTGTTCTGAATTCAGAGCTAGATTAGTATAGAGTATTTTGCGGAATGTTTTGTGCTAGAAACCGTAAATGTAGGAATGAGAAATAATTCCCTATAATTGGTTCAAATGAAAAAAAGTACTTTTCATAAACCTTTGGATCTGGCTTAATAAAAGTTGTGAAATTATTATGTTTCTGACGCTAAATTTTCGAATTGTGTTAAACATACAAATGCAATTCAAGTGTTTCTTATATTTTGATTATTTATGACTGATATTTTGATTGATATTATTAGTATTGTTTTATTTTTGTAGTATATTGAGTAATGAATTTGATAACATCTGTTTGCCAATTTGGTAATGAATCTGGTGTCATTGCAGACGACGGCAGAAAGGGAAGGAAGACTTGAGTACCAGGATGCTCAGGTAAAGTGATTTTCAGTAACTTCCTAATTAATTATTCCTAATCAATTATTAACAATAGTGAGAGGAAATGTACATCTATTAAGAGTCGGACACAAAACACTCTGTCTAGTGTTGCCGCTGTAATTTCTCCTAATACTTGTGTCTAATCGTCACGGCCAACTTGTTTAGCGAGCTACATGTACTTCACGATTCATACGTTTCAATTGTATGTAATTTTAAAATTTGTATACAATTAGTGCCTGAATGACTTTTAAGTACATATGCATTTAATTCACTATTATGTGCAGTCAATCGTAACCGTGGGTAATGGGTTTGGCAGCTGCGAAAATCTTCTGTACGAGGACTGGAGGGATAATGAAGTATATCATTCAATTTCTTCTTCATATTCCATTTGAATTGCCATTTCAGTGCAGCATGTTATATTATAATAGGGAATATATTAACACAAGGCCACTTTAATTTTTTACATCTGACTTGCTTGTTTCAAAGAGTTTATTTGAGATGTAACCGTTAATACATTTGCATTTTGTGTTCTCAGCGACTTCTTCGGACGTCCGTCGCAAAAATCTTTGCTACAGTCCACCACTCGGTATCGGACTGTTCAAACGAGATGCGAAGACAGATGAAAAGGCACAACTACGTGACTCCTGTCAATTACCTGGAGTTGGTAGTGGGATACAAGAGGTAAGTGTGAAAGAGTAGCATCGTGATGCAAGCGAAATGAATTCATTGTGAAAATGAACTTTTGTTATCCCTGTAATCCTTTCAGTATGCTCGCAGAAAAAAGACGGTCGGTCAAGTTATCCGCAGACAAACTTCGCAACGGTTTATTTAAGATCGACGAAACAAGAGCAAAAGTACAAGTCATGTCGGTGGAATTGCTGGATGCCCAGAAGCAAGGTAAAGTGGAATCCCTGCGCAGTATTTGACTAGCTGCGAGGGTGCGTCCATACATTACGTAACGCAAATTTCGAGTATTTTCAATACACCCCTTTCCCTTGTCACGCACTTCTCTATCTCTATGTAACGCTGCCTCCTCCCTCCCTCCCCCTTTAGCGTTACGTAATTTATGAGTGACCTCTGTGTGCTTGTGTGCGGATCCGTCACTTACGGTTAGACCACTTTTCTACACCAATTGAGACTTCTGATGTGTCATTCGACGCGTCTCGGTCTCTTGATGGGGAACATCATTTGTTTTGAGATTCGGCCATACAATTCTAAGAAATTTCCACAAACGTGTTTTTTAGTGCTTTGGTGCTGCAATCTTTGTGAGTATGCCGGGAATTAAACCAACGCCATCTAAATAGACCTATGCAAGTGGCGTTGATTAAACCCCGTTACCCCGTGATTATTTTCAGCCCACGACACCAAAAATGTTCTTCCACGAGGATGACAACACTGATTTTTTGACAATCAAGCAATTTTAAATGAATATCCCCCGGCAGAATTTGTTGTGAATTCGTAAAAGTATTCAATGCCAATTTTTATAGTAAATCTGCACATTACCGTGAAAAATTAAATTTGAAAAACATCAACTGAATACGAAGAAAACTAGAACAGAAGTACTAGAAAATACATTTCTTAAGCATGCAAAAATCGATTTTCAATTTAAAGTGACTTACAACTTATTCTCATTATTCACATACACATACAATATAGTAAACTTTATATATTATTATTATTATTATTATTATTCCACTACATCACGACTAAAGATGTTATGAGTCGGCTCAAAATAATATCTACTCCAGGTTGCAACCAGCAACCTAAGGAGCAGATCTAGGGACTGTCGGTGCCTCTACAATACTTAGCGCAAAATATGGGCTGTTCCAAATACAGCTATTTCCTGCACTTCCCACTCTTTTGAATTACCTGGGAGTTTAGACAAGTTCTTACATAAATTTTGCGGAACAAATACCAGAGCTCCGATAACTAAAGGTACAACCTGTGCTTTAACGCCCCACATTCGGCTGATCTCGATTTCCACTCCATTCGGCTGATCTCGATTTCCATTATTATTATTATTATTATTATTATTATTATTATTATTATTCCATTACATCACGACTAAAGATCTTATGAGTCGGCTGAATATAAAATCTACTCCAGGTTGCAACTAGCTACCTAAGGAGCAGATTCGGTGACTATCAGTGCCTCTACAATACTTTACGCAAAATGTGGGCTGTTCCAAATAAAGCAATTTCTTGCACTTCCCAGTCTTTTGAATTACCTGGGAGTTTAGACAAGTTCTTACTCAAATTTTGCGGAACAAATCCCAGAGCTCCGATAACTATCGGGACGACCTGTGCTTTTACGCCCCACATTCGGCTGATCTCGATTTCCAAACTCTTGTATTTAAGACGTTTCTCTGCCTCCTTGGTAACGACGTTTTGATCGCAAGGTACAGCAACATCGATAAGTAAACACGATTTTTTTCGCCAAATCCCGGATAACTATATCCGGTTTGTTTGCCGCTATCGTGCGATCAGTTTGAATTTGTTGGTCGTACAATATCGTACACAATCCAACAGACGTCACCGGTTTTGGTGAGTGTTCGTACCACTTGGGGCATGTGTTGGAACTTCGAGGGCGGTACAGATCTGCCAGTGGAGGTAGCTACACACCCTGTCATGTCTTTTAAGGTATTCGGTCTTTGCTAGGATTGGACAAACTGAGACAATATGATCAATGGTTTCTACTTGCTCCAGGCAAATGCGGCATTTGTCATCTTGGGAAATTTTGAGAACCGCTTTATCATAATGTCGTGTTCTCAAGGCCTGATCTTGGGCAGCTATTACAAGTGCTTCCGATTCTGGCTTCATCCTTCCCCTTTTAAGCCACATAAATGATTGATCTGAACCTTGTCCATTCGTTTCAAGTATTGTCCGTGGAGTGGTTTGTCTCTCCACGATTTCTTTAACATTTTTTGTGTCTCACACTTCATGTTTAGCAGCATCAGAAGTTCAGTGTCTGTGTTATTCGACGTGTCTTGCCTAGTTTTCTTCGCAATGTTTCTTGCTACACTAACAATGCCTCTGTTTCCCATTCTTCGGTCAAATTTCATGACCTGCCTCATTAGAGGGTCGTCTTGATGGCTGACTACATACTTCCCCAACCCGACTATTGCGTTATTATTATTATTATTATTATTATTATTATTATTATTATTATTATTATTATAGAGGATTGCATTAAGAAAGGAGTCTAGTTCGAAAACAGTTGAACCCCATTTATGAAGTCTTAATGAAGGTTAAAAAATTGTAATAATTGTAAGTGTACATTGTTCTATGTGTTCGAAAACAAATTAAAGAAAAATTTAGTGTTTTTTGAGAAACATTTTATTAGATATTTTATAAAAAAATTCACGAATTCAAAATTATCTGAAATTTATGCAATTACACAAAACCTGATCCTACAAAAAACTTCATAACATTAATTAAGCATCTGATTTCGAAAGATGTGCATTTTGCTGCTGCTTCCATTGTTCTATGGATTCATTGACTTTTTTTTGTTATTTAAAGTCGCATCTACATCTAGGTCATTAGCGACCACTATTGTATTTAACGTTATGATATGTGGATGAAACGATATGTTGATAATAGGGTGTGAAAGAACGAACACATACAACCATGCCCGAGGCGGGACTCGAACCCGCGACCAGATCACTGCGGCACCACTGCCTAAGCGATCTCGGCCACGGGGCCGCCGTTAACCAACTTCACCGAGTGTGATGTGCTTCTGTAACAGTGGCGGAGTTCCAGCAGCAGTGCGACGACGTGCTCGTGAAAATCACGCAGCAGAAGCACGAGGCCGACGTGACGCAGAAAGAGGTGTCGGCGAGCAAGATCAAGATCATGGAGGAGGAGGCGGTGTGCAAGAAGCTGGCCGCCGTCGCGCAGGCCGACTTGGACCAGGCGATGCCGGCCCTCGAGGAGGCCATGCGGGTGATTCTCCTTCCCACGCTTTTGCGTTTTCTTTCATTCTCTTTTAATGAACTCATTAAATACTTAATAGCGCCCTCAATTGGACCAATGACGAGTTTAAAGCTGATACTGACATTTCAACTATTTAAATATACTCGGAAGTATGAAGTATCCCTCGACATCCGCGGATTCGCGATTCGCGTGTTCCAAGCAATCGCGATTAGAGAAATGCTACCGGTTTTAACATTCGCGATTCCGTCTTTTGGTCGTTCTACATGTTCTTTAAAGAGAGCACACACTTTATTTTCTTTATCAGCATCTCTAGAAAACGGAACTCAGCAGACGTCGGAGCTGAAAGTATTACTTTCTGCATTAATTTCAAAGTTAAAATGTCAATTTACATTGAATAACACAATTGTAAAATAATTCAATTCAGTTGCGTCAAATTGGAGGTAAGTGTTTTGCCCACATGAACAGAAAAGCCATTCAGGATATGTGCAACTCTCATTATAATGCCCTCATTGAAGAGGACCTTCGGGAAATATTCAGTGAAGAAAACCCCCTCGACGCTAATGATGAAGTAACGGCAGCGAAACAGTGTCCTGGAGCAACTTCAATGTCAAAACTGTTAATGGTGTTCTAAAACTTCAACAAGCTCTGGTGGAAAGGGCATTCCAATGTGATACGAACATGCAAATAACTTCTATTACAGAGAGAAATAGAAGCAGCAACTCTTCCATATTTGGCTATTAGAACAACAAGGAGGGTGATGAAACAAAAAAAATAATCAAATCCTATATCCAATTACTTTGAACTTTCAAATAAGTTTCAAATATTGTTTTATTTCTTTACTTTCGGTTTTTAATTGTGAATTCTGTTTATGGTAGCACTTACTCCGTTCTACTACAATTATTTGTCAGATATTTTTTCTTTATTTTTTGATCAGTTTTCCAATATCGAGGAACCTAACCCACTTTCCTTCATTAAAAGATAGACTCAACAATCGCGGATTTAACATTCACGATGTTTTTTGGGAACCTAACTCTCGCGAATGTTGAGGGATTACTGTACTATGTCTTCTGTCAATATTACTGAGTACTGTTCTCTCCTAAATGTTGATCCGCTGATCTATAATATTGTAAATTCACAAGTTTCTCATAAAATAATGAACATTTCCAAGCGTATTTCTAGTACTGGGTAACTAGTGAAATGTAGGTAGCTAGGGAACTGAAGTGAGTCTTTGGCTTCAAAGCAGTGGCGACTGCTCCTTAAGGGCTCCAGGGCGGCACTCTGAAAAAAAAATCAACCTCGGGAAAAGTTGCAGAAAGTATTCAACTTACGAAAAATCGACTCGTTTAATTTGTGCATACAAGCACAATTTTTGAAGACGAATTTAATTTCAAGTGCCCGATGTAAAAGATAAATGTTTTTAGAACGGGCATCATCGTGGAGTATCTGGAGCCCGTCCGTATCTGGTGCATGAAATTCAATGGAAACTTGAAGAAAAGTACTGGGAGTTGGGTGGGGGAAACGTGCTCCTATTATGGTATTGTTCAGCAGAGTCCGCATCTATTAACTAAGCTAAGAATATAGACTCTTTCAACTGATTTCAGAAATTACTGTATTGTTTGCTCGATTTTTTAAAGAAAATGTGTTATTATGCATGAGCACAATTCTCTCTTCCGTTATCAACATAAAAGCTGTCTCAGACAAGGATTAAAATCCCGGAACGTGAAAATCGATTACATACACTATACACTATAGTTTTCTCGTTCAAGAAATATTTGGAAGAGGTAAAAAAGTATGTGATAGTTGAGATATCCAGCCGCTCCTCCTAATTCGCAACCCATCGGCCGTCACTGCTTCAAAGCTACATCGCCTACTTCAAAGTAACGCCTTCCCATAAATGAACTGTGAAGACAATTTCTAGTTTCCTACCACGAGGAGTGAAAACATTATTTGGTATGTACTCTTCTTTGTTGATTTTACATTCCTGTATTCTACTACAACAATATCATAGTTGTGTATGTAAGTAGTATATAGTACAACACTTCTTTACAAAATACCGCGAAATGTTGCTGCTCCGTAGCGCAAGATGTAAATAGAAATATTTAATGATGAGCGGTCACTCATTTGGAGTTTTGCTGTCGTGTGATGTCCTCTGTCTCGTAAGCAGTATGAGAATTCAGTCGGTAAACACTGAAAGAGACTAGATGGAATAGTACAAATATAATTTTCGTTTGTCATGAAAACAGTTCCTCGAAATCTAACAAAACCTTCGAACCTCTCAAAAGACCGGAGGTTGCGAAGTTGGCTTTAAATTCTGCGCGAGTTGAAAATTAGTAGTATATTGCAATTTTCCTTATTCTGCCTCTCACACAAATCAGCTGTTTCGCTGTCATCCAATCGGGAGTTTAAATGTCGCTACAGTGACGTCAACACGGTGACGTTGAAGCTCCCGATGGGATGAAACGGTCAACAGCTCATTTGTGTCAGCAGCAGAATAAGGAAAAACGCAGTATATAAATGCTGATGTGGGCCAGGAACGTCTCCCTGCACTGTGCCGAATCATGGGCTCTTACTAACAATTGCATTTGTGTTCGTAGCAACCAGATCAGTGGGAAACAAGTAAAAAGGATAATACTTCCAGCATCTGTTATGATAGTTGGGGGTACGAAATTTACGTTTTCAGCTTTTAGAAGCAGCAGTTCGTGCTACCAACGTGATTCATATTGCTAGTGCTCTCGCCAGCCGTTGGTTCCACTGCCGAAAAACTTTCCTGGCGCATTGTATTTTACACAATTTCTGTCAATTTACTGCAGAATGTTTTGTATATCCGTACTGACAATTCACGGAACTGTTTCCGTTTGTATTTACTTCACAATATTAATAATAATAATAATAATAATAATAATAATAATAATAATAATAATAATAAAGCTCATATTATCAAAATATCTGATTTGCACAAAACCTCTCCAATGTAAATGGAATGCTCACTAACAAGCTCTACTTTGCCATCCCTGATACACCTTCCGGTATATATACTATGTCTCATCTTAAAAGAGAGCGACGGGCTATATTCTATACTGAGATTTCTCTAACACTGCCCCTCAAGGCCACTCAAGGCCCATTTTCGCGATGGAATATCACACGCCATTTCGCGCCTTTCTCGGTCTTGCCGATAGAAGACGCATGATCGCAAGCAATGCTTGATACAGTCGCGATCGTGCGAAATCTAGCGGGACGACTGGGAAAGATGCGAAATACCGTGACATATTCCATCGCGAAGATGGGATTTGAGTGGTCTTGAGGGGCAAAGTTAGAAAAATCGCAGTATGGAGCCCAAATGAATGAATGAATGTATCTGAATGCATGTGTCTGAATGAATGAATGTGTCTGAATGAATGAATGTGTCTGAATGAATGAATGTATCTGAATGAATGAATGTCTTAATGAATGAATGTATCTGAATGAATGAATGTGTCTGAATGATGAATGTGTCTGAGAATGTGTCTGAATGATGAATGTGTCTGAATTAATGAATGTGTCTAAATGAATGAATGAATGAATGTGTCTGAATGAATGAATGAATGCATGTGTCTGAATGAATGAATGCATGTGTCTGAATGAATGAATGCATGTGTCTGAATGAATGAATGTATCTGAATGAATAAATGAATGAATGCGTTGCGCAGGCGCTGGACTCGCTGAACAAGCGCGACATGACGGAGGTGAAGTCGTACGGGCGGCCGCCGCCCAAGGTGGAGATGGTGATGGAGGCGGTGATGATCCTCAAGCAGGCAGACCCCACGTGGGCCGAGGCCAAGCGGCAGCTCGGCCAGACCAACTTCCTCGACCAGGTGCGCCAACCCCCCCCTGGATACATCTACATGTTGGGCTTTTCATTTTAAAGACTCGCCGCAAGATGGCAGTGTAATTCATAAATGAATGTTCTTTATCCCGATGTCTGAATCTTTACATTTTTTCTCAAAACTTACGTATAGCATGTTATTGCCCCGAGGTCTCCATATGAATAAAAATGAGCTATTACGTCTTTCTCGAACTTTCAATGCAATTGCTTCAAACCGTATGAATAAAGGACACAGTAATTGCTCTTATTTTCACCAATTTCTCTATTGTTGAGTAACTGCTCGGATGAGGAGCAATTGTTTACATTTCGAAAGAATAAATTCAAGAATTTGCTTCTAGTGCGAAGCGTTTACTTCGAACTTTCGGAGCAACCTCTGTAGGTGACTCATATCATATTGAATGTTTAGAAGAGATGTTCTACACGACTGTTGTGAGATGGTAGTGAAATTTTAGTAAGTGGGTGAATGAACGATGGAAGATTGCCTACGATTTCACCAACAATGCACATCAGCTGTACCACTTAACCTAACACGGTAGACACAATTAGGGACAAGCACACATCAAGTGGTAACGTAGTGAAACAAAACAGACGAAAATCGACAAATCGCAACAGCTGGGTTAGTGAGCATCATAGAGAGAAATAAATGCTCCAACTTTCACAAATCCTTTTTCTTTTCATATGAAAAGAAGTAATTGCTTGTGAGAAGTATTAATTCCTATTTGTACTCGTGAGCAATTATTGTTTAAATTCGTGTTTCTTTGTCCTTAAACTACGTAATAAGATGTATTTACTTTCTCCTATCTTAGAATATATGTATTTCTGATGTAGTTTCTATAGTGCTGCCAAAAATAAATGTCGCCATTTTGACGGAAATACTCGCTTTGGGGACTCCATAAGTTTTCTCTTCTTGCGAAGTACCTTTAAAGGAGCGAGAAAGTAAAAATGGCGCTGGTCTCATATTTGTTAAAATCCACGAATTTTGCGAAAATTTCAAAATTTAAATTTATTTTCAGAGACTTCCTTCAACTACAATATTGCATTATAGATATTTTTTAAACAAAATCTGTTGTTCAAAACATCTTGAAATATGGTCACGTACAATTTTGTTCGTGAGCATGTTCATCACCCAATTGAACATACATTTTTCGGAATGTCGACACGAGTCTCTAATAACATTCCGTCACTCGCGCCGCCATTCGTAGAACGAGTACTCGCGCGTTGCACTACGTCCGAGTACTCGCGCGTTTTCTTATTTTATTAAATCATTAATACACTTTTCTTATTTATGTGTGCGTATGTTATAATTGAAGACATTATGGAAAGAAACGATAAACAATTACAAACCATATATGAAGCTTCTATTATACTGTTTCCGTCACTCGCTCGGCCATTCCTAGAACGAGTATTCGCGCGTTCGACTACGTCCAACGCTCGCATTGTTTAGTTTTCTGCTTCTTTTAATAATTACGTTTGTGCACAGTACTGAGAGAAAAGCACAAACACATCATTTGGAATATTAAACACTCATATTACAGAAAAATATAATTTTGAGCAAGTATGCAAGAACACTGTTTCATATGCTAGTACTCGCATGTTAGATTCTGACAGACAGACAACTATTTTACTTGAGGATACGGCGACACAGTGCATGACAGAGAAAAAAAGATTATTGATATTCTTCTCAGACACCGTTAGAGGAATAGAAGAATTGTTTTTATTCGTGGAAGGCTAACATTCCTTCTTTAATTACAAAATAAACTTCTGTTTGACTCTAACGGCGGGAGTGACGGAGTGATAAGGATTAAACAATTCATCGCGAGTTTCTTTTAGGAATATTTTGGTAATAATGATTTATTGTTTCTCAGCTTCGAGAATTTGACAAGGACAACATTTCGGAGAAAACCCTCAAGAAGATCGCCGTGTACACCGCGAATCCAGAATTCGAACCCGAAAAGGTCGGCATCGTCTCTATCGCCGCCAAATCTCTGTGCATTTGGGTCATCGCCATAGAGAAGTACGCCAAAGTGTATCGGTAAGTTGAACTGGCTCCTACAGTAGAGTTAGCACAGAACCGGAATTTGAGTAGCCTCTGCAACAAATTTCACCGATAAGTCCTAGGATTCAAAGCCTGAAATCCGAAAAAGTTCAAATTTTTTTTCGGAATCTTTCTACAACTAAAATATTAAAAATATACATTTTCCCTTCATGAAATGTGTTCCTTAAAGATTTAATTTGATATGTTCACTTTTTCGAAAATTTGAGTACTTTTCGCGAAATTGTGCGTGAAAATACGGGCGAGAATGTACGTGCAGTTTGAGCACCACTGATTTTAGTGTGTTGGATATCAATAGTATGCGTCGGTGCCAATGAGTTAGAATATACTACGTAGAGTGGTTGACCCTACAGTTCCAGCGCTCTTGGTGGACCCTCGCCGAAAGAGGGGCCGCCATGTTATTATACAGTCGAAACATGAGAAGTGCATGATGGCCTGTAGACCTATTGTACAGCATCGACATTAAGTTTATATCAGATCTCATTTTTATATTGTCTTTTCGTTTATCTGTATTTACATTATATTTGTGGTCGGAATGATAATATTTACAATACCTTCGGCTTATAACTGTAAAAATAGATGTCACCAAACCACAAATATACCTTTAGTTGTTTGCCACCTTATTTGTGATGTGTTTGCTTGTTATTCCAATAACATACACATTCAGGCGTTATGCCGACTGCAATAACATTCACCAACCTCCATTCTTATGACAATAACCGATGCAGGATGTTCCTAGCGTGCGCACAATCGATCTTGTTCTACCAGAGAGACAAGTACCCGGGGTGGGCACCTGTCGTTTAGCTTTTATCCTCACCCGTCGCCTACGCACAAGGACGCCGATAGGCTGGTAACCGGACCTGGCCGGCACCCAGTTAGCCCTCACGGCAACCTCCCCACACAACGCCTGGGTAATGCGCCGTCCTGCTAGCTCAGGGCTCCTAGCTATCCGGGCTAGTACCGGAGTCAATATTGTCGTGTAACAACGAGTCACTCAGATGCGCCCAAGACACCGCGTCCCTCCTCTTTGCCCAGAGTATTGGGCCACTGCCACGACGAAGCCAAGTGCCCAAGTGGGGGTCGCCCGTTTAGGCGGCTCGGGTTCCCATCCCGTCTCCCCACTGCCTACACCTTTAGGCTAGCGATCTAGGGGGAACCCTAAACAAAGCAACCTGACGGTAGGCAATTTCCCGCCGGACTTCTATATTCAGATTCTTTAAGAGCACCCAAGGGTCCCCTTCACCCAATCCTGCCTTAAGGTCGACGCGCCATGGGCCCAATTAGTGGGTTGCCGGGTTCAACCGAACACCAGGAGCTTAGAATCGCCAACACACTGCCTCCACCATGAAGATAAAGGAGTGCCAAAGTGAAACTCAGGGTCCGGGTGATCGTCTACAACCATCACCAGAGATCTTGCCCGTCTACGCGGACAAGATCCTCCCTGTGGGACAGTAACCGATGCACAAATCAACGTGTTTTTTTGTCTCTCCGATATACTTGGCGCACGCGGGGTGTGAATAAAATGGAATATCTCACGGTATTTCGCGTCGTTTTCCGCTGTGCCGCCAGGAGTCACATGATCGCCAGCACTTCTCGATATAGCCGCGAACATGCGACACCTAGCGGCACGACAGTTAGAGCCAGTGAGTAGGCGACGGTAAGCTCCTGGTTGTCGGTTCAACCCGGCAACCCACCAGTCGGGGCCCTGCCGCGTCGACCTTAAGGCAGGATTGGGTGAAGGAGACCTTTGGGTGATCTGAAAGAATCTGAATATAGAAGTCCTCTCAATATAGAAGAATCTCCGATTATGGAAGTCCGGCGGGAAATTGCCTATCCTCAGGTTGCCTTGTTTACGGTTTTCCATATTACGATTTCGATTCTCAATGGTTGTGTGTGGCTCCGCAGCGTGGTGAAGCCGAAGAAGGACAAGCTGGACGAGGTGACGGCGGCGCTGCGGCTGAAGCAGAAGCTGCTGGCGGAGGCGGAGGCGAAGCTGAAGGAGCTGACGGACCTGCTGGCCAAGCTGCAGCGCGAGTACGAGGAGAAGCAGCTGCAGAAGGAGGAGCTGCGCAAGAAGGCCGAGCTGCTCATGGCCAAGCTGGACCGCGCGCGCGCCCTGGTGGACGGTCTGTCAGGCGAGCGCGCGCGCTGGGAGGCCACCATCCTCTCGCTCGAGGCCGAGTACCGCGGGCTGCCCGGCGACTGCCTCATGGCCACGGCCTTCCTCTCCTACACGGGCCCCTTCCTCACGCTTTACCGCGAGAAGCTGCTCGCCAAGTGGAAGGCCACCGTAAGTCATCACTTGCTTCTCCCTCTCCTACACGGGCCCCTTCCTCACGCTCTACCGCGAGAAGCTGCACGCCAAGTGGAAGGCCACCGTAAGCGTTTTTTCTCTTTTGTAGTAACAGTTCCAATACAGCATCACTTGTTTGTCCGCTTCCTACATGGATCTCTTGCTCACGGTCTACTGGGACGAGCTGTGGCAATTGCAGCAGCAGGATGATCGCAGGACTTCCTTTTTGTACTTCTACTCCAGGCATTCTGTGCAGTTTGTTCTTCGAAACCTCTTGTACAACGTTGAAGTCCATTCACTGCACTTACGCGACTAGTAACCTTAGCAGTTGCGCCCGGAAACAATTGTCAATGAATCAGTTGTGGTTGCGCTGCTTTGGTTAATGATTGATAGTTTTTTCCAGCGCGTCAACTACTAGGGTCTTTAGGTCCGTAGTGCATGTTTTTTTGGGATGGCGTCGATGATGTCCCCGATGGATGGCGTGATCCAGCGCCGACCTTCCGTCGGCAAGAGGGGTTTTCCCCAATCAGGTATAATTCACCAGTGGGGCAGCGCATCAACTGGTACCATCTCTAAGCATCCAACTAGTCTCCCTGCGCTTTAGGTAGTGTAGTGCATGTGTAGGTGTAAGTAAGGGACGAGGGTAGGACAAGGAAGAGGTGGGAAAAATCTCGCGTGGTCCGCGGCCAGTTTGTTAGGGTACTGCTCCAGCATTCGCTTGGTGTTGATCTGAGAAACGACGGAACAGTACCGAACAGAGCAGTCGGCTTCTAGAATTCTCCTCCAGACAGCGATAGAACTAGACCTAAGTGTATAAGTGACCTCTCCTGGCTCTTGTAACGGCAAGCTGGACCTAGCTGTGTAACGACCACCTTCACAGGCGTCGACGGTGTAACGGTTAGCGTATTGGACTGTTGTAGTCTATTTTGCGCTTTCAGACCCGATCGAAAGTGTATATCTGCAAGGGCGAATAAATCCTTCGAACGCCTTCCTTTGGAGGGGAAGTAAAGCCGGCTGTCCCATGTTAGTAGATTTACTACATATAAAAGATCGTCAAACGTCAATGAAGCCTCAGAGCTTCATTCAAATAGCCTGTTTTGTCTTCTTTGCACAGAGTAATTCCAAATTAAATTATTCGAAGACTGCCTTTTAAAAAAGTGATTTTAACGTCTTTGAAGGTCCAATAATTTTTAGGCAGACACACATAGAACATCTTTTGGTTGGATAAAGATTGTTTAATAAAAGTTGTTCTACGTGTGTCTGCCTAAACATTACTGGACCTTCAAAGAAGTTAAAATGCCTGTTTCGTCACCCGAGGTGATACCTTCTTTCTCCGCTAGATGGTGAATGTAGCGTAGCAGAGGGAAGAGCAGTCGTCGTGACCTGATTCAACTGAATGCAATTGAATTGGATTGTGTGCGGCGCAGGTGAACGAGTTCGAGATCCCTGCGTCGGAGGAGTTCTCGGCGGCGCGCTTCCTCACGGACCAGACGACGATCCGCGAGTGGAACATCCAGGGCCTCCCGTCGGACGACTTCAGCACCGAGAACGGCATCATCGTGACGCGCTGCAGCCGCTGGCCGCTGCTCATCGACCCGCAGTGCCAGGGCATGAAGTGGATCAAGAACATGGAGGCCGAAAACGTGCGGGGTTTTTTTTGCGCAATTCACCAACTGCGGTTATCCGCTGTTTCGCTACCAGGGATCGGCAATAAGAGATTTTTCACCTAACATTACATACCTTTCTCTGTGCTCTGTAGTGACAAAGAAAAACAAAATAATGTGGGACCTCTTTATAGTGCGATTTTTATAAAGCTGCGTATCGAGGCCTGTCTTCACGATGGAATATGTCACGTCATTTCGCGTCTTTCTTGGTCGTGCCGCTCAATTCAAATCATCGCGACCGTATCAAGCGCTCCTTGATTATGCGACATCTAGCGTCACGACCGAGAAAGATGCGAAATGTGACATATTCTATCGTGAAGACGTTCCTTGAGACGCAGCTTTATAAAAACCGCACTATAAAGAGGCCGAAAATTACTTTTTTCCTTTCTCACTACGGAGTACAGACTATGAAGTACATTTTTCATTAAGAAAAGGTTTGGTTTATGTTGATTTTCATTCAAATGAATCATTCGTTGATTGAATGAATTCTGCTTATCTTGTCATCTTTATATTCTTCCTTTTTCTCAGCTAATATTCTCTAACGCTACAGTTTGCAACATTTGTCCTGAGACAGTGCAGGCTTGCCACTCAAATGTTGAAGGGAGCCACTTCGAAGCCGAGGCTTCGCTAGAAAATGACGTGTCCAATGTTTGTTTCTTATCGCCGAACTGACTCCGAAGTTGCGAGGTTCGTGAAGGAATGCGAAGATGGAGAGGCGGGAAGGAGGGTATATTATTTCTTAATTCAAATGACTATACAAGAACACATCCTAAAATCTTCTCACAAGTTTTTCGATTTTCTTTCAGAATCTCCAGCTACCCCCTCTTCAAAACTGGCAAAAAATTCCCTAAACCAAACCGAATACGCTCACGATATCCCAAAGACAAATTCAGACCTACATAAATATTCAACTGCAATAATCCCCAACATATGATAATATAAAATATTAACTTATAACTATTATATTCAAAGACTAAATTAGTATAAATATAAGTACAAATATACTTATATTTATAATAATATTATAAAGCAAGTATTAATTTTACATCAGTCCAACTGAATTTTAAAAATATCCCCTGAAAACAACAGTCTGTAAGAATCAGGACAATTAGCGTGAGAATGAATGACAAATCATTAATTTGTAATATGCTAACACCTCTGAAAGGAAGTAATGCCGAAACGGAAGTAATAAATAAAAAAATTAAAAAATTCAAATGAGTATGACGCGTTTTAATTAAGAAAATTATGTTGGTATAAGATGCGATGAACAGTCTCAAGGTTGTTTTATGTTACTAGACAGTTTTGGAATGCCATTTAACACGCCTAGCGAAGCGCCAAGTGGTCTTAAAAGTGGAATCCTAATTAAATAAGTGGGACGATTTTACAAAAACTACACGAGTGGCAACCCTGCCTACACTCCCTCAAAGTAGACAATTTTATAATTGAAAACCTGTTAAATTTAAAAATTAAACATTGTTTCAGGATCTTGCTGTAATTGACTTAGGTCAGGCAGACTTTATGAAAGTTTTAGAACATTCAATTCAGTACGGTAAACCAGTGCTTTTACAAAACATTTTGGAAGCGCTGGATCCATCTTTAACTCCGATTCTTAATAAGGCTGTTGTGAAACAAGGTAAGAAAACACTGTTTAGTTGTCCTTTATACGTTTGCTTTTCTATATTGTAAGATATAAAAAAATCTTCACAAAAAGGGTCAGGATTCAAGATTTACAGATAATTTGAAACATTAAACGTTATACTTTTCATTACTTTTTACTTCGAGCTACTGCCGACTCTGGGTCCCTGGGACTAACATTTGTAGGATAGCTAGAAGTCGACAAACGATGTTTCTTCTAATATTTGATTTATTTAATATCAAAAACAGTAAAATAATGTTCATAAAAGAACGATGGCCGGTCCGGAAAGCAGAGGTCGCTAAGCCAAAAGTGCTGTGGCGATCTCAGACGGAAGGATCTTGGGTACGAGTCCCATCTTGGGCTTAGGTGTGTTTCTGTATGCCTGTACCATCCTTTCAATCCTCATTATCATCATTTCATCTTTCACATCTTTAGGACTAAGAACCTTGGTGATAAAAACCGGATACAGCTAAGTGCTGATCCCTTTGTAAAAATTACATGCACCTGCTACCCAGATAATGATAATGAGCCCCGATAAATGCAGGATTCATGCAAGTAAGTCGGCCGAATTTTCGGGCAGAAAAGAGCGATTACGTCTGGATGAAAAAAATAAAGTACATACGTTTGTTGAGTCCCAGAATTTCTATCCTTTATAGATAGTGAAATTATACACACAGGATACTCGAAAGCTTGGCTAGAAATGTTTGAAAACTATAATTTTTCGTTCCCGAGTAATTAAAAAGTGGCATCGGCAAACGAAATAAAGATTTGATTTCATAATGATGCTGACAAAATAACTCACATATACCCGATCCCACTCCTTCAGCAACCAGGAGAAGAAGAGTCAACACTACTGGAGCATGCTGAAACTCCATTTTTTAAATTGCATTCAATAACACTTTTTAATACATTATCTTGATTGGATTTATGTTACAGGAGGCCAGAATTTAATAAAATTGTCTGATAAATTTGTGGAATATAACTTTGATTTTCGCCTATTTATCACAACAAAAATGGGCAATCCACATTATCCACCAGAAATATGTACAAAAACAACTCTAGTAAATTTTGCTGTCAAAGAACAAGGTACGTGAGTACAAATATAATTATTAAATGCAGTATTTTGTGACTTTTTCAATTACAGGTCAGTTCTTATATCAAATGTCTGAGTTGAAAGAGGGGATTTGGTTATCCTAGTAATAATAATGTTTGTTCGGGACGAAGCAAAACATGTTTTCAAGATTAATTCTCGCTAGCCGGAATTTTCCAAATATTTTGACGCAGATAGCCATAGATGACAGGGGGGCTAGAGTGGACATTTTTCTTTTAGAATGCTGTAACTTAAATTCTTTCTTTGATTTAAAGTACATTCTGTGCGTGCTGCATACCTTAGTACTTCATTTTTACATTTCTATAAAATCAGTTTTAATATATTCCTAAGTACATTTTCAATACACTTTTTTTAACCATACATTTGTCCATTCTAGCCCCCCGTGGGGGCAAATGGGTCAAAGCGTGGGGTTAATGTGGACACACAAAAACCCTTCTTTTTTGTTTAATTTTTATTTTTAATATACTCCGACACATTACCTTATTAGAACGAGTTCTGGAGGCTTACCTATGCACTGTAAAACACCTTCACTATTTCCTCACTGATATTGCATCTTTGTTGTTTTCTTCCTAACACACGTTCTGACATTTTGAATTGAGGAAGAAGAAAGGTAACTGATTAAGGACGATAGCATTTACATGTTAAGTATTTATTGTCTACAATAGGTACTGATTACATTATTATTCGTTCAATAATTTTCAGAACAATGCTATTTAAGCTCACAGCTGCATTAAGACAATATGATATTGTGCCTGTAATTTGAATGAATCATCATGCTCTTCTAAACAATGCTGAGTTGATCATTTAATGAAAAATCTTGACATATGTGTGATTATATTTATGCACATTCTGAACAAAAACTCTAAAATGTTGCTGCTCACTGCTGTTCACTTCTGTGGTATTAATACGGATAGTCCTAAAGCCAATGTGCTCATTAACTTCCCACCTCCGATTTTGAAGTTTTTGGGTATCACTTTATAGCAAAATGTAAAACTTTTTACTGTGAGCAAAAGATAACTAAAACAACATTTTCATATAAAGTTCACTTAAAATCAATATTCTATGATCAAAATTCCCTACTTACTTTTTTAATGGAATCGCAACTTTTTCGAATTCAACCACAAAACACACTTTCCACAATCATACGACAGCCACGCAGAATCTACTGACCAAATTTGGCTGGCTTCAAACGGACTGTGTGGCCAAAATCCAAGAAGTAATTTTGACAGATTACGTGTGTTACCTACGGAATAACCGCATTTGTCCACACTAGCCCCCTCTCCCCTATTTCAGTTTGTTCGTCCAACATTTCCACACGTTTACTCAACATACATTTTTGTTTGCCGCACTATTTTCGAAACACTAGCAAAATACACTTTCTTCGGGTTACATCAATCGCTTCAGCAAAAATATAATTTCGGATAATATTGAGCCATAGCGTTACCGTGATTGATGGAAAATATTTTTTTTATCTATCTAGGAACAGAGATGTTTCGAATCTGTCGTACACCTCCAATATTGAATCCAGATACTTTTTCAGTGAAATTTATCCCTCAATTTTAACTCTATATGAAGTGTTTTATTTAAAAAAGGAGCCGTTCAATAATAACAATTAGATGGGAAATACTTTGAACTGCATATTTACAATAGTGTGCATTCGGCTGCACATAAGTCCCTAATATCCGCCACCGTTTTCAAATTCTCCCCTTCAAAATATGTCTTACTATATTTTGTGAATGAGCAAACGAACATTTTCTGTTGGGAAAAGGTTGTGCCAAGTTTTTTCAAAATTCCTGGACTTCTCGGCCAACGTGATTTTTGCCCTTATTCCTGGGCAGAACTACGTCCTTACGTAATATTCGCACAAACGAATAATATTGGCGTATTACAAAATTTAAAAAGAAATGTTGATCCAATTTTTACTTTCTTGCTATCGCTGACGCAGTAGAGAGAAAGTGATGTAATGTTGCGGGGAAAAGCGGCGAAGTCTCGGTAGGAAATTTATTGCTGGACACTTGTAACGAAAGAGTGGATACATCCAGTTGCTGAATTTCGAAAATTCTCCAACACGTGGTTTAGACAGAATCCTTGTTTTGTTGGCCCTTGATAACGAAAAATCGATTGATGGGAAAACGTCTGTCCGTTCATCTGCTTCTGAACAACGCTAGCGGCTAAACGATTCAGCCAATTTTCTCCTAAATCTATATTCCCTGATCGATCTGACTCATGTCGCGGCTCCTGGAATTTGAAACCGACATTTCAATTTTGGGATGTAGTTTACATGAAGCCCCTGCGACATTTCCCAAATTTTCAAAAAATGGCTCCATCGTTTTTTATTCAATTTTGTTGTTAGTGTGAAGGACTTTTAAGAGAATGGTGCAGGTCTCATGTACGTTGAAAACTTACGATTTTTCGAAAATTGCAAAAGTTCAAAATTTCTTTGGAGTCGTCCTACAACTAAAACATTAAAGACATATTTTTCCTTTAATAAAATCTGTTCCTGAAAGATAGATTTTGAAATAAGGTCACGTAGAATTTTTCGAACATATGAGCACTTTTGCGTGATAATGCGTGCTCTATTAGCCGCACTACCTGCGATGTCTGAGCGAGCGTGTGTGGCAGGGCTGGAGGCGCAGCTGCTGGGCATCGTGGTGCGGAAGGAGAAGCCGCAGCTGGAGGAGCTCAAGGAGAAGCTCGTGCTCAACATCGCCGCCGGGCGACGCACCCTCATGGAAATGGAGGACCTGCTCCTGAGGTGCGGTTTTCACTACACTCCTCGGTCCCTGATACTTGAATTATCCTCGATATTTGAATGAACCTTGATATTTGAACGAACCTTGATACTTGAACGAACCTTGATACTTGAACGAACCCTGATACTTGAACGAACCTTGATACTTGAATGAACCTTGATACTTGAATGAACCTTGATACTTGAATGAACATTGATACTTGAATGATCCTTGATACTTGAATGATCCTTGATACTTGAATGAACCTTGATACTTGAATGATCCTTGATATTTGAATGAACCTTGATACTTGAACGAACCTTGATACTTGAACGAACCTTGATACTTGAATGAACCTTGATACTTGAATGAACCTTGACACTTGAATGAACCTTGACACTTGAATGAACCTTGACACTTGAATGAACCTTGACACTTGAATGAACCTTGACACTTGAATGAACCTTGACACTTGAATGATCCTTGATTCTTGAATGATCCTTGATACTTGAATGATCCTTGATACTTGAATGGACCTTGATACTTGAATGGACCTTGATACTTGAATGATCCTTGATACTTGAATGATCCTTGATACTTGAATGATCCTTGAGCTAATGTCTGTATGCGCTAACAGGCTGCTGTACGAGGCGAAGGGGTCGCTGCTGGACGACCTGCAGCTGCTGATAACGCTGCAGACGTCGCAGTCGACGGCGGCGTCCGTCACGCAGCAGCTCAAGGAGGCCGAGACCACCGAAGTGGAGATCGACACGGCGCGAGAGGTCTCTCCATCTTCTGCTCATGCGCAGTGACACTTTGGCGTCACTTTGGTGCATCTGGGCATGCCCAGAAAATCGATGGTGGTTAACGTTCGAGGTGGCAAAAACTCTCTAGTGTTGGCGCGAGCGGCCAAAATTGATTCACATTCGGCGCCGTATGAGTAATTCAATTATTTATAACGATCTTTGCCGCTAAAGTCCATTCGCTCTAACTTTACTCAGCCCGTAAAGAAGTGCATTTGGTTGTCACTTGTTCTCATTGGGTGACGGACACCACACTCCCCTTCAGAGCGTCGTGCGCTATAGGAGTTAGGTCTCTTTCGAAATTGATTTATTTCCTGTCTCTCTACGCAAACAGTCGAAATAATTTTCTTCTTTGCCTTGAAATAAAATCAGACACCGGGCATGATCTTGACTGCCAACCTTCAGCTGCCAACGGACCTCTTTGAAATAACGTACCCTCTTTGAAAAAAACATACATTTCAAACGTGGCGCGTTGCAAGAATATTTGTCCGCGCGATAATTTCCAACAAAAGAGCAGAGTCACTTCTTTCGACGATTTGCTTTGGGAGACAAGTTCTTCGACTCTAGCTTTTCAACTGTTAAATGCTTTCAAACACGACCGCAAGACTGCAGCACTTGCTGGTCACCTGGCAAGCCGGGTGTTGCACTATTAGAATTTTTAGAAAGGCTGTTCCGCTTAGGCGCAACCGATCATTGTAACAAAATTCAAAACTCGACAACATTTATTTCCCAGACGTAGTCCTGTCATCATGTGGAAGCTAACGCGTGCATGTGTATTTCGGCGCCGTGAAAATTGGATTTAAACTCGTGAAAGTTGGCAATGAGCAATAATTTCTAAGAAGTTACAGCTGCTTCCCGATAACAATATTGCGTTGTACAGTGCCCCAGGGACTATTAAGCAAAATAATTGCAAAAAACAACTTTTCCCCGCGCCCGGAACAGGTAAAACTGGACAGTCTATTCAATAATCACTGATTGTTTCGTATTTAACAGTTGTAACAGTCGTAATTTTTCCCGTTGTTCAGAACTTCAGCGAAAGAATGAAAAACACAGTTAGCATCTCCATTCGTTCTAAGCAGCTCTCCCAGTCAATCACTTGAAGCTCCGTTTCTCTGCCTGTACATTTACAGTCATTCGCCCCATACTAATACACGCACGTCCCATCCAGTTCAATGCAACCAAATCCCACAAAAATAAAAATTCAAATACTCCAAAATAAGTTCATCCGTAAACTTCTTCATGCTCGTTGGTACATTCCTAACACACAGTAACACAATGAATTAAAAACTGATACTATTCACACCAATAAATTATCACAGCCAGAAATTCAACTCCTTAGAGGATTTACAACAAACACACACATTTAATCTTGGTCGATCACACCAATTTCCTCGACGAATACTGTAATACTGTCAAGATTTCCGAAAGATAAATCCCATCCCGCCTAAATCACATAACATTGCCTCCCTCCCTCGTTCAACGAACATTTCTTACAATATCTAATTACAAATTTTTGTCTAATAGAATATGTATTTTAAGGTAATTTTGTCAATTCCCTGTGATTGCCTCAGATTCCGTGACATCGAAATCTTCAGTGATGTCAATTTGTTATGTCAAAGACTCTGAAAGACATTCTTGTCAAACAGAAAAAAAATTAAAAAAGTATTTTCAGGATACGATAAGAGGCGATTAGAACTAGGGATGCGACATCGGTGTCGATGTTTTCAAATCATCAATGTTTTTGTATACCGAAGATGTTTTTTAACATCGATGTTTTGTGCTTGATGTTTATTCTTTTCCGATGTTTTGTTTTTGAATTAAAAATTCCCGTGATTACAATACTGAAAAAGTTAAAATTTGAAATAATAACTGATTGCAACACTGTTAGTTCATGTGATGGAACCAAAGGAACGCTGTTTGTACTGTAAACCTTCATTGACCAAACTCTTTCCCCCGAGATGGCCTCCATGCCCTTGTATTTCCTCTTTCTTCGTATTCACTTCGCACATTGAGATGTGGTCAAGAAATACGCTGTGCGCATAACATTTCCCCCTTCTTCCCGTACCCTTATTCGGCGAATTGATAAATACGAATATTAAATTTTAATGCACACAAATTTAATGATAGATTTTACTAATCCAGTCTCAAAACATTGATAGTTTTTGGTCGAGAGTTTACTAACATCTATGTTTTGCTTTCGATGTCGGATCAATAGTTAGAACCAAAATGGCCAACCCTCTTTTAACGAAACTATGTCAATCCCTTCTCCCAAAAACACAGAATGGGTCAAATGTAGTTCTAGCAGTATCTAGCAATCAAAAGTCAGCATCAAAGGGTGCGGTCCATATGCAAGATAATCCCATCAGCTCGTGGCAAGAATCTGATATGCCACATGGACAACTCTGCCTCATTTATACAACAAATCTAACTGCCTCATTTATACAAACATATTATTATATTGTTATTAATTAATCAATTTGGACAAAAGTTTTTAAATGCATGTAGGATGGAAGTGAAATGAATTCGTGTAAGAACATTTATCAAATTACTCTATCAATTTACAATTAAACTAAACCAGTCCTAATTTTCCATCTTCTTTTGCAGGGATATCGGCCTTGTGCGAAGAGAGCATCCATTCTCTTCTTTGTGCTTAACGATATGTCTCTTATTGATCCAATGTATCAGTTTTCATTGGATGTGTACATTGATCTTTTTGTACTTTCAATTGCAAAGAGTAAAAAGTCCGATGATTTGGAAGAACGTATTGGCCTACTTAATAATCATCATACTTATGCAGTATACACGTAAGAATAAGAAAAATATATACATACACTCAAATATGTTTGTAAGATTGTTGGACTTATTTATTTTTTATTTAACCCATTATGTAAAGCAGAATTATTTCTGGTTATTGTTTGTTATTGTTTTAAGGGCATATATTAGTACTTTTCATATATATTTTAATTAATTTAATTACAATTTTATTTTCTTGAAAACCGTTGACTCTAGAAGTGATGTTTTTTAAGATCGTTACAGATAATTTCACGATTCTCAATAAAGTATGAGTGGTTTAACTAGAGTTTTGTTTTCAGGAATACTTGTCGTGGATTATTTGAGCGTCACAAAATGCTATTTTCATTTCACATGTGCATTAAAATATTGGAAGGAATGAACAAAGTCAACAAGACTGAATATAACTTCCTGCTGAAAGGAGGTGTAGTGCTAGATCGAAGCGATCAGATGGACAACCCATGTACAGGTACACTGAGAGATAATCGTAGATTACGCAGATAATTTGCAATGTTGGACTTTTCCGCACGAATTGGAAAATGTTACGAAAGTTATTTTAAATTTAACAATTGCATACCAATGGGGGGGTAGCTTAGATTTTTTCCTCTATTGCTTTAGGTTTAGAGATAAGGAAGAATTGATATACGGTTTAGGTAAGTGGTAACGGTTTCATCGTTTAGGAAGGACTTATTTTTACAATATTTCTTAACCCGAAGTAACAATTTCGTCTTTCAAAGCTTAATGAATATTTAGAAAACAATTTGAAATTGTGGTCGTACGTAATGGCTTCAACTCTACTGTTCCCTTTTAGCGCATGAATACATTGAACCTTGCTTAATTATCTGTCAGTGTAGAACACAGTTGAGTCCTTGTTGCATCGAAGTAAATGTTCAAAACGGCGCGCGGCCACAGAAAGGACGACGGGAACAGAAAATATTCGAAAATATTGTTACACAAACTCGCGGAAAATAACATATTGCTAAATACATGAAGCTATATTGTAAGATATTGCTAAATACATGAAGCATTATGTTCTTGGCTGTGCGGGATGAGCCGCGTCTCAGTCGGTTTTGCTGAAACCGACAAAGCAAAACCGACTGAGACGCGGCTCATCCCGCACAGCCAAGAACATAATGACTCCGGCCGCGGAAGCCTACGAATCTACATGAAGCATTATTTCTTAAATCGCATTTTCCATCAACTGTTTCGGAATGTATGCTGGGATCTGCTATCCCCTCCCTCTGGTATTCTCTGGGCATCGGAGTGGCATTGGTGTGTGACAACCCTTTCAAATAATATGAGAGAGTCTGAGCTATCAGAAAGTCCAAGTTTTTGTCCAGTTTCCCTGAGCCCTTGAGCAAATGCTGAGATAGACCCTTGTTTTCCTTCTGGACGTACATGTAGCTTCACTACGCGCAGGTTTTGTTGAGTTTTGTTTAACACTCCTTTTGATTGTAGTGGTAAGAGTAGAAATGAAGGTGAGTTACTAGTTGGTTAGCAATGCAGGAAAATCAAATCAGCAGTTCGTTTACCATTGCAATTATGTTTTCTACAACTCGGGAACGAAAACGTCTAGATTTTCAAATAACATTGCAAATCTCGCGCTTTTTTTCTTTTCATTTTGGACCTCAAGAGAATGTGCGCAGGTAATTTCCTCCCCTATACGTCACAAAAGGTTTTTACTGTTTTTGACCAAATAAATAAATAAACATGACCACTAGTTTCTAACTGTTTACCTCCATTTCACAGGCTGGCTTTCAGACACCGCGTGGGATAACATAACTGAGCTCGACAAGATCGCTGGCTTTCACGGAGTGGTGAACACTTTTGAGGAACATCCCGCGGAGTGGCGTGAATGGTACATAGACAAACAGCCAGAAGACCTTCCTTTAATTGGTATTTTTTAATTTTAAATTTTATCACTTCAATAAGAAAATGTTCTGTTCCAGCTAGTCAATATTATTTACTGAATATGGCAACAGATTTTTACGACAGGCAAAAATGTTTTTATTCATATTTTCACGTAATAGAAAGAAATAGTTTACATAGTGACGTTTCGGGGTATATTTTTCCCCATCTTCAGCTTAGAAACAGTAGAGAAAAGGAGATATAATCCAAACATTGAAAATAATGTGAATAAGTAATTACAAAAAATGATTGTACTGAAAAAATGATTCTTCATTAGATTAACATTTTTCATTACAATAATTTTTTGTAATTACTTATTCATATTCTTTCGAATGTTTAGCTTACATCTCATTTTCTCTACTATTTGTAACCTGAAGATGGGGAAAAACATACCCCGAAATGTCTCTATGTAAACTCTTATCTTTCTATTACCTGAAAATATGAATAAAAACATTTTTGCCTGTCGTGAAAAATCCGTGGCCATAATCAGTTAATAATATTTATTATTATATTTTGGTGATTATTGGGAAAATCATTGAAAACGTGCTTCCTCTTTCAGGTGAATGGGAAGACATCTGCACGGAATTTCAAAAGATGCTGTTTGTGCGTTCATTGCGTCCAGATCGCATATCATTTTGTGTGTCGTCCTTTATCGTGAACAACCTTGGCCAGCCCTTCGTGGAACCCCCTGTTTTAGACATCAAAGCAGTCTTTGACGACTCAAATCCAAAAACGCCACTAATCTTCGTTCTTTCGCCAGGAGTAGATCCAACTGGGAATTTGTTGCAGCTAGCAGAAACGTTAGGAATGAGTGATCGGTTTCAATCCTTGTCCTTGGGTCAAGGGCAAGCTCCAATTGCAACAAAGTAAGTACATGAAAGATTTTCTGTATATGAAATATCATAGCTGCTGTTGATTCCTTGTTTTTACCCCGAAATCAAAATAGAAGTCCTGCAGAATTTCAATTATCTTCAATTAGCCCAATTGAGTTTGGGATAATAGAAACGAAAAATGTCAAAAATGTGAGATATATTTTTAGATAAATTAAGAATTTACCTTATTTCTATGTATTTATTTTGGCCATGTTAGGTTTCAAAGCAAATGTTTAAAAGACAATGTTACTTCTAAAAAATTAAGATTGAAGAAGAAATAAAAATATTGATGAGAGAGAAAATACGAAGAGATACATAACAAAATTAGAATGATTAATAAAATTACTAATGAGCGTTAGTAGGTATGTTGAAAATGGAAAGAGATTGAAAAGTTACAAAGAATTAAAATTACCACAATTTACATAAAAAATAAAAATAAATAAAATGGGAATACATCGTAAATAATGATATACAATAGTAATGAAATAAAACATACAAAGATACTTGAATAAATGCAAGATTAAAGAAATCATGAGAACTGAAAAAAACACAAAATTCAATAATTTTATCCTACTATTAAAAAACACTTCATTATTAAGCTTCAAAGACGAGTAAAAATATAATAACAGATTGATAATGATTCATTAGCAAAACCGTTACACAAAGTTATGAAATAATATGTTAAACTCCATTCACAGGAAGTTACTTTTTACAGGCTCATTAAACGAGGCGCAAAAGAAGGTTTCTGGATTTTCCTTGCGAATTGCCATCTGTCACTTAGTTGGATGCCCCGATTGGACAAAATTGTGGAAATAATAGGTACCAGCAAAATTAACCCATCTTTTAGGTAATTATTATTTGTATATTAATATTCTTCACCCTTCGTGAAATTGAAAAAATCAATTGAAAAATTATGTAATTGAAAACTGCATCAAATCATGATGCATACAATGAAATAACTACATAAATGAATGGTATATGAAGTTTGCCTAAACTTGCGTAGATATGTCTACATTATTAAGTTTACAAAAATGAATTACATATTTTTTTCTATTTCTCATAATCAAATTTTGTAATACATTGTACCATCATTTACAGTACAGATGTACATAATTATTTAACCCTCGTACCATATCGTGGTCTTTTGATCCCAGCATCATTTACTTATCAGTTATTTTCTGAATGTTATCAGTATATCCTTACGCTTCTAGATACGCCTTCTGCAGTTATCGTGCATATACCTAACTTTTTTACATAGTTTCCCACATTTTTTATAATGATATTTTTTCAGTGATTTGGAGTTTGCAAAAATCCCACGTACAGTATGTTTCTTTCCTATTATCTTTTGAATGATCTATAATGAACTCTAATATATGGCTCTTATATCATCAGTGTTTCATTTTCCCGCTCGAAATATCTCTCGCGAACTTTGACAGTCTCTGAAGCAATACATATGAAGAATGGAAGCTGCGTGTAGCCAAGGTTTTTCCTACGACCAGTTATAGGATTTACAAAAGACTTTACTTCATACGATTCAAACGAGAGTAGTGATGATAGTATTGAGAAAGAGGACTATGTTATTGTGGATGTAAAATAAGTCATTTACGCATCTTTCATGAATACGAGTTTATACGATCATGTTTCGCATCCGTCTGTCATTAAAATTTGGGGTCCAAAACGACCCCAGGTATACTACAAATTATTTTGACTTGGAATTGTTAAGCTTGTGATTTAAAAAGAACATAAGTCTGATGATGAAATAAAGAAACCTCGAAACTGTTGCTGCATGAATGTTTATTAAAGTTTATAATTATTAAAAAATAAAGTCTGTTTCAATAATAATTTGACCAAATTAAATACAATTAAATGATTTAAATATAAACAGACTTATATATGATAAATAAAAAAAGCAGGTATGGTACGAGGGTTCCAATGTCAGTCCAGAGAAGTGAGAGCTGTGTGTTGCGCAGGCTATGGCTGAGCTCCAGCCCGCACCCGGACTTCCCCATCTCCATCCTGCAGGCGGGCATCAAGATGACCACGGAGCCTCCCAAGGTCCTCCACGTAACACGAACAGAGCCCGGAAGTTTACGCACATGTTTTACCTCAAATTAGCAGGCAGAAAGGCATTTATTTTACCTAAAATAGGCAGGCAAAAAGGCATTTATTTTACCTAAAATAGGCAGGCAAAAGGCATTTATTTTATCTAACATAGGCAGCCAAAAAGGCATTTACTTTTGCCCAATGCAGGCAGGCAAAAAGGCATTTATTTTACCTAAAATAGGCAGACAAAAAGGCATTTATTTTCTCTAACATAGGCAAGCAAAAAGGCATTTATTTTACCTAACATAGGCAGACAAAAAGGCATTTATTGTGGCTAAAGTATGAGGTAAAAACACAAGAAAATTTCAAAAAATTGCTGTTTAAAAGTTATTGTAAAAAATAATTACAATTATTCACAATTTAATTCTAAAACTAAAATTTACATTAGCACTTACGTGGAAGGAAAAATTCCTTTTCTTTGTAATCTAGATTGCACGGCGAGTACCAATTTATTTTGCTCACGACGCTGTCTCTACCAACTCCTATTGTGGAATTCTTTTTGAATCTAGAAATATTATCAGTGAAAACGTAATTATAGATATATATTTCGTTCTTCGTACTTATATAATCGCTAGAAAGGGAGAGAGAACACGAAAAAACTGAGAACATTTTATCATGCACAGACAGCTCTGTCCACAAAAGGGATCCCACGGCATACACAAACATAGGATGAGATTTCTCGTGAGCGAAGAAGTCTACTAGCAACAATGAAGAATACCAAAAATCTTAATTGGTATCATGTTCCTTTCACTCTTAAATTTTTAACACAACCTGACACAGGAGCCTCCGCGTCTGGAAATACAATACACGACCTAGTCTCCATGTTGTCCAGGCTTGCAGGTATGTTTCCATCTCGACAGATATTGGTGCCAGGAGGGGAAAATTGAAAATATTGACGAAAAAGGCAGAAAAGGCAAACATGTGTAAAAAAAGGACAAATAAGGGAAAATGCCAAAAATAGACATTTGAAGCCAAAATAGGCAAAAAAGGTAAAATGAAATCTACTAAAACAACTCCAGAAGCACAATTAAGCGAGTGCTATAGTTGAAAGCCATAAAATTGTTTTAACAATAAAAAGGCATTTTGCCAAACTTCCGGGCTCTAAAAATGAATAATTGTTAAGGAAATGTTGTGATCAATCCACTGAAACAGTTGAATTTGAATGTTTTGATGTACTCTGTTGCAGGGCTTGAAAGCCAATTTGAAGCGCTTGTATCAACTGATCACGGACGATCGATTCACCGCTTGCCAGCAACACGTCAAATACTCTCGCTTATTGTTCTCCCTCTGCTTCTTTCATGCCATCCTTTTGGAAAGAAAAAAGTTTTTAGAATTAGGGTGGAATGTGGTATACAGTTTTAACGATTCTGATTTTGAGGTAATTATAATTATATTAATGACATACTTTGTGGTTCATTGCATATTCTCTCTAATAGTCAACAACTTCCCATTTATTTAAAAAATTGCAACTATCTTCCTCAACCTCACTTCAGTGGATATTCACGTATAGTAGATTATGTGGAATAATAACCTCTTCAAATAAAAGTAAGTGATGTACATAAATATTAAGACCCTAAGCCACACTTCTCATAAAGGGTGGCCCACATAACTTGACAAATCAAAATAACTCGAAAAATATGCAACGTACAAAAAATGTCAAAGGAAAAAAATTAATATATCCAAGGGGCACGTCTGTCAGATCTAAAAATCAAACTTCCCCGCTCGCCCCTTGAGGGTGAGGCGGGAGCCAACTTTGAAATCTTAAATGGAGTCTACATTTTATTGCAGATTCGTATTCCACATTAAAAAATACATAAGTTTGGTCTAAAACCTTTTTTGATCGAGAGAGACGATCCAGACAAAAAATTAATATCTCTAATGGGAAAATCTGCCTGATCTAAAATCAAATCTCCCTGCCCCGCCCCCTAGGATTGGGGGGAGGCAGCTTTGAAATCTTAAATGAAAACCTCCATTTTTTCATTAAAGAATTTGGTTTAAATCAGAGCGGGCAATTCTTAGCCGCTGGACGCACATGAATACAAATAATCAGATCCTCTCTATCAAAAAATATTTTAGACCAAAGTTTTGTATTTTTTCGTGTAGAATCCGAATGTGCAATAAAATATAGAGGTTCCCATTTAAGATTTGAAAGTTGGCTCCCACCTCATCCTCAACGGGAGAGCGAAGTTTGATTTTCGATCTGACAGATGTGCCTCTTGGATATATTAATTTTTGGCCTTCGATATTTTTTGTACGTTGCATATTTTTCGAGTTATTTTGATTTGTCAATTTAAATGGGCCACCCTGTATAATTCAACATAGTATGTATAAAAACAGTTGTTTTATAAATGTCTGAAGAATCAAAACTTACTTCTTTCAACTTGTTTGTGAAATCAGGTATCAGAAAATCTTCTAACAATTTATTTGGATGAGTATGAGCAGACCCCGTGGGATGCACTCAAGTATCTCATCGCTGGTATCAATTATGGAGGACACGTAACTGATGACTGGGATCGACGACTGTTACTCACTTACATCAATCAGTACTTCGCAGAGCAAGTGCTCTCCACGTTTATGTACAGGTACAAACATATGTATTGCTTTGTGGCGTTATTAATATCACACTTATTCTAACATTCGTTGAATTTTAATACAGGTTAGGGGAAATTTATTCCTTGGATCCCTTTTTGAAAAATTAAGAACAACATACCATTTTTTACTGTATACATAAGTATAGGTTTTTACTTTCTTGTATGTATACGGAGTAATAGTTATCTAATATTTCGGAAAATAGATTCTAAGATTTCTTCAGAAATGCACGTTTTGGGGTCCCCTAATACCGAAAAAGTGTTTTTTTAAAACGTCCGACCATCCCTCCGACTGTAAACAACACTAGTACTTTAACTATTAACGGAACCAGTGTTCACGCCGAGACAAAGAGGCTTAGGACAACTTTTTCAGCGCCAGCCCATGTTCGAGATGAAACAGGGCGAAAGCCTCGCTAGTAAGTGAATCTATTTGCCGAAAAGGTACACACTGACCTGTCAAGATGAATATCGTCTCCTACATTATTTCATGTTCGAATCCTATGTTTCTGCTGTAACAAGGGAAACCGCACTAGTAAGCGAATATAATTCCCGACAAGCCACACTAACCGTCAAGATGAGTACATTTCATATATTTTTTTTCTACATTCACCTCATTAATATTTACATAACTGTCGTTTTCATATGTATTGCGTTTGTGAGTAGAAGTGCATCAAATGATTTCGAATGAAGTTGCTCGGATACTCAAAAGTTTTCTGCAAAAAACAACAACACAGAATTGTAATAATTTCGAATCTCGCAGCATTCAGTATCATTTATTCAAATATGAAATAACGAATGAAAGTGATTGATTAAGGAAGTATTCCCATTTATTTTGAAGCATTACTTGGCAACCTGTTGTTTTCAGCGTGAAGTTGATATTCCCTAGCTGCTCCCATGGCGAAAGGCAGGGAGGTAGTGGCAAGATGAATTTGATGTTGAGCATTTCCTGTTCAGATTTCAATGTTTTGAAACATCTGTTTCAAAACGAGATGTAGAGCTTAGCTTGTTATTTATTTTCTACTCTAATGATGATATTTGTCTTATAGAGCAGGATCTATTCCAATTCATTAACAAAAACTGAACAAAACAAGAATGAAACCAACATTCGTGTTGCAGGCTTTCATCGCTGTCAATCTATCACATCCCCCCCGACGGCGATTTGGAATTGTACATAGACCACATTGCGATGCTGCCAAACGTCGACCCTCCTGAAGCCTTCGGGCAACATTCCAATGCCGACATTACATCGCTGATATCGGAAACGAAGAACCTGTTTGAAACGCTGATGTCCATGCAAACGGACATGGGCGCTGCGCAGGGGGAGAGCATGGAGCAGAAAGCGAGTGTTTATGTTTTTATGTTATTTTTGTTGATTAATTTATGTTATGTTAAGATGATGTTTTATGTATTTTTTGTTGGTTAAGTCATTATTGTGATGGCTTGTCAAATGCAAATGTGTGAGCTTTTCAAGTGAAGGAAAAGATGCATTCATTTAAAATCAATTTTTTTTGGTGAAGAAATATTCCTACCGAAGTCTTTCACAACTTTGAGATTAGTGAAGGTTTCTAACGGCTAGTTTTAATTTATTTTATATTTATATTTTTTCTTACAAAATATCCTCCTTTGCATGTAGTACTAAAGCTGTAATAAGCAATGACCTGTGCGTAACAATATTAAAATGAATAACTGTTCATGAGGGATGGCTGGATGTGTGTACACTTTAACTTTGATTTTGTGCAAATTGTTACTATGGTTTTAATAATAAAATTAATGAATAATGTTAATTGTTCATTAATATCTTTGTTGATAAGATGACTGAAATATTTAAACCTTTCAGGTTTTCCAATTGTCGGTTGACGTGCTAGAGAAGATTCCGAAGCCGATTGATTACGATCACACGGACAAACTCATAGGCCCAATCAAGACGCCTTTGGATGTTGTTCTTCTCCAAGAGGTAAATGCATTTTATCAAATTAATGTTTCTCTCATCTCAGGGCAAATAGATAAAGGATAATTATTTTATTATTTAACCTTTAATATCGTAGTAATGAAGGTATCAAAGCTATGATAATAGGGGCTATAATAACAGCAGTGCACCCACTCATTGAACTGAATTGAATGAAGACTTATTTTCCTTGGCTCAGGCCACGAGGCCTGCTCTTCCACCTGACCACGCAAATTCCGCTACGCTCCTTTCACTGTCTGGCAGAGAAAGGAAGCATCATTCTGGCGATTAATCAGGCGATTTGAATTTTCCTCAGAGGCTTCGTTTAGGCTTGATCTTTTACATGCAGTACATCTACTAATCTCCGAAGGAAGGCGTACGAAGGATTTTTTCGCCCTTAAAAATCCACTTCTTCGATAGGGTTTGCACCCGCGAACTTGGGTATAACAGTCCGACATGCTGACCCGAATCCGATTAATTAACTCATCTTATGTACCAGTACAAAAGTATGTTGCCTCTTTCTTCCAACTCGTCTCTTGGCAATTCTCGGGCTTTGGGCCTCATTGGAATCATCCTCCGTTAAGTTTTGCCTTTTTGCCCCGTCGCAGTCGTTCAGTGCCTCTTAGCCCTTCGTCAGTGGCTTGGCGTCGTTCGTGGCAACCGGCGTTCCCGGACTGTCACCCGTCCAGAAATCCGTGGACTGTGGTGTTGCTAAAGTTCTGTGACTTCTCGGAGCGTGGTGAAGCCAATGGGAACGACGCCGGCGCATTGGGAGCAACGCGACACTGCGAGAAGAGCCTCTTCAAGGCTTATTTTGGCTAAATAGTAATTACGGTCCGATTAAAAGAAGTTGGTGGTTGACAGTTGCGAATAGAAAGGAGCGACGTTGACAGGTTGCGTACCACTGAGCCCGCGTTTCCGGGACACGAAAATAAACACTTGAAATAATTACTTATTAAAATAACCAACACTACACTCTTATTGTATAAAGCTACTGCTTCAGAAGCACAACTCTCAATCACCAACTTATTTCAATCGGACCATAATTATGTATTTCTAAAAATCTAGTGATGGGCATTAGATGGTATACATGCAAGTAATTCTACGAAGGAAAAACAATACTAGTCTCTGCTTTACACATAAAAGGAAATGCATCATAAATTCCAAGGGCATGTAAACTACCACAGGATGTATTCTGCAAAATTCTCAACCAACAAGAACTCCTTTCGAAACATCTTATTTATATTCATTAGACTATCAACCTATGTTCGGAAATCAAAATGAAGGGTTTTAGAAAATCACTCGAAAATTCCCTCACAGATATCGTCGACCGGTGGCGTACATTTCGCTGGATGCTTAGAATTTTCGGAGGCTCCTTGAATCTGCCGACGCAACCCGCTTGACGCTCCTGCGTGTAACAGCTTCGCGTTGCAGCGGCCCCTGAGACCCGAGCCGCGGTGGTTTTAGATGGAAATCGAGGAGCGACAGGAGCTAAAACAACTCGAACATTATCGCCCGCAGTTACGGTCACGTAGTATTATTACACCGCAATATTAATTTAATTTAATAGAAATGGATCCCAGACCGCGACGGGATTCAGCGAAGTCCCCGAACAAGAGAACCAAACGTAGACCACGAACCATTGAATCACTAAACGAACAGTGAACAATGGAATGCTCTCCCAGTTGTTTGTGTTGAAAAAAATACTTAAGTGTCTTTCACATCCTGCCTAGATAATTATTATAAAACGAATAGCAATTCTAGTGTTATATATGTGATTAAATTCATTTATTATAATTTCAAATTGTGTTACAAAAGTATATGTTTCCCAAAATAGTTACATATGAATTACGTGGACATTTTTAAGAGATATAGAATGTGTAGTACATAAACTTGTTGTTGTGAGAATACTGTAACAGCTGCGTGGTTGCGCGACATGCGAAGTTGTTGCAATGAAATTGTTAATTTCTGAAAGATTCTAGCAAAAGAATTGCGGAAAACTCAAATCTGCAATTTCGAAAATTTGCAGAATTACGTTTAACTATTAATATTAAAAAACTGTACATGACATTTTTAAATTACTAATTTATCACAACATTTCATTTAACAAAACAATACTATCAAGAAATTTGTAAAATGGGACCGGTACCATTTTTTACAGTTCTTTGTTACATACAAAGAAAATGTTTAGGAAAATATTGGAACCGTTTTCGAGAGAATAATTGTTTAAAAATTACCAATGTTTCACGAATACTTCCGGGAAACCTAATATTTTCGAAAACTTCAACTTACCTTACTTGAATATCGGTATATTGATGAACAGATTTCATTAAGGGCAAATTTCTATCTTCATTACTGTAGTTGTAGGTAGTCACCGAAAAAAACTAACTTAAGTAATTTTCGAAAAATCAAGAATTTCAACAAAATGGAACTCGCGCATTTAATTTAAGAGTTCTTCACGCTATTTGAAAATGTTAAAGATTTGTGTAAATTACAACTCAAAATTAAAATATTCGTTTCTAACTGGCAGAGCCTCTAGTTCAGTTCAGATCAATCCAGGAGTATTGTATTGAACTGATGCCTTATTTTACGTGGCGAGACTCAAGCCATGAGGCCTGCTCTTCCGTCTGACCACGCAAATTTTGCCACGCTCCTTTCAACAACTAGCGGAGAAAGAAGGTATTATCTAGGGCGACGAAATAGGCGATTTGAATTTACCTCAGAGGCGTCATTCAGGCTTGAGGATCTTTTACATGTAGTAAATCTACTAACAAGGGACAGCCGGCTTGACTTCCCCTCCGAAGGAAGGCGTACGAAGGATTTTTTTTTGACGCCCTTTAATCCACGGCTTCGACCCGGGGCTTCCACCCGCGAACTTGGGTATAAGAGTCCGATACGCTAACTTTTGCACCATTGACGTCCCTGAATATTAATTTTGGAGAAAAGCATCAGAACGGTTTAGGCGCTAGCGTTGAGCACAAACGGACAGGCAGATGGTCGGACAGACTGAAGTTTTGTCATTAACAGATTTTTCGGTTTCAAGAACCAACAAATCGTGGATTCTGACTACACATGTGAGAAGAAGTAATTTACTATAAGTGGAACACCATGTATCCACTGGTCGATGTCAGAGTCCGGCAATAAGCTTGTTTTTCCGTTCCAAAATTCGCTATTCCCCCCCCCCGGCATTACAATACTTTTTCTGTACTGCGTAATTAGTACACGAGAAAGCATAAAAGGAAGCAAAAGAGAAGGAAGAAGAGTGTTGGAAAGGACAAGGAGAGTAAGGTGGACAAGAAAAAAGAGAAGACGAACAAGAACAAAGAGAAGACGAACAAGAACAAAGAGAAGACGAACAAGAACAAAGAGAAGACGAACAAGAACAAAGAGGACGAAGAACAAGGAAACAGAGCCGTAGACTTCTACATGCTATCTAGATCGCCTATCTAGAAGGTGAAGAAAGATCGAGAGACAGAGAGGATGGAAAGAGAAGAAGGAAAATACTATAAAGAAAGAGAAGAAAACGGCGAGTATGAGGAGAAACAAAAGTGAAGGATGCTAAAGTTGAGAAGGAAAAAATAAAGAAAAATAAGAAGAAAGAGAAGAGGAAACAGAAAGCAGAAAGGGAAGAAGAAACAAGGAGGAAAGAAGAAACAAAGAAGAAAGGAGAAGAAACGAAGGAAAAAAGAGGAGGTAAAGTAGAAACAGGATTAGGAAGAGAAGTGAGAGAAGAAAATAGAAGGTAAAGGAGAAAAGAAAAAGGAAATATGTACCTGTTGACGTAACCTAATGTTGTACGCTCTGAAAAAATTCACATAATATTTCAGTGGGAAATATAGTTATTCAAATTATCGTTTTTCATATTATCGCGGCAAAAAGTAATATTCTTTCATGAAGAACATGAGGGTTCAGGGCAGGAATTTATAGCTAATTTACCTTTGAAAATATATTTTATTATATAGGAGCGAATATTTTGTCAACAAAACTCGAAAAAAATCTCTCTTTTCTGTATTCAAAATTCGACTAGAATATGGTTTAGGATGGAGACCACAGAATTATGAAAACGTGCACAAAATTCACTTCTCACATAGCTCATCACACGCAGTTTTTAACTGTTTTTGACGTAAATAAATAAATAAATAAATCAGGAATTTCGGACATTACTTTCTTTCGTTGAAGATGTCTCAGTGCAGCGGGACGCTGCCAGATAAACTGACCATTTAAACAGAGATGGGATGAGTGGAGATAAATTGAAAATATGATACGTTCAGTATGTGATTTCAGGATCAGTATTCCTAAAAGATTTAGATACGATACTTTTAGATAGATACATCGTATACACGTAGTAAAATATTTGAGAAGTTTATAAGTAAAAACGAGCTATTTGTAAGAACATGATTCATTAAGTGCAAACACTATTTTAAATATTTTCATATTTATCATGGTCAAAAATTATAATAGCAACTTACATAAGATAATATTATTTTAAAAACATTTTAAAGATCAATAGCCTCAACTGATTTAGTGATTATTGTATCCAGTGGTGCCCACGTTTCATGTGTTAAATATGTTGCAGATCACTCGTTACAACAAATTATTGAGCAGTATGGCCCAATCCCTTCTTGACCTGCAAAAGGGCATTCAGGGCCTGGTAGTGATGTCCTCTCAGCTGGAAGATATATTCACTTGCTTCTTCGACGGTCGAGTGCCTGAAGAGTGGCTCAAAGGTCAGCAATTTCAAAGCATTAGCTATTTATATCAGTAATGTGCGTCTATGTGTAAAGACCCAGTCTATGTCTACACGTAAACAACGCTTAGACTACGTACACTGCGTAGACAAAAGTAATCTATTTAGACAACGATAATATAGAATTTATTATGTTATGGTTATGACCGTCTATTAATTGTAAAAGATGAGCGTATCTATTAACCCTCCGGCGGGCGCGTCCCATCATTTCCCACCAGCAGGCGCGTGCGGCACTCCGTACAGCATTTTTAAACTTCGATTTTCGAGCCAATAGTTTTTAATTTTGTTATTGAATGTGAAGGAAATATTATTTATTTGATTTTATAATTTTATTTCTAATAAGTACCCAAATACCAGACGAAATAACAATATTAATAACAATCAGATCCAACACTAGTTCTCTCCGTGTCTTGGTATATGTTACATGTCGGAATGAATACGGTGAAAACGTGCCTTCTAACGTTTCTTCAGTAACAACGCATTTAAAATTCAATTAGTAGTTGGTACCCCAAAATATGTGTAATAAAGCTCAATAACAAAACAGCAGTAACAATTCTAATGGATAAAATACGCAAAAATGAGACTTACATGACAAAGCGCGTGCGGTACGGAGTGCCGTAACCGTTGCAGAGTTCGAATCACTAATGAATAACGGTCGATGGGCAGTGTCTAAAATCGTGATTTGAGTGTCATCCCGTTGAATGTAAGAATGCGGCACTGAGTGCCGCTCTGCGCCCGCCGGAGGGTTAATTATGGACAGTCAAATTCCAGCAAAATGTTTAATTAGTTGACACGCACTCTTTAATGTCAATTAATTAAACATTTTGCTGGAATTTGACTGTCTATATTTCCTCCTTTACAACACAGCTCTTTCGTGGGGCAAGAGCGAATCTGCGAGAGCCAGGCTCCGCTCCTAAAGCCAACATTTATTTATAATAATTAAATATTAATAAATTGGGTATAACTATTATACTAAATTTATTCAAAGCAATACTTATTTACGCATTTAAATTGATTAAAAATTTAAATTGATTTAAATTTATATTGATTGGATCACATCCAAAGGAGTTCTACCATTAAGAAAAACAATTTTTAAATTTCAAGTTAACATTGTTTTGCTTCAAAAATATTTATGGGGCGGGAGAGTCACGACTAGCATTGCCTTCCTCCCCTGTGAAATCCTTTTCGGGTCCGTCTCTCCCCCGGGGGCGAAGCGGTTGGCGTCAAGATGAGGGATCTGGACGATATTTCTGCGCACCGGGTCGGAGTCACTGCAGTTGAAGGGAAAGAGTCGAAGCGGGGTGGTCTTCGGTGCAAGTTGAAAATAGTCTCTACTGGTTTCTTGAGATGTTACGGAGGTTGTCGATTCTTCATCAGAAATGATATGTTTTGTTTGAATTATTGAACCTAAAATAAAATTTTTAATATTACATTTGAACGTGCTTGTACTATTACCACTTATTTGAAACATTTTTTGGTTATTTGGTGTGGAAAAATAGTCTACATAGATTAAGCGTATGAAACACGCGTAGACGTAAAATTGTACTCTACGGCACAACTCTGATTTATACGCCTCGGGCCTAACTGGCACTCTGGCAGTTCTTACACATGGCAGGCGACTGTGACGGGTATAGGGGAAAACTATATGAAATAGCGAATTATTGGCAAAATTCAATTTATGTGGCAAAGTGCAAATTTCAAGTAAACAATTCCCACTTTGAATAACAGTTGCCGATCTGCTCAAGTGTTCTTCACTTCATCATTCTACGACTCCCTTGACTTTAAACTTTTCAAGTTATGCAATGTAATTATAATTTGATAAATCAAATCATATGAGTGAAGCTGAACTTTTTGAAGCATTCCCGGCTACAGTACGTTTTGGAACATAGAATCTATGTATCTCAGTGACTTTGACGCCAATAGTTTTTACAACTACTAATATTTTGAAACAAGTATATATTAGCTAGAGTTCACAGAGAGACAAATAACCCGGTGGACAGTCAGACAGGCAGTCAGTCGTTTTGAAAAAAATACTTCAGATAACACGGGACTCCAAAACTTGTATTTCTCATAAAATCTCCACATCTGTTTCCCACGGCGATGCATAATTTTCTCTATACTGTGTATACGCTGTGGGTCATTTGAGATGGAAAAAAAGATTCGTTTCAAATTCGCAGAGCTCCAATGTGGGCCAGAAAGATAAGGAAATATTCGTTTTTCAAACAGTTTTATTGAAGTTTTTAGGTGTTAGTGTTTCGGTTATCTGCAAAATCTAGACAAGTGTGGTGAGATATCTCTACGAAATAAATGCCATTGATACCAAGAGTAAAGTGTATAGTATCTAGTACTGTAGTGCCTGAACTAAAAGAAAGCTATTTGAAATTTTCTGAATATCTTTTTCATTGTTTTGGAAGTGTGGTTTTGTTGATTTGAGATGTAGGCATAAGCATAAGGAATCTTTTGTGTACTCCGTCTGTGTCAATGCAACTGAGGGCTTTGTTGCAGCGTACCCGTCGCTGAAGCTGCTGGGCTCGTGGACGCGCGACCTGGTGAGCCGCGTGGAGCACTTCGCGCAGTGGGCGTCCACCACGCACCCCCCGATCCTCTTCTGGCTCTCCGCCTACACCTTCCCCACGGGCTTCCTCACGGCGGTTCTGCAGGTCAGCATTTTCACACCTTACTCCAGGGCCGTCAAACGGAGCACGTACGTGCTCGGAGCGCGCTTGCGCTCCGCTAGGGCACGCAGGGCCCGCGGCCGAGGGAAGCCCGCGCTCCGATTTCTCAGGGATGCGCAGAAGGCAGTCGTGGCGGGGCGCAAGAAGACGTATAAAAAGTTTGTTCGAGTGGGCTCTTTTATACTACAAAATGTAACTTGTGCTCTCCAAATGATTTTTAAAACGTTTGTATTATTTAAAAATGTTTTTAGGAAAGTTTTCATAAATGCAATTTTGTATTAGGTAAAAGTGTTTAAAACTTAGTGTATTTTAATATTACATAATGTATCCGATTTTACATACTTATTATATATTTTTACTGTTTTCATTACATATTTATGAACTTTTTTCACGTTTTTTTACTTTCTACATATTTTTCCGGACTCTATTCATCATTATTCTATAATTTTTAAGTGCTTTTATTGCGTTCATTTTCACACGAAAGATATGCACATCGTATTTCTTTAAATGTTTATTTTCAATAATAGTGTCAGTACTTTTCTGAAATTATGATATAAAATATTTATCTTGATTTAATATATATTTTGATTTATATTTATTTTCTCACAAATATTCATTAGAATTAATGATTCTCTTATATTACTTTCTCTAACACTAAGTAGAAACGTGCGTTAATACTTCCGTGGTGTAATGATCAATGCTTGTATGACTGCAGTTTTTATTTACATGTCAATTTCCACTTAAGTTCGTAAAAATTAATAAATGTCTCTTTATGATATACCAACCGGTGTGTTTCACCCAACTCGCCACATTCGCACGATGTTTTCTCACCCCTGCTTCCCGCCTGTAACACGAGTGACTTCGCTAAGCTGATATCGCCGCGTGCCCCAAACCTTTGCGAAGGCCATTCGCGTGCTCGATCGTCTGACGGCCCTGCCTTACTCGCATCCATTTCTCCCGATTGATTGTTAGTGATTCCGGGCACGTCAACGGCTCAGGTTATTAGTCCAGTAAATGTAGTGCATGTTTTGCTCTCTGGGGAGGCAGCGGTGATCTTCCCCTGATGGATACCGAGACCCGGCACGACCTACCGTCGGCTAGCGGGGTTTTCCCCAACCAGGTATCTCCCACCAGCGGGCACCGCCCCACCCGGAACAAGATCTAAGCTCCGGACCGGCCTCCCGACATGTGTTGTAGTGTACTGTATGTTAGTGTCCGAATAGCTAGCCGAGACCAAAGGAAATAGGAAACTAATAGGGGAAAGTGCCATTCTGTAGCACCACTAGTTCATTTTGTACATTATCTTTATATTTGAGATGAGTAAGCCTATCTAATTTTATATCTATTTGTTTGTGTTCACATGCATGTTACTTCAACAAAGAAACATTCATAACTTTTGAATCTGTTTTAGACTTCAGCAAGGAAAAACGAAATATCAATTGATTTACTTTCATGGGAGTTTAAAATATTTGCTCTTGATGAACGACAAATATTGGAGAGGCCGGATGTAAGTATTTGGTTAAACAATATTATTTAGATGTCTTTTTGAAAAAAATATTTACAAGCTCATTAAATAAATATTATACCCAGAAAGTTTTGCTAAGAACTTTCCTAGAAAATACTATTCAAATAAATAACATTGAAACAAGTTAGGAATGAATATTCATGTATTAAAATAATAATGTAAAAATAATTAATATTAAGTTGAACACCATTTTATTCTGGGTACCATCTTTTTAATTCACTATTTTCGAGAATCAGATAAACATTTTATTTTATCAACAACAGTAGAACGTATTTATAAATACAAATAAACGAACTTCCAGTTTCAGTTCAGTACAAAAGAATGTGTAAAAGATGAAATGAACTAATTGCAAAACAACAATCATCCCTACGAGTAGTTTGAACATTGACGTGCAAATAGAGGGCAATTGTATTGAAAATATTTTAAGAAATATAAAAAAGATTCTAATATTAAAAGAAATTAAAAAATAGCAAGGACAAATTGCCTCTTTAATGAGATTTAAAGTAGGTTAACGATGTTTAGCTAAGAATTTTCCTAACAATTCTTGTACATAAAAATATGTAAATGTGATATATATAGTACATTATGTATTATAAATATGGTGTGTTAAGATTCCAAAAAAGATTCCTTCATATGTTCTCAGATGAGATAAATTATGGAAAATTAGTAGTTATTTTGTTCATTTTTCATTTTAATAGTGTCAAGGCGAGTTAGAATGAAAAGAATATTTGTACAACTACAAGCTATGATCCTTCAGTTATATCTATTCAACTATTTCTCGACATACCAAGAGAACATTCGTATGAAACATGCCTGATAAATGTGACAGTTGTAAAAATTACAAATGATAAATATTGTAATAAAACAATTGAAAAGTGCAATGTAGTTAACGAAATGTTCTGTGGTTCAACAGTCTTCAACTTTTCAACGGGTTCAACAGTTCAACAGGTTGTATTGTTTTTACAATGCAGATGAAATGAACTACGACATGACAGTTTTATCATTTAAAAAGGGAAGAAGAATGATACGATACAAAATATTAAATTTGCTAAATTGTCATTGCGTAATGACAGTTTAGCAAATGTAAATATGCTATTCTATACGTAGAGAATTGACATTTATGAGATAGTGCATTTTTCAAACAATATTTATCCACCCATATTTGAATTGAATACTTTATTTTCTGCAGGAAGGCATATTCGTTCGTGGAACGTTTCTTGAAGGAGCAGGTTGGGACAGAAAGCTCATGATCTTAACCGAACCACAACCTATGCAACTAGTATGTACCATGCCAGTAATACATTTCAAGCCGGTGGAAAACTTGAAGAAGAAAACTAGAGGTAAATTCTCAATTTTTACGTATTTTTTAAAATAATTTCAACGTGCATTGAACATTTAATGACTTTCATGAAATTTATAACTTCCATGAAAATTTGATGACTATATAATAAACATAATTACAAAGTTGAGGACATTATGAAACTATGAAACCATATTTCTTCTTAGTTTCATTGAACATTGTATCTTTTCAGATCCTACATTAAACTTCATTTCTTGTTCTTTTGAAAGTAAAATTACTGCTTTATTAGGACTGGGAATAAGATGTTAAATTTTAAAAATTAAATGTCTCCTTAAAGGCTAAGTAGCAACAATAAAATTGCATTTTCTGTTCTTTCGCACAGGTATTTATGTCAGTCCGTGCTACTACTATCCGATCCGTTCAGGCTCTGGAAGTAGGCCATCGTACGTGGTGGCAGTGGATTTGAAGTGCGGAAATGAAAAACCAGATCACTGGATAAAACGTGGAACAGCTTTACTTTTAAGTTTAGCAAACTGATTTTGAGTTGACAAACATTAATTCAAGAATTTTGTAAAATTATAAATATTTTTGTATTTTGTCATATTTAAGAAAAATGTGTGTAGTGTATTTGAAACTGAATGATAATTGCTTTCATTTATTTTGTATATTTTAGTTATGAAAATAATAAAGTTTTAAGCAATTTGCAAATATATGTTTTAAGCACTTGGTAATTTGTAGTTTAATGCTGAACATTTATTATTATTACTATTACTATTATTATTTATTGTTGAAAAAGAGCGTACAATCGGTGGCAGTTATTTAACAGAGAAAGTGCACAAATAAAAATTAATCTCAACAGACATTTTAGCTCAGTGGTGACGGTTGAACTAATTCATTTATTGTTACACGCAAAAGATTTCAGAACTATGGACTCACGAAAAATGATTGTACTAAAACTCCTAAATGCGTAAGATGCGCTAATTCCCATGAACCGGGTAAGTGCAACTTAAACCCCGAACTCAATCCCACTTCCGTAAATTGTAACCAAGCTCACTTAGCGTCACACAAATGTGCTTATTTCCAAAAAAGACAAGAAGCATTCTTGCAAAGAATTTCATCTTTCTTTATTCACAGGCATTGAAGAATCCCCTCTATCCCATTCCCTACTTGCTGCTAGTGCCAAAACTGCGGAATCTAGAATCCCCCCCAAAGTATCTCCCTCCCCCGCTCCGTGGAAACCATCGTCCTCAGGAATTTAATCCTCGAATGCTCCCCGAGGTGACGTGTTACCCCAGACGTTTGGTTTTTCTTTTGTATTTTCGTTGCGCACGCACGCAGATGGCTAGGAACCCATCTATACTTACAACTGTGATTGTTGTTCACGTGGCTCTGTGTGCGAAGCCCGTACTTCTATCTGTCAATTGTTTGGAGCAGTTTGGGGTGACAAGACACCCCAGGGAGCAGTAGTGCACATTGATTTCGTATAAAGCTACAGCGAAAGCATGGCTTGGTCTCTTAATGATGAAAGTTCTAGTGGCTTCGTAAATTAAATTTTGGATAAAGATGATCCTTTGTATGACAGTCAAGGGAATTATGATGATGATGATAACGTAGAGATTGGTGACGATTGTGAATCAGAGCGAAGTGCTTCAGAAGCTGACCAACATCCCACGACTCCAGGGCCTGTGATCAAACGTAAGAATGGTCAAATGTTGTCTTGTAACTCAACGCCATCCACCAGAACACTTTCTCGTAATATTGTTTTGAGAATTCCTGGAGCAAAGGAAGCAGCAAAGAATGTGAAGGCTGTAAGTCAGTCTTGGGAACATTTTTTTACTACTGACATGACTGATACACCTTTTATTTTTTACATACCTATTCTTTTTTTACATATTCTCCAAATTTTTCCATTTTAAAATTGACCATCACAAAGTAGAAAGTTGAAGCTATCTAAAAATCATTTTCATTTCAACAATAACCAGCGCATAAAAAATTATGTATGCACGTGGGGGTTACAGAATACCCCAGGTAATCAGTAATGACGTAGAAAAAAGGGGTAGCAGTCTAGGATTAAAATGCCAACTTATCCACAACACCCAATGCACTCCCACTCTCCCCCTCCCCCCACAGAAACTTCATTCATCCTGATATAATCTCAGAAATAATAAATCAAGCTATCAAACCCCTCATCCTCATAATCAACAACCAAATCCAAATACCTCTTGCGTCACATCCATATTTATTTCGTATCAGTAATACTCAAAACAATCAATATAAACAACAAACTTCAGACGCCACATTGGATATTTAGTCCGTACTTTAAGGTGACGTGATCTATACTTTTTTTTAATTTCTTGGCGCGTGGGGTCTTGTCTTCACGATGAAATATCTCACGGTATTTCGCGTCGTTCTCGTACGTGCCGTTAGAAGTGGCATGATCGTCAGCACTGTTCGATACAGTCGCGATCATGCGACTACTGGCGGCACGTCGGAGAACGACGTGAAATACCGTGAGATATTCCATCCTGAAGACAAGTCCCAAGCGCCAAGAAATAAAAACCCAATATAGTACTTCTTTTGTCTTCATTTGCAGTCCATTAACCTAGAAGTCACGGTGTAGAAGAGCGTGTACTAAAAGGCAGGTAATACTTTGAATGATTGATCTTTTGTTTGATTTTTGTATTCTTGTAACATTACAAATACACTGGTGTTTCCGGAGAACCGAAAAGTGTCAAAATATTGAAATAATATTTTTAGATCGATCGATGCTTACCAGGTAATAAAAATTAATTTCAAGTTCATTGACCCATCAATAATATATTCTCTTAACGTATCTTACTACACTTACAGTTATGATTCTTGAAAATATGGGTGCCAATTACCTGTGGCACAATAAAATAGCACCTCCAGGAATGAAAATGATCAAGTTATCACTGTTCTTCATCCTATTTTTAAACATGACCTCATTCACATCAGCCTGTGAGTATATGCCGTATTTAAAATCGACGTTTTAGCCAGTATCACATACACCTTCTCAACGTATTCCTCTCGTGAAGTATGATCTCTACATTCGGAATTATGTGAACATATTATGAAGAAGCGAATAGTAAGAAACGAACGTAACCTGAATCACCAGACAGAAAACTACATTTCTCATCTAATAGAGCTACAACGGCATATAAGCATTTATTATTTGTATTGATAACGCAAAATTATAATATTGTAACTTTTAGTTCACTACGTGTTACGTCAGCCAATTCTTGAAGCACACTCAGGAACGTCTTTAAAGAAAAAAAATTGGGGTGGTTTTTGAGAATATGTATTTTTATAATTTGCATTTACTTCAAGTAGAAATTAATCAAAAAGTACACTTTTTTCCAAAAAATTGTACATGACCTTTTTTAAAGTTCTAACTCTTTTTAATATATTTCGTTTAAGACATAATCCTCTACCTTCAATTTTATATTTTTGCAATGTTAACATTTGGCAGTTTTCAGAAAACGGCTGAAACAATAATGTTTATACCGCACTTTCATACATACGAGGAAAAAATTAAAAACTATTCAGGTCTCATTTTCCTTGAACAGTCTGAACTTTCGAGAACTGCAAATTTAGAAATGATGCGAGAAAGTAGTATATGCTACTGTAGCACCACTAGTTTCATTCAATTTCCTTATCATCCGGGCGGGTGATAATATATAAATGTATATAAAAGTCCATGGCGGGTGAAGCACACTGAAGTCCAAATTATTTAAATATTTTTCGATTACTGTTGTTCCCATACATTGAGGATATAATCAGAATTCATTAATTAAAGATTTGAAATGATAGCACTTGGAGAGAAATTCCACGCCATCGTGTACTGTTCTGAAACAACAAAAGATTGATAGAGAAATTGGAAAGAATATTACTAAGAAGAAAAAAATAACAAGCAAGAGGGATGTGATAGGACAATAAGAAGTTAAAATAACAAGTTAAAATACTTTTGAAATATGATATTTTTCGTAAAAGTTAATCAGAAGTTATAGTCTTTACAAACAATATGTTGAAATAAAATAAAATGAGTAAGTAATTATAAAGTGATAAAATTTGATTTCTTTTGTTTTTACTTCTAAAATATGAAACATTTTCTTGTATTTTAATGTCAGTTTAACGTCTCATAGTCTCTTTACTTTTCTCCTTGTTTGTTTTCTTTTTAGTATTGTTACTTCTATTCTCTCTATTGATCTTCCTATTTAATCTTTTGCAATTTTGGAATGCACTTGAAATTGGCATCTCTCGGGTTTTCAGTTTGTTGTCCGTTCCTGGTCCCGATGGTTTGAGCTTAAGGAACAAAAATAATGGATGCATGGCATCCGGGTTCACGCTGGATGTCGCGAGAACAAATACAGCTAATGGTACATTATGAAACGATGATGAAATGATGGTATTCATACACGAGTGTGATAGTACGATACGAGCGAGGAACGAGTGCATTAATACCCATTGCATCGAGTTTCATTCGGTACTTTTTCTACGACTTCTATAAGTTCAACTTTTACATTGAATCGTTTCGTGGCAGTTGACTCAGCCAAGGCCACCTGGCGGACAAATTCATCCCTTCCCTGCCGCAGGGGGCTTCCGTTTAACACTCCGCTAGTCAAATGAGATCCAAGTGAAATTACGATCCAATGTATTATAAATAATATTCCACTAATAATAAAAACACTAATAATAAAAGAAATTAAAACTACTGTGCATAAGACTCGTATAATATCAAATACTATTTTAGTGTACACAATCTGACGGAACATTTACTAGAACAATTTAATTGTCAATACTTGGTTTGTAAACTTCTCTCTGATTGGTAAGGAGTGAATATATCATAGTGAATTTTGTAACGTAATGAGTATCGTAATGCAACTGGTTGCAGCCATCAAATGACAGCATTATACAATGGAAGTATAAAAAGGAATTTTTAGACTGACCAGGGTTGAGTTTCGTTTTTCCGTTTAGGAAATGAAAGAAATAATCTAGTACCAATTTCCCCTTTAAACAGAAAATATATTATCTCTAAAAGAACAACATAAAAATCAAGAAAGGGCAGAATTACTCTCACTAACTTTCAATCAAAGTTTCAACTAAGTTTCAATTCAAAAACATAGAATTGAAACAATGCGTACATCGCCATCAAAATAACTGAAAAAGAAATACAATCCCAATGCAAAAAAAATCAATAGCATAAAATCAAAATCATACACATAAAAAATGTTCACACACAGAAATTAACATAAATATTCAGATCTTGAAATATTACCCTTAGAAAAATAATGATCTTAAAATAATTGTACACATTAATTATTTTATAATTGCTTGCTTCAGTGTTTAATATTAGTTATTGATTGAATCATCCTCTAAATTACACCATGTAACAAAAAAATACTTTTTGCTTGTTTAAGTGAGTTTTATGCTTGTTTTGGATGAACTAGGTCACAACTAAACTGAATTGTATATTCCTACCTTTATATAATCGTTTCTTTACTTTTTATGCTCAATTATATGAAATAATTCGGTCAAAATCATATTAGCTACGGACACTTTATGAGATGAATAAACGGTTCAACTGTATGTTACCCGTTTCAGATTCACATAATTGATTAATAATGGCATCTTTCCGTTGTTGCCAGCGTGATCCAGACTGTTTTTGTTATGTGTGTGACATCTTCCTGGAATATAAAGCAGTAAAGCATAGAAAAAAGAATGCTAACATCATCCTAGCATACAGTTCATATTTTGGTAGGCCTGTGGGAGACCAAGAAAAGAACTGGGCGCCACATGGATTTGGGTGTTGCAGATCCACTGTCGAGGTCTGGTATAGAGGAGAAAACTGGAAAAGAAACTTTGGTGTATCTAGAATTTGGCGAGAACCAACAGATCAGTTCTCCAACTGCTATTTCTGTGTTACCGACTTGTCTCATTACAAGAGGTGTAAGAAAACCAATATTTTTGCATATTCGGACTTGCCATCATCTCTTCGGCCAATTCAACTCGGTGAAGAGCTTTCTATTCCTCCTCTAGTTCTGAAAGAGTGTGAAGATAGCAGTAGTAAATCAAATACGAAATCCAACACGAAGAGGACTTCTCAAATGATGACGTTGCTACACCTCACTACCTCACACAAAATGGGTTAAATGACTTGATCAGGGATCTAGGACTTACACAATCCAAATTAGAAATTCTAACATCGAGACTAAAGCAGTAGAACCTATTAAGTAAGAATTGCAAAATATCCAGCCAGAGAAAACGCCATGAAACTTTTACACAATACAAAATTACTTCCTGATGACATCAGCAAGCTTCTACCAGTTCAATAAAAGCCTTGGAAGACCTTCGAAAATGTGAACAGTTTCCTATACAATAACTGAGTGGACAAATACAGGGATGTGGTAGGTCTTTTGAATAACTACAAATCAATGGGTTGCAGAATGTCTCTAAATTTGCATGTACTCCACTCACATATGAATGTTTTCAAGTCTCATATGAGTACATATTCAGAGGAACAGGGTGTAAGGTTCCATCAGGCCTTACATTTGTTTGAAAGAAGGTACCAGGGACAGTATAATAAGCAAAAGCTAGGTGATTGTATCTGGGGACTGATCAGAGAGAGTGATGTAACGTACAAGAAGAAATGTTGGAAGTCAACACATTTTAAGCAGACTGTAGGTGATACGTAAACATTTTCATGTACTTTAACACTTTTGTCATATATATTTACTGCATTTACATTTTTTCAACCGTTGTATTAAAAATTTATTTTGTTTGTTTCATGGGTATATGTAAACGAGCATTCATTATTTCAAATATATACATTTTCCTAAAATTAAGAAAATCGATGCCATTTCCCTAAAAACAATATCCCATATGCAAAATTGTATTTACATAGTGTTTTGAAACATACTGAATCGGAAACAACAACAAAATTAACTTAAACAAAATCTTGTAACATGGTGTTATTCAGTTTCACAGTTGGTAAAAAATTCTATTTAAATATGGTTTCCTGTTCATGTAAGTACGTAACTAATTAAACATTTAAATTTCAGTTCGCTACTTTTAGAGTCAAGGTTTCTTCACAAAATTATGAAAGATTTCCTATCGTTTCTATTACCTGGCTTTAGCAAACGCTATTTACGGTACTTCATAAGCTCGCAGGCGATGTGACCTTGAGTGTACGTCGCAGCGCTAGTTATGAAATGTAACGGAATCTTTGGTATAGCTTTGAGTTGAAACACTGCTTGAAGTTCTACCAGCTTTTTCTAACAGACAGAACAAACCAATGCAGGTAATTGTAGGTAGTTCATTGACTCACCCATCCATCGTTGTTCATCGACTTCTCGGAATGCTTTGGAATGGCGGAAGGTCCGTGGCACGTGCGTTGAAATCAGAAGTTGGGGTTCTTGCTCGTCCGCTGCCTTGTTCGGACGGTGAATGTCGTCCAAACACATTCAACATTTTCTCGGCTGAATGACGTGAGACTGGAAGCTGAAAGAAATAATACCCTTTGTATTAGTTTCTCGTTTAATCAGTATTTCTGTGCATTTAAGACACACGTCGTTGTGTTTATGCCAAAATGCAGCAATACATGTATTTCTCTTGGATGTATTGTAATATTCATTTGATTTAAACTCATTTTAAAATTTGCCTATTGAAAGTACAGTTAAATTCCGTACCGTTACGAAGTACAAAGTTACACTTACCTCTTGTGAGAGCTTCTGTTCGTCGTATCTTCAACGTTATTCAGTAACACACCACTTTCTTTAGTAGATCCTTTTTCCAACGGTGACGTTCGCCAAAATGGCTGACATATTCAAATCTCTCCTTTAATTTTTAGATGTTGCTTAAAAATTCTCCGATTGGGGGATCCGGCCAGGAGCACTACTTTCGAGTGAGAATCGCGATCGCAGAGCCCTCTGTCTTCCTCTTGCTGAATTAGTTCGGCGTGACGGCGCGTAGCGGCGCGGTCTTGATGTTTTGGAAGCGACGCAATGGAAACGCGGAAGCAGCGCCTACAATGCAGTAATCCTTCAACATTCGCGAGAGTTACGTTCCTAAAAAAACTCGCGAATTTCAAATCCGGGAATGTTGAGTCTATATTTCAATGAAGAAAGATGGGTTAGGTTCCTGGATATCGAAAAGCTGTTTAAAAAATTAAGAGAAAATTCTAACAAACAATTGCAGAAGAATTAAGTGCTACTAAAACAATTCACAAATAACATCCCAAAAAGAAGAAATAAAACAATATTTGAAACTAATTTCAAAGTTGAAAGTGATTGAATATATGATTTGGTTATTTTTTTGGTTCATTACCCTCCTCGTTGTTCTAATATCCAAACATGGAAAATTTGCTACTTGTATTTCTCTCTTTAATTTCAAAGTTATTTCCATGTTCGGATCACATTTGAAAGCCCTTTCCACAAGAGCTTGTTGAAGTTTTAGAATGCAAATAACAGCTTTGACATTGAAATTGGTCCACGACGCAGTTCCGCTTCGGTTCATTTATTACGTTCGAGGTTTTATTTGCTGATGGTTGCTCTTCAGTGAGGTCATTATAATGAGAGTTGCACAGATCCTAAATCCAAAACCATTCCCTCCAATTCGACGCAACTGAATTGGATTATTTTCCGATTGCGTTGCTCTCGTGGCAGGCTCGCGCCTGCCGGAGCTGCGCTGGCCGTCGTGGGAGGACTTCCTGGTGTTCCTGAACCTGCCGCCGCCGCAGTGCCACGGGGACGAGCAGGACGCGTCGTGGCCGCACCTGCACTGCAAGTGCCAGAGCGGCGAGTGGATGTGCAAGCGGCCCCAGGTCTACCCGCCCAGCCCCGCCCCCGCCTCCACCCCCGGCGACGCCCGCGCCCCCGCCACCGCCCCCGGCATAGACCCCGCCGTAACCCCCGCCACCAGGACACCCTTCGCCCCCGCCCCCGCCCCCGCCTCCGCCCCCACCTCCGCCCCCGCCTCCATCCCCGGCGACGCCCGCGCCCCCGGCCCTGGCATCGACCTCACCGTAACCCCCGCCACAAGCACCGACTTCGCACCCGCCTCCGCCCCCGACGCCGCAACCCCCGCCGCCGCCCCCGCCGCCGCCCCCGCCGCCGCCCCCGCCGCCGCCCCCGCCGCCGCCCCCGCCGCCGCCCCCGCCGCCGCCCCCGCCGCCGCCCCCGCCGCCGCCGCCGCCCCCACCGTCACCCCTGCCACCGTCCCCACCGTCCCCGCCGCCCCCACCGTCACCCCTGCCGCCGTCCCCGCTGCCGCCACCGGCACCGGCACCGCCTTGGCCCCCGCCGCCGCCCCCGCCCCCGCCTCCGCCTCCGTCCCCGGCATCGACCCCACCGCAAACCCCGCCACCGGTACCGGCACCGCCTCCGCCCCCGCCGCCGCCCCCGCTGCCCCCGCCGCCACCCCCGTCACCGACCCCACCATCACCCCCTCCCCCGCCTCCGGACCCGCACCCTCCTCCACACGATAGAAATATACGCAATGAAGCTCCATTGATATTTTTTACTTTGATTTTCGGAGGTTGTTCGCATAACGAAGCAAAAGAAACACAATCATTCAAAGCATTTGGTAATAAGCTATCGTTCATTGAAGAAACGTTCTCATTATAATTAAAAATAGATTTGGAGAGTTTATAATTAAATTTAACGCCAACTTCTAAATGTGTTAAGGAATTAAGTGCATGAAATATCTCAGAATTGTAAGTTGTATAATAGAAAAATTGTATAATAGAAAATAGAAGAACTTTCTTTATGTTGAAATACACTGTTATTTTCAAATTAAGAATTGGATCTGAAAATTCAGAAATATGTACCGTCGACTCAAGAGCTTCGCCGCCAATGGAGACTTCAGAATATTAGCTTACAACCGATAAAAATGTCTACCACAGGATTAATACCAAAACACACAATGCATACAATTCAAGTGTTGGAATTACCATTCTCATGCGTAGCAGAAAATGCAAAAAGTAATAATACTGGACAGCTGCAGAATAGTAAGAGAATTCCTGGGATGTACGACTGATTGGGACACGATTGATTGAAATGTCGAGAGTTACATTCGTTCGTGTCTTGTCTCTGCGAGACCGACCGAGCCTAGACCAGCAATGATCAGGTGAATGTTCCTGCACATAGTGAAGAGAGTGAAAAATTCGGATAGTAATAATAATAATAATAATAATAATAATAATAATAATAAAAATAATAACTCCATTATTATTATTATTAGATAGATAGATATTTATTATTTCCGCAGGTAGGTTTATACAACCTGGTGGCGGAACACTAAAATTTACATATTATATCTACATATTATAATTATGAATTAAATACAATGTAACTTAAAATTATTTTAAGACAATAATAATAATCATAATAATAATAAGATAATAATGTTAAAAAAATGCATTAATAACAATACCCGCATTAATTCTACTAATTCTATTAATTATGGTGGTCCTGTACAGATACTTTATACTAACATATACGACTTTTTATACACTGCACTCCACTTCACTTCACTTCACTTCTCTTTCTACTTCTATATAGCACCACACTTCACAACACGTCACCACACGTCAATACGAATACTATAAACCAATGCATCTAATAATAATAATAATAATTATTATTATTATTATTATCTCTTTATTCACAGCTTTCTGGAATTACAGTAATCACACAGATACATATCAAAGCATGATCACTTATTACTTACAAGTTAATAAATAGCGCTTACAGTATTTACACGGCATTTACACAACACAGTACATAGCACACAGTATTTACACAACATTTATAAAAATTAAGACCTTTTCTTAATTCTCCCTTCTATTAATTATTATTATTATTATTATTATTATTATTATTATTATTATTATAACTCCACCTAGGGAGTACACGACCTTGCAATTGGTAGTGGAGCTTGAGTACTCTCATGAGCCTGAGAGCTATGTCAGTGGTAGCCTAGCTACTGGTAGGGCTTCCCTTGCTGAATAGGTTGAAGGTGAGGGGTTCGACGAAGAAGTACTCCATTTTGATGGGAGTGGGAAGTAAGTAGAGATTGAAGGGTCATGAACCTTTGGACTTCCTGTTATCGGCCCCTACCCTAGACTCAAAGAAGCTTGCCAGTCAACGACGATACATACTCAGCAGTGGAAAATTCACAGCAGAACAACTTGCAGACATCCAGAGAAACGCGGAGTATGTTCTTCGATCGAACTATCCACATTACGAACATTTAGAACCATCTAATATCCCTGAAAACGATGGTCCTCTTGAAGGTTCATCTCTTCCAAATGAAACATCCGTCAATGGGGAAAATTCATCTGTCCATGAGTCACACGATAAGGACATGATGCGGAACCCCCTTTCAAAAACCAAAAGAATAGTGCGATATGGAGTTTATGTCATCTCATAGGGTACATTTAGCACTATCCCTACCAAAGGATTGAAGAAAACATTTGGAGCCGTTTTTGAGAAAATCTTGTTTTGTTAATGTTTTTAAATTGCACATATTACTCGCCATATTGCGCGAAAAGTACTAAAAATTTCAAAAAAATGTACATGACCTTAAGGGAAGAACTCACTATGAAGAACAAATTTTATTTGAAGGAAAAATGCCTTTCTGCACTTTTGTAGTTGTAGGAAGACGCCGAATAAAATTCAAACTTTTGCAATTTTTGAAAATTCAGAGTTAACCATGAAAATCGAACCTATTCCACCTTAATAAGCGCATTTTACTCTGTTCTTACAAGAAATTGAAAGAAAAAATTTGGAGCCGTTTTTGAGAAATTTTTGAAAATGTCCAGGGAACCTCATGTAACCTCCTAATTTTATAGAATCTTTTTCAAAATCTCAAAGCTTAGACTCGAACCAGATTGACTGAGGAATATCCATTTTGGAAGAAATTGTACGTATAGTTTAGGCGCTAGCAATGTCACAGACGGACGGACAGACGGACGTTTTCCTTTCAATTGGTTTTCCGGTATCAAGGACCCACAAAAGAGGGGTTCTGGCGTTAGGGATTTTTTTCTTAATTTAGGAACTGGATTTATGCACTCTTTCGTTATCGGGGGCCCGGAAAAGAATTTTTATTGGCGAAAATTTGCCGTTTTTTCGCGCAGCTTTACATAACTTTCCCTGAACTACATATATTACTGCGTATATGAGTATACGGGAAAGTAAAAATTGTGAAACCAATACTCATTGTTGTCAAAATCTTATTAACCTCTGAGAGGAAGAGAGTGTGTGGATAAAAGAGAGGAATGAATCGAAAGGAAGAAGGAAAGAGAAACAAAAAGGGAGAAACTAATGTGTTAGAGAGAGAGGAAGAGAAAGAAGACAATGAAACTCTGTTCTTGTTATATGACATGATTTATTGATTTTTTAAAATAAAGGAAAGACTTATAATGAGTGTTCAACCACACGTTTACAAGTAAGGTATAATGTGGAACTGTGATTCATTCTATTCTTTTCAGGTTGTTGGGGAACGCTCTACGTTAAACATTGTACAAAAAATCTTATTATTCAAAACGATCTTTTTCTAGAAGGAAACAAATGTAGAACGCACAGCTGTGAAAATGTCTGGAGAGCACCTCCCACACATACTTGGCCGTATGGGAAAGCCCGTGCCGACTGTTGGATCGTGAATCCTCGCACTGTCTGGCGTCTGCAAGATTCGTCGACTTCCGTTTGTTTCTACGGTGTGTTTTAAATGATTTGTACATCATTTATACAGTAGTTGTAATGTATTCGTCACATTTAAACATGAGAAAATATACCAATTGGAAATAGTTACAGTGCAAGAATTAATGTATTGAATTAGCAGTGATGTTAAAGAATTTGGCAAATTAATATAAGAAATGATTAATGTTATAACATTCCAATGGAAATGTTTATTCAATATATTGGTAAAAGCTTAAAAAGTATTAGTTAAATAATATTTACATTCAAGAAATTATTTATCTTTCCTAAGACATTACTGGCAGAAAATTGACCTGTTCTTAGAGGGAAAAATAAAGAAATACATGCACTTGCAGCAAAAATAGAGTTTTCTAGTCTTTTACATCACAGTCTTGACATCAATATTTTTACATTATTACGGAACTTGTTCTCTAAATGCAATACCAGTAAATGTTCACTCTTTGTCTTAAATGCCATTTAGAATGTTGCGTGATACTGCACAGTCGGAGAGCTCATATCTAACAAGAACAAGATTCAGATTCTTGAAACAATGTTGCATTTGAATTTCCAAATTATTGATGCAATGATAAACTACCAGTGAATTAAAGCCATTGACATTCGTCTCAATGTAATTTAGGTCTCGAATTTCCAGCGCAATCGTAAGTAGCACACAATTTAATTTAGTCGACTTCCTTCTTATTTACTTCATATTTATTAGAAATTTCATTATTTATTAGTAATCCGTGAGAAATGACAAAATTATATTAAATTCTCGATTAATAATGAACAAAACCACACTATATTTTTATAGTTTAAAAATTGAATTGAAATGAAATTAAATGAATTTAATGAAATTAAATGAATTTAATGAAATTAATTGATTGAAATTAAAAGTGAATTGAATTGAATTGGAGAGGGAGTTGTTTATATATCATTTCCAGAGTTTTACTTTTAAATTCCTCCTTCCAATTGATCTGATAACAAATGAATGTTTCCAGGAATGTTTTTGAATGCTCCTATCTTAGATGTGGCCATAGGGGTGTACGAGTTTGCAAAACCTTTTGGAATTTTAATTATTAATTATGACACGCTAGTATTTGTAAAAGTGTTGGGTGCTACCAAATATTGTGAAGGAGCTAATCTTGTAGCGACATTAAAGAAGGCAGAAAGTATAATTTTGACACTATTATCTCTGTAACTTCTGGTTCAATGTTTCCGATTTTTGTTCTAACGGAAATTGTTTTCGTTAAGAAATGTCCTTACTCGCATTTTCAGAAATGCTCAAATGACATTTTCTTGAAAACAACTCCAAATTTTTCAATGTAAATGTTTATAAATAACCAGTGCTTTACGAATCGAAATTTTGGCCCACACTAAAGAGATAAGGAAAGTATCTTGTACGAGAGTGTCTACCATTCTGCAGCACCATAATTAATTGCAAGATATGTAGAAAGAAACAATTGATATATTTTTCTATTATGCTGTAGGGTTTATCACTTATATCCATAGAGAATAATTTCACAGGCACACACAAAAAAAGTTGTCAGACACAAAGACATGAAACATGTTTCTCTATGTATATGGACGTGCTGAATCCCAATGCGAAGCCACAATTGCACCACCACCCTCCAGTTTTCTTTCAATCGCAAAAAAAGGAGAATTGGTGGCGCAGTTCTGGCTTCGAATTCGGATACAGCGCTTCGACGTAGATAGAAAAACAAGTATAACTCGACCAAGCGAAGAATGAAGGCTGCAATTGCGACGCGTCGTGAAAATAACAGTGAAAACACGGGTCTCTACAGTCAGTTTAGCTAACAATCATCACCAGGAGCGTGAAGCGAGTTCAGAGACTGCTTCTACGGAATTACCATGGCCTCCTTCATAGAGGTTGTGAATCAGCTGATAAAATATAACTTCAGAGACACATCCGGCAAGATTTGCACTGACTGTTTTATTTTTGTCCCTTTAAGTTGATTTCTTTACTTTTCACCGTTCTAGTACAAGACTATTATAAAAAGTTCTATTTATATTGAATTTTTAATACTTATTCATTGAATTTAAACATTTTATATTTTCTTTCTTTCATCTTTTTTCCATAGGCTTTAGACGGTTTGTTAGATATGCAATAACGTACCAAAACATTAACTTTAGTGTCATAAGTATCTACAATATTCTTCATTATGGTGGTAGTTACATCTTACATAAAAAAGAATTTTATTTGGTATATATTGGTAAAGAATTAGTTTCGATGTTACTGCTCATCGAAAGAATTAGTTTCAAAATTTGAATCGTTTTGCAGACAAAAGTATACTTTTATTTCTTCCAATATGAGGTGCAAACATGTCCAAATATAGTTAAAATATTAATTGGGAATATACTAGATTTGCAACGAAATAAATCTCGCTTTCTTTCACAATAGTTTGGCATGGTACCATTTTCATTTTGAATTGAGTATCCTTTTATCTCCGCCTCTGTCGTTTCGGTTGTAAACACAAGACAGTGGCGCGCTCCTGTAAACATAATTCTCAAGTTGGTCGAGCTATACCGAGTCTTCGGGTCTGACAACAACGTCCGAAAACAAAAAAATTACAATTTCACGGTCCTCTCTTGCGATTTAGAAACAAATGGAGGGTGGCGGCCCGATTATGGCTTCGGATTCAACTCGTGAAAATACATAGAGAAACACGTGTCAAGTGCTTGGGTCTGACACCTTTCTTCTTTCTGTGCCTGTATTATTTAGAAAAATCCGTTATCGAAATTTTTCGTGAAATCAGTGCAGTTCATATTACAGCTGTTTTTACGTCGACATCTGTTACTCAACGTTGCGCGGCGTATGTTCTGACACTTGCATTTCCTTCCTGCACCCTTGAATGCGACCGGACGAAATCAAAACTTTGATACCTCTTCCAATCCTTTCAGGGGTAGTGTTTGATTCGTGTGTGTTGATGTGAGGAATGACACTGACGTCCTTCATCCCATTTTAGACTGCCTTCTTACACGCAACACTCACCGTGCTAGATATTCGGAGTCATGAAATTTGCAGAGAATCGGCCATGGTCTTCTCACGCAAGCGTTTTACGACGAGTGTAAGCCTGTACGCCCTCTTGCTGTTGGGAGTCTTCTAACACGCAACACTCACCGTGCTGGATACTCGGATTGACATGAAATTTTACCAGCTTGTTTAGTACGTTTCAAAACACTTACAAATTTTTACGTGCTAAGAAGCATTGCGAGTAGTGTTTTTGCGACAATTAGAATTGAGACCTTTCATGACCTTACCGCCAGTGCAATGACGGAGATCGCTGCTCGCCGCCGATAGTGGCGGCGCGGTGTGCGAGTAACGACCGCAGAACCAGCGGCGGTAAGGCCATGAAGGGTCTCAATTATAATTGTCACAAAAACACTACTTGCAATGCTTCATAGCACGTAAAAATTTGTATGTAAGTGTTTTGAAACGTACTAAACAAGCTGGTAAAATTGCATGTCAATCCGAGTGTCCAGCACGGTGAGTGTTGCGTGTTAGAAGAGCCCCAAGAGCAGGAGGGCGTGCAGGCTTACACTCGTCGTAAAACGCTGCCGTCAGAAGGCCACGACCGATTCTCTGCGCACTGACGGGCGGTAGCAATCGTAACGGAGACCAGTTATTTCTTTCTCCCGGTCGGCCTTGCTCCGCAGACCGAGATAAGAAGGTTCCGTCGTCCCTCTCCTTCACCGCGACCGCCGCACGGCCGTCCCCAAGACCCTGCTACGTGGGCGTCGCTGATTGATTGGTGTTTCGGGCGCGTCAGCTACTTAGGTCATTAGTCCCGTTAGTGTAGTGCCTGTTTTTTTCTCGGAAGGTGGCGATATTTTCCTCGCTGGATGGCGAGATCTGGCGCCGACCTATCGTCGAGCAGCGGGGTTTTCCCCTTAACCAGGTATCTCCCACCAGCGGGGCACCGCCCCAGCCGGGACAAGCTCTAAGCTCCCGACCGGTCCCCCGGCATGTGTGGTAATGTAGTGCATGTTAGTGTGTGTGTAAGGGGAGAGGATTGGACAAGGAAGAGGAAGGAAAGGTCGCACGCGGTCCGTGGCCCGTTTGGTAGGGTACTGCTCCGGCATTCGCCTGGTATTGATTGTAGAAACCACGGAAAACTACCGATCAGAACAGCCGGCAGCTAGAATTCTCCTCCAGACAGCGACTGAATTCGACCTAGCTGACAAGCCAGTGTCGAAAATCCTGCCCGTCAGAGGGACTGCAGTGACATCAGGTTGATGCACTGAGCCATCTCTCCCGGTTCGGGCGTCGCGGAAATGGCAGGCCGACGCGTACTACTAACTTGCACTCACTAGGGTGCACTTCCTCCATAAATGTTTATACGGCAATTGTCAAGATGGAATCATTTTGAGTCTGTAGAACCAACTACGTGTATGACCGAGTTAGGTGGTCCAGGGCTACACTTGATGAAAATGCAGTGCCTCTGACAGGGAGGATCTAGGGTTCGAATCTTGATTGTGGTAGGAATTTCGATAGTAGCTTGATAGGTCAAATTCAGCCACTGTCTGGAAGACAATTCTAGCAGCCGGCTGCACTGATCGGTAGTTTTCCGTGGTTTCTTTTTTATCAAAATAACCAGCAGAAGGCTGGGGCAGTGCCCTAACCAATGGGCCACAGACCGTGAGCGATCTTTCCTTGTTCTTTCTTATCATATCCTCATCGCTTACTTTCACACACACTAACGAGAAGTACACTTCTATACATGTAGGGAGACCAGTCGGGAGCTTTAAGCTTATCCTGGCTAGGGCAGTGTCCCTGCTAGTGGAGACACCTGGTTAGGGAAAACACCACAACCCGATGTGTAGGTCGGCGGCGGATCTCGCCATCGAACGGAGAGATAACCGCCATCTCCCGCGGCAAAAACATGCACTACACTCATGGGACTAATTACCGTAATTGACTCTCTCGGAAACACATTATAGGAATGTGATACTTGCATGGCAACAATAATCACAATACACGTTGTCCTTTTGGGTGCAACTTTTTTATGACGATAAGTGAATGCGATAGGAGTGGAGACGTGCTACACCGAAAGTGAAACGGTGTGGTAGAATGATAGCATTGCTAACGCTTCTCAAAAGTTCATTCCAATATTGCAATCTTATCATTCAATGTTTGCAATCGCCAGTCATTTTTCCTTTTTGATGTACAAAGTGAGGATGAATTTTTTCTCCTGCTTCTTCATTGCACGGATGTCGAGCTTCGATCATTGTAGATATTGGTCGTTGGAATAAATGAATAGTTTGTTCTTTTCCTTTTCAAACAAGGCCATTTACTGCGTGGAGGAATGTGTCTGACTACTTGCCGTTGAGGACGAGGGCTGGGTTGCGGATACGCTGTAAACTATGAAACTCAGTCCTGACGTTACCCTTCCACATTCCTGAGAATGACTTTGAGAATGAATGTTTTGGAGCAAGAGCTCTGCGTAATACAAGACGATCAACAACTTGACCGACAATAAAAAAAATCGTCCATATGATTGAAAGGCATTTGTTGCTTTTCCAACAATGATAAACTCTGCATCAACTTTTGCAATACTTGTTTCAATGCCGACACTCTCCAGATTTTGTGCAAACTGTAGAGCAAAACGTTCTTTGTATCTTAAGTTACTTAGAAAAATTATATTTAAAAAGTGTCACTCATTTAACAAAAATACAAATACTACAAAACAAATTTTTAAGAAAAGTTACCAATGCCCCATGGGTCATTAATAACGCTCAGTTACATAGAGAATTTAAATTACAACCAATTAAAAATATTTATAAAAACAAAATTAAAAACTTAATATTTTTTCCGAAGCTCCTAGTTCTTTCTTTTTTAATTCAGGCCAATCATATAATAGATCAAAGAGAATTAAATCTCGTTTCCCTAAAGATCAAGATTTAGTTTCTCTAAAGATAAAATATTTAGTTGTTTCAAAATAACTATTTAACTTCGATTCCGTATTTGCTGTCTTCAAACTTCCAATAATCACAATCAGAAAATAAATTAATATCGTTTGCCAAACAAAGCAGTTAACTTCTGAGTGACGGTCTCAAAGTTATTACTTTTCCATTGTAATTCACTTCTTTCGAAAGCAGTAATGCCGAACAAGCAGAATAAATAAATAAATAAATTTTTTAAAAAGTGTCACGTGATGTGCGCTCCAGCAATCGTTTCTGACGTTCAATTTTTTTGTGCGCAGAGAACGTTCAGAATATCCTTCAACTTTCAGCAACATTAGCCTTATAATGTTTCTGAATGTAGAAAGTTATTTTTGCATAAATTTCACCAAATGTTCCATGTTTGTGCTAAGCACAGAATATTTTGTGGTTAAAAATTTCATATCTACTACAAACTTCATAATTGCAAGTGACAAACATGCAATACTTCATAATTGCAAGTGAATTTTCAAGTACTTGATAAAACGACTGTTCACAGAAGATTTGTTGGCTTTTATCATGATACCAGTGCTGTCACATATTGCTGTCACGCATTACAAAAGGTACATTTGCCATTTTCTGTGCGATGTGTATTTTAAACCGTATGCTGGATGAATCGTGAATGATTTAGGAGAACTTCATTCTGATGCATTTGAATTCGTGTTTCTAAGGACTTTAACTGCTACACAGTTGTTGAATTAATGGTCTTTAAAAAATTGTATTGAGTTTAATGTAGATAAGATATACGCATGTCAACCAACCCTATTTTGATTGTCAAAAGTGACATTGAAGGTGATATGACTCAATTATTTCAGAGAAAAGTGTGCACGATTCACCATACAATCTAATACATTTCCCACTGATTTAACAAAAGATACTGAGATCGATTTTCTACGAATAATTATCTTCAGTAGAATTTCGGGAAAATTAAAGTGTTCTTAATCCTGTAGTGTAATAGAAAATTTAAAAATCTTTGTTTGTTTCTTTCTTTATATCTTGAATACATAAAAAATTGTTCCTCAAACCTTCCCTGAGTTAACAAACAAAAGTGCACCTTTTTTCAAGAACAATGACAAAAATTAGACCAAAATATATTCTGACGAATTTCAAAACTTCAAAATCACGAAAACGGTTCGCCTCACTGAAACATGCCTTTGCATGCACAATTTTAAAAGAAATGTTTTCGTAGGGCGGATAACATTTTTTTTATTCTATAAACTTTTATTTGCAAATATTTTATAAATTTTTTATTTTATATATATTTATGTTACATCCGAACAATAGGCAAATCTTTTGAAAAAGTTTTACATTAGTCTTAAAAAACGAACCGTTTGCTTAATTGCAAAACTGCATCTTTCTATGGGTGGGTGGGGATAGAAATGGGGACTCACTTCCCTGAGAGGAGGGAGCTTTCTGTTTGCTATTTCAACCCCTGCAATGAGAGTCCATGCATAGTTTCAAACTTTATAAATTATTTATCGTTTGGTTTTTCTTATTTTGGTGATTTTAAACCTAATTTTCCTAGGCAACAAATCATTTACGTGAGAAATATATTTACTTTGATGAAATATCAATGATGTCCGCAGCAGAAGTTAACAGTACAGATAATATTCATACAGATATTATAAAAGTAAAAGATACGGAGTTAAGAGATGCTGTGGAAAAGTAATATTTTTCGTTGGAGATTTAAGAAACCTATTATCTGCCGAGCAACCGAGATCTCTAGCTCGAAATCTTACATTCACAATCCAGTATAGTTCGATATTTCCTAATAATTTTCATAAAGAATGAGAACATAAGGAATAGAGTCATAAATTCAGATGTAGCCAATGCATGTATATATTTTGAAGGAGTATTTATGCCAAATTGTGTACAAGGAACATGATAGAGAGGAACGGGGAGAAGGAAGGGAGGTATACACTTGGGAATCGAACACGTCTAGTTTTATAGAAAGTCATAAAATAAAGAAGAAACCTATAAGCAAGCCGTAGACCTGCTCATGCTAATTTCGCTCCGTTGCCTGACTCCGTTGCCTGACACCTGGAGGGTATCACTCCCAAACGAACTGCTCAAAGGCTTCTCTTAGGCTTCAGAATATGTTACATACAATAAATCTACAACACGGGACAGGCGGTTCTACTTCCCCTCCGAAAGGCGGACGAAATATTTCGCCCTTGAAAACGGATGGCGTCGACCGGATTTGAAGTTGGGTATAACAGTCCGATATGATAAGCGTTTCCCAACGAAGTCACCATAAATCACAATAATTACATCTTTTCAGTGCATTTCGTTCATATAATACTTTTATTATTAATTGAATTGATTAACCATTAACTGGTGATGTGCCTTCAAACTTCTCTTACCGGTGACGCAAGGTCTGTGATCCCCCAAAAGTTTTAGCCAGATAATTTTCGGTGTTTCATTTCATGTTGACATTTTTTCGCGTTAACAGTGCTATAATAAGCAAGAAAATAAAAGAATTTGTTGTTAATATGCAAAATGAAAATAATATAATTATTTATTACTCGCCAAGCAAATTTCTGACTATAATTTGTTCCACACTGTTTCTTCACTGTTTATTAAGAATTCATAGAATGATTTGAAATATTATTGACGGCATTAAAAAATCTTCACTTAAGTACGATAATACATTGTTACACGAAAATTATCCATTAATAAAAAATTTGCAATGCACATTCACTCTGGGAAGAAAAGTCCCAGTATTGGTGATGTGAGGTCTGCGAGACCGCTCCGAAACTTCATCTGGCCCTCAAAGGCGAACGGCTGTCACTGGATCCGCTGCCCCGCGTGTGAGTGTAGTTTAGAAAGAGATAGAAAGGTACCGTAAAGAAAAAAACTTATTTTGACGTACCAGAAAGGAGGGTTACGCGTTTATCTTTCCTCAGCGGTCTCAGAGACCGCACGTCACCAGTTAAGTGTTAACAAACAAACCGAATATTATGTAAACATGTGGTTGAAACTCAGCGCTTGTCACTTGCGAAATAGATCCTCTTCTAATTCAATACAAACGTTGCTCATAGCGCCTCCACAACGACTCGCAGAAAGCACACTTTGACTGCCATGGGCATCACGTGTGATGCACAGTAGGTTTTTGTGACTCATACGATCACGTCCAGATCTGTGCAGATTTTTACTTGTGAATCATATACAATCACAGCACCATGGAAATCAATTGGTTGACTTTTTCTGCTGGCCAAGTGCAAAAGATGTTTGTCTTTGGCTATTGGTTGGCACCAGAAATAATAATGTTTTGAGCCCCTGCGCCCAATGCCTGGACACATCATTGGAGAGTGGTCTTGGCCAGAACCAAAAGTTGAGGAAATATCCCCTGGCAGTCAAAGTGTTAAGGCGAGATTCCTCAGAGCGTGAGCAGGTTGGCGAGCGCGGGGTCCGAGGGCGGAGCGGTGGCGGAGTGGGCGGCGTAGGGCGAGGGCGGGCGCGGCGCCACCGCCTCCAGCGCCGCCAGCACCTCGCGGCGGTGCGGCACGCCCCCCTGCGACACGTCGCGGAACAGCCCGCGCACCAGGAAGCGCTCGCTCAGCCCCTGCACATACACACACACCACAATATATATACATATATACACCACGCGGGCATCTTGTAATATTTATTTTGTTCTTAATTCCTCTGAAAATTATCTGTACTTATAATTAGATTCAAAAGTTAAGACAAACAATATTGGAATTGGCCCCAGGGTCGTTTAGGCTACTCGTTTTCAGTGGGTCGTTGTGGTTGGCTGATTCGTATTCCCGCCACATTTTTAAAGGTTCAACGCTATTGGGCCCGGGAATGGCGGCGTCCTCCCACCAGGTCAAATAAGAGCTGGCCATTGTGCATTGAGTGCCGTCTCTGTTGTATACTCTCTGGTCACCTGTGCGTGGGCGCTGGCGTGGGAGCGGCGCGCGGCTGTGTCGGTGTCGGAGGCCGGAGCGGAGTGCGCGGCGCCGCGCCGCTTCACCCTGCGCACACACACATTGCATCAGACTACTACATATGTCACATACAAAACATGGCGGGTTGGACAGTTGACGGCGAACGTCAGGAAGTGGACGTGGACATGTGCGGTTGTTGGGGCGTTGCTATGGTGTGCGCTCGGCTTGTTCAGAACAATTGAGCGTACACTAGGTGCCGTAAATACCGGATCGTGTGGCGATTATTAAGTTGTGGTATATTATATAAACATTACGCGAGAAATTTTAATTAGTTCATTCTCGTAGAAGTATGAATTGGAAAGACTTGAACTGTTGAAGAAGAGCGAAGCAGATGACCCCGGAAGACGTCGCGGAAGCCTGGGTTTGGTTCTACGAGGTGCCATCCCACTACAACCAAGAGAGCTCTGGTATGGTAGCTATGAACTGAGTAATAGGTCATGACCGAATATTACGTTTTGAATAGAAAGTTATTAAAAAAGATTGTTGTCAGAAAGTAACGAGGGAAATACAAAGGGATCTCGAATAAATCTGTTATTCTGTTTATACGAAATCCAATGAATTATTGTTGTGGAATCTAGCTAGTTATTTGTGCAGATTGATAAAGAAATACTTTCAGATTTCGCGCTTCTCCGTACGGAGGGCGGATCCAGTGGCAATTTTGCTGATCGCAGGAAAGCGAATTGTTACTGAGCAGGAACCCACAAATAGACTGAGCTAGCATGGTAACGGGCTAATTGATATTGTTTCCGTTAATTACTTGGAATTGTTTCCTGGCGCCCAATTTTCATGTCAGTTTGTTTAGTAAAATGTTTCACATACTACATTCAAAATGTTCCCGAAAATTGTTCATAACTGAGAAACAAGACACCATAACGCAATTTACGCATTTTCTTCAAAAAAGTTTCCTTCCGCAGTGACACAGCTGCCAGCGCCTGGCAAGGGGCTGCGAGCATTCTTGGAAGCCATTTTGCGATGCTCGTTGTGCTGCTCTCCTCTCACTTGCTGTGACTTCATCAGCGTTCACGCATCTTCGTCCTTTTAGAATAGTTTTCAGCCGTGTAAAGAGAAAAAGCCTGATGGTGTCAACTCTGGGGAGCACGCTGAATGCTCTAATGCGGTAACGTTGTGCCTGGCGAGGTCAATTTTTACCAATACGGAGCGATGTGATGGGGCTTATAGTGCAAAAGAAATCATAAATTTTCTACCCTCCCAATCTCGAGACCTGCGGCCTCCGTGGCCTCGTTCGCACAGGCACGTTTACAGAGCAAAATGTTCAGAGTTGTAGTTGTAGGAAGGCGCCGAAAAAATTGTGAATTTTTTCAATTTTCGAAAAATTAGGGTTTTCAGCTAACATGAGATCTGCACTATTCTCCGTCAGACTAATAACAATATTTAATCAAAAACAACGGAGCCATTATTTTAAAAATGTCCTTAATGTGAAGTATCCACCACAAATTAAAATATCGGTTTTAAATTTAGTGAACTTCGACATCAGCCAGATTGATTGTGGAATATCAATTATGGAGAAAATCTGCTGAACGGTTTAGCACAATCGCCTGAACGGTTGTTCACAGACGGAGGGACAGAGGTTTTGCGGTCAATTGATTTTTCGGTATCAAGGACCCACAAAACATGGATTCTGGCTACACCACTTGTTAGATAATTTTTTCTCAATTTAGCTTCTGGATTTGTACATTTTTCGTTATCATGGCTCTGTAATAAGAGTTTCTGCCGAAAATTCTTAATTTTTTCCGCATTACAAAACTTTCTTTCTAATCCGTAGCGATAAAATATACTTCGGTTTATCTTTCTTGGCGCACGGGGGTTTGTCAATAAAATGGAATATCTCACGGTATTTCGCGTCGTTCTCCTTTGTGCCGCTAGGAGCCGCATGATCGCGACTGTATCGAGCATTGCTGTCAATCATGCGACACCTGGCGGCACAACGGAGAATGACGCGAAATACCATAAGATATTCCATTTTATTGACCCCCCCCCGTGCGCTAAGAAAGAAAAACCGAAGTATAGACTACTCGCACATCATGCGCGTCCCTCCTCCTTCGTGCTTCCCAAGGCTTTCACGAAATCAACCCAGAAGGCAGCGATGTTTTTTTTCTTAAAGTTAAAATTAAAGTTTTTAGATGGACAGTAGTAAAAGCGGGTTTTTCAGGAGATGCACAGCGTCTAATAGTTTAATTTTAAGCACTGGTGCAAAAACTGAGACAATCTTTAAGTGTCCACATAAATCTGAGAATGCAAGAAAGAAAACAAAATGCTTTTCTTTCTTTCTGGCAGTATCAACTAGTGCTGATCTTAATGACCAAATTATTAAGTGATTTGTACACTTGAATTAAATTAAAAGGAAAGTCACGAAGGCTGTTTAAAAGCAATGTAAACGCACGTGCTGAAATAGATTTTATTTGGCTCGTAGGATCGCGTCACTCGGTCTCGTGTCACAACGGTGCCTTCTCGCGAAATAAAAGAACGTTTTTCACTCGCATCATAAACTGCTATTATCGCTCTTCGTCTCATTTGTTGTTTTTTCTACTACCATTGTATAATTATGTCATTTTATGGCTGGAACCCGTTTCGTAATGACAATCCTTACGATAGTTTTCATTATCATACAGGTTCTTGACCAATCGCAGAGAAGTTTACAAACCAAGAATTGGCACTAAATTAATCATTGAGAATCTTTATAGTAAATGTTTGGTTGTGTGCATTACAACTGCATTTCATATTACATTCTGCTTCTGAATTTTAATTTCTTTAATTATCAGTAATTTTTAATGTGAAATATTATTTAAAATACATTGAATCATAATTTCACTTTTATCTTATTTGACTAGAGCTATGGTAGTTATTGAAGAGAACATTTGACTAAGGTTAAGATCTGAACGCAAGTCATTTTGGGGTATGTGTTACTGCCGTGTGGTTCACCTAAAAAAGTCTACTTTAAAATGTCTATAAATCAAAGGAGAACTTGACATTTGCAGAAATAAGAGAAAAAGCAAAAATGGGGACGTAGGAATTATTGCCGCAACTTGTGTACTCCCTCGCAGACGGTCTGGTAAACCAAAGCCATCCGCGGCGGGGTGGGTGGGGAGCTATCCGGTAGGTGGCGTTGGCTGAATCCTGTATGCCAATTGCCACGAAACGATTCAGAGTTAAAGTTTAACTTACAATGAACGTTACCATAGTAGAAAAAGTACCGTATGAAACTCGATGTATTGGGTATTAATAGATTCGTGTGAAGTTAACGATACTCGCTCGTTCCTCGCTCGTATCGTAATATCACACTCGTGTATTAATATCAGAGCTGTGGAACTGGCGGCAACCCGCGCTGCCATTTATTGTGAAAAGGGAAAGCTTTTTTGTCAGACAGAAAGTCCTTTGCAGCCTGTCGGGGAGAACATTGTGAGCAACGAGCGCACGCACCCTCACAGAGTCAACGCCCCCTTCCTGTACAAATAGGTCGACTTTAGATTTAAGAAGTTTTTCTAGTAAATTCAGAAATTCAAAATCAACCCAAAGTGTTTCACTGCGTTGTGCAAAGCACGGCCTGACGTCACACATGGTTCCATCCCCCCTCCGTTTCAGAGCAGCCGGGCAAGTGCCGGGGATGTCAGGTGAGGACTGAGTAATGGGCCGTCCATAAATTACATAACGCAGATTTCGAGTTTTTTAATACCCCCTCCCCCTTGTAAGGCACTTCTCTATCTCTATGTAACGCAGCGTACCGCTGTATCTGACTCCATCTCTCCTCCTTTAGCGTTACGTAATTTATGGATGACCCCTAATGAAAATAGGCCCGCAAACACGGTGTAAGATATGTAGATGAGTTCACTCCCAATCTAAAACTGAAGCTTGGGTGAGGCTAGTTCTCACACTTCTCGCAATATAAGCGCTGCGATCTTTGGGTCTTATTTGGCATGGTCGTGATTGGTCGTGATCCATTCGACAGCTCTGTGGCCAGCCGACAACTTATTTCAAGTCAGCGATTTGTCGCTTCGCAGTGGAATTGGTAGAGTCTAACGCGAACAGTTACGAAAATAGTAAGGAAATATTACAGTTTTAGTCGCATATATTATGACCATATTATTCTTTAATCTCTATACCAACCGATTCTTGCTTGAAGAACAAACCATCGAAATTATTTGATAATACTGTGTGATATCCACAGTTTAAGATGTCATCTTCAAATGTGTATCTTACACCGCGACCCAAACCGATCATGCGGACAAGCGAGGAACTAGCCTCGAACTGGCTTGAGAAAATGTTCCCCAAAGGCGGCTACTTGGCACCCCTATGTATCTGACACCGTGCGCGCACCCACATTGAGAGACAGGCACCTGGCGTGCGCGCGGCGGCGGCCGCCCTCGCTGCCCGTGTCGTCCGTGGAGGTGGTGTCGAGGTCGGTGCACGCGCGCCCGCGCCCGCGCCGCCGCCCCCACTGCGCCCCCGCCCCCGGCCCCGGCTCGCCGCACTGCTCCAGCGCCTGCGCACACAATGGCACACTTGACAAGATTTTTTTTTTAATTTATACTTCGGTTTTTCTTTTTTGGCGCACGGGGGTGTGAAAACAAAATGGAATATCCCACGGTGTTTCGCGTCCTTCTCGGTGGTGCCACTAGGAATCGCATGATCGCGACTGTATCGAACAGTGCTGGCGATCATGCGATTCCTGGTGGCACAACGGAGAACAACGCAAAATATCGTGAGATATTCCATTTTGTTGTCACACACCGTGCGCCAAGAAAGAAAAACCGAAGTTCGTATATGTATTTTGCTTGCAACATGAAACAGGGAAACATGGATGGCTCAAGAGAAACAAGTGACACAAAGCATTAGTGAACGGATGTGCTAAATGGGAAGAAGTGCAACTCTAAATACTAAAGTAAATGTAGTTGTAAAAACAAACATAATAGTGAATGTATAAACAAAGTGAAATGCAAATTGGCCAACAAAAGTGACACTAGAATGTATTTGAAAATTGAGAGCACTTAGTATTAAAATAGCATATAGTGCAATGTACTGGCAGACTGGTACTAGATAGCAGTACCGTAGCGATAAAACTAAATCCCTTAAGAATTGGTTTGCCTAAAGAGATAAGCAGAACCACCCCTGTGTTGTGACAGAAGACCACTGTTCTTTTAGGGATTCAATGGGCTTATATCATCGTTGCCATAATAATAATAATAATAATAATAATAATAATAATAATAATAATAATAATAATAATGTATTCTGCTTGTTCGGCATTACTGCTTTCGCAGGAACTGAATTATATTGGAAATATAAAAACTTATTATACCATCATTCTGAACATAACTTCCTATTTGGTTAACGATATTGATTTATTTTGTGATTTATACTCTGTATTTTAGAGAATTGAACGATTTTAACACTAAAATATATAATTCAACGAAGATTTTGCCTCAAACAATTTTTTTTAATTAATCACGTCTTTTAAAAAGGCCAAGCATATTTCTTTGAAATGTAAAAAAGAGTAGTTTTTGTGTAGTGTTTCAAATTCCAATTTACTAATTTTTTAATATTCAATTTCAAATTTATGCAATTTTTAAAAAGAACTTTTTTCTCAAAAACCGCTCCAAATTTTGTCTTCAGTGTTTTTTGCATGCGTATAGCAAGGAAAGCTTAATGGAATGGCGCAGATCTCATTTTCATTGACCTCTCTCAATTTAGGTATATTGCCAATTAAAAATAATGCGAGAAACCATGTGCTTTTGTAGCATCACTAGTTGCTACGAACATTTTTCTAGCTACTAAATGCACGAAAATTATCAATTTACAAATATTGCGAGCAACTATGTTCTTTTGTAGCACCGCTAGTTGCTACAAACATTTTTGTAATTTGTAAGTATACGAAAATTTCGAATCCAAAAATAATGCCAGAAACTATGTGCTTTTGTAGCACCAATATTTGCTAAGAAACTGTTTCTAGCTACTAGGTGCACGAATTTTATCGTCAGATATTAGAAGGTAATGTCTTCTCAAAACAGAGGAGAGGACGTTCCAAAAAAGGATGGAAGGATGATGGGGTAAATGACCTGAACATCATGAAAGTACAAAATAACTGGAAGAAGATGGTAGAAGACAGAAAAAGCTGGAATGCTGTTGTACGTGAAGCCGAGGCCCACAAAGGGCTGTAGAGCTAAAGAAGAAGAAGAAGGTGCACGAATTTAGAAATAATGCGAGAAAGTATGTGCTCACCTGGAAGAAGAGCTTGGCGTTCTCGAAGCGTGAGCGCGCCCCTCTGCAGGCGCGGGGCGGCGGCGGGCGGCCCTGGGCGCGGGTGGGGGCGGGGGCGGGGGCCACCGCCTCCTCCCCCGCGCTCTCCCCGCCGTCCTCCACGATGGACCACGACTGGTCCGTGCTGTCGTCTGCAAGACCCTCGCACTTCATTCATACGGACCAATAAAATTTACCCGCATGAAAACGTGATCAGAACTGATTATGGAGAAGAAATTTAATTTGGAGGAAAATGTATATCTCCAGTGTTGTAATTGTAGGAAGACTCCGAAAACATTTAAAACTTATGCGATTTTCGAAAATTCAGAGTTAAGTATGAAAATCTGTCCTATGTCACTCTTTTCTTACAATAAGTTTAAATAAAAGCATTTTTCAACTCATAACTTGTGTGCTCAAGGAAAGACTCACTAGCAAATATGCAGAGCGTTCCAGGTAGTAAAGGTTATATTTACAAAGCTGAAAAATGTCTCAATCACAAATTTACACTTTTAACAATGATTACGTTACATGGCATCGTAGAATTTCACGTCCGGAGTCAATATTAGAAAAAGTTTCCGGGTTGCCAGGTCGTGGTCCTGTTGACTTTGAAGGGCCAAACGTTTTGTCCACGGCTAAATAAAACCTTTAGTATTTAGGACCTATAGACCTTTAGTATCTGGAACCCTGCATATTTGCTAGTGAGTCTTTCCTTGAGCACACAAATTATGCGTTAAAAATGCTTTTCTTCGCAAAAAACTCTGAATTTTTGAAAAATTGCAAAAGTTTCAAATGTTTTCGGACTCTTCGAACAACTACAACACTGAAGATATACATTTTCCTCCAAATTAAATTTCTTCTCCATAATTAGTTCTTCATTAAGGTCATGAGCAATTTTAGTAGTAATCGCGCAATAATGCGTGAATTATGTGCAATATCAAACATCATCAAAAACAAGAATTTCACAAAAAACGCTCGATATGTTTTACTTCTCTTTCTCTGGCACTACAACTTTCGGTAACCACGAAAAAATATGCCATCTTGTAGAATGATTCAATTGCTAATTAATTACGCAAAAATAATTTAATTACTCTTCAAACTTTTGAGTAATTAATAATGAACTGCCGAAACTCTGCCACCTACAGGTCGACCGCCCGGCCTGCTTGCCTGCCGGCTGGCCGGCCGGTAGACAGACAGGTGAGCGTGCTCAGCAGATCACCATTAATTACTCAGAAGTTTGAAGAGCAAAAAAAATGCATAATTAATTAGCAATTAAATCGTTCTACAAGATGGCATATATGTGTTTGCGGTAACCGACCGTGAAGTGCAAGCTGAACATTCCGCCAGCTCACACTTAATTACTCGGAAGTTTGAAGAGCAAAATATTTAATTTTTGCGTAATTAACTAGCAATTAAATAGCCCTATATGGTTCTATATATGTTTTTGTGGTAACCGAAAGTTGTAGTGCCAGCGCAAGAGAGGAACTGATGGTCGGTATCTTGAACGGCTGCACTCACCGAGGCTGCGCGTGGAGGTGGCGTCGAGGTCGGACTCGGAGCTGCCGTCCACCTCCTGGATGGGCCCTTTGGTCTGTATCACTAGCTACATGGTGGGCGGGGGCACTCACCGAGGCTGCGCGTGGAGGTGGCGTCGGGGTCGGACTCGGAGCTGCCGTCCACCTCCTGGATGGGCCCTTTGGTCTGCATCACTAGCTACATTGTGGGCGGGGGCACTCACCGAGGCTGCGCGTGGAGGTGGCGTCGGGGTCGGACTAGGAGCTGCCGTCCACCTCCTGGATGGGCCCTTTGGTCTGCATCACTAGCTACTTTGTGGGCGGGGGCACTCACCGAGGCTGCGCGTGGAGGTGGCGTCGAGGTCGGACTCGGAGCTGCCGTCCACCTCCTGGATGGGCCCTTTGGTCTGCATCACTAGCTACATTGTGGGCGGGGGCACTCACCGAGGCTGCGCGTGGAGGTGGCGTCGGGGTCGGACTAGGAGCTGCCGTCCACCTCCTGGATGGGCCCTTTGGTCTGCATTACTAGCTACATGGTGGGCGGGGGCACTCACCGAGGCTGCGCGTGGAGGTGGCGTCGAGGTCGGACTCGGAGCTGCCGTCCACCTCCTGGATGGGCCCTTTGGTCTGCATCACTAGCTACATTGTGGGCGGGGGCACTCACCGAGGCTGCGCGTGGAGGTGGCGTCGGGGTCGGACTAGGAGCTGCCGTCCACCTCCTGGATGGGCCCTTTGGTCTGCATCACTAGCTACTTTGTGGGCGGGGGCACTCACCGAGGCTGCGCGTGGAGGTGGCGTCGAGGTCGGACTCGGAGCTGCCGTCCACCTCCTGGATGGGCACGCGGCGGGCGCGCGCGCGGTACCACATCTCCTCGGCCGCCACGGCGTGCACGCGGCGCCACCGTCGCTCCCCCTCCGCCTCTCCTTCCCCCTCCACCTCCCGCTGTAACTAACGGCATGGCGCTTAGCACTCTCGGCGGCTGCTCTAACATGCTTTGGAACTGTGTGTGTGTACGTAACAACGCCCATGTTTAATATAAGAAACAATATAGTAGTGTACGTAACAAGGATGCGAAACTGATTCACGCACGAATCGAGTTTGTTCTGAGCATAGCGAGTACGAGACAAAGATACGAGTTCGGAATCACCTCACACCCGTGTTGGGTCTACTGTTTTTTAACACGCCGTCAGCGAAACGCTATGCGTGTTGTAAAGGAATATAAATTAAATATCAAATGAATAAAAATGAAATCCCTTACTTGTACAAAAGCAAATGGATATCAGTCTTGTCGTAACACCATTGTTTGTAAATAATAAACAAAGACGTCGCCAAAACGAAAGACAATTGTGAATCGTTTCAGGAGTTTTGCACAGGGATAACAAGCACGAGAAACCGTGTTTCGCGCAGGGCGTGTTATGAAATTTTTGTTTATTTAATCGCCTTTTAAGGGTATTATTATTATCATTGTTATTTACTCTTGGGGTTGGATAAATTAAAAACAATTTTTGTCTCACGAGTTACAATAGCAGTTAATGCAGTTTTTTACCAGGTTTTCAAATATATATTCGAAATGTCTCTATCTATGTCTCTATCGAAATGTCTCTGTTTTTTTAATTTTAATTCTTGTAGAAATTGTTGGAATTCTCCTGGGCTTGTGGCAGTGAGTCCAAGTACGTGGTCACAATTGTTGTGTGTTGGAAACCCGCGTGATGCAACAATGTGCGGAACTCGGTAAGCAGAACAGTACGTTTGAAGTTTTTCAGAATTTGTCAAATTGAATATTTTGTCATGCACATTTCATTTTTTGTACGAGTATCTAAGAAAAGAAGACACGTTTTAAATTCCCTAACCCAAAACACGCCGTTTTGAAAAGTAACATAATTTCAGCGGAATGTACACCCTGAATTACTTGCAAACAATTTTATATTCCAGAATTAACATGTGATTTATTTGGAAATTTGGTCCAAGGGTTCGATTATTAGAGACAATGAGTGTAAATTATGAACGTTATCCGTTGACCATAGCAACTCATGTTTTGTACATGCATATGTATTTTTGAAGTATTCGATATAAACTAATTTTTTGGTATTTTTTGCAAGAGTCACCCACAAAATCATCGTGAAATCGCTAACTTGCCTAAGCAATAGAGTAATACGTATTCGTGATTAATTTTTGTTAAATTAATGGGAAAATAAGATACTCGCAAGGCATGGAGTTTCTATTAGGGACAAATACAAATTTATTGGAACAAAATTGTACTCGTCAAAACTCTGTATCTGGGCCAACTTGACTACGTTTCAGTGACTGATGGGGTTTCACCATGTTCGAGTTTGGGTTCTAGAAAATCTTACCTTTTCCGAATAGCTGACGGGCACATGGTCGACGTGAGTCCACACATCAGCAGCAGGAAGCGAAAATGGAGAACTGGGAGCTGTGGCAGTGCGTGGAGACTGCAGTTCAGGCGGCTTGATGTGAGGGACGTGTGAATGTAAGACACTCATTCTCCGCAGCTGCCTCCGGTCCCAGACCACTTCTTGAGATATTTTCGAGCCTTCTGCCAAAACTTTCCTGTCTCCCGCTCGCAGAATAGGCGGTGGTTCGTCGACAAAGATCTCATCCGTCACCACAACGGCCGCTTCCGACGCGAGGCAAGCGAGATCGCCGCAGGATTGGCCTCTGGAATGTTGGTCCCAGAATTTGCGCCACTCTGTGACACTCGCGGACGCTCGTCTCGGAGGGATAGTTTTGAAGTAGTACTCGGGCTTCCGGCTCTCCGGAGATTTGCACAGCGCCTCGAAACTCTGTTTGCGACTGGAGACCAGATTCGATTTCAACCTGAGAGTTGTCGGCGCTTTTGGCTCGTCTAGGAAAGAAACCGCTTCAGTTGCAAAATCAGTTCTACTTGTCTCCTCCTTTTCTTGAGGGTCGTCTCTTAAATTTTCTCCATCGGTGAAAGATTCCTCGTCGTCTCTTCTGTGTTGTTTTAATATGCTCTTTCTCTTCTTCGCCGGTCTGTACTTGAGGCATTCCTTCCCCAGGTTGTTAGCTTCCACCACGTTTTCGAAGGCCTGTCGCCATTTGCTGACGATGCCTGGGATCCGAATGGACGGGTGCAGGCGGAGGCGCTGAGGCGAACTTGGAGGACCTAAGGAGGAACTTCTCTTGGTGCAGCCCTTCAGACTCGTCCCCCTGCAGTCCTCTTTGCGTTTCAGAGCGGTCGCCTTCTGGTCCCAGAACTGCTTCCACTGAGACACCCGTATCGCGAGAGAAACGATCTCTTGTGACAGCGCGCTCGACCATTCAGCAACTAAATAACTCTGCTTTACAAAGTTGATAGAGTGTGGAGATGTTTGTAAATTGTTTCGTTCTAAATTTAAGGTATCAGGAATTTCTTGGTCAATATCTGTAGTCGTTGATGGTAATTTTCTGTTGCTTTGAAAATCATTTCCCAAAGAAAAGGGATGATCTATTCTAAAAGCATATTCACCATCGGATTGACGTGCATTGCATAATTCCTGTGTTCCCATGTGTCCGTGCTGGGAATGTTTTAGTAAATTGTCTGTAACATCGCCTTCATCGCCGTTTCCAAGAAGTACATTGCGACCATCGAAAAGACGACTCCCTCCAGGAGTGACTTGCGAAGTCGTGAACTCATCGATATCTTCAATGAAAATAAGAGGAACTGAGGAATCTTCAGTAGCACCTTCACTAACGGGTTGCCCACTAAAACTGATTTTATTTTCCATTTCTGAGGGTTCTTCATCTACATCCATATCGTCAGTATTTTTAACAGTCCTTTCATTCCAAGGAGTACTGTGCTCTTCAGTCACAGAGATTACTTCACGGTCATTAGCACAGCGAGGGACAGAATATTGAGATTGTGTTGACAGTTCCTCTTGAAACCCGAGAATATCATTGTTATTAACGTGCTTGTTGTTGTGATCGGTGTCATGTGTGAAACATAATTCATTTAATTGGTTTAATTCTTTTTCTTCTTTGATTGCTAAATTGTTATTTCCTGCGCTATCATTTAGCCCCGATGTGCGAAGAATTTCTCGACTCATCATTTGCTCATCACGATGATATACTTCTCCCGAGTTATAAGTTGTAATATCATTCGGTTCTTCTTTTCCGAAAGCAACAACGTCTGGAAGACATCCAGCAGCAACAGATCGCTGTAAATTTTTATCAGCTTCATTGCAATTCTTACGGTTCTTTTCGTCAGTAACGGATCGAAGGGGTATATTTGCATCAGCTTCATGGCGGTTAACGGATGCAAGAGGTATACTTGCATCAGATTCATGGCGGTTAACGGATGGAAGGGATATGCTTGCATCAACTTCATGGCGGTTAACGGATGGAAGGGATATATTTGCATCAGCTTCATGGCGGTAAACGGATGGAAGGGGTATATTTGAATTAGCTTCATGGCGGTTAGCGGATGGAAGGGATATATTTGCATTAGCTTCATGGCGGTTAACGAACGGAAGGCGTGCGTCTGAATCAGCTTCATGGTGGTTAACGGATGCAAGAGGTATATTTTCATCGGCTTCATGGCGGTTAGCGTCTGCATGAGCGCGGGCGGGGGCGCGCACGAAGGCGTGGTGGCAGAGGGGGTCGTCGGCCTCCTCGTGGATGCAGGCCATGGGCGCGGCGTCGGCGGGCGAGAGCACGCGCGGGTGGAAGCGGTTGCAGGGCACGTGGCTGCTCAGCCACGCGCTCACGGGCCGCTCGGGCGCCGCCTCCAGCGCCGCCCAGATCTCGCGCTCCGCCGGCCCCATCCCCTCCCCCGCGCCCGCGCCCTCGGGCTCGTAGTCCACCGCCAGGTGGCGCGTCCAGTCCTCGGGGTCCTCCGGAGTGCGCGGGAGCGACCCGCGCGTGTCCTCCAGGCTCACGTAGTCCGAGTCGCCGCGGTCGCCGCTGCGCCCGCTGCGCGCGCTCGAGTCGGGGCCCGACGGCGCCGCGCTCGAGCTGGTGGGGCTGGCCTCGCCCCCGCCACCGCCCACGCCCCTGCCCTCGCCCACGCCCTCGCCCACGCCTCTGCCCTCGCCCACGCCCTCGCCCACGCCCTCGCCCACGCCCTCGCCCCCAGCCTCGCCCACGCCTCTGCCCTCGCCCACGCCCTCGCCCCCAGCCTCGCCCACGCCTCTGCCCTCGCCCACGCCCTCGCCCACGCCCTCGCCCACGCCCTCGCCCACGCCTCTGCCCTCGCCCACGCCCTCGCCCCCAGCCTCGCCCACGCCCCTGCCCTCGCCCACGCCCTCGCCCACGCCCTCGCCCACGCCCTCACCCTCGTCCACGCCCTCGCCCTCGCCCACGCCCTCGCCCACGCCCCCGCTTTCGCCCACGCCCACACCGTCGTCCCCATCCCCGTTACCCCGGCCGTCGCCCCCAGCCTCGCCTTCGCGCGCAGAGGCACGGGAGGCGCCGCCGAGGTGTGCCGCAGGGGCTGCTTCTGCTCCTGCATGAGTGAGATCCTGCCTCCCGCCCCCGCCCCCGCGCGCAGAGGCAGGCGAGGCGTCGCCGAGGGGCCCCGCGGGGGCGGAAGGGCCACTCAGGACTGCATCTGCGTGAGTTTGCGTAGGAGGCATTTCCTGCGTCCCGCCCCCGTACTCACGTACAGCGCAAGGGGAGGCGTGTCCCGTGGCTGCGTCCGCGAGCGAGAGTGTCACTGGCGCCTCCTGCGTGGGGGCGGCGTCGCCCGGGGACGGGGGTGGGGGGCGTGGCGTGGGGACGCCTGGCGCCTCCGCGTCGCCGCCCTCCACCACCTGCAGCAACGCAGCGTCGGCTCAGGCGGCGCGCATGCGCGGGGCGCCACGCGGGGAACTTCAAGCAGGGGGCAAGCGGACAAGTGGATCATGTGGGACACATTCACAAAATGGAAGTAATCAACAAAATTTGATAAGGGGAACAAACAGACAACGGCAACAAACAGACAAGACGGACAAAGTTCAAGGGGTCCAAACAGACAAGGGGAACAAACGTACAAGAAGGTCAAACGGCATGGGGATCAAAAGGTAGGAGGTAAGGGACATTAACCCTTTGCACTCGTAGGGCATGTATGACATGCCATCCACGAATGCTCTCTGCGTTTGGAGGTTTCTCAGCACTGCGAGGTTCTACAACTCGTGACAATGGAAAAAGGCAGCACAGCTCCAGGCCGATAGTCGGCATTCACTCGTTCCAGCACGTTTTCCCATTATTGTGTCAACATTTAAAATAGAACAGCCGTCCGGATGGATTTAACAATGACTACTTTATTTTACATTGGAATTTCCCAGGAAAATTCGTGGGAGTCTGTGACATGCCCTATGAGTTATTTAGGGATTTCGATGTGGCATCTGAGACATGCCCTACGAGTTGTGGGTCGTGTCATTATATACCGCTAGGAGCTAGTAGCCATTTTTTTCAGGGCATCTCTGACATGCCGCACGTGCTGTAGGAGATGTATTATGTTCGTTGCTTACGAGTTCAAAGGGTTAAATGTCCTTCACACAATTCAGCAATAAAATTTAATAAAAAACCAAGCCATTTATTTGAAAATTTTGAAAATATCGCAGGGGATTTGTTAAGTACCCTCCAAAGTTCAAATATCAATTTAAAATAAAAGGGGCGGTGACAGTTGTCAAATCGTTTGAGGAATATCGATTTTGGAGAAAATCGGTTCAACGGTTTAACCGCTATTGTGGCGTCATGCAGGTTGCAATAATACACAGACGAGAGTGGGTTTGACTCATTGCCAGTTTATTAATTAATAAATCACCCACCGAAACAAACCTTAAGTAAAATAGTTAAATAAATGAAATATATCAACCCCACTACTAGGAGTAATATTCATTCTACGGCTATCACACCCTCTACTTAATTATCGAATGAATAGGATTGTGTGAAGTACCGCAGAATCCCTACACGACTCGTCACTTGAGTCTCACTGCATCACGACAAAGCACACTGCCGGCCCTAGCCTCCGCGCACGCGGTCCGCACCCCACCCGGCGGCTGCCTTCGATCTGCACAGGTCGACTGCTTGAAGCGAAAAGAGCCGGTGAAGCGTCGCAGCTGGCCTATCTCGGCTCGCCGCGCCCTTCCGCCTTTCTCTCTGGGCTTTTCCGCCACGTCACATCCTGACGCCCCACCCTTAATGTGGTGGTGCCATGCGGCGAGCGCGTCTCTCTCTCACGTCACGCGGTCGCCCTGTTGTCACATCTATGGTTAGTAAAACTTGTAGACCAATTGAAAAAGTGTTCCTGGTTGTCAGAATATATTTCTTAATAATAAAACTTATCCAATTTTATTTATGACAATCCTTTATTGTTCACATTTGCACGCAGAACACTACGTTTCGTAACTTGTTTAGTTATATCATCAGGCTCTTAAATTACGAGATACAGAAATCAATATTATTTACTATGTCAAATTGGTTCGTTAACAAACTATTTCACATAATCACTTAATTAAAGTTAATACAACTGAGTTAAAATGTTTCATGTCAATTGAGTAAAAATGAATCTTAATATCAAGTAAGGCGACTTCCTAAAAGTAAATAGTTCATCAAAACTTGTTGAAATATTATTTCTTGTTGAAATAGTTTGTTATAGTTAGAAATAGTTTCAAATAAGTTGAAATAGTTTTGTTCATCAAAACTTGTTGAAACAGTTTGTTAACGAACCAATTTGACATAGTAAATAATATTGATTTCTGTATCCCGTAATTTAGGAGCCTGATGATGTAACTAAACAAGTTACGAAACGCTATGTTCTGCGTGCAAATGTGAACAATAAAGGATTATCATAAATAAAATTGGATAAGTTTTATTATTAAGACACATCTATGTTTGCGCACGACGTTACACTAGCGTTTAATGAAGTCTTAGGCTTCCGCGGCCGGAGTTGAGATCTCGGCTGTGCGGGTGATGCCGCGTTCCAGACTGTGTAGCCGACGTTTCGACCATCATTTCGCGGTCATCTTCAGAGCTGGTCGCGAGAAGACCGCGAAATGATGGTCGAAACGTCGGCTACACAGCCTGACACGCGGCGTCACCCGAACAGCCGAGATCTCTACACTAGCGTTGTTCACAGACGTTCAGATAGACAAGCGTTTTGCCGTCAATCGGATTTTCAGTATCGAGGAGCCACAAAACATCCATTCTGGCTATACCAGGGGTTAGAGGATATTTTTTTCTAAATTTGGCAACTGGATTATCCCCTCTTTCGTTACCATGGTCCTGTAATAAGATTTTTTTGTATTCCAGCATTATAAACGACCATTTCTGTAGCAAGAAATCGTTCATAATCGGGCGTTTTACGGCACAAATGATGACATATTACATTTTATGGCACGAATGATTGCGTCATCACATATTCAGCCAATCGCAGCAAGAGAATCGGGGAGAGGTAGAGGCAAACGGAACAGCCGGGCACAGTTTTCTCGCACGGATGTCATGTACCCGAGACATCACAGGAAAGTTATTTGCAAAATTAAGTTTGATTCTCTTAGACATTTATAATGCTGTCATTGAAAAAAATAGCGTATGCAACTTGTTTATAATGTTGCTTTCTTGCATTCGTACAAATTTGAAAAGTCGCTCCTAACGTCGTTCGTTTTCCAACCATATACTCATGCAATAAAGCTTAACATTATAAACTGATTGCATAATATACTGTTCTGCCGCAAGTATTACTCGTTCACTTTACATTTGCAGACGGAGCGCTGCGATCTGTTTACATGAGGTCACCGCCGACTGAATGTGAAACGCACGTTTGCAGTAGATACTGACCGTTGAATATGATATAGATGGCGGTGAGCAGCACACAGAACCCCAGCGGGGAAAGAACATAACCATTAAGCGGTAGATAAGTGCAAAGAAGAAATAAAAATATTGTGCGTGAATGATGTGAATAGCGTGTGGTGAGATCTATTTTATTGTATATTACCTTAATTATATATAAGGGCGCGACTCCAGCTTACTGTCAGAAAGCTATAATTCGTCAGCTGTGTCCGTAGCGCTTCGGAGACAGCTGATTGGTCAGATTCTGATTGACATCGGAACCACTCGTGTATATTCGGTAGTGTGTTCGGGTCTTCACTTTCAAAACATCATTAGTTCCTAATTGTGCCGTCTGCAAACGTAGAGTGAAGGAGTAATAGGAGGCAGCGCTGACCTGCGCGAAGAGCGCCTCGACTTGGGGCGAGAGGCGCACGGGCCGCCCGTCGAGCACGCGGCTGGCGGCGCTCAGCAGCTGCAGGCGGCGCCCCTCGGCCGCCCCACCCCCGCACGCGCCCCGCGCCAGCGCCCGGCACAGCCCCGCCACCAGCGCCACCTGCCGGCTCTTGCGCCGGAACAGGTCCGAGTCGCGCCTCCGCACCGGCGCCGCCCCTGCACGCAAACACCAGGCGCGTCAAGCTGGAACACCCGCCACAGCACACGTGTCACATGATTTACTGTTATTTAATTGCTAATTCATTGCCGCCCCCGCCGCCGGCGCCCCTGCACGCAAACACCAGGCGCGTCAAGCTGGAACAGCCGCCACAGCACGTGTCAAATGATTTACTGTTATTTAATTGCTAATTCATTGCCGCCCCCGCCGCCGGGGCCTCTGCACGCAAACACCAGGCGCGTCAAGCTGGAACAGCCGCCACAGCACACGTGCCAAATGATTTACTGTTATTTAATTGCTAATTCATTGCCGCCCCCGCCGCCGGCGCCCCTACACGCAAACACCAGGCGCGTCAAGCTGGAACAGCCGCCACAGCACACGTGCCAAATGATTTACTGTTATTTAATTGCTAATTCATTGCCGCCCCCGCCGCCGGCGCCCCTGCACGCAAACACCAGGCGCGTCAAGCAGGAACAGCCGCCATAGCACACGTGTCAAATGATTTACTGTTATTTAATTGCTGATTCATTGCCGCCCCCGCCGCCGGCGCCCCTGCACGCAAACACCACGCGCGTCAAGCAGGAACAGCCGCCACAGCACACGTGCCAAATGATTTACTGTTATTTAATTGCTAATTCATTGCCGCCCCCGCCGCCGGGGCCTCTGCACGCAAACACCAGGCGCGTCAAGCTGGAACAGCCGCCACAGCACACGTGCCAAATGATTTACTGTTATTTAATTGCTAATTCATTGCCGCCCCCGCCGCCGGCGCCCCTACACGCAAACACCAGGCGCGTCAAGCTGGAACAGCCGCCACAGCACACGTGCCAAATGATTTACTGTTATTTAATTGCTAATTCATTGCCGCCCCCGCCGCCGGCGCCCCTGCACGCAAACACCAGGCGCGTCAAGCAGGAACAGCCGCCATAGCACACGTGTCAAATGATTTACTGTTATTTAATTGCTGATTCATTGCCGCCCCCGCCGCCGGCGCCCCTACACGCAAACACCAGGCGCGTCAAGCTGGAACAGCCGCCACAGCACACGTGCCAAATGATTTACTGTTATTTAATTGCTAATTCATTGCCGCCCCCGCCGCCGGCGCCCCTGCACGCAAACACCAGGCGCGTCAAGCAGGAACAGCCGCCATAGCACACGTGTCAAATGATTTACTGTTATTTAATTGCTAATTCATTGCCGCCCCCGCCGCCGGCGCCCCTGCACGCAAACACCAGGCGCGTCAAGCAGGAACAGCCGCCATAGCACACGTGTCAAATGATTTACTGTTATTTAATTGCTGATTCATTGCCGCCCCCGCCGCCGGCGCCCCTGCACGCAAACACCAGGGAACCTGGAACAGCCTCCGCAGCACACGTGTGATAGTACCTGCCGGACCACGACGGAATACTCGGTCATTCGAGGGTTTCCGTCGGGCTACGACCCTAATTTAACTTGTGTGTGTGCTGGCGTTTTCGCCAAGAAAATGCGTGGCAATTCATTCCGATTCGTGGCAATTGATCAGCAACAATTCATTTGACTGTTTCATTCCGGTGTGCTGACATGGCTCGTAAAAAGTAAATTGCGAACTCACCGCCATCATAACAGACGCTGGAACTATTGTTCCCTTGTGATCTGGTTGCCACCGACATGCATGCGATTTTTAATGCGAAGTTCTGACTCGACTCAGTGCGGACGGACTTTCCTCGCACACTGTATTAAAATCGATCAAATCAGCGAAAAGACATTAAAATGACGTAAAAGGGGCAAAATGACTCGTTAGTCGAAATAGAAAATATTCAAAACATTACGTATAAAGTGGGTCATTTCCTTTTGTCATAACATGAAATTAATGTCTACTTTAAAAGTCATTGTTCTGAAGTGAAAAGGGGTCGCCCATAAATGACGTAACGCTAAAGGGGGAGGGAGCGGTCTGATGCAGCGTTATGCTACGTTACATAGGGGTATTAGTTAAGTGTTACGTAACACATATTTATTTTTTTTACATTTTTCAACAGTTGCAGAAATTATTCCTTTTTCGAGGCCTGTACCAAAACATTAAAATATTAAATAATTAATTTGTTTTCAAAACAAAGTTATTGGTTGTAAATTGTTACAATAAATGATCATTTTTATCACCTTTTTTAAATCTGTAAGATAACGAAAAAAATATTCAAAACTGATTTGGAGTGTGTTCTAGAACACATTTAAATTGGCGCTGTAGACAGCCGCTCTTGCATTACCCACGACGGCATGTGTATACCTTGTGTTACGTAATTAATGAGGGGGTTCAAGGGCGTGTTACGGTGCGTTACAAGGCGGAGAGGGTATTGAAAATACTTGAAATTTGCGTTACGTAATTTATGGACGGCCCATAACATAAAATGAATGTCTATACCAGGGCTTTCCAACTGCCGGCTCGCGACTTGTTTGAAAAATTTTATTATTCCAAGAAAATACAATACAATTGCGCAATAGATCTTATTTTTATTGAATGATATATTAATTTTCTCATTGTATGTACATTAATCATCAAGTTTGTTGAATAAAAGTCGTATCTAATGTATATTTGAGTATTATCTCAGTAGTTGGGATAATAACCATCTTAAATGACGGTGCGTCTGGCGGATTCACTCGAATTTGATGAGTGGGCCATAAGCCCTTTTTAGTTGGACAGCCCTGGTCTCTACTAAAGTATAACCAGTGTGTTCACTTGCCCCAAAATCTAGTTTTGCGCTGGGTAGATCTTCGGCCATGCTCTTGGTTGTCAGCCAATAGAATTTCAGCAGATACATTCGGATATCATACACCGTATGATATGAGAACTCAGTGTATGTGTTTAATTTGTTTCAGAGGACATGGCATTTGAATAAAATGAATAGAATAATAAAATGAACTGAAGTAGAGAATCAAATTAATGTAAGGAAATCAGTTTTAAATGTAATAATTATGAATTTATACCAAGAACAGGGCGGACGGGTGATCGAAAAAACTTTTTCAATGGGATTTGCCGCGAGTGAACATACTGGTTGTACTGTGACTAAAGTGCAACGTGCGTGCCTTGCAGCGTGCTTGGTGAGGGCGAGGGGGGCGGGGCGGGCGGCGGGGGCTGAGGCAGTGCAGGCGGCCCTTCTACGTTGGCCAGCCCTGGTCTCTACTACAGTGCCGAGAAGAGCAGAAAGTGCGTGCCTTGCAGCGGTGCTGGCGAGGGCGAGGGGGGCGGGGCGGGCGGCGCGGGGCTGAGGCAGTGCAGGCGGCCCTTCTACGTTGGCCAGCCCTGGTCTCTACTACAGTGCCGAGAAGAGCAGAAAGTGCGTGCCTTGCAGCGGTGCTGGCGAGGGCGAGGAGGGCGGGGCGGGCGGCGGGGGCTGAGGCAGTGCAGGCGGCCCTTCTACGTTGGCCAGCCCTGGTCTCTACTACAGTGCCGAGAAGAGCAAAGAGTGCGTGCCTTGCAGCGGTGCTGGCGAGGGCGAGGGGGGCGGGGCGGGCGGCGGGGGCTGAGGCAGTGCAGGCGGCCCTTCTACGTTGGCCAGCCCTGGTCTCTACTACAGTGCCGAGAAGAGCAAAGAGTGCGTGCCTTGCAGCGGTGCTGGCGAGGGCGAGGGGGGCGGGGCGGGCGGCGGGGGCTGAGGCAGTGCAGGCGGCCCTTCTACGTTGGCCAGCCCTGGTCTCTACTACAGTGCCGAGAAGAGCAAAGAGTGCGTGCCTTGCAGCGTGCTTGGTGAGGGCGAGGGGGGCGGGGCGGGCGGCGCGGGGCTGAGGCAGTGCAGGCGGCCGTCGGCGCCCAGGAGCTTCTTCTCCGTCACCAGGTCCACCACGCGCCGCACCACGCGCACGCGGCCCCGCCCGCGCCCCCGCCCCTCCACGGCCCCCTCCGCCTCCGCCGCCCACCACGGCCCCGTGAAGTCCGGCGCCGCGCCCGCGCGCGCCGCCTCCACCCACACCTGCGCACGCGCACACGCGCACGGCGCTCAGCGCCCCACGCCTCTTCACACTAGAGTTCCTAGATACAGAGTGTAGGGCAACCGCCGCCATTTAATATCCACTCACCCGACAACCCCGTCAGGCACCTATCAGGAACTGAAGGGAAATTATAACAATTGGTGACATTACGAAGATTTTCTAGAATATTAACAGTAGTTTGGGGTATATTCATGGTTCTCAATATTCAGAATACCACACAATTCCAAATCTCCTGACTATTGGATAGAAAATGGCAGGATCGGTGGAACAATGGAATGCGCTACTCTCTTTATCTAGGGACTCTACTTCATACACTACCTCTTCAGCTAGAGTGCGATGCCATGCCTCCATCGATACCTCTTCACACTCCTGCACTCCGTGCAGAACGGGCTGCCATTACCCAAGAAACCTTCCGGCACCTGATTGAAAGTATTCCTGCGAGAAACCTCAAACCCCTACCACCACGATGGAATATGTTACGGTTTTACGCATATTTCTCAGTCTTTCCGCTAGAAGTCGCAAGATTGCAAACACTGCTTGATACGGAGGCGATCATGCGAAATCTAGCGGAACGACTGCGAAATATGCGTAATACCGTGACATATTCCATCGCGAAGACGGGCCTTGAGGGGCAAAGTTAGAAAAAACACAGTTAGGTCGAGTTCAGTCGCTATCTCGAGGAGAATGCTAGCGGCCCACCTCTCTCATCGCCAGTTTTCTTATATTGTACCAATAATTTCAATGAATTGCGAAATTGTAAAACTCTTTTATACAGGGTTCTTCCGTGCTCTCTTCCACCAACACCAGATCAAAGCCTGAGCAGTACCCTAACAAATCTTTCCTTCGTCTTCCTTGTCTTCACATCACCCCATGCACACACACACACACACACACACACACACACACTAACAAGCACTACACTACCACGTATGCCGGGAAACCAGTCGGGAGCTTAGAGCTTGTTCCCGGTGGGGCGGGGTCCCGCTGGTGGGAGATACCTGTTTGAGGGGAAAACCCCGCTAGTCGACGGTAGGTCGGCGCCGGATCTCGCCATTCTGCGGGAAAAGATCATCATCTCTCGATGAAAAACATACATAACACTTACGAGACTAATGATTTTCGTAGTTGACGCGTCCGGCAATCAATCATAAATAAACTCAAACGTTTTTGGTTGAGTTAACTAAACATGCTCATTAATTCCATAAAACATTGTTGATTATCTCTACGCTAATAGCACGCGTGCAATTAAAACTTCACATCTACCAATCAGAATTCAGAAAAGAATCAAAATCGTTTAATTAAAATATCATAATCCACACCCGACCAAGGCATTTCCAGATGGCCATGAAAGAAAAGTGTACAGCTCAGATTACGTTCCTACATCAACTACGTATAAACAATGACTATTCCTTTTCAATTAAAAATTCAAACTCATACAGAACAGCAGAATTGTCACAGCACATTGAGAAGGCTGTGAAATGCGAGAGCAGAGTGAAGGAAACGATGTGAAAGCCAGGGCTGTTGTGACCGATCTTCTCGCTGCAGGCGCTTTGATGATAGGAGGAACATTCGCAGCAGTGGATATTCAATGGAAGGAGTTAAAAGAGCACATCTCCAATTAATTATAAAATCATATTATTTTAATATTTTTACTTATCATGTACTACATGTATTTTGGTTTTAATAGAAAAGGTATTTTTCAATAGCGTTTCTGCGGTATCCTTCTCTACACTGAAAACCCACGAAAGCGCTCAATTTTCAGAACGCAAAATTAATTTCACTCGTACAAAATGGATCGTGTCGTTTCCAAAGATATATGGAGGTGCCACAGTTCTCTCTCACCCGCGGGGCACCGCCCCAGTTGGGACAACCTCTAAGCCTCCGACCGTTCTCCCGGCGTGTGTGGTAGTGTAGTGCATGTAAGTGTGTCTACGTAAAGGGTGAGGATAGGGCAAGAAAGGCAAGATCGCGCGCCGTCTATGGGCCGTTTGTTACGGTACTGCTCCGGCATTCGCCTGGTGGTGATCGGAGAAAGCACTGAAAACTACCGATGAGAGCAGCCGGCCGCTAGAATTCTCCTCCAGACAACTACTGAGTTCGACGAAAGTACTCGCGCAACTTTTCTTGACCGATGGATTGAAGAAATATGGATGGAGTGGGGGTATTAGTTACGAAATCCGCCACTAGATTTTATGACGCAATGCCAATCACTGGAGAATCAGTCGTCTTTGCAACTTTCTCAATAAATTGCGTTCTAACTTTCTCAGGAGTTCGAGGTATCTCCAATGATGGATGCTCACCTGCTTCGGTCATTTCTTTAGATTTTTTTGGAGAAAATCACTGTGAGAAGTTGTGGTCTTCAACAGAAAAATGTTTACATTTCGTGCCAGTGAAGATGTGTTTGGAAAGTTGTCATCAGTGCTCGCTGCGTGCTTTTGTTTCTTGCGCGAGAGAGGGGGAAGGCAAGGTGAGCGGTCAAGAAAGTTGCGCGATTTATAGTGCGTAAAATGCTGCCAACGCCGGGAGTGTAACCCCCCGTCGGAGACATCAACGGAAGGGAGTTTACCGTGTATGGTGACTCTGCGATGTGGCGTCCGCCGCTGAGCAGCGACAGCTGGTGGCGCCCCACGGAGCGCGGGATGTAGCTAACGCGCACGCCGCCCGGGGCGACGCGCGCCTCCACCTCTATCGCCCCGCCCTCGCTCTCCCCGCCGCCGCCCACGGAGAACCAGGGCTTGAGGCGGAAGGCGGCGCGGCGGCGCTGCAGCTGCGGGCTGCCCTCGCCGCCCGCGCCCGCGCCCACCGACGCCTGCCCGAAGTCGCCCCCGGGGCCCTGCACCTGCGCACACACCGCTGTACTCACCTCTGCGCCGCTCACACACGTCCTGCTCCTATACAGGGGGTCCGGGGAGGAAACGTCGAAACTTGGAAAATAAGCTCTTCAGATAATTCTGTTGTGGCTCGGGAAATAAGGAAAAATCAGAGAAAAACAAATTAACAAGTTTTATTACAGTAGCCACTCGCTACGTCCGTAGAAATACCATATACAAAGCCGGGCCGACCATAAACCCAGAAGAAGTCCAAACTTGTATGCCACAATCACAAGCCGTCCGTGTTCCGTTATCCAGTAGTTGCCGTGTAGTTATCCAAAGTTTCAAGTCCGTTCGTATCGCACTTCTGTTATCGCCTTTTCTGTCTGGGGCGGCGCGCCGCTTATCAGTCACTCGGCCTCCTAACCTCTCCGGCGCCGAACCTCGGGGGAGAGAGAGGGGAGGCGGACCTGCCCCTCTCCTCGCTGGCGTCGACACCGCGGTTCCGCTCCACCGCGCCTGCTGGGGATCGCGGTGGCCGGGCTGACGTCAGCTCGCCGCTGGCGAGCCTCACCAGCCGTGGCGGTCAGTTCAATCTCCTTGAAATCACTACAAATTCTAAGCGTATTTTGTCTAATAAACTACGTGGATTTTCCGAATGGTTGAGCCGCAATGAGCACTCATAAGTTGGTTTGAAAAATTGATTTTTAAGCCAAAACTATGCACTAAAGAAGCATATAAACAGTCCAGAAATATGTAACTTGTTTATTATTTACAAAATAAATGAACATATTTGTTGAGAAAGAATTAAAAATGCACCCACTTTACACAATTCATGCGATACCTGGGGACACGACTGAGAACGTCGGGACATATTCCATCGTGAAAACGGGCCTTGAGGGGCAAAGTTAGACAAAATCGCAGTATAAGTCATTTTGTGTCCGTTGGCGCTTACCTGTATGATGAGGTCGTGGGGCGCGGGGGGCGGGAGCAGCAGTGAGAAGAGGGCGCGGCGGCCCTGCACGGCGGCGCTGAGCCCGGTGCCCCTGGCGCGCAGCACCTGGCCCTGCCCCTGCCCCTGGCCCTGGCCGTGTCCCTGGCCGTGGCCCGCGCCGCTCCACGCCACCGCCGGGTTGTGCGGCGTGAGGCGCAGGCGGCCCGCGGCGCGACGCACTGCCCACAGGTAGCGCTCCAGGCGCCGCTCCTCCGCCCCACCGCCCCCGCCGCCCCCCGCCGCCGCCGCTGCAGCCACCTCCGCCTCGCTGAACGCCTGCGCACCACACAGCGACAACGCTCTGGGCTCAGAAACCATGATGGTCAACGTCTGTTCTGTCCTAGTTAGCTCACAACAAAATAGCAGGAAATAGAGTCTCATTCCAATTTTAAACGTTTATTCTCTTTCATGTTCACTAGAACTTAAAAAACGTTCAATATTTAATACGTTGAAACTTCAATTTACCTATAATACTTGAACAAGCAGAGAGAGAGAGAGAGTGTAATTGAATTAGAGACGGAAAGAGATGGAGAGAGACGGAGAGAGACAGAGACGGAGAGAGAGACGGAGAGAGAGGCAAAGAGCACAAAGAGAAGGAGCGAGATGGAGAGAAAAAGACAAAGAGAAAGTCAGAGAAAATGACTGGAACAGATAGATGGAGGGAGAAAGAAAGAGGGAGGGAGGGAAGGAGCGAGAGAGGGAGGGAGATATACAGAGAGAGTCAGGTAGACTGAGGCAGAAACAGAGACGGAGATAGAAGCAGAGGCATAGAGAGAGGGCAAGAGAGACACGGAAATAGAACTTCTGTCGCTCGTGCCTCTCCAATGGAGCAGAGGAGTGGAATGGGAGTGGAGTGTATGTAATGGGGAGGGAGAGAGGCTCACCGGGGACACGGCGAGGTACTTGGCGGCGAGGCGCTGCGCGCAGAGGAGTGGAATGGGAGTGGAGTGTACGTAATGGGGAGGGAGAGAGGCTCACCGGGGACACGGCGAGGTACTTGGCGGCGAGGCGCTGCGGCAGAGGAGTGGAATAGGAGTGGAGTGTACGTAATGGGGAGGGAGAGAGGCTCACCGGGGACACGGCGAGGTAGTTGGCGGCGAAGCGCTGCGGCAGAGGAGTGGAATGGGAGTGGAGTGTATGTAATGGGGAGGGAGAGAGGCTCACCGGGGGCACGGCGAGGTACTTGGCGGCGAGGCGATGCGGCAGAGGAGTGGAATGGGAGTGGAGTGTATGTAATGGGGAGGGAGAGAGGCTCACCGGGGACACGGCGAGGTACTTGGCGGCGAGGCGCTGCGGCAGAGGAGTGGAATGGGAGTGGAGTGTACGTAATGGGGAGGGAGAGAGGCTCACCGGGGACACGGCGAGGTACTTGGCGGCGAGGCGCTGCGCGCAGAGGAGTGGAATGGGAGTGGAGTGTACGTAATGGGGAGGGAGAGAGGCTCACCGGGGACACGGCGAGGTACTTGGCGGCGAGGCGCTGCGGCAGAGGAGTGGAATGGGAGTGGAGTGTATGTAATGGGGAGGGAGAGAGGCTCACCGGGGACACGGCGAGGTACTTGGCGGCGAGGCGCTGCGCGCAGAGGAGTGGAATGGGAGTGGAGTGTACGTAATGGGGAGGGAGAGAGGCTCACCGGGGACACGGCGAGGTACTTGGCGGCGAGGCGCTGCGGCAGAGGAGTGGAATAGGAGTGGAGTGTACGTAATGGGGAGGGAGAGAGGCTCACCGGGGACACGGCGAGGTAGTTGGCGGCGAAGCGCTGCGGCAGAGGAGTGGAATGGGAGTGGAGTGTATGTAATGGGGAGGGAGAGAGGCTCACCGGGGGCACGGCGAGGTACTTGGCGGCGAGGCGATGCGGCAGAGGAGTGGAATGGGAGTGGAGTGTATGTAATGGGGAGGGAGAGAGGCTCACCGGGGACACGGCGAGGTACTTGGCGGCGAGGCGCTGCGGCAGAGGAGTGGAATAGGAGTGGAGTGTACGTAATGGGGAGGGAGAGAGGCTCACCGGGGACACGGCGAGGTAGTTGGCGGCGAGGCGCTGCGGCAGAGGAGTGGAATGGGAGTGGAGTGTACGTAATGGGGAGGGAGAGAGGCTCACCGGGGACACGGCGAGGTACTTGGCGGCGAGGCGCTGCGGCAGAGGAGTGGAATAGGAGTGGAGTGTACGTAATGGGGAGGGAGAGAGGCTCACCGGGGACACGGCGAGGTACTTGGCGGCGAGGCGCTGCGGCAGAGGAGTGGAATGGGAGTGGAGTGTACGTAATGGGGAGGGAGAGAGGCTCACCGGGGACACGGCGAGGTAGTTGGCGGCGAGGCGCTGCGGCAGAGGAGTGGAATGGGAGTGGAGTGTACGTAATGGGGAGGGAGAGAGGCTCACCGGGGACACGGCGAGGTAGTTGGCGGCGAGGCGCTGCGGCAGAGGAGTGGAATGGGAGTGGAGTGTATGTAATGGGGAGGGAGAGAGGCTCACCGGGGACACGGCGAGGTACTTGGCGGCGAGGCGCTGCGGCAGAGGAGTGGAATGGGAGTGGAGTGTACGTAATGGGGAGGGAGAGAGGCTCACCGGGGACACGGCGAGGTACTTGGCGGCGAGGCGCTGCGGCAGAGGAGTGGAATAGGGAGTGGAGTGTACGTAATGGGGAGGGAGAGAGGCTCACCGGGGACACGGCGAGGTACTTGGCGGCGAGGCGCTGCGGCAGAGGAGTGGAATGGGAGTGGAGTGTACGTAATGGGGAGGGAGAGAGGCTCACCGGGGACACGGCGAGGTACTTGGCGGCGAGGCGCTGCGGCAGAGGAGTGGAATGGGAGTGGAGTGTATGTAATGGGGAGGGAGAGAGGCTCACCGGGGACACGGCGAGGTACTTGGCGGCGAGGCGCTGCGGCAGAGGAGTGGAATGGGAGTGGAGTGTACGTAATGGGGAGGGAGAGAGGCTCACCGGGGACACGGCGAGGTAGTTGGCGGCGAGGCGCTGCGGCAGAGGAGTGGAATGGGAGTGGAGTGTACGTAATGGGGAGGGAGAGAGGCTCACCGGGGACACGGCGAGGTAGTTGGCGGCGAGGCGCTGCGGCAGAGGAGTGGAATGGGAGTGGAGTGTATGTAATGGGGAGGGAGAGAGGCTCACCGGGGGCACGGCGAGGTACTTGGCGGCGAGGCGATGCGGCAGAGGAGTGGAATGGGAGTGGAGTGTATGTAATGGGGAGGGAGAGAGGCTCACCGGGGACACGGCGAGGTACTTGGCGGCGAGGCGCTGCGGCAGAGGAGTGGAATGGGAGTGGAGTGTACGTAATGGGGAGGGAGAGAGGCTCACCGGGGACACGGCGAGGTACTTGGCGGCGAGGCGCTGCGCGCAGAGGAGTGGAATGGGAGTGGAGTGTACGTAATGGGGAGGGAGAGAGGCTCACCGGGGACACGGCGAGGTACTTGGCGGCGAGGCGCTGCGGCAGAGGAGTGGAATGGGAGTGGAGTGTATGTAATGGGGAGGGAGAGAGGCTCACCGGGGACACGGCGAGGTACTTGGCGGCGAGGCGCTGCGGCAGAGGAGTGGAATGGGAGTGGAGTGTATGTAATGGGGAGGGAGAGAGGCTCACCGGGGACACGGCGAGGTAGTTGGCGGCGAGGCGATGCGGCAGAGGAGTGGAATGGGAGTGGAGTGTATGTAATGGGGAGGGAGAGAGGCTCACCGGGGACACGGCGAGGTACTTGGCGGCGAGGCGCTGCGGCAGAGGAGTGGAATAGGAGTGGAGTGTACGTAATGGGGAGGGAGAGAGGCTCACCGGGGACACGGCGAGGTAGTTGGCGGCGAAGGCGCTGCGGCAGAGGAGTGGAATGGGAGTGGAGTGTACGTAATGGGGAGGGAGAGAGGCTCACCGGGGACACGGCGAGGTACTTGGCGGCGAGGCGCTGCGGCAGAGGAGTGGAATGGGAGTGGAGTGTATGTAATGGGGAGGGAGAGAGGCTCACCGGGGACACGGCGAGGTAGTTGGCGGCGAGGCGATGCGGCAGAGGAGTGGAATGGGAGTGGAGTGTATGTAATGGGGAGGGAGAGAGGCTCACCGGGGACACGGCGAGGTACTTGGCGGCGAGGCGCTGCGGCAGAGGAGTGGAATAGGAGTGGAGTGTACGTAATGGGGAGGGAGAGAGGCTCACCGGGGACACGGCGAGGTAGTTGGCGGCGAAGCGCTGCGGCAGAGGAGTGGAATGGGAGTGGAGTGTATGTAATGGGGAGGGAGAGAGGCTCACCGGGGGCACGGCGAGGTACTTGGCGGCGAGGCGATGCGGCAGAGGAGTGGAATAGGAGTGGAGTGTACGTAATGGGGAGGGAGAGAGGCTCACCGGGGGCACGGCGAGGTACTTGGCGGCGAGGCGCTGCGCGCAGAGGAAGTCGCAGCGGTGGTGGGGGGCGCGCGCGTCTGCGCACGCGCAGGGCACGGCCGCCGTCACGGCCGCGTAGAGCAGCGCGCCGTCGCGCCACACCGCGCGCACGCTCTCGGCGCCCAGCCACTCGCGCAGCGCCGCCGCCCGCGCCGCCCGCCCGCCGCCCGCGCCGCCGCCCACGCCGCCCCACGCGCCTGCCGACACCGCCTTTCACTCGCTCGCTGCGGAGTCAATGCTGCGCGAAATACTCTGATTACATGGTCTTGGTAACGAAAAATCGATTAATCCAATTGCTAAATTAAGAAAAAAATCTTCTACACGTGGCGTAGCCAGAATACTGTAGCGTCATCGGCTTGACTTCCTGCTCAGGGAGACAGGCGTGCGTGGTATGGGCATGAGGGAGCTAAATATAGCCACCCGAACAAAGGCCATCCTGTAGAGGGAAGTCTAAGAGGGGAGATGGCTGTTGAGGTGTCGTACGCAAGACCCCGGCGGCGAGGAATGTCTCACATCAGCGCGTTGGAGGAGAGATGACGTAGGAGGTCGATTCGGCATTATATAAGGCCGCGTCACGAGGCCTCGCGTCAGGTAACTGTTAAGATTTCCTGGTGGTTAGTTCGCAAAACTTCGACCGCCTAGGCAGTCCAGACTGCTGTATTCAGGAGTAGGTGTTCGACGTGTTCCAACACTGTCAAGTGGTCCAGTAACACTTCAGGGCAGACTGAATATCTGCTGAGGCCCACCTGATGCCGAGATGCGAGTCGCCTAGTTGGTTAGTCGCAGGCGCAGCCGCAAGGCGCGTGTAGAGAGAGGGGGGCTGCAGTGGGTAGCTTTTACAAACACCTTATTGTGAGGTTCTGTAAATATGTAATTATTCATGTAAATAAATTGTGTATACTCACTCGTGTCTGTTCCGTCGTGGCGTAGATCCCTACCCACGACGTTACAATACATATTTTGTGGGTCCTTGATACCGAAAAATCGATTGACGGCAACGCAAGCGGCTAAACCTTTCATTGATATCCACCATAGCCTCAGAGTTTTCAAAACGTTGAGGCTTCCTGTTGTAACGTATTAGCGAGAGAACCTCGTGGTGGCTATTTGGGAACGGGTGGAAAAAGGGATTAGCAATAGGCAATCGACTCACCACAGGAGGGAGAGAAAGGTTCTCCCTAGAGCAAGCACGTGGCAAAGGCTGAACAAAGACCGCGGGCCGTGTGCAGGAACAGAGCGGGCAAGTCTGCGTGACGTAGGAAGTATATAAGGGAGTGTAATAAGGGAGTGTACTAAGCCAGTGGGCTGTTTCTGGAGGAAGAGTGAGAACCTCTATTCTGGAGGAATAGTGCTGATGCACACATTTGCGCCAGGACGGTACAGCGTCGAGCAGAGCTCGCGAGGCAAGTCACGTGTTGACACGCCTCTGGGGACTTTGTGTCGCTGATGAGACTACGGTGACGTAGGAGTGATGCTGTGTGCGAGCTCCGAGTGAGGTGTGGTTGAGATCCACCACTTATACCGATCATCAGTCGGTTAAGATCGCTCCTGCGATCAAAGTGCGTCACTGATTGATGCGCCTGTAAGGACTTTGTGTCCGAGTGTGACATTCGGCCATGGAAGCTTGGCTTTGTGCGCGCTTCGAATGTAAGAGTGGCGAGTGCTACTAATTAAACAGATTTTCAATCGGATTTGGATCGCTCCCGCGATCACGGGATAGTAGAAGGTCTATCAGAGCGATTGCATAAAGTGTAACTATTTCAATGTAAATATTTGTTTTGTAAATATAACTCTATATATATGAAAGCTCGTGTCTGTGTTCTCTGTGAGTACCCATGACGTCACACTGTATACGAAACAAGAACTGCCAAAATCGAATAACCGTTTCAAACTCGAAGAAACGCAATTTCGTTTATGTCAACCGAGGAATATCAATTTTCAGGAAAGCGTCTAAACAGTTTAGGCTCCAGTGTTGACCATGAACAGACCGTGAACAGATGTCAATTTTTTTGGTATCAGGTATCCACAAAACAGTTCTGAGTATCAACGTGTTAGAAGAAGTAATTTACTACACATCGCGGCAAAATGTCTCCAATCGTTGCAAGAGCCTGGCATTAAGAGCTTTTGTGTGGTGAAATCATTCTCGCAGCATCGCAATTCTTTCTTTATACTGCGTAAGCAGTATGCCAGAATGTAAGTAGTGATGCTAAAACAGCACATACTTTCTCGCCTATATTTTCATGAAAAAAACACTGAATGTATTTAAATTTTCGAAAACTAGTACATGACCTTATTTCAAAATCTACCTTTGAGGAACACATTTCATTAAGAGAAAAAATCTCTATCTTAAATATTTTAGTTGTAGGAACACTCCTAAAAATTTTGATCTTTTGCAATTTTCGAAAAATCAGGGCCTTAAATGAAAATGATACCTACACCACTCTCTTAAATATCTTTTACACTCTACAGCAACAAAATTTAATAAAAAACGATGAAGCCATTTTTTGAAAATTTGGAAAATGTCGCAAGGGTTTCATGCAAATTTCCCCAAAAATTAAAATATCGGTTTCAAATTCAAGAGGCCGCGATATCACCCAGATCGATCTGGGAATAGCAATTTCGGAGAAAATCGGCTGAACGGTTTAGCCACTAGCGTTGAGCACAAACGGACAGACAGACGTTATGTCGTCATTCGATTCTTCGCTCAAGGACCCACAAAAATGGATTCTGGCTGCACCAAGTGACAGAAGATTTTTATTGTACATTAGCAGCATGTTCTATCCATTTTTTCGTTACCAAGGCCCTGTAGTAAGAGTTTTTGTGGCGTAAATTAGCCGTTTTTCCGCTCAACATTCCATAACTTTCTCTGTACTCGTAGCGAGATAGTGGAAATGCAAATGCGTGTATTGTGAGTGCCGCAGCCATGTTGTGCACTGACCGCGGGCGAGCAGACGCAGTGCCCTGCAGAGCAGCGCCAGCGCCGCGGTGGCCGGCGCCAGAACCAACAGCGCCAGCCGCACCACCGCCCCTGCAACACGCAACGCGCAGCACACGCGCCGCTCAGCATTACGCGCCGATTCACAATGCAAACATAAATATAAGCATGGTGTTAACATAAAAGTTAGGACTACGTCCATAAGCGGACTCAATCACAATGCCTTCGCAAAAGCAGAACACATAAGACGTTAACTTAGAAGCTTGCAAGCTTCTGTGCTTATGCTTATGTAAGAAATAAGAAATGAACCATTCAACGCACGTCTAACTCAAAATCTAATATCGAAATAGGATTGAAGTCGATAGATTGAACGAAAGACTGGTTTTCCAAATTGCTTGGTTGATTTTCGACGGTTTTCTGCGTTGTTTTGTAGCGTACGATTTTTTGTAGTTTAGTTTTGTTGTATTCATAGTAGTATCATTTAGTTTTAATTTTTATTGAAATTAAAATACCTAACCCTACCCAACCCATGGCCGCAAGGTCGAGACGCCGCTGGTAGGCCTTGGCCAGGCCTTGGCTCAGGCCTTGGCTCGTTGTGCCACAGTAGCTACACTAGCCACAATAGCTGTTGTAGGAATTAAATTGAATTGATGCTTTATTTTACGTGGCGAGACTCAGACCATGAGGCCTGCTCTTCCATCTGACCACGCAAATTTCGCTACGCTCCCTTCACCAACTAGCGGAGAAAGAAGGCATTATCTAGGGCGACGAAACAGGCGATTTGAATTTTGCTCAGAGGCGTCATTTAGGCTTGAGGATCTGTTACATGCAGTAAATCTACTAACATGGGACAGCCGGCTTTACTTCCCCTCCGAAGGAAGGGTACGAAGGATTTTTTTGCCCTTAAAAATCCACAAACTTGAACCCGCGAACTTGGGTACAGCAGCCAGTTACGCTAACCGATACACCATCGCAAATGGAATGGTTTCGCAAGTGAAGCGCCGTCCAAGGCCTTCAGAGGCAGCTGCTCACCGCCGCCGCCGCCGCCGCCGCCAGCGCTGCAGGGCATCGGCTCGCCGCCGCCCCCTCGCCCCTCCACCGCCGCCGCCGCCACCGCCGCCATGCCGGAAGGCCTCTCCTTCTGCGCACACAAAGGACAAGGCTTTACTTTTATATTTATTTACTGGTGGACCCTGCAATGTTTCGCTATTGCAGTCACACATCACATCACATCACACACTACTGGTCAGGGGACAAAGCTTGAGGGTGCTACTATAGGAGGCGCTAGCGTCGCCGGGAACAGATGCAGGTTATGCTCGCCAACTTCCGTGCACAATCACCTACTTTGTGAGAAATAGCAAAAGTGACTTCTAAATGTTAATTTATTCATAATAATGTAAGAAACCGCTGAAGAAAGCGCGAACATGGGACGCTACCTTTTGACGCCTGCTTGCGTCTCGCGAACCCCCGCAGCAGCCACGTAGCGTTAGCAGCAGTTCGTATTTTAGTTCCTGTAAGAAGGCGATGCAGGAGAGAGCGCCACTGAGTCTGGTCTCCGCCAGGGTGTACGGGAGTTGCAAGGCTGTGCTACTGGTCACGTGATCAAAGTGTTAATCACGTTGTACACTACGCTCTGCAAAAATTCTAACAGGTGAAAGTCTTTCTCCTAAGTATGGGTTTGTTCTGCGTCCTGGTTTGGACATGGTTGTCAAGAATGCTATTGTTAAAGTGTTGTCCCTCAAATTTTGGCTTTTGATATGGGTGGGCGATGTTGATGGATTTTGAAAATAGTGTGTAGATGGATTTTGATGTTAAAGGAACTTTGCTAGGAAAACGAATTGTATCAGATCAATTAAAGTTCTTGGATTCAATGCCGCAAAAGACATGAAAGGCTGCGTGTGAATAAGGAGTGCGTTTTAATTTTATTTCTAGTTTTACTGAGTTATTATATTACATAATAGTATCATGTTTAGAAACAGTAGGGATGGGGGCATCCTTGAATAAAACGTTACCTTAGTTCTTTCAAAACCCCAGACGTGACAGGCAACTGTGAGAAATCCGTGAGTAAAATTGAATAACTGGGTCCCCATAACAAGAAGAATGGTATAAGCGTCTAGATAGGGGCCAAAGGATACAACAGTCTAACATGCCTTGGCCCTGGGTCGAAATAGGCCACAGCGATGTTCGGGGTAGCACAAGGGAGCTCTCAGCTGGGAATGTCCCACACAGGAGCTGCAGGCAAAGCGGAAGGCCGTCGGAGGGTTTTCTTTGGGTCCGCAAGGCCCGTAATGCTCTCGCACTTAAAAGAAGGCCTGTTTTCAGGCTGAGGGTTTTGCGATTGTGAGATATATTAATTGGACGGTGTAATGCATCAACCGGATATGCGACATCATACAAGTTTTGAAACAATCGTGTTCAAAGGTTTTATTACATGTTTAGTTCTAAAAGCTGTAATTCAATTATTTCATTCACTAAAGCGCCAAACTACACAAACATGAGTGGAATAACTAGTGCTTACCTGCATAATGTGAAATTAAGAACAGCAGATTTGATGATCTATGTTTATAGCCGTTTTTGCAAAACATAAAATCCCTGATGTGACTGATAGGGTCTACATTTTTCGTTAATTATAAGGCTATTTTTACAGATCTGACGCCAAAAGTTTGCGTACACTTAGAACACGGTCTAATGCATCTGATGGCGCCCATATCTCATTTTTTTAAAAATGGCACTTAGTCGGTTCATGCATAACACCGTCCAATTACTTGATATTTTGCTATAGTTGATACAATAAAATATTAAAAACAGCATCTTCCAGAAGAACGTTTTTCTCCGCTTAGGTAGCTATATAACCTTTTTCTAAATCAATAAAGGTAAGCAATTCATTGAAGTTTTACATGTCTTAATTTCATAAAATTAAATAATGAAGGCAGCGGTTTCCATCATTGACCATAAGGACCTTACTATTTTTAACAATAAACACGACACACAAACTCTCTTTCGCTTGTTGTTGTGTAAGCTTCAAGCTTTCGTCGCTTACAGGAGGGCGTCGCCCACAACGCTTTTCAATAAATAGGAGTTAGAATTAAGAGGTTGATGAATATGAATTTGTTAAAGGGTATTTTTGCTAAACATATTCATAAAGGGAGCCCGGATAATAGTTTTTCTACTCTCATTCTATAATGCTGTCATTTGATTGCTGCAACCACTTGACATCCTGCAACCAGTTGAAATACTCATTTCGATACAAATTTCATTATGACACAGGTTCTTGACCAATCACAGGAAAGTTTACAAAACAAGTATTCACAATAATTGAGAATCCTATTCACAATCATCGAGAGTATATGTTTTGTTCCATTGTGTACATTAAAATTACATTTGATATTATATTATACTTGTCAGTTTTAATTTATTTAATTATTATTATTTCGTGGAATATTATTTAAAACAAATTGGATCGGAATTTTACTTTCATTCTATTTGACTATCGCAGTACGGTTAGGGAGCTGTCCTGGCTGAATCCTGCATGTCAACTGCCACGAAACTATTCAATGTGAAAATTTCACTTATAATAGTCGTAGAAAAGGTACCGTACTTGATGTAATGGATATTATCACACTCGTGTGAAGTTTACGATACTGGCTCGTTCCTCGCTCGTATCGTAATATCACACTTGTGTATTAATACCCATCATTACATCATCGTTTCATAATGCACTATTTGCGGGCGGGCACGCACTCATTTCGCTACGCCACTGCCGCCAACAACGACAAATGAGAAGGTGGGGCAAAGAAAAAGGCTAGCCCAGACTCGCTCGAATAGGAAGCTAACTACTGCGAGAGAGTCTGTGCCACTCTGTAGCACCTGTAGCTATTGAAATAACATGCACACCGTTTCCTCATTCCGCTCAAGCGATGCAATTGAAGGCGCAACGCTACCTTGAGGCGCAGGCTCCTGTTGCCCAGGCGGTTGTGCATGGGCGCGACGTCTGCACTGCGACCTTCAACAAAGAAACAATTCCGTTGATCTGTTGACCTCGTGTTATAAATATAGTGTGGATACTCGTAGGGTACGTCAATAAAAGTCGGTTATTATTACAATGGCAACATATTGGCCATTGATTTGGCCTGCTACAGGGCTATAAATATACAATAATACTCATCGTCATAAAAAAAGCTGCACCCCGAAGGTCTCTACTGATCCGCTGCAAACTCTGAGGGTATTTTGCAAACCATTCGCTAAGCCAATGATTTCGTTTTCACGGTCGGCCGCGCACTGGGGGCTCAGTGGTAGGTGCGTGACGTCGCGCCCACCGGTCTAGATAACAGGGCTTCAAACGGCCGTGCCAGCCATTGTGACATCGGGCAGCGTCGCCAAAGCGTCACCTGCACGTACACTATGCCTAGGCGACGCGTTTCACAGTCAGTTGTCCAGTTTGACGCTTTCGAGAGAGGCCGCCGTGGATGTGCGGGAGGCTGGTTGGTTCTGTCGCCGTATTGCGCGCCAAACCGGTCGTACGGACACCACCATCGCACGCTGTTGGGGGCAATAGATTGAGGAAGGCACGCACATAATAAATGCAGGATCTGGACGTCCGCCACGCATCATGAGGAGGGAGGACCGACGGATTGTCCGCCACGCACGAATAGATCCAACGGCAACGATTGGTGCTATTCAGCGGGCTGTGCAGCCTGCACTGTCACATCCTGTGAGTGCTAGTACCATTGGCACAACGCAAGGCTCGCCGCACGCGGACCGTTACGACGCCTGCCACTCACACCCCAGCATCGTCCCTACAGACACTCTTGGGGTCGGGAACGACGGACCTGGGGCCATGCAGCGGGTCATCTAAAGTCGACGAGAGTCCCGCTTCTGCCTTGATGGCGACGACCACCGGGTCCGTGTGTCGAGGCGTAATGGAAGACCGCCACGACGAGCGGTTTGTGGCATTCTATCACACGTCTCGCTAGCCTGATGATGGTATGGGGGCGCGAAATCCCATGGTGCCCGTTTACCATTAGTGTTCCTTGGAGGCACAGTGACAGCCGCACGGTACATTCAGAAGATTCTGCAACCGGTAGCTTTGCCGTTCGTGAACGCCCATGCCCATCCACTATTTCAACAGGACAACGCGCGTCTGAATACCGCAGCCATCTCTCGAGCATGCCTTGCAGCCGTGGAAACTCTGTTACGGCCAGCCGCATCGCCAGACCTCTCCTCGATCGAGAATGTTTGGGGTGCTATGGAGTGTGCGATCAGGATCCCACTTCTTCCCATCAATCTGCAAGAACTGCGCGCTCAGAGGCAAGCTCTATGAGATGGACTAGCACAGGACTCCATTTGAGACCTGTACAACTCCATGCCGCGACGTCGGGACGTGTGTGTTCGCCAACATGGCGGCCCCACGCCATACTAACATGTACCATCTGTGGCCGTGTAGTGCAATAAATGTTGTTTTTATAAATGTGGAAGTGTAATCATTTTATATGCGTGGTACACTCTACCTTCATGCCAACAATGATTGCAATCCGCCTCGACCTTCAGGGTGCAGCTTTTTTTATGACGATGAGTGTAATCCAAGATAAATATGCAGGTAGTGCAATTGGTTAAGACTTTTTGGTTAACTACATTTTGCTACAAGAAACAAGGCAAATAATCTCAATAATAATAACCTCAAATAATAACCTGAGGTTCGCAATAACTACAATAGTTGAATACAACTCATTAACTAGAGTCCTTTGATTTTATATATATATATATATATATATATATATATATATATATATACATAAAACAAAGTTTATGTATATTTACATACATACATACAAAGTATACGTACATTTATAACTCAAGAACGACTGGGCCAAATTTTAATTATCTGTTTTGTTGGATTCAACTTCGTTCTGAATAACAGCATAACTAATAAAATAACAAACAAATGGCACTACATGGCGCTGAAGAATAAAAACTAGATATTCAACCAAATGCAACTCACTACACAGTTCGAATCTATATCGTTAAATAACTCCTAAATGAAGCGTGTTAGGGCATTAAAAACTAAAATGTTGAGGCCTCAAAGAAATGTTTTTGACACCGTAATCTACAGGATGAGATCTTCTTGAACATTCTATTACACTTTTACTGGTCCGGCGCTTCTCAATACTACCCCACGTGCTCAAAGACGTGCAGAATCTAAGTAAATAAAACAAACGCGGGGTAATTAAACCATTTGTAACTCAATAACGACAGGACCAATTTTAATTATCTCCTATTTTTTGGATTCATCTCCGCCCTGAGTAGCAGAATAACTATTAAAATATCGGAAAAATTCACGAAAAAATTATACAGAAAATTAATCAAATCAAAAAAATCAACGTTTGTAATCAATGCTTAATGGGCTGCCATACCGTGCATACGATTGCATCCTCGGCACTTTATTGCTAGAAGACCCTCTATCCTGGAGTTAGCATGCCACCCGAAATGCATTGTTCGAACCTAATAGTTACACACGTTTACATCAAGTTCCAAACACATGCCTAAAGTGTTACGAACACCTACCAAAACCGGTGACATACGTTGGACTCTGTTCAACATTGTTGGACCAACAAATTTAAACTGACCACACGATAGCGGCAAACAAACCGGATATTGTTATCCAGGATTTGGAAAAAAACTTTTCTACTTGTAGATATTGCTGTTCCATGCGATCAAAACGTGGTAACCAAGGAGGCAGAGAAACGTCTTAAATACAAGGGTGGAAATCGAGATCAGCCGAATGTGGGGCGTAAAAACACAGGTCGTCCCAATAGTTATCGGAGCTCTGGGATTTTTTCCGCAAAATTTGTGTAAGAACTTGTCTAAACTCCCTGGTAATCCAAAAGACTGGGAAGTGCAAGAAATCGCTTTATTTGGAACAGCCCACATTTTGCGCAAAGTATTTTAGAGGCACAGACAGTCCCTAGATCTGCTCCAGCAGGTAGGTAGTAGATTGAGTTTTGAACCGGCTCATAACATCTTTAGTCGTGTCGTAGTGGAATAATAATAGTAATACTAATAAAAATAGGAAAAATGTATTAGGCTGCATTTGGCCGATTACCAGGTCGTAAGCGTTCTAAGCAGATTTCCAATACAAACTTGGGCAGATGACGCTAGTTTGGCTATGACGAAATCCGAGAAAGCGAGAGGCAAGCGCTTACCTTGAGGCTGTGTTGAGGGGGGTCGCCTGCGACGGACTGCCGCGTGCCGCCGCTCCGCCCCCGCCCCTCCCCCCGCCCGCCCGGGCGCAGTCATCCCGTTAGCGAAAGCTCATTTGCGGCGTCCGCGTGCGCTCGCGGCGGCAGCCGCCGGCGGGGACTTGGAGCGATTCCCCGGGCGCGTGCGCCGGCACGACGCTCGGGAGCTGACGCTCACGCCCTCGCTCCTGCGCGGAGAAGCCCAGGGGAGGGAAATACACCCCCCCCCCAATATCTCAGTAACTATTAATTGGACGGTGTTATGCATCAACCGGCTACGCGACATTTTTGAGAAATGGACACCTTCAGCTGCATTGGACCATGTTCTCAGTAGACGCAAAATTTTCGCGCCAAATCGAAATAGAAATAGCCAATTAATGAAAAATATAAACGCCATCAATCACAACAGGGATTTTGTTTCGCAACAACCGGCTATAAACAGCCATCTAAAGCTAGCAGCGCCCAGGAACCAATATCAACCAAACTATATCCAAAATTTTGGGCTAATTTTAGGCTAATTAAATGCTCTATTCCCGAATTTTAGGCTCCTCTGGATTTCCGAAAATCGTGGGCGCTGCTAGCTTTAGTCTAAAGCTAGCAGCGCCCACCCAGAATCTATCTCAAAATCAATTGTAAAATCTGAAACCCATCCCAAAATTTAAGAATAATTTTAGGCTCTTGGAAAAAAATTATCCCCGCCTTCAAATTCCAAAAATCAGGGCTGTACAAAGCGAAACAATTAACATTGGTTCTTATGGGCGAATAAACATCAAAATCAAAAAACCTTAGGAAAAATCTGAAACCCCTCCCAAAAGTTAAGAATAATTTTAGGCTCTTGGAAAAAAATCATCCCCGCCTTCAAATTCCAAAAATCAGGGCTGTACAAAGCGAAACAATTAACATTGGTTCTTACGGGTGAATAGGGTATGTTGTATTCCTAACGGGAATTTTCCATTTTTTGGAAAGGGAAGAGAGAAGGCCAAAATTATTTGTGGGTATAATAGTATTCCCTATAATGTGTGTAATATGAAGTTCAATTTTCAGAAGCTACGTCGTTGTAGTTCAGGTGTTGTAAGAACTCAAATATTGAATATCGAAAAAATGTGGGTGTGTTTCGATTTATATTGTATTTTTTTAATTAGAACGGTGCTAGCCCAAAATTATTTGAGGTTGGCATATTAATAGGTAATTTATGGGCTAGTGTTTATAAATTTCTCATTTGAATTAGTAAAGTAGTTCAAAGATTATTTTGTGAGAAATGAAAAATTAATCGAAAGGTATGTTGTAGTTCTCACGAGAATTTCCCATTTTTTGGAAAAGAAGGAGAGAAGCCCAAAATTATTTGTGGGTATAATACTATTTCCCATATTGTGTGGAATATGACGTTCAATTTTCGGAAACTAAGTCGTTGTAGTTCAGGTGTTATAAGAACTCAAATATTGAATATCGAAAAAAGTGGGTGTGTTTTGATTAATATTCTATTTTTTTCAGTCAGAACGGTGCTAGCCCAAAATTATTTGAGGTTGGCATATTAATAGGTAATAAATGGGCAATTGCTAAGAAATTTATCATTTGAATTAGTAAAGTATTTCAGAGATTATTTTGTGAGGAATGAAAAATTAATCGAAAGGTATGTTGTAGTTCTCACGAGAAGATTCCATTTTTTGGAAATGAAAGAGAGAAGCCCAAAATTATTTGTGGGTATAACCATATTTCTTATTATGTGTTGTATGTCACGCGCCTTTCCAAGCAGCCAAATCCTTGTAGTTCAGGTTTTATAACAATGGAAATATTAAATGTTGGAAAAGAATTGGGAAAGTTTTTAGTAATATTAATTTTTTCCAATAAGAACGGCTCTAGCCCAAAATTATTTGAAATTGTGATATTAATAGGTAATGTATGAGCAATCGTTAATAAATTTCTCATTTAAATTAGTAAAGTATTTCAGCAATTTTTTGTGAGGAATGAAAAATTAGTAAAAAGGTATATTCTAGTTCTCACGAGAATTTTTCCATTTTTTTGGAAAAGAAAGAGAGAAGCCCAAAATCATTTGTTAGTATATCTGTATTTCGTATCATGTGTTGTATATGGCCTTCAATTTCCAGGAGCCAAATCGTTGTAATTCAGGTGTTATAAGAACGCAAATATTGAATATCGAAAAAAATTGGGTGTGTTTTGATGAATATTCCAATTTTTTCCAATAAGAACGGTGCTAGCCCAAAATTATTTGAGATTGGCATCTTGATAGGTAATGCATGAGCAATTGTGAATCAGTTCCTCATTTGAATTATTAAAGTATTTCAGAAATAATTTTGTGAGGAATGAAAAATTAGTTAAAAGTTATACTGTATTTCTCACGAGAATTTTCCACTTTTTAGATAAGAAAGAGAAGCCCAAAATTATTTGTGGGTATAATCGTATTCCTTAATAAGTATTGTATGTCACACGCCAATGTCACGAGCCATATCCTAGTACTTCTGATTTTATAAGAACGGAAATGTCGAATATCGAAAAAAAAATATGGACTGGTTTTGACTAATATCCCTTTTTTAATACGTACTAATATAGCCCAAAATTATTTGAGATTTGAATATTATTAGCTAATTTATGAGCAATTGTTAATAAATTCTTTATTTGAATTGGTACAGAATTTTGGGGTTTACTTTTTCAGAAGTGAAAACGTGGTGAAATGTATATTGTAGTTGTCACGCGAATTTTTCTTTTCTTGGAGAAGAAAACCGCGAAGTTCAAAATGATTCATGAGTATAGCCGTATTCTCTATCATGTGTTGTATATGGCACTTTATTGCCAGGAACGAAATCCTTGTAGTTCAGGTTTTATAAGATCGCAAATATTGGATAGCAAAAACAAAAGTTATTCTATTGATTATTATTCCTTTATTTTTCAATAAGAACGTCTCTAGCCCGAAATTATTTGAGATTAGCAAATTGAGAAGCAATGTATGTGCAAATGTAAATAAATTCTCTTTTTGAATTAGTAAAGTATTTTGGAGTTTATTTTGTAAGGAATGAGAAATTGGTCAAGAAGTATATTGTAGTTTTCACGAGAATTTTCCATTTTTTGGTAAACAAAGAGAGGAGCCTAAAATTTTTTCTGAATACAGCCGTATTCCTTATCATGTATTTGAAAATGACATTATCAAACGCGAAATACCTGTAGTTAAGGTAACGCAAATATTGAATATCGGAAAAAAGTTGGGACTGTTTTGATTAATATTCCTTTCATTTTCAATAAGAACGAATCTAGTCCAAAATTATTTCAAGTTGACATATTGATGGCCAATGTATGAGCAATTCTAAATAAATTCCTCTTTTGAATTAGTACAGTATTTTGGAGTTTATTTAGTGATAAACCAAAATATGATCAAAATTTATATAATAGTTTTCACACAAGTTTTCCAATCTTTTTAAAACAAAGTGAGTAGTCCAAAATTATTAGAGAGTACAGTCGTATTCCCTATTATGTGTTGTATATGACATTAAATTGCCCGGAACGAAATCCTTGTAGTTTAGGTTTTATAACAACACAAATATTGAATTTTGTAGGAAAATAGGGTGTTTTGATTAATATTCAGTTCTTTTCAAAAAGAATGCATCTACCCCAAAATGATATGCGTGTCGCGATTTTTTGCCATAATGTGCATGTTATTTGTAGAACATTGGATTGCTTGAAGCGAAATACCTGTAGTTTAGTTTTGAAAAATACCCAACAAATATTTGAGATCGGTAAGTATTTCGGACAGTTTTTTTTACTTTGCTTTTCTTTTTCATGAAAAACATGACAATGCCCAAATTATTTCAAGATCGCATCTTATTTGTTGGTATGTGTTCAGTTGTTAGTAAATTCCATATTTACATTTGTTAGTTAGGTTTGTTTTCTTTTCTTTTTTTTGACGAATGAAAGATTGAAAAAATTGTAGTTTGCCTTTTATACTAGGCATTATTCTTTTCCCATTTGTGGATTTCTCTATTATTGATTGTGATTTTTGAATTGTAGATGTATAGTTAAATAACTATTTTATCTTTTAATTCGTCGCTGCTTTTTGGAGAGAATTTTTCTTGTATGAAATATTTAATAATTCCATATTGGATATTTACATAGGAATGAATTAAAGTAATTATTTCAAGGCTTGATATTGATCCTGTCCGAATAAATGGTAAAACTCTCAACAAATACATTTTTTTTCTTTTTTAATGTTGGAAATACACGTGTACGGTATAATTCTCCCAGAATATGTGTGAAGTTTCTCCTGATTTCCTAATTTTGAGATAGTGAGATTCTAGCTTCTCCATCCTCGTTTTTGCTAAGTTGATTTCGGGGTGTTTTTTTATGACACTAAAGAACCCAAAATTATGGCCCAAGATCTTTTGAGTTGAGTTGCTATTGGGATGGTTTTAAATATATGTTATCGTCCGTAGGGGTGAGTTTCGAAATTTTGAAAAGGAACAAAAATTTCGCACGTTTACGACCACACAAATATTTTGGAATTTTCAGTACGAGTGGGTGTTAAATTAACAGCCCACAATTTTTAACCTTAATTTCGGAGATTGTAGGGTACCAAAATAATGTTTCTGGTGTCACTGAAGAGCCCAAAAATATCCCAAACTTATGGTGGAAGAAATTTGAGAATTAGGGGTGGTTTTGATTTTTTGTTTTCGTATTTAGGGGTGTGTTTCGAAATTTTGAAAAGTGGCCCCCAGAAGCCCAAAATTCACTTGTTTTGACAGCGCAAAAAAATCTGAATTTTAAGTAAGTGGGGGTGCTAGCTTTACCGGCCAAAATTTGAAATCGTAATTTCAAGATGTTGGGAGGTAGCCCAAAATTTTTGGAAGGGGGCTGAAATTAGCCCAAAATTATGGCGCAAGCATTTTTGAGTTTTGAGAAAGTGGGGGTGCTAGCTTTACCGACGTAGTGGCGCCTGCTATTACAAGCACACCGTCCAGACCTGGTCCCTGCCGAATACCGCCGTGTGTGTAAATAAATAAAACTGTGCCCGGCGGGGGCCGCCTCGGCCGCAGGCATCGTCTGGCGGAGGCCAATCCGCACCTAAAAATCCCGCGCCACCACCTGGAGCCCCTCGATGCCCCTACACCCTGTCAATGAAGATGGTGCAGTGATGGAGCAGTTAAAATGTAAATAGTGTAAATAGTAATCAGTGCACAACAAGGACGTGACAGTGACACCTGTGCTTAGTGTCAGGTCATTTCAGGATAAGAGAATTTCGAAGATAAAAGCAATAAGGACGCGACAGAGTTGCTTATGAAGTAATTGTAATTAGATGTAGGTTGTTGAAGTAATGATAGTGTAAATAAAACAAAAGAGGTGCGTCAGTTACACAAGAGAGGAAAATCCTCAGACTATTATAAATAAGGCAAGAAAGGTCAAAGCAATCTTGAACTCTCCAACCATCCAATATATACATGTTATGTAGTGCAAAACTACCACCATGTATTAAAATTGTTCTGTCGACAATAAACGCTACTTAAATACAGAGTAATATACGTAGTATAGGGAAAGTTATATAATGATGCGGGGAAAATGGCGAATTTTCGCCAGCAAAAAATTAGTTGTCTGGTCGTGATGACGAAAAAGTGGATAAATCCAGTTGCTAAATTAAGAACAAAAATCCCTTAACACGTGGTGTAGCCAGAACCTGTTTTTTGTTGGTCCTTGATTCCCAAAAACCAACTAAAAGGAAAACGTCCATCTGTCCGTCCCCGTCCGTCCGTCAATACTGCTAGCACCTAAACCATACGTACGATTTGTTCCAAAATGGATATTCCCCGCACGATCTGCTTTGAGTGAAAGCTTTGAGATTTGGAAAAAGATTCTATAAAATTTTGGGGTACTTTACATGAAGCTCCCCGGACGTTTTTAAACTTTTCTCAAAAACTGCTCCAAAGTTTTCTTTAAATTTCTTGTAAGAACAGAGTAAAATGCACTTATTATGGTGACATAGGTACGATGATCACGGTAAACTATAAATTTTCGAAAATTGCAAAATTTTGAATTTTATTCAACGTCTTCCTCCAACTACAAAATTGCAGATGGAGATTTTTCCTTCAAATATATTTTTTTCTTCATAGTGAGTTCTTCCATAGTGAGTGGTTTTTATTCGCCCGTAAGAACCAATGTTAATTGTTTCGCTTTGTACAGCCCTGATTTTTGGAATTTGAAGGCGGGGATGATTTTTTTCCAAGAGCCTAAAATTATTCTTAAATTTTGGGAGGGGTTTCAGATTTTACAATTGATTTTGAGATAGATTCTGGGTGGGCGCTGCTAGCTTTAGACTAAAGCTAGCAGCGCCCACGATTTTCGGAAATCCAGAGGAGCCTAAAATTCGGGAATAGAGCATTTAATAAGCCTAAAATTAGCCCAAAATTTTGGATATAGTTTGGTTGAGATTGGTTTCTGGGCGCTGCTAGCTTTAGATGGCTGCTATAAACCTAGATCTTCAAATCTGCTGTTCATTTCACATTATGCAGGTAAGCGCCAGATATTCCACTCACGTTTGTGTAGTTTGGCGCTTCAATGAATGAAATAATTAAATTACAGTTTTTAGATCTTAAAACTTGTATGATGTCGCATAGCCGGTTGATGCATAACACCGTCCAATTGAAGGGTTGGTTGGAAGAAGGGCGTATAGCGTTTTTCCATAAACGTTTCAAAACGTTCTTTAGGTGATATCAAGTACTAGGAGGGAGTTAGATTAACTAGTCAACTTCTAGTTCTAAAATATTATTTACATGACCTATACATGAGAAATTTCGCATATGTGAGGGAAGCTTTCTCCTTACATTGTGGGATCAAACAACGTCATTGTGCTTACAGTTATTGTCAAATACGAAATATTTTATACTTTTGCAATAAGACCAGTTAACCTAACCGGTAATGTTAAGTGGACCGGAAATTGAAATAAGCTGTGAAAATAACATTGACGTTTACTACACTGTTTTAATGAAAAAAAATTATTCTACACATTGCCATAACCTTTTTCACACATAAATTAGAAAACGGGCCACGGACCGCGCGGTTTTCCAAAATATGGCATCTAAAATTAAAACTTAATATAATAGTTAAAGGCGAATAAATTATGTAACATTCCAGATTTAATAATTGCACATCTACAAATACTTACGAAAAATACAATAAAGGGGTAACTGGACAGATGCACTTAACCTACCGCCCAGGCGGTCCAGTTAACCCCACAGCACATACGTTTTTCAAATGCACGAAAACACACAAGCCGCGACGTATTTTTAAAAACAAAACACACTATTATAAACCAGAAATGCTAACAATTAATTTGGTGTGAATCATCTCGAAGCTGTTATTCAATCGCAATAAAAATGCAAACCAGATAAGTGGTAGAAAAAACCTCTGACCTTTCAGAATAAAAGTTCCTTACTGTACTAAACAAGTCAAGGCCTGCAAATTGTGGCTTACTTAGATCCTACGAATGCCATCCAGTGCAAAAGGCTGGAAACATTTTCCACCAACATTTAAAAGCATGGACCACTTAACCTAATCGGTCCAGTTAACCTAACCCTCCCCTAACTATTAATTGACGGGTTGACTGGAAGAAGAACGTAACTCGAATTATGACGTTTTTCCGTAATACGTTTCAAAACGCTCTTTTGGTAAATTTCCCTTCAAATAGTACTGTGCAAACCTCAATTGCCTGCGTTTGAGAGGCTTTGAAATACTGAATTGCGCCCTTTTCCTGTAACATCGTTACCTTTAGAATTATTAGAACACATGTAAGTTGTTTTTAAAATTTTATTTGAATCAGAAATATGAAAAAAACTAATGTTGCGTTTTCGCTACTTTCGGAACACATCACAAATATTACAATTACGACTCATTCTCATTCCATCTTAGTTTATTGAACAAACAAATATTTAAATACAAATTATTTCTTGAATGTTATTTTGAAAGAAATATAACTCATAAATACCACAAAAATATAAAACATTTAAAATATATATGATAAAATTATTTTTCCTTAAGTTTTCTGAACAAATTTACATTGATTGGAACATTGCATTTTGAAGAATATAAAATTGTGACTTGCAGAGTCCACATCTTCTGATATTTTTATTATTATCTTTTTAATTTTTTTGTATATATCATCAAATTTTACTGCATGAGGCCAAGCTTAATGGGATTTTTATAGCTGGTAACACTGGAATTTGTAGGTCGTTGTCAGGTGCTTCAATAGATGTTTACATGAATATGTGGTATTGCTCACAATTCTCAATTCTGTTAAATTATCAGGCATTCCCAAAATAAGGTCATTACCATCAGTTTATCAACAGATAATCCATGCGAAAAAATTCTAAATTGTTTAAAATTTTAATTCAAGTGGTAAAAAACGGCCCCTACTTTCGCAAATTTATCCTTTTTATCTAATCTACCATTACCTGAGTCTCTGAAAAATTTTTTTTACCTCTTGAAACCCGTTTCTAGACGTTTTTTCTTACAATTGGCAGTCAATTCTCTTTATCTAAGCTCCAATGCATTTTAGTTTGAGATAGAGTATTATATCATGTCAAAATTAGAATTTCGAGGAACTACCACAATTCTGTACACGTCATATTGAATAAAGGTCATTTTTATCACGCGCGTACTTTACAGAAAAATTTAGAATCTGCATAAGTAAATATTTAGTAATAAAAATTTCAACGATTTCTGATCAGCTTGTGTTACCATACGCGTTTTGCAAATGCTCTAACTCCATGTTCTTTATCAGATGGTACCCGACGAAAGCGAGGCGTTTCTTTTGCCCATACGGTATGCACTTCTCTCTTGTTGTAAGTCTCTGTTCCTTCTTTACAAATTCAAGAAACCGTTTCAGCATCTACTTCAGTACGGTTTACTTTGTGCCTCAAATCTTCCAACTATGTCAGAAAGTACCAGCGCAGCATCATTATTTATTAAGTACCAAACACAACACAGTATTGCGGTCAACGTAATAAATCATCCTGAAAAATAATGCCTGGATATCATCTCTATTATCATCAGTGAAACTATCTAAATCCAGAGGAATTATTACATAATCCACATCTCTATTTTCTTGTATTTCGGTATCCAATTCTTCTAATAGATTTCCCCAGTTGTTGAATAACGTTTCTGACCCATTTATAAAATTGTGCACATAAAATGCAATTTGACTAATCGGATATGTACAATGTTATCAGCTTAGTTCAAAGAAGAATTGTGGACGATAATGTTGAATTGTAGCGGGGAGAAGTGAAGACTTTGCCCGAAGAGCAATTTAGCCTCGTGGGAGGTGCTCCAATGTGTTCCCACAGATGCGTTCGAGCAACATTACGTGTAACATTATAAAATAAGCACCAAAGGAAAATTTTAATGGAATATTTTCATGTCACGTTGTTTTCGATACATCAATATGTCATAAAAGTAAAGAATTTATTAAAAGTAATAATTTGAATATTTTTTGGGAAATAATAAAAAAAATCTGAAAAGTAGTGACTCGACACATATTTAAAAAATCTGCAATTCTTTGTTAAATGATAGCTTGTTAATACAATAATTGTTTTGTTATAACCAAAAGTACATATTGTGCGAAAATGTTTAAAGCAAAATGTTATTTAAGTTAACAATTGGAGAACACGAGATCGAAAAAAAGGTTGCGTATACGCATCTTTGGGACTTAATGGGTTAACCGCGCAGTCTTTAACCGGGTAGTCTTTAACCAAGCAGTCTTCAATCACGCAGTTTTTAACCACGCAGTCTTTAACCACGCAGTCTTTAACCACGCAGTCTTTAACCACGCAGTTTATAACCGCGCAGTCTTTAACCACGCAGTCTTTAACCGCGCAGTCTTTAACCGTGCAATCTTTAACCACGCAGTCTTTCACCGGACAATCTAACCGGGATGTTGCCCGTAGGGAACGTGTCGCGCGTCAACGTCCGTTCTGCACGAGAATGACGATGTATGTGGTGACGGCGCCGATGAAGCAGGAGACGAGCTGCATGTCGATGGCGACGAGGCCGCAGGCGGAGAAGCGGGCGTGCGGGGCGGCGAGCAGCAGCTGCAGGGCGAGCAGTTGCAGCTGCCGGCGCGCGGGCGCGTGGGCGGCGAGCGGGCCCAGCAGCAGCGCCGGCAGCAGGCGCGCGCCGCCGCGCGCCGCCTCCGCCGCCGCCGCGTGGCTCGCCGCCGCCACCGCCGCCAGCTCCGCCGCCGCCTCCGCCGCCAGCGCCGCGTGCTCCACGCGCATCAGCAGGAGCAGCAGCGGCGGCGCGTGCGCGGACGGGGGCGGCGGAGGAGGCGCGCGCGCGGCGCCCAGCGCAGAGTACGCGAAGAACACCACGGCGATCAGCGCCCACAGCAGCTGCAAGCGACCACTCCTCCATTACGCCTTTATACGCGTGCATTACTCTCTGAATCTCAATCAGTGAAACTGTCGCTGATTCAGTCAGTGAGAGGCGGAGTCACTGATATCTTCAGTCGAAATGTGTGGTTTCGCTGACAATCAGCGAAAATGCGAACCCTTTCGTAATGATCGCCAGCCTTTCACTGGTCGTCAGTGGTAAATGTGCCGCACCAACATCGCTCACTGTTCGTTCAGTCGTTCACGTGCTGCTGTTTTCACAGATTTCACTGATTCAAACAGTGAAGTTTCACTGATTAATATAAATTATACTATACGCGCACTTTTTCTTGATACTCCACAGCGGGGGTTGCGAGGGGAGGCAGGTTCTGTTTACGTCACGCCAGTGCAGTGCTGTCAACATCCACAGAAAACTCAGCGAAAAGCGCGTCTTGGACTAGATAGCAACGAGAAACAACGCAAGGTTTTTTTTTTAAATTCTGAAAAAATAATTAATAATTGTAGAAATGATTGAGCATGAAGAAGGAGCAGGTACGCAGATGTTAGAAAGAGAGAGCGAAAACTGAGAAGTCCGAATTGTAAAGGAAGAAGGTGAGCAGCACTGCAAACTGAGACGTTCCGAGTGGAGCTCCTATTCTCGACCGGGCCGTTGCTGTGCCGGGCTGAACGAGAACTAGGGAGCTGGAGGATCAAGACAAAGTGCGAGCATAGTACATATACAGTAGGCATACTACTTATATGTTTCACGTTGGAATGTTGTGCACCTGCGTTCCCAGCCTTTCCAGTCTTGCAACGCCTGTCCCCCGTGCGACAACCTAACGACGTCAATCTAAGCCCTCAGCCTAAGGCTCCGACATCTGCGTGGAACAGGACCCCTGCCTCTATTCTCTTGTAACTACACTACATGGCGCTGTACAACAAAACTAAATATTCACGTCAAATACAACCTGCAACATTCGGCAGCATTTGGAATCTATATAGTTAAATAACTCCTAAACGAAGCGTGACAATGACAAACAATGAAGGATTATTATACTTCGGTTTTTCTTTATTGGCTCACGGGGGGGGTGTCGATAAAATGGAATATCTCACGGTATTTCGCGTCCTTCTCCGTTGTGCCGTCAGGAGTCGCATGATCACCAGCACTATTCGATACAGCTCGCGATCATGCAAGTCGTAGCGGTACAACTGAGAACGACGCGAAGTACCGTGAGATATTCCATTTTATTGACACCTCCGTGCGTCAAGAAAGAAAACCCGAAGTTTACTAGCGCAACCCGGCAGACGTTGTTCTGCCCTTCATGTCCCTCTTTCCCCTCCCATCTCCCTTTCTCTCTGTACCTGTCTCAGTCTGAATCTGTGTGTGTGTGTGTCTGTCCCTCTCGTTCACTTAGTTGCAGATTCTGCACGTCTCTGAGCAGGTGGAATAATATCGAGAAGCGCCGGACCATCAAATAGAATGTTCAAAAAGGTTTCCTCCTGTAGATTACGGTGTGATAAACGTTACCTTGAGGGGATAAAAACTCCTTTCTAGGATAAAGTAGTATTACAATATCACATAATGTGCACGTAATTCGAGAAAATATGTGCTGCTGAAGTACCAATAATTTATCTTTTAGGCAGAAGTTGCAATCTGCACCCCCACCTACCCAGGGGCAGCTTTACGTTCAGGCAGAGACGGCTCGTGCCTACGGCGGCAAAAATTGTGGACTAAATTTCTGTTTTTAAATTTCTAAAACTTCTAATATATATATAATATTTCATATTATAAATTTTAGAAACTATATACATTTAAATACATGCAATTTTGATAAATTTTGATATTAAGTAAATTAAGAATTTAAGTATAGTTATAAATATGCATAACAACGAAAAAACAAAAACCATGAATTTATTTTATTTCTATTCATCAAAATATATCATGCAACAATTGATTTTCAGCAAAAAAAATTGAACACGCATAAATTGTTAATTAAATCATTCATTTTAACCATAAATATGTGTGTCCAATTTTGAAACATAAATTGTACTTGTTATTACATGTAACTGCTTTCTTGGGTTATTTGAGGGGGTGGAATGGCGGCAATTTTTCGTGTGCCTGCAGGCGACAAAGTTCTTAATCGCCTACTTCAAATAAGAGCTCCAGGCGGCGGCTGAATTCGACCTACCTGTCTACATAAGGTAGGTCGGTAAGTCCTGCCTTTGACTCGAACAACACCCGATCAGAGGCGCTACAGTGGCATAATATTATTTGTTAGTGCGCGCGCTTTTTCGGACAATTCTATGCAGCATAAATTCCAAAACAATTAATTTAAATTCTAACAAAAAGATTTATGCCTCTTTTAGTTATCCTCAGAATTCATTCAAAAAGTTTCAATCCATTTCGAACACCTGAGGTCAAAACGGTGTTCGATTTGACGTGGAAAGACTCATTACAATATTATTACTCGTTCACTTTACATTTGCAGACGGGAAAATTAGGAACTAATGTTGTTTTGAAAGTGAATGCCCGAACACACAACCGAGAATACACGAATAGTCCCGATGTCAATCAGCATTTGACCAATCAGCTGTCTCCGAAGGCAGCACAAGCCCTACGGACACAGCTGACGAATTATGCTCTGACAGTGAGCTGCAGTCGCGCTCTTAAATGATTAAGATAATATACAATAAAATAGATCACACCACACGCTATTCACAACATTCACGTACAACATTTTTATTTCTTCTTTGCACTTATGTACTGCTTAATGGTTATGTTCTTGCCTCGCCGGGGTTCTGTGTGCTGCTCATCGCCATCTATATCATATTAAACGGTCAGTATATACTGCAGACGTGCGTTTCTCATTCAGTCGGCGGTGACGTCATGTAAACAGATCGCGGCGTTCCGTCTGCAAATCTAAAGTGAACGAGTAATACCTAAGGTGCACGTAATTCGAGAAATCATGTGCCGAAGCACCAATGACTTATCTTTTGGACGAAGTTGCAACCCGCATCCCCGCCTACCTGAAATAACAACTGCAACCCGAAGAGGGAGTTTATGATTTCGATCGCCTCGCCCAGCAGTTGGTAGCACTGCCGCACTTCTCGGATCGCCTCCGGCCCCTGCGGGCAGATCTCCGTCGTCTGTCTCCTCCTCAGCACCTTCCTCTCTCGGGGCTCGGCGAAGAGAAAGAACGGATTCGATTGCACGTGACAGAAGCCCTTCTTCAGGGCAAATGGATTCTCCTCTTTGGCCATCTCCTCCATTCGACGATGCATGTCTTGAAAATTACCTCGAACTTCCATTACCAAATTCAAGTAGTTCAGAATAATTATTCTTCTGGCGAACACGAACAGAACCGATCCTAACATATCCACATTTACATATCCTTCTCCAGGAAGAACAACAAATTTCTGTATAATAGTCACCATTGTAATACATGTAACAGTAACAACTTGCGCCAAAAGAATTCTTGATTTGCGGCGATAATGTTTTGCGTTCCTTTTCAGTATTCTGTTGACTTCCTTAAGATTTATCAACAAGCGGATGGTTTTCTCCTTGTGAACCGTCAGTTGCATTATGATCGAAATCACAATCAACACGTACATGCACGTGTCGCTGAAAAGTGTTGGAATCAGAAACAGAATGTGGTTAAGAAAATGATCGTGTGAAACTCCTCTATATACTGCTTGGCATCCATACGCAAATAGCATCAAGCACAAAAATATGCTGTAGATGAAGTCCTTGCGTTTGACTTGATACGAATCTGTAGTTGAGTCGAAAGTTACTGGACTCAGGCCTAACGCCCTTGTTGGCCACGACAGAGGTTTTCTCGCGCTGTGATAATCTTTTGGTGAGAACAGACCGCTCATGTTGACAAAAAATGATATTATTTTTGGGTCTCTTTCAAACTTCTTACTTCAAATTTTGATTTTTTATTAATAACTGAAGTTATTAATATAACTTCAGTTAATTATAAATATATGTATTTTTAATTAATATAATTGAAGTTATTAATATAAATTCGGTTTACTTTATTCACATTCTATTTCACTCTTTAATAACACTGTGTAAATATATCGATTTAAGACCTTTATGATAACGCACCTCCCTTTACAAGTTATCACTGATAAAATACGTTAATTTTTGTACGTTTTTCTGAATTACAAACTCATGGAACTCTAATCTTACAAAAAGAAATAGTATTTAAAGATATACGTTTATGATTTGTACGAAGAAGTATATTTTAAAGAATTCGGATTCTTCCCTTGCAACACACAATTTGAACTTAACCGTCAAACGTACTGACTGCTGTGTCTTAAATGCGTATTCGTGTCACTTGGCAGCTCGAAGTGGCGTCTGCGGTGCGGACGGCGAACGAGTGACAGGACGAGCCTAGCGGCGCGGGGGGGGGGGGGGCGTGACAATGCCTCCGTGCGCATGACGTTGAGTGATTGAAATGCGCTTTCAGGGCGAAATGAAACAGTCACAATATTTGTTCTCTCGTTTGTTTGAGTAGGAAAGTGTCCTTTTTCTCTGAATGTAAAGTGATTTCCGAAAATATTCCAAAGGTTCGTTATTGTGATAAAAGAAGACGGCAGTGTTTGAATTCAATCTCTCCCTTCTTTTATTTTTCACATTTTTCGTTTGCAATTTACCTCAATATAATTTAAAGAAGTTCTTTCATTTTCGTTATTGAAATCAGAATAACATCAAGTGGAATGCTTTCTAAAATATTCATATTAGACCCATTTGATTATTTCTTACATTACATTAACTATTAAATAACATTAATATTATATTTAATATAATATATTAAAATAATGAGAGCATTGTTTTGGGGAATATTTAAACTTTCCAACTCTCATTTACAATGTCTGCCAATTAATGTACGGTAAATTTAGTTTTCTAATGATTAAGGGGCGGACTTTGATGACCTAAACCATCGACAAAAATGATCATAAAATGTTCTTAAAAGGTTTGAAAATGCCCTTAAAGCAAAGAAAAAAGACTCAAAAAAGAGATCAAAACCAGTTTGGATGAACAATTCAAGCTGTTGGATACATGACTGATGTAATGGAAGCTTCTTCCATTGGTTCACGTGTATTCAGCTTGCAAGCTTTTGGTTTGAACTGTACATGAGGAAATCCCTGTCTTTAGTTATCTCGAAATCGCCAAATATATGAACCAAATTTATTAATTAGATAAATTCATATTTTTTCTTGTCTTTAGTGAAAACCCGTGCGAAATCGCACAAGTGGAATTCAATTTTACTTACCCGGCTATTTATTTATTCGTATCATACTCATCTATTCAGGCAGGAAAAGGAATGAATTCTATCAAAAGTGTATCCGCCCTGTCTTGTCCTGCCTAAGGCAGAACTGCCCCAATCTACCCTCCTTGCTACTTTCCACACTCCTTTCTGGAGGCTGTCTCGCCTGACCCTGTTCCTGCCATGTTCACTACGATCAGCGTTCCTATCACCCTGATAATTTCATACCACCAATGCATAGTTGAAACTTTTAAAAATAACTTCCGAGCTGTATAGCCGTGGTCGATTGGGCATTTTTTGCCCATACGATTCATCTACCACTGCGGTAGACATCTTTAGTGACATCTACAACTGTCATCTTTAGTGACATCTACATAACTGTCATCTTTAGACATCTACAACTGTCTACCGCAGTTGTAGATGAATCGCATGGGCAAAAAATGTCCAATCGCCCACGGCTATACAGCCCGGAAGGTATTTTTAATAGTACATCCAGCCGTGAAAACCTACATTGTAGTGGAAACATTGAAAAACGCAAATGCATTGAACTGCTCAATCTACCATTGTGCGCAAAAGATGCACTGCGACTTCACCTGCGTGATACTGCCAGAACTGGTTTTGTACGTCTCCGACAGATTGTGCTTGGCGTAGACATTACTAAATATTTGTCATGAGTCCTTAAAGACTAATAGAGGACGAGTCACATACAATGCTTTTTTGTTACTTCTAGTTTATCGATTATTCAAAATAAACTTTTATCACTTTCATGAGTTAAGAAAAAGTTGTCATTACTCTCGGTTTTCTGTAGCAAGGGTTGGTTGTTTGTGATTAAACTGGATACTTTGTTTGGGTAAGACCAGGGTTTAGGGTGGCGCGGTTCCTTTCGTTCACTGATCCGGTTCACTACGGAGGAATCGACTCAGTGAACCGAATTCTTGTTTACTATTCGCGTTGAACATGGTAACATAATAAATGTCTTTGAAAACACATTCTATTTAAGAAGCGCGCGCTACTTGAACATTCTTTACTACTTAAGCCACTCATTTTGTGTTACTTATGCCACTCGTCTATTTAGTTAAGCAAATGCTACTTATTACATTGCTCTATAAGCCACAGAATATAAATGGAAAAAGTATAACTCACGTATTTGTGGGAATTTTTATACATTTATTTTAAGTTATGAAACAAAAATATAAAAACAACAACAATAATAATATAAACGTAGAATTTTAAGAACCTGAAACAAAAAAAGTATTTTTAAAAATAATACAATATAAAATAAAACCAATATCAAATAATATTAATAACTCACTAGTAAATAGAATGAAAGATAAATAACGAAGGAAATTGAATAAAAGCGAAGAAAAATTTGTTGAAACAGCGTAATTTCTATAACAGAAAAACATACTTTTAAAAAGAATACAAACTAAAATTTATAAAAACCAATAGGAAGTAAATACTAATAACTCACTTCTGAATGCAATTGAACGATGAAAAAAATTAATATAAACAGGAACTCATAAATTTAAACAAAAAAATCAACGTTGAAAAAGATTTTTTAACATCACAATTGCTGTAAAAATAAATTCACATTTAAAATAAATTCCATTTCACAAACTCATGCTACTTAAACTTTTGTTATTGGGGGGCTATCGCCCCCCAAACCCCCCATTTTAATACGAATAAACCAACTCGTCTGTTTTTTAAACCAATTCTACTTAATATGTTAAAGAAAATGGAATTTTAAAAGAAAAAATCCACTCACACAGTCGTTGAAATTATACAATTTTAATAGTATTACCACTATAATAGTAATACTGAAAATTAGTGTAGTGTCTCGGCACGAATTACACCCTCATAACACGAAAAAACGTCAAGCTTGTTTCTGGAAAAAAATACCTACTTTTTACGAACTGAAGCTTAAAAAATTAATAATAAAAAATAACTTGTACATACGTGACACACTAGTCGAGACGCAAGCAATCCCACTTTCTGACACCACTGAATAGCATTTAAACTTCCCGCTCGGCGCAATTCATAAAAAAAACCAGCATTTATTCCTTCCATTACGGTAGACTTACCAAATCTATTCAAAGAGGTCTTGAAGTGCTATAAAACACACAATTCCACGAAGAAAATAACTTTGCGTGCGAATGGTTACTAATCGCATTCAATAGTGCCAGTAAATAAATTTGTTGTTATGGGAACAACTGAAAGTGCCATTACTAGAAGGCTTTTTAAAATCTAAAAACATGTCTGTAAAAATGAGTTCAAACAGCAACGAAATCAGCTTAGAAACAAGTTTAATTCAACAAAAATAAGTGTAGTGAAGTGTAATTTTCAATGTGAAGTGAAGTTGTTTTAAAAGTGTCGTGATGAAGAAGAAAATTTTTCGTAAAACATGAAATTGGTCATTTCTTGTATATTTATGCTTTGACCCATCAAAGCTAATCAACCCGGAGATAATTCACTTTAATTTATCGCCACTTCTGAAGTGAACCGTAAGTGAACCGTGGCGGACGATTCACGAGAGTAAGTGATTCACTAAAGGAACCAAAGGAACCGCGCCACCCTAAACCCTGGTTCAACCCTTTGTTTGTGATTAAACAGTTGAATGCTTTTTCTGCTAATGCAAGCTGATTGAGAAAAAATGTCCTGGAATTTCGAAGTATCAGCATTTATTTTCGTGCCAATGGTATTCTGGAGGAAGCAGACAAGATATATGATATTTGATGCCTTCTAAATCTTTAACCATGTATGAAAAAGCGTATGGTTTATTTTGTGATTGACGAACGAAAAGGAATGTTCGAGGCATTAACGAGGATTTATGCTAGCATTTTTAAACGAACGATCAAAAACATTCAAACTAACTACTCTCTTAAGTCATACTTTAGTATGCTGAAAAAATGTACAAAAATACATGAGAAGACTGAGTATCCACGTAAATTATTCATTCCCTATAATTTGAAATAATAGTAAATACTGAAGGCTAATTATTTAAAATTTATTTGAATATACTAGTAAAAGTATACTTATAAAGTTATTGAATATTTGAAGAAAACATCTAAGCTAATTACAAGCCTAAATAATCGGAAGAGCAAGTAACTAAGTTCTCACTAGAGGCTGACGATCACATATACCTGCTTTTGAAGGTCATTCTTGTTTTTGGAGTATTTGGTGCTTGCCGGGGATAAGAACTTGCATACTTGACCGTAAACAATATACAAGAGAAAGGGGTACATATTCCTCTGACAATTTTTTATATTTATTCCCCAAAATTGTGTTTTGTTTCAAAGTCATATTTATCCCAAGATTTACGAGCACTGATAAAATCTAAACCCGAAAGACCGCTAAATATTTTTAATGGACTCCGAGCATTTTAATAGCCATTGTTATGGACGCGTTCTTAAAGCGTTGTTTAGATGGTTGGTTGCTAAGGGGCTAAGTGCGTGTTTACTAACGTAAATAACAAAAACAATATTTTTATACTATTATTTGTATTTATACAGCATATACAAACATGTAATTTACACGTGCAGTCGTAGGGGACGTCCAACTTTCAACCAACGCCTTATTCGCCGAGATCGATCGAGCAGTTCGTGCGGCAAAGGAAGGTTTCCATAACACGTTTTGGAAATAACACAAGTGGAAACGATTGAATCACACAGGACGTTTAAAGCTGAAGCATTTTACTTGTCTCGGAATTTACCTTGATCCTTTATTCACACAGCAAAAGGAATGAATTCTGTGGTGAATCCAGGCCCGTTTTATCAGCATTGGGGGCCCTTGGGCCTATAGTAATTTAGGGGCCCCCAATTCTTACTTTCACCGATGTCTCCCCCCCCGCCAAATTCGATGCAGAAATATACAGCAAATCCTATCAATTCACACTGTATTTTCTTTCTTTTAATATTTTGAAAGTATTTCTTAGAATTTCATTTTAACATTATTCAAACAAAGAATTTAAACATATACTTACATTGAAACAAATAATTTTTTATTGAATTGCACAATTTAAAATTGAAATGCATCAACCAGCAACATTCCATATTATAAATATTATTGAACGATGCACGACACATCACTCCGTTATCCAAATTTTTGCATATAGTTTAATCATACATCAGTTTTATACGTTTTTTTAAAAACATTATTAAAATTTGTTTACGAACTACGGGGGCCCTTGGGGCTCGCGCGTTAACGCGGCCCTGGACGAATCCTCTCCCCGGCGAGACTGGCCGCTCTGCGTCGCCCTGCTCCTGGCCACAGACCTCCCCTTGCGCTGATCGTGATACTATCCGCCTTACCGCCAGGTTGTGAGTGATGCCGACATGCCAAAAAACTATTTTACTCGTACTTTCACGCAATAGCCTTCGCAGTAACCAAAAAGTTATAGCACAGGTTGTCCCGATAGTCATTGGAGCTCCGGGATTCGTTCCGAAAAATTTGTGTAAGAACTTGTCTAAACTCCCTGGTCATTCAAAAGACTGGGAAGTGCAAGAAATTGCTTTATTTGGAACAGCCCACATATTGTGCAAAGTATTGTAGAGGCACCGACAGTCCCTAGATCTACCCCTTAGGTAGCTGGTTGCAACCTGGAGTAGATTTTATATTCAGCCGACTCATAACATCTTTAATCATGATAAAATTTAAAATAATAATAATAACAATGTTCATCATAAGCAAACATTTTAAATTAAAAGAAAAGTTCACTTCAGCTTTGAAACTAAGCACGGTACTATTTCTTATATTCATAATAATGCAAGGGTATTAAGCCACTTTAAAAACAATGAAGAAAATAAAAGAATAGTTTTTCTACATAACAATCAGTTTTTATTTACAATACTGTATATGAAACTATTTCACATGAGGGACTCTTTCCTATGTACACTATGAACATGCCTGATATTACACACAAATAATGAAATTATTTTATGAACTATCATCTAACTAAATTTGGTTTAGTCAGTATTAGTAATATAAAATAGACACTCACAATAATAAAGATTATTTGAGGGTATTTTGTTCAGATCCTTTATAATGTAAAATATAAGAAAAATGTCACAATAAATTTAAATAATTCACACAAATGTTTCACTTCAATTTCGAAACACTAAGTCAAAAATTAACACTAGGGATCAACTGGTAAAGGCCAGTCCTTGCATCTGCATTCTCTACATTGAAATTAACAAAATTGCTACATAATTTGCCATTTTGTAACTTGCTTTGGAATAAATGGGAAAAGATGATTTTCCATACTTTTGCAAGCCATATATAAAACAAATATTCTCAATTTTCCAAACAACACTTCATTAAACTTTAGAAAAGTTAACCCGTACATAAAAAAGCAAAAATGAGTAAATCATAAGAAAAGAAAATATGTTTGGATGAAATAAAAACATTATCGCCACATTGAGAAAAGAAAGATGTTATTCATGAATGTTATTTCTAAGAAGGTAGTAACTTCTATTCTGAATTGTCAAAACATTTGAACAAGAATTGTTTGGCATAGTTTCTTTGAATGCATATCAAAAAATGCGTTCAATCCTTCAAGTATTATTTGTTAGAAAAGTGTTGTAATGTCCTATACAACCACAATAATTTCAAAATAAACACATTTTGTTTAAAAATTGATTTTCCTAGATAATTATATCTATTAAATCAAGTTCAAAGTGGATGTTCACATTTACAATTCTTAACTTCCTAATTAAAAAATCTTTTAAAACAATCTTTACAAGGTTATGGCACAATCAGTCTTCTGAAACTATCACTTGAACAAGAGTCAGTCACTGTATTTACAATAAAGAATTTACTTGCATCCCTGTAAAGAGTTGCTTTTTGTGCATTGCAAGATCAACACCAAAAACACATAGATCAAAATTCTGATGACGTGCAAACTAATAAAAAAAACAAAACAATAAAATATTTTCAGTTGACAATTGTAGAGAAATGAAGTTTCATGAAACCCAGAAAAGTTAATTATAAATACAGAACAACTAACAATTGAAATAAGAATGTATACAATAAAAAATTAAACAGTAAATGGTATGAAATTGTTTTCTGGTCGAAGAGTTTTTAAACCAACTGAATGAAAATAACCCTTAAATTGCTGCCAGTTTTTTACAATTGACAACATATAAATCTTTGTTCATTAATAAATTGCAATATGCACTGCAAAACAGCAAGATTCTAATTAATCTGCGATTTGAAATGACAATACTTAAAAGAAAAAGTGAAAACATGAAAAATAAAACAATAAAAAAGAAAAATACTTGAATAAGTAAAAATTGCATAACTGCTTGGGTCAATATTATAACTCTGCCTCTTGCACCTTTTCTCAAAATTCAAGAATCAGTTAACGAGCAATGACAGAAAACCAGAATAACTGAAAGCATCAAGAAATTCATGATCTTACTGCAAACATTCGAAACTAATTGAACTTTCAATAAACGTACTTCCACAACCTTCATTCAACCATTTCAATTTTTTTCCTGAAAAATGAGTTAATTTTTCCTTCTAAAAAATGCTGATGAAATTTTTTAAAGCTACTCTTCCAATCCCTAATCCAACCTTCTTTATAATACCAATTAATAATTAAAAATAGCTCCTGGTATTTTTGTTCTCATGCAAGTCCTCCCCAGGACATGTTATGGAGATAGTTCCAAGCACATTTCAACATGGAATTGTAAAGGCTGCAACGATTTGAAACCCTTCTGGCATTTGGGACAGTAATACGTCGGCTGTGGCTCCTCTGCACTCTGCAATCAGATACACAATGGTTTGACTGCCTGGACATTTCTTTGATTCTCAACATGCAACAAGCAAGCGCAAGCAACACCCAAAGGTGAAACAGACAGTGCCTTAGGTGCAACAACCACATGCTGTACCTACAATCAGATTCTTACTTTTCTTCTATATTCTACATTTGAAAATAAAATTCAAATTGCCCGTAGAATAAATTGTTTTTTACATAAAAATTCTCATATTGTTTAGAAAAAAGAAAATACTGCGAAATTGGCAACATTTCTTAATCTCTCACTATGTATTTGGTCTCTAACATAGAATCTACGTTTTGTGGGTCCTTGATAATGCAAAAAATTACGGACGGTCGGACCGTGGGTGGGTCGGTCGGTCGGTCGGTCGGTCGGTCGGTCGGTCGGTCGGTCGGTCGGTCGGTCGGTCGGTCGGTCGGTCGGTCGGTCGGTCGGTTCGTCCGTCCGTCGGTCGGTCGGTCGCCCCAAGCCCAAACAATTCAAACGATTTTCTCCAAAATTGATATTTCCCTATACACTAGACGAACTCGAGACCCTGCAAGTTTGAAATGGCTATTTTCATTGGGGGGGGGGGGGGGCTTGGCCTGAAACGTCATACCTATTTGCCAAATTTTCTCTGTAAAGGCTCCATTTTTCTGATTGTATTTTTTCCTGGAATGGCGTAAAGGACGTTTAATAAATGGTACTCGTGTCATTTTCGTTAATATATTTGAAGTTTCGAAAATTAAAAAAAAAAGGTTTCGGCGTCTTCCTACTTCCTATATTGAAAGCAGAGAAGTTTTACTTTCTTACTACAGCTAACTCAGTACAGAGAAAACATTGTAATGCTGCGGGCAGAAACGGCGCATCCGACAGAAAAACTCTAATTGCCGGGCCTGATAACTATACAGTGGATAAATCCTGTCCCTAAATATAGTAAATTACTTCCTCTAAGACGCTGTGTAGTCAGAACCCATGTTTAATGGGTCCTTGATACCGAAAAATCGAGTGACGGCAACGCGTCCGTCCGTGAATATTGCTGGCGGCTAAACAGTAAGTAGGATTTTCACCAAAATTAATATTCCCCAATCGACCTGGGTGATATCGCGGCTCCTGAAGTTTGTAAACGATATTTTAATTTTGAGGAGTACTTAACAGCGGACATACTCAAAAATCTCAAAAAATTATTTTTCTGGCATCTTCCTGCAACTAAAATATTGAAGATAGATATTTTTATTAATGAAATCTGTTCTTTAAGCACAGATTTTGAAATGTACAAGTTTTCGAAAATTTGAGTAGTTTTCGCGAAATTTTGCGTGAAATATAGGTAATTTTTAATTTTAAACCATTTTCTTCTCAAAAACGGCACCACATTTTTTTAATTAATTTTTATCTCAGATAGCATAAAGGATGCTTAATAGAATGGTGCAGGTCCCGTGTTCGTTGCAAACGCTGATTTTTCGAAAACTGCAAATATTCAATTTTTTTTCGATGTCTTTCCAGAACTAATTATGAAGACGATTCCACTCAAGAAATTAAAACCAATAACACATAACAGAATTAAACCCTAAATTGAGTTCATTAGGTTATGCATTCAAAATTCTTTTAAATTGTCAGCCTTCATGCAGTTCATTGTATATATTTTGCAAATGTACATTCTCAGCTGAGATATGATAAAATATTCTGGGGAAGCCCATGCTATAGTACCCAGACTTTTAGATTGCAGAAAAAAATTATACGAATAATCTGGAAAAGCCATGCAAGTGATTCCTGCAAGCCCCTCTTCATTGAGCTTGGAATCTTACCACTGCCTTGCCTATTTATTTATGAATCTGCTGTTTTTGTCAAAACTGACTTACTTAGCTTTGGGAACATATTTTCATGCAATTCAGATATTTATAGTTACAACACACATTGTAGAGATCATATTAATCAGGTGTTAGTATCAAGAGGTCATTATAAGAAATCGACGTAATATATGCATGTTATTTTACAACACATTGCTAGGTGACATAAAACAATTAAAATCGGTACACAAACTTAAGTTGGAAGTAAAATATTTTCTGCTGTTTAACTGTTCTATACAATTAGAGACTATACTGACCATCAAAAGAAAAATATTATTTATTTTTACATGTAACAAGTAATCCACTTCAGCTTCCGGCTCAATGACTCCCATCTCAATCGGGTTTTTGTCCAGTTTTGCTGATCCTCTGAGCAAATGCTGAGATAGCCTCTTGTTTTGCTTCTGGACATAAATGTAGCTTAACTATGCGCATGTTTTGTTGAACTCGCCTTTCGCTAGTAGTGGTAGGAGTAGAGCAGGCGATAAGTTACTATTTTGTTAGAATTACAAACCAATTTATATCTGCAGTTCCTTTATTGATGCAAATAAGTTTTCTGTAACTGGGAAGGGAAAATGTCTAGATCTCAAAACTTGCTAACTTTTCTTTTTTTGAAACTTTCTTTATCATTCAACTATTAACAGTTAAAATGTTGGAATGAGATTCTGGAGCGCAAGAAAACGTGTGCAGGTGTTACTTCTCCCCTACACGTCACGTACAGTTTTTATTGTTTTTAGACTAATAAATCAAATTAAACCAGCGGCATTGTTGATTTGACAATGTCGCATTGATAAATGATGGCCGCCATTGTTACAATTAACTAATTAATTAACTAATTAACTAATTAATACAGTGTTACAATTAACTAATCTTTACAGCTAAAATACTCATTGAGCATCATTGGTACATTTATATAGAATGTGAATACACTAAATTCATGCTTTTGTTGAAACCTTTGAAATAAAAACAATGTATGTATTTTCCACACTTGGTTTGTTTAAGAATTTTTCAAATGGTAGTTACGGTGTAGGACAGAAATTGTCACATTATAATATTTGAATTGAATTGAATTGAATTGGTGTTGAATTGCCTTATTTTACGTGGCGAGACTCGGGCCATCAGGCCCGCTCTTCCGTCAGACAACGCAAATTTCGCTATGCTCCTTTCTCCAACTAGTGGAGAAAGAAGGTATTCCTTGGGCGATGAAACAGGCGATTTTGAATTTAGCTCAAGAGGCGTCATTTAGGCTTGAGGATCTTTTACATGAAGTAAATCTACTAACATGGGACAGCTGGCTTTACTTCCCCTTCAAAGGAAGGCGTATGAAGGATTTTTTCGCCCCTAAAAATCCATGGCTTCGATCAGGTTTGAACCCGCAAACTTGGGTATTACAGTCCAATATGCTAACCGTTACACCATCGCCGCCACAAATATTAGATAACCATTAACAATATCGAGAGTTGCATCAAAGTTAATTTCAATTATGGTGGAAAAGCTTGTGAATGGAAACAAAAAATAATAATACTTTCTTGTAAAACCTTAAAATTCCAACAATTAAAAATTAAGGATTTTTAATTATCTTGAGAAAGAAATCAACATCACAGACTGAGTGAAGAACAAAGCAAAGCACATGGGAACAACAAGCAGAAAAATTTCATGAAAAATGTGTTATCCCTAGAATATTAGTGACGAGTAAAATTTACTTACTAGCAGGAATGTTTACTTTCTCACACGCTAACACATAGTATAGAGAAAGCTATGTTATGCTGCGGTGAAGAAACAATTTTTCACTGAAACACTTTTCTTGTGGGTCCTTCATTCTGAGAAAGTGAATAACTCTTGTTTCTATATCTAGTAAATGACTCTCACAAACATGTTGGGAAGCCAAAATCCACATTTTGTGGGTGCTTTTAAACTGAAAAATTGGTTTGGGGCAAAACATCTGCTGGAAACAATGCCAGCAGCGAAACCTTAAGCAGAATTTTCATAAAAGTTTGAAATTCCTCAATCTGGCTGATGTCAGAATCCCCTGAATTTGAAACATATTTTAATTTTGGATGGTATTTTATATAAAACCCTGACACTTTCACAATTTTCTGAAAAATGGCTCTACATTTTTTCTTGAGTAGAAGAAATATGCTTATAAAAATGGAACAGGCCCAATTTTTGCTGAAAACTGAATTTTCAAAAATTGTAAATCTTAAAACCATTCACTTAATCTTCCTACAACCACAATATTAAGAAGAAATATTTTTCTTTATGAAAAATTTGCTTCAAATTAAACCTTTAAATAAAACAGTGTAAAATGTTTTGAAAAGTGGAGTAGTTTCTGCTAATTTTGAGTGAAATAGAGTAGATTGTTAAAATTTACATTTACAAGATTTTCTCAAATCAGGAAACGTTTTCTAAATAGTTTTACTTGATCTTGTAGATTTTCACTAAAACCTTGGAATTTTCGAAAATTGCAAATGTTCAACTTCCAATCAAGAAATTTGTTATACTGACTCAGGCAGGTGTTGTGGTGGTTATGTTAAATACTTGCTAAACCTAATACCACAGTTTGAATCCCCACACGTGCAAACATTTTGGGGGGTTTTAAGTAGTATTATATATTATGTAACCATTATAAACAATGCAAGAAATATGAGCTGTTGTAGCACCATATAAAACATTTGTAGTTAGAGATGACATCGCTTTTGTGATGTGCTGGAGCTGCCACATCCTAGCATTCAATGTTTTTAACTCTAACAAAGTTACAATGCATGTTTGTCATTGAATGTTTTCTCATAAAAAGCTAATGCCTTGAGGTGAGTTAGTCAAATTTAATGAAAATGTAGTATTAAAGAGCCTAGGTACACTTGAGCCCTAACAATTAATCCCTTAATAATGTTGTTAAGTGATACTACAAAAGTTGCTTCATTGTTTAACTATTATTTCTGGAGTCATAGAATAAAGTTGTTTAGTGATATTGTAATTACAAAATCACTAAATTTACAATATTTTCCTAGCAGAAATTATTCACTTTTGAAGTAAGAAAATCTTACCCACAAGCAATAAACTTCAACACTCACACTGTATTCTAGGGTTAATGCAGACACAATGCTATAGATTTCATAATAGAGGCAGTAAATACCAAGGTGCATGCTATTCTCATCAAACTCAATTTTTGAACAACATTATTACTTCACATTCTTGTAAGAACAAGAATATTGAAATATAAATTACATGATTACACACCAATAATGAATAAAGGAAATATTTCAAGTTTTCTTTTCCATTTTTCAATATATGCAAATTTTACTTGCAATGCACTTATCTTTATGTTAAAAAGGTTCACAAATGCTGAATGGAAAAATGAAACTTACCTTCACACTGTTAGATTAACTGTCAAGGCAAGTTTCAATATGGTATTCTAGTAGTCCAAGTTGACGGAAAGCCATCTTACACAGAGGGCAAACGTATTCTTTGGGTGGGGGGATATCCTCATCGTACACCTGCAGTACACAGGAGAACTGTCTTTGTAAACAACAGAGTATCTGTTGACTCTGGAAACATGTCAGGGAGGAAAGGGCCAGAGGGTTCCATGTCATCTGCTCAACTGGATGTCTTACAAAAATGTGTATTTTCCCAATTAAACTACTGTTCCTAGCATTTCCTTTTCTCAGGAACAATTGATGTTGAGAATACAAGGCACCAAATCTCCTAAGGAATACAAACTAACTACTGAAGCAAATAAAAAAGCTAGACCCATTTAATGCAAAATACTCTGGAAACAGACACCAAAAGCAAAAGAAAAAGTAGGATATTAAAGATTTCTTCCACCAACTCCACAACCATTATGACACTACTCATGAATGTTTTGGAAAGCAAAAACTTCAACTTTGTACTCATAAACATGCTCACTTTAGATCAACACACTGATAAGAATGAATGTGATTCATGCACAAGAGGAAAAATATTTTTAAAAAAACAAGAAGAAAAAAATTGCACTTAGTGTTGTGTCAGAAATCTGAAACTATGCAAAACCCTTAACTCTTTCAAATAATCAGAATTTCAAAACTAATATTAAAATTAGTGTTGAAGATATCTACTGAAAATAATCATGTTTAATAAATAATTCAGAGAGAATCAAAGACACTCAATGAGACTTGATTAAAGGAAATGTTCTTATAGATAAGACATAAATTCAAATATTCACCCTTGGTGGCGAAGGCTCTATCTCAGGAGACCTCCGCTGGCTCTGTTCTGAAGGAACTGGTGCGTTTGTGGGTGCATTTAATGAAGCATTAGCAGAGACTCGGCCAGGTGCAGCTATTGTGCCCCAATTGCTGAAAAACATGTACAAATTTCAAGGAGATTTTGTTACATCAATCAATTTGCTTTCAATTCTATCATTGCCAATAGACCATCATTGTTGTCCAGGCTATCCAGGATGAGCCGCGTCGTCGATTTGGTGGCTGACGTTTTGGCCAACACATTGTGGCCTTCCTCAGAGAGTACTGCTGAAGCTGCTCAGCAGTACGCTCTGAGGAAGGCCACAATATGTTGGCCAAAACGTCAGCCACCAAATCGACAACGCGGTTCATCCCGGATAGCCTGGACAACATGAATTCCAGTCGCGGAAGCCTACGCAATCAATACACCATCATTGTTTTTTATTATAGAGAGAGTCACAGAACTTTAGTACCTCCTGTAATTTTTGAACGGTTGAAGTTATTGCTATTAATACTATTTAACTAGTCTTTTTTCCCCTCAAAGCATTAAGTGGTTTAATAAATGAATTACAAAGGAAATGAAATTTTTGTTTTAACCTATTGATATGCGAAGTGGTGGCCAAACAACTTTACAAAATGAGACCTTGGAAATACAGTGTGTCCAGGTAGTATTTAGAGATCACATACACTTTTTACTGTTTTTTTGACTAAATAAATCGAATTAAATTCTCTACGTGTGAGAACACCTTTCCTGCAACATGTACAAAATCAGAAAATCGGCAGGAAAATGGGACCTTTGTTACAACTGAATAACAAAAATTTAAGTGTTAACGAAGCTCCCGATTGGATGACAAGTGTCCTCTTCTCTGTCAATGACGAATATCAAAACACACAACATTTATTTGTATCCCCATCACCCTTTCCAAAACTGACACCATCATTACCACCTTTTCTTTCAGAATGTCAATCTAAAACCCTGCTCGGTGGCACTGCTTGGGTGGCCCTGCTCGGGTGGCCCTGCTGGGCTGCTAAGCCCTACTTGGGCAAAATTCTTAATATCAGGGTTCACTTCACAATAGTGCTTTCACAAGTCAGACACAAAAGTGAGGAAAACATAAAATCGAGAAAAGTAGGAAATTATACATTACTTATGTTGCCAGGGCTACTCAGTTATGACGTAAATCTAGAGAAAATGAAAAATTGGGGATTGTAAAATCAAAGTTTCACTGTATACAACTTAGGCCTTATTGTTTCACTAATATCAAACTATATAGGCAGTACTGAACACGTATTTTGAAAGACAGTCCTACTTTGACTTACAAGTAAATCTATCACAAAATTCGAAAAGAGTTTTATTAAATAAGTCAACAATGATGGATGAATGCACGTGAAGTTCAAATGACATTTATCCCTCAACTTGCTGGAAATTGGCCATTTGAATATTAATGTACCAACCTCCCACTCCTTATGATGCCTTGATCAAACTGATTTCTTTGGTATGCTTCCATTTCATCCAGAAGTTGCTGATTTCTTCTCTGCAGGTGACGCAAATCCTCAGCCAGACGCTCCTTCTCTCCAGCTAAGTTCTGACGTGCCTCCCGCTCCGCATTGAAGTCTGACTGATAGACCTCCACCTGGAAAACAATTATACACTCTCATTACAATATTGGAATTCATGAGCCTTAGGGTGAAGACACATAGGAAGACCCAACACAAAATGGATGGCTCAGAAACATCTAGAGGAATAATCATCAGATCTACTGTCTTTTATCAGGAACATGCACCAGACCAACTATTCTCCTGACAATGATGCTGATGATGATAATTATTTATTTCAGAAATGATAGAAAGTGGGCTCATGAAATGAATTTACAGTCAAAATGTACAGAGAATCCCATACTTTCATGTTTGAGCTTAGATTTGTATATTTAAGAGTGAGAAAGTTTGAAATTGTGAAGATCATATAAAATAAACAAATGATCTACATCACTTACATTCCTCCAGCAATGCATACTGGTCATTCTTTCTACCTTTTTTAAATACTGCTATAATGTCATGAAATAAAAATTTGTGTAGGCGTAGCTGCTCAATAATAATTTTTACGGTACTTAAATCTTCTTGTCTTCATGTAACATTTCATAAAACTTTTTATAATGTCGCACCATCTTTCTGTTATGGTAATTTTTAAAGCAAAAAGGCAGTAACAGTGCATGTTGTGCGCGATGTGAAGTGCTTTCCAGGTGTTGTGGCATGCAGACTGTCATAAATTGTGGAAAAATTGAAATTATACTAAAAGCAGGGAATTTATCATATTATGAATATATAAAAAATTATGGGACTGACAAGAAATATAAATGCCAAGAAACATAAATTGTGGGAATGTACAAGCAGGGTTTTATTGTATTTTAATAATCAGTGCAAGATTTGCCCACTATAGTGTTTGAGATTCCTAGATTCATTAAGAAGAAAATAGTTCCACACACCAATTACAACATAAACAGTATGACATGTTTCAATTCTTGATGTTTACTTACCTGAGCTTTCAAGATAGTAATGGCCTCATTTTCCAGTTCTAGTTTCTTAATTTTTTCTTTCAGTTCTTTAATTTCTTTTTCATTTTCTTTTATTTCTTCCTCTTTACATAGAACTTGTGCCACCAAATTATCAAGCTTTTCTGAAAATCCCCTAGTTTGCACACTGTGATAATCAGCATTATGACGATCTTTGTCTCTTTGCTCTTGATGAAAGTTTTCCCATTCAGAATGCAATACTTGATAATCAGCAAATAACTTCTGAAAATTACTTTCATTTTCTGCAAGATGTGTTCTGAAAATAAAACAAAACAAAACAAGAATATCAAAAAATGCACAAGTATGGAAGACAGAAAGACATGAAACAATTTCACAAGATGACAACAATAAAAAATTTACATACACAATTGGAAATAGAAATGCTAAATTTATAAGACCGAGATTACCTTGAGAAAAATACTTTAAAAGTGAAACTGTAAAAATAAATAAAAATTGCACAACAATTAAATCATTAATTAAAATTAAATAAATCATACAGGTTGACAGAATTTTAATTTTGATCTGTCTTTGATTCATAACTCTCACTTTTCTTAGTTTGGTGTACATTTATTGAAAGAGTGCACTCTTACCCTCTAAATTTCACTTCGTGTTCAAGGCTCATATTTTCACTTCTCCAAAACATTCAGAAAAGGGGTCATAAATGTGACAAAACTGTTGAAGGCCATTGCAAAATCATTTGAGTTCGCTGAAGGGCAGAGCATTAATTTGGATTTAATTATGTTTTAAAGAGCTGCTTGACAAATATCAAGTAGTCAGAAGAAGTTTCAGCAAATTAAGAGGGATCCTAACTAAATAGCAAATCTCTCAACCATGGTTGAGAATGTCCAAGCTATGAGTTACCACAGGTCTGTCAAGATCAAATAGCTGCACTTCCAGTTTAATACTTTCAAGGAGAACATAAGATGCTCAGGCTTCTGAGAGGGCCTACCAGGTATGGTAGAACAACAATGTATGATAGGCGACTGTGTTTTGGCTCTGATCGAAGAAAGAAAATGAAAGTATAGAAGAAAAAGATCAATCAGTTACTTTTCAGTGCAAACTAAAAGATAACTTTATTAGAAATATTCAGAAGAAAAGTTTGTTTGTTGTTGTTTTTGATAAGTTGTCTTAAGTTATAAAACCCCTGAGAAAATATCTTTTTATGGAGAAAAGGTAAAAAATCAAAAGGGGAAAAAAAGAATAAAAAGAGACAAATAAAGGCTAAAAACCAAATAATGTCCATTTACGAATTTCCAAAGCTACAGAAAAAAATACTGGCTTTATACGATTACTTGTTCACTAGTATCAAAGTTTCAAAAATTCACAAAAACAATTCAAATTGAATCTTTTTTGAGAAGAAATATACCGTACTTACCTGATTGTAAGCCAACCTTTTTTTCCCATTTTTGTAGTTCAAAAATTGACTCTCAGCTTAGAATCGGTATCGTCATGTTGCTATATCACAGCGGTGTTATGGAGTTGATGAAAGTAGTATTAGACAATGGAGAAAGCAGAAAGACAAATTGTGTGCCTGTTCCAGCAAAAGACAAATATTTAGCGGGCCAAAACGTGGTCGGTACCATGCAGTGGAAATTGTTTTGTATGATTTCATGAGGGAGTAGCATAAGAAATGTTTACCTGTGAATGTTGAAATGATTTAACTTAAGGCTCACGAAATTGCTCGAGAACAGAAAATCACTGGTTTCAAAGCTAATCAACACTGGGTGCAACTCTTTATGATGCATTGGTGGGATTTTCACTCAGAAGGCGTACGTCAATTGCACAGAAAGTGCCAGAAAATGATGAAGAGAAATTGATAGTGTTTCAGCGCTTCGTAATAAAGCAAAGCACTGAAAAGAACCATCTTCTTGGTCAGATAGGAAATGAAGACCAAACTACGGTGTATTTTGACATGCAAGCAAATTATACAGTGGAAGAAAAGGGGGAGAAAGACATAAAATTCCTGTCAACAGGAAATGTGGATAACTGTGATGCACTGTTATTGTACGCGCAAATAAAAAAGGGTGGTTTACCAAAGACATGATTTTACAATGGATTCAGTTGGTGTGGCACTGTCACCCTGGCACTCTGTAGAGGTTACGTAGCCTTCTGGTTTTGAACACTTATGCGGCCCACACAACTGAGGCAGTGAAGAAGTTGAAAGATCATGGAACTGACTTAGCGATTATTCCAGAGGGACTAATGTCAATACTTCAACCCCTGGATATGTACATCAACAAACCATTCAAGTACAGGTTGAAGAAAATGTACTCAGACTGGCTCTCCAAAGAAGACAGAATGCTCATGCCCACGGGATGCATGAAATGGGCTAGTCTATCCCAAGTGTGCGCTTGGTTAGATGAAAAAATTGAAGGAAAAAAAAGAGAACTAAGTTTTTGGAGGGGCATTTGGCTGCACTTTTTCCTCCATTGTGTAAACAAACAACATAAAAATGTTTAGTTTCCCAGGACAAGGCACCTCAATGTTTTAAAATTAAGAAACAAAGACAAAATAAGGCTGCAAGGAGATTCAATTAACCCTTTCACTGCTAATGACGCACCCGTGTGTCAAGCATTGCCATGCCCGTAGTGCTAATGCCACACTGGTGCGTCAGACTTTGCCGTGCCCCCAGCGTTATCGACGCACCAGTGTGTCACGCTGCTCTTTCGGGTTCTCGTGACCGTTCTTAGATCGTGGTTGAAATTAGGCGATTGCCACAACATGGGTCCAGTTCTGGACACTTTGAAGTTTATTTTGGTGCCCTTTAGATAGCGTTTCAATGCTTCTGTTGTGAGATTTTCCATGTGTTGGGGAAGCCATGGGTTGCTTGCACCGCTGGCTGTTAGCACCCGGCATGCGGCGGCGGCCAGCGCTTCCTAATGCGTAGCAGTGAAAGGGTTAAAAAAATATGGAAAGTCTAGATTTTTTGAGAAAAAATAACTTACTTCATTTCCCTACTATAAGCCTCTTCTTGGGCCAGCAACTTCATCACCTGTTCTATTTCAGCCCTCAGACTCATCACATTCTGAGCATCAGCAGAATGACTTGGCTGCCACGGACGCACATGAGCAGCTGTGTTCCGAAGCCACTTGTCAAGGTTGGCATACCTGCAACACACAATCACATTTGGTTTATAAAACCTTGAGCAATATAGAACTAAGTTACAGTCTGACACGAGTGCCCAACTTGCAAAGACTCAAGGGTCACAACTAAAACCATTAACCCTTCGTGGTCCTTTCCCTTTTCCGTCTTCTTCGTCTGGCGTTCCGATGTCCTGTGTCACGGGACTTTCTTTTTCCTGTTTCAAGTCCTTTGTCCCGTGGGGCGGGACCTATATTTAACTCTGTGTTATTTCACTCACGTAAATGGCACCGGTTTCCTGTACAACTAATTATCTTCAGAAGAGATTAGGCAGTATTTTCCTTCATTGTAGCCAGACTTTGACCATTTTATGTTGTTTAAAATCAGTTTGCTTACAAGGTTGCTATTGAACTTACAATGACATCGAGAAGTAAGAGTTCGAGATTGTCACAGCTTGACCTGTGTGAATCGGTAAACAATTCTGAGAGTTAACAATCTTTAGGAAAGTAAGAATTTGAAAACATTTTCTTGAGATATTCCGAGGAATGTGAAGAAAATGTAATTAATGATAACTCTGACTTCGTTCATACAATGCGTTACTGGCGTTATTGTTCATACTGGCGTTATTGGTAATGAGGTGAAGCTCTCCACACCAAACATTAAGTTACAAAATTATGTATCATGAATTAGGCAAATAAATTAAAATGTTTTGTTTGTATAAAAATGAAAAATAATTTGAAACCAAAGTACAGTTTCTTCCGCCGTGGCACGCCGGACCGGTGCAACCAGCTACCTGGGGATTTAAAGGGTCTACAACGAAGAAAACGCTGTGTCCCGCCACGCGGGACAAAGGACCGCAAAGGGTTAATGTGGTTGCAGACCATCTTTACAGTTCTTGCGCGACCCACACTTGCCTATACTTGGGTTTTTATTTCTTGGCATGTGGGGGGCTTGTCTACATGATGAAATATCTCATGTTATTTCACGTCATTCTCGGTCATGCCGCTAAGAGTCACATGATCACCAGCTCTGCTTGATACAATTGCAATCATGTGACTTCTAGTGGCATGACAGAACGATGCAAACTCCACAAGATATTTCATCATGATGACAAGCCCCCACGTGCCAAGAAATAAAAACTCAAGTATATCCTGTATTGCTAATTTAAGCGATTTGCCTGGCTGCTCTGAAACGGGCGAGGGATGGAACCATACATTATATCTGGTTGTACCATCCAAAACATTAGGTTGATTTTGAATTTCTGAATTTACTACAAAAAAATTATAAATCTACTCTTAACCTATTTTCACATTAAGGAAAGTTTGCATGCGCTAGGCGTGCAATGTTCTCGCTCAATATGTTCCGTTTGCATGGGACTTTCAGTTTTGAGTTTTGACTAATAACCTTTCGCAGACCATAATAAATAGCAACGCAGGTTGCAAGCTGCCAGTTGGGCAACCCTGTTCTAACTCAAAGTGTATTTTTTACAGATCTCCAAGTTCCTAATATCTGTTTTTGATAATCTAAAACTGACTGTAAATGAGAGCCAAAACTGAGTAAAATATGCTAAATAATTGAACAGAAGCACAAACTGTAAATAACTTGATAAATACATAAAAGAATCACTGCTTTTACAAACCTAAAAATATAATTATAAGAGCCGAATAAAATCAAGATACTGAAATATTTGTTCCTCTGGTTGAGCAAGAACTTTGAAGATGTTTTCAAGAATAAAGGAACCCACAAAATGTGCATTCTGACTACATTATGCCCTGTCACAGTGAAAAATGAGGAAATAATTAACTACATACAAAAGTGAGAAAAATCCTCTATTTTAGTATCAGGGAACCACAAAATGAGATTTTCTGTCAAAAAACAACACTTTCCACTGCAGCATTGCAATGCTTTTTCTGTAAGTAACGTAAGATAAAGTAAAAATGTCAAATGAGCAATCAAACTACTACCTTTCAGTCTGTCTGAATAGAATAGAATTGAGCTCCCTCATTCTTTCTTCGCAAAGGCGAAGCAGGCTGCCGAATCCTTCCTCCTCTTTGCCGACAGAAGGAGGTGCTTGCTTCGGTGCAGCCTTCAACTGCTCTAACTGCTGTTGCTGGAGCTGCATTTTCTTCTGCAGCTCTTGGAGAAACTGCTCTTGGTTTTGCAACTGGGTGATTAATTGGCTCTTGATCTACACAACAGAAAGAGAAACATCTTCACATTTAGGTTTTTGAAAACTAACAACCAGTATCTTTTCCAAGGCAATGGAAGTTTCTACAATTACAACATAATGGACATTACTAAAACAAAAATCTTTGAGCTTAAAACACAATCTAAGTGAACATCAATAACGTGTAATAGAAATATTGGAAGTATGTTTTATCAAATGTTCTTCTTACATCATATGTTCACAGTGAAATTTGCTTCAGAGCTCAATATACAGGAAGAGTCAGGTAACTTTAGCACCTCCTGCAGTTTTCGAACAGTTTAAGTTATTGCAATGTAATTTTCTCGGAGGTGAATGAGGGAATGGGGCTAAATGATTCATGTATTTGTTTTTAATTTATCACTTGTACTTTACTAGATATTGAGGTAATTTTGTTTTTTCAAATGGAACTATACAAATTTTTGTTGTCTATCTTGACGAGCATAAAAACACAAATACCATTATCTAACATATGACAATACGTATATCAACGTTTTTTGCAGTAATGTTTATTTTTTTGTGACCTGTGTTTAATGAACATTTTGATTAGCTTTGCTTTCCCAAGCGTGCATAACAGCGGGAGTGCTGCTTGACCTTGTGGGCAGATATTTTGAATGTAAAAAGATATGAATGAAAGTAAGAAAAAATGACAAAGCATAGTATAGTCAGAATGCACATTTTGTGCATTCCTTTTTCTCGAAAACAGCTTCAAAGTTTTTGCTCAATCAGAATAACAAATGTATTTCAATGTCTTGATTTTATTCGGCTCTTATAATTGTATTTTTATATTCAAAATATCTGCCACATAAGGTCACACAGCACTACCGTTGCTAATCAAAATTACTCCAAAAAATGCATATCTAACTATGACATTATGTATATCAGTGAATTCCTGTTTTTACACTTGTCATTATACCTCAATATTTTGTAAAATACAAATGATAAAATGGAAATTGGATACATGTGTCAATTAGCCCCTTTTCCTCATGCACATTCGTGAAAACTGCATTGCAAAAACTTCAACCATTCAAAAACTGCAGGAGGTGCTAACGTAACGTGACTCACCAGTACCCATGGCAAGTGCCAGCACCGAAGTGCAACAGGAACATGAGATTTCTTTTAACAACATCCAAAATCTCCATGTTGCGCTTATCAATTTGTTATTTTGAGATGCTTATTGCTAAACTATCTTTTCTACTAACCAGTGTGTACAACACACAAATACAAGTTTAATTTTAATTTGTGTACATTGTGAAATTTTAACTTGTGTTTTTAAACAGCCCTTTTTTTATCAATCACTTGTGAGAACTACATATAGCAACGAGGAGCGCTAGGCAGATGCAAGCAGTTTTAAGAAATAGTGTTGTGGAACGTCAGTAAATTATCAACTAGGCTAACTGTATTATAGAAGCTGATAGATACTGTATCTGGAGAACAACAATCAGCTGCGTTCCAATTTGTTTATGGAAGATCAGGTGAGCAATAAAAGAGAGAATGTCTTGCTGAAGAGAAAATAAAGTTAATCACCAATTCAATTCATTGCAATGCAATTATTTGCATTTAAAAAGTATTTAAAGGAGAGCTGTGGTAGGATTTGGGAGTCTTCCCATGGTGGTGAAGAATATATCTTGCAAAATTGTGTTGCAACAGAAGTAGATTCAAAGCTAACAGTACTCTGCCAACTAGAGTCTAATGAAAAATTGTTTTATGACAAGTTTGAAACAAACATGAAGGTAAAATGTAAATAAAAATAAGGGAAAAATAATTTGTAAAATGATAAAATAATTTGAAACAGATTTGACACAAAAATCCAAATTATGCAACACATCAAAATGGTGGCACGTGTGAGAAATACAGCAAAGCAATCATTAAGAGAGACTAATTTCTGACAATCAGCACAGCAGTAAGTGCTCTGGGGGGTTATGTGCAAGTCTCTCCTTTTGGCTATATTCAATAATCAGCAGTGAAGAAACATTTTCTGAAGATCTGTCAGAGACAATTATGAGATGAATCTACATTGAGAATGGGATATCTGATTACTTACCGTAGATTCTCGGATATAACCCACCCTTGAATACTACCCGCACCCTAATTTTAAGGGAAGTAATCTAAAAAAAACACCCCCAAAAAAACAACCATGTGCCACCAACACCACCGTGCCACAAACATGGTGGTTACCATGTAACCATGTGCAACACACTTCAAGTTTGCGGTACCGACCTTGACGCAAATATTACTCGCACCCCAATTTTCAGCCGGTAATTTTTTAAAAATTTAATCTCCTTCTCATCAAAAAAAAAAAAAAACAACAACTCACCTCCTTCTCATCAGCGACCTGCTTCTGCAGCTCTTTCACTTGGGAGTGAGCAGCCTCCAACTGTGCTCCGAGCGAGTCATTTGTTCTAGGGTGCACTTCCTTCTTCTCAACCATTATGTAGGAGCGCATCTCTTGCTCACACTGAAGAAAGAAAAAGAAGAAGAAAACAAACATTAATGACACCATGAATACTGTTTAAACATTCAGGCTTTCTGTCTACGGCTTTGGGGTCACCTGTGCCAAGGTTCTGTCTCAAAAGCCCAATCACTTCACCTTCAATTTGTAAATGCGTTACGGTTATATCAATAACTTGGGAAAAATAATAATATAACTAGAAGCACCCTTTTTTATGTATACATGGCCTTTTAAATGCTTTGTAACATTGAATCTAAGTACTTTGACTACATTTCCATAGCAACAGTGCAAAGATAATTACTTTTCAGCATTATAATCCATCAATACAGCACTCAGTAATGAATCATTTAACTAACTATGTAACATGTAGAACAATATTTACAGTATGCATTGGTTAGCACAATGGTTTAGTGAATTTTGATGTAATACTTTCATTGAGGAAATAGTGTTTTATCAAAAAACAGTATGTTTCTTTCCGTTTTCTCAATTTTTCAGTCCCCTAATGTTCCCCTAATGAAGCCCAATTTTGAACTCATTTTTACAGGAAAGTTTTGAATATTTTTTATAAACTTCACTTCAAATCATTTGAAACACTTGTACTCATGAATCGAAAAATGTATAAAGAATGACTTAAATGGAAATACTAACATTGTGAGAGAGAGATATAGGGGAAAAAAAAAGCAAAAAAACATTTGTGTAAATTTTCATAACAGGTTTCTGCAGCTTTACTCAATTTTCTCTACATTATGCAAATCGCTCAGTATGTATGAGAGAGTAAAAAGGTATCCCTCAGTGAATCTAAAAAGTGTATCAATAAAACATGATAAAAAAACACTTATCTAAATCTACAAAAGAAGTTTCTATTGTCTTAATTTTCTGTTTCAAATAAACATTAACAGTTTACTTGATCAAAAGAAAACGTTTGTTTGATAATATTTGTAGAAACAGTCCTGCTCTAGTGGAATGTCACCTACAGTTAGTTAAATACATCTCGATAAATTACAAATTTTATAAAAACAAACAAATTTCACCCATCATGTCAATTAGTCTTACCAGAAGACATCAAGTGGTTATAACCAGCCTGCATGTAGGTTATTTTAAGCGTAGGCCATAGCTGCCTGATGAAGACTACTCCTGATCTTTGCCCAAATTGTAATCTCTCAGTATCGACTAAGCACTTCATTGTTGATTGCCATGCAATGACGACAGAGCAAGTCTCAACATTAATAGTGATCTTCACTGTATACTTCCTACTCAATTTTTCAACTCCTTACCAAATTTAATCTGGTAAATTGTATTTGACAATTGAGTGCTTTATTGATGATTTTATCTCTAAGGTATGTGTATGTTCCATGTAATTGTATGTGAGTTTGTAACCATTGTATATTTCTGTAAGTACTGTATTTTTGTAACTGTGGTGGCCAATGACCTAGCTGTTTGTGGGGCAACCTTAAATAAAAAAAAAAAATAAATAAATAAATAAATAAAAAAAGGGCCAAAAGCATTGAAATAAACACAAATTCTTACTTGTTCGACTTTCTGGACGAGTTCCACATTCTTTTTCTCCATTTCCACACACTTCTGAGTCTGCTCGGCCAGGGCGACCTTCAAGTCCGCAGATTCCCTCTCGGCCCGGATGCGCCGCGCAGCCAGGCTCTCCACCTCTATGGTCAGCTGCCTGCGCGCTCTTTCCGCCGTCTCCAGCTGCGTGTTCAGCTGCTTCACGAGGTCAGTCAGCTCCTCTTCTTTCTTCGTGGGGGCTCCTGCAGGATGGTCTCTTCGCGGCATCGGGGCAGACAGTTTCTGCTGCAGTTCTGCTATTTGTCCCTTCAGTTTTGCATTTTCTGCCTTCAACTAAAGAAAATTTATATCACTGCGGTGTCATATTAATAATGGAAGCTCTTTTGCAAGTCCACATGCAAAACATGACTACTTTTGAAATTAATCTTTAATTGAATGGCTTATTTCAGAAACAACATAAGTTAGTGAGCAATAAAATTAAAAAAAAAAATTAAAAAGGATAAGTGCTAGACTTGCAAATAATAATATAACACGTAGTGATTTGCATTGCAATCAATAATCATTTTCTAAAACTATTAAACATCGTTTGTATAATTATTGCTAATTTAATTTGTATTATGCTTCTTAATAGTACATTATAATTACTATTTTGTCTCTTACTTTAAATGTTATTTAATGCTTGTAGTTTCAAATATGAACACTTTTCAAAGATGTACAGTAAAACTTCACTTATACATTTTTCAGAGGACTGAAGAAAAACACGTATAACGTGAGAAAAACGTCAAACTGAAATTGATTATTATGAGCAAAATAAAAACTCAATGTACCTACACTGTCGTTTTACTATTTCTTTAGCAATATCTACTCAAGCTTCATGTTACTTGAGTACTTACGCTCTCACGTTACATGAGATTCCCCGGGTCAAAGCACGGTGTTCTACGTGGGTAGTAGGAAGCGCGCGACTGCCGCCGTCCCACAGCCTGGCGACACCCGCCGCGCCGCGCGGAAAAGCGAGCAGTTTCATTGGCTGCTTGTGTCATGCCGCTACCGAAAGGTTCGCCTAAGTTATTCCGACGAGCAAAAGAGTCCTCGGAGTGTGGGGCAGTCTGTGCACGTGCACAAACTTCCTCACTTATTGGTCGTCTACGTCCTTACTCTCTCCCGGGGACGCCTGTGACATTCCCTCAGAGCTACCTTCACCTCCCGAGATCCTCAGAGAGCTCCCAAACGCCCCGACTGAAATTGCTCGATGTTCCGCAGCCGGAGACTACTATCCCATGGGCTCGCGCGATCATGGCCCCTCAACTGGGCCGAGACGAGCTTCTGTATACTTCGCTTTTTCTTTCTTGGCGCACTTTCTTTCTGAGGCGCCGAGAGCCCGGAACTTGTGTTGCTCGAGTCGGCACGCTCCCGCGGAGCGACCAGTCGCCCGGCCGCTGAGGCGACTTCCTGCTGATGAAACCTATTCTTCGGGTTTTCTTTCTTGGCGCACGGGGGGTTGTCAATAAAATGGAATATCTCACGGTATCCGGTCACGTTCTCCGCTGTGCCAGGAGTCGCATGGTCGCACTGCTGGATACGGTCGTGATCATACGTTTCCTATCGGCACAATCAAAACGACGCAAAATACCGAGAGATATTCCATTTTATTGACACCCCCCGTGCGCCAAGAAAGAAAACCCGAAGAATAGGTTTCATCAGCAGGAAGTCGCCTCAGCGGCCGGGCGACTGGTCGCTCCGCGGGAGCGTGCCGACTCGAGCAACACAAGTTCCGGGCTCTCGGCGCCTCACCAGGATTACTTGAACGTTATACGGTGCTAATGGGACTGTGCTAATGAACGTATAAGCGTGAAAAACCTACAAACGTAAAATGCATAACTGAAATAATTTAGCATTGGAATTATAGGAATTTATCCGGAACTTGCCAAAAACAAACCAAACTATAAACGTCAAAATCGTATAAACGGAGTTTCACTGTATTGGGCTATTTAGCCTGTCGTATCTTGCTTAAAATAAAAATTTTAAAAAATTAATAATACAACTGAAATATATGACCCCACCAAATAACTAATGGACCATTGGAATGAAAGCTGCTACCAGTAAATGCTGGTTTCAAGAAAGATAATGTGGAATTAGGAAGTAGTAAATAATTTTTTTTCTTATTTTCAACTATGATATCCAAAATACTCCACACATACCTGAGTATCTGATGAACTGCCACATTTTTCAAGATAATTCTTCAATTCAGTATTCTCTGCTTTTAACTGTAACGATATTATCAAGCATTAAAAAATGGTAATATTTAAATATAATTGTCATCACACACATAATTGTCACAATTATATGTATCAAAATTTATCAGGCCTCTGGTCCGATTAAAATAAGTTGTGATTGACAGTTGCGAATGGAAAGGAGCGACGTTGACAGGCTGCATACCACTGAGCTTGTGTTTCTGGGACAAGAAAATAAACACTTCAAGTAAATGCTTATAAAAGTAATCAAATCATATACTCACATTGTGTGATGCAACAGCTTCAGAAACAACAACTGTCTATCACCAACTTATTTTAATCAGACCATAAGAACCTGTTCAAAGAATTGGTTGTCTCTGTAGCTTAGTGGTTAGAGTAACTGGGTGTCAACCCGGGTCTGGGATCAAATTCCAGTCAGTGTGTCAATTATTTGAACAAATGTAATATTTAAAGCTTAAAACCAGCTCTTTCAAACTGGCAGCTCGCACGTCGCATGTGGCTCGCTGAAACTTTTTGTGCATCCCACGACTGATTTGAAAAATTTTATTATACCAACCAAATACGCTTTTTAGGTTATTCTGTTATGCATTTTTATAATTACATTTATAATTTCAGAACTGTAATTATAAATGTGAAACAAGCCTCAACGTTAGGGGTCTACTGAAGGTCTGATATTGTAGAGATAGCTGATAAGACTATAGTTTGTATAACAATGCTTTGTATTTTTCTCAAATCGTTTGCATTTGCACTGTGAATTTCAAATGGCGTCCACCCTCCCTACTGTGACAACATGGACACCTCCGACTTCGCTTCCTCATTCTTCTCTCTCACACAGTCACTGTCGTTCAGTTTCACACTGTATTTCGTTGGTTCACATCAGTTCAGTTTTGTCACAGGCCTTTGTTGTGTTTTCGTGTTTAAAACTTGAGGCATGGCTTTTATTGGACTAACATAGTAAGAAAAGGGACCTGATTTTTTCAAACTCTTGCATGAAGAAAGATTTCCTAACCTGCGAGACTGAGCTGAGGATGACATCAATGTTTGACAGCAGATACATTTGTGAAAGTGTTTTTTCAACTATGAATTTTATTAACAATAAAAATACAAATAGCCTCACTGATTCTACACTTAGTCACTTAATGAAACTGACTCAATGGAGCTAAAGCTGAAATAAATTCGTTGGTGAATGAAGCAATTATCTCACTGAACAATTGCACAATTCATATTATTTTTATTTATTGATATATTTTCTCATTGCATGTTCATTAATCATTAAGTATGATGAATAAAAGTCATATCTAATATATATTTATTTCAGTACACTCTCAGTAGTTAGGGTAAAACCATTTTTAATTACAGTGCGGCTCATGGTTTAACTAGAATTTGATACGAGGCCCATTAACCCTTCTAAATTTGAACAGCACTTCATTAAACATTTAAAAAAGCAATATTTGAGAAGAAATATCTCACCTTTAGGATAAGTTCCTTGGTTTCTTGGAATTTCTCTTTGTGACTCTGGTGCACCTTAAACACCTCATCTTGCCACATAACCAAGGTGTTGAATTGTTGCTTCATGGCCAAGTTATTCTGATGCAGAGTTTCTGAAAAATTAACATTTTTTTGGAAAATTTATAAAATAATACTTATATCTATTACTTGTCCACATTTACATTCCTTTTCCATAATTTCTACTTCATTATAAGATTACACATTCTTTGGTGAAGACTGGTTCATTTAATTCTGAAGAGGTAGAACATTTTTCGACTGCTCCAAATGCATGTTAAGGTCTGATAAGCATCAAGCATGTGTTAGAAAATTTGAAAAAGATCTTGTGGGGCAATAACATTATTTAATTACTACATTATATTATATATTAATAATTAATTAATATGTAATGAATAGCAAGTTAACATTAATTTTTATTTTACATATTTTATATTTTTTCTTACATATTTTTGTAAGAATAATCACATATGTGGTACATATTTTGCATTTCTATTAGAATAAATTCCTATCTCTACACACTACTAATAAACTAGGCTATACCTCATCAAAATATCATTTTTGTAATAAAATAAACAAATTTAAAATTAGTTGGGATTTTTAAAAATCCAAAAATGTAAACGCCACTGAGTATTAAATAATACCTTTAAGTTCAACATTTTCTTGCAAAACTTCTTGAAGTTTTCTCTGTATTTCTTCTGGACTCAGGTCAGGAAGAGATCCCGGAATGAAACTTGATGTCTGAGAAATTAAGAATTGCCTTGCTTATTCATAAATACTATTTATATATTCACATGAAATTAATGAGAAAACCATAAAGACACATGACCTTGAAAATGAAATTAAATGAACTGTATAAATGTCAATTTTTAACACTAATTAAGTAGAATGTGATTCATATTATTAACATTTTCACTTTCACAGAACATATGTATATTACTAGTATGTTTTTCCAGGCATGTTGAAATGAAAGCATGGTTTTGACATACTGCAGGGCCCTGCTTTTACATTTTCCCAGAATTCCTCTACGTCTCAATGTAAAACTGCCTCCACTTTTATACTTTCAAAAGTAATTAAAAATTAAAATTTTGTATTGGATATGAAGATTTCTTTTCATTGTTGTGCCTATTTAATTCAAGTAACGAAATGATAAATATCACTGTTATTTCATCTTTTCATTGTTGTGCCTATCTAATTCAAGTAACGAAATGATTTTTATTACTATTATTTCATGAATACTTTCATTAAAATAAAATGTGCCTCAAATTTTATTGAAAATAGGATTAGAATTTTGTTGAGTGATTGTTTATTTTTCTCTTAAAGTAGGGAAATAATGTAATATTTTCTTGGTTTAATAATCGTACAATGGTCACCTGATTACATTGCAATATATTTACTTTTTAAGTCTCTGCCATGACACAATATCCTACATTTCCTACTGAATCTAAAAATAAACTGGAAATCAAATGCACCAAAAAGACTGTACATTCAAAAATACAGCCCAGCATATTTAATGAACCTAACTGGTCAAGAGTGTTTTACATCATACCCCCACCACCACGTCATCTGGCATAGCAATGTCACCAGCCGTTTGAGCACAGCACTGATGCAGGCCTTAATCGCGACATTCAACACAGTGTTGAATGGGTACGTGTTAAATTTCGCAATTCAAAGGCCTGACAGGGAAGTCATAAGACTGACCAGTGATAATGGACCAGTTCCTTAATTTTTTAATTTTTATGACCAAGAAAAAACATTTTGATTGAAAATAATCATTTCTTCTATGAAACCAGAGCATTAAGAATATAAAAAATTGAAGGAAGAAACTTAAAAGGGATATTTGAAAGAATTGAATTATTCATTATGTTCATATACGTTTCTTATTTGTTAATGAATGTTTTAAATGTGAATTTTATTATGAATTATATCATTTATTCAAAACTCAACTCAAGCTCAGAGCTCAAGACAACTTGCGCAGATTGTGCTTGTAACATTCAGTATTTTTAACTGTTAGTTTATGATAAGTAAATAAATAAATAACAATTTTAAAAACAATTCAAAATAGCATCTCTTTTCAGAAAATTTGACCTCGCTATACAGACTGTCACAGTGACAAAAGAGGAATTACACAATAGCATTCAATAAAACATTAAATGGAATTTGCAGTTGATTTCATAGCTAACTCTGCAGTCAACACTCTTGGCTTGTGGCAGCACACTTTTTTCCCACCAATTCAATTATGAATTATTTATTTCAATTCCTAAGCTTTTCTCCAGTTCAAAAGGTGTTATATGTTCCAGGTTATTTTTCTATACCTCAAACATCAAATGTTTTTTATATGTATTTCAAATTATGCCAAGGTGACCAGCTTTTTTATAACAAAACAGGACATTTCTGACATACAGAAGAAAAAACGGGACAAAACAGGACATGAGCTTACAAAGAAAATGTGCATCATATATAACTGCACTGCTTCACGGAGACAAGTACAAATTACTTTTTATATGTTAGAAGCTATATTTTAATAACCAACTTATGAACAACCTGCTCAACATGAACTTGTGACTTCTCATTCAGGAACACCACTATGAAGTTTGTACTTATCGGAAGATTTGATTTCTTACAAGAGTTTGGAATTACTTAATAACTGGTGGTAGAATTCCTTATACAGTTCAAGTCTAGAAAATGTTTCTAAAATTACAATTGCTTAAATAGGTTCGGTTGTAAAATGTTTGCTTGTTGTACTTTTTTTATCAATCCAAAGGAAGTTCAGTAATAAAAATACTCTTTCCACCACAGCATTTTTGACTGTACAGACAGAGAAAAACTCCAACCACCACTGTTTAAAAACATAAGAGGTGGTTGCGAGTAAAATTACATGGATTGCCTATACTTTTAAATGTGAGGAAGACATCACACTATTTTTATCAATCTCTTACATTATTTTTTCCCATTCCTCAAATTTTTTGACTAAAAGTTTGTTGAAATGTAAGAGCTAGCAAAAACCAGCGTGCATCTACGGAGAGTGAGGTTATAGCCAAGATCGAAAAAACAAGACATTTTGCATCCTGTTAATATTTTGTCGGGACAATGGGACCCATAATGAAAAAAAGTACAATCCCATTAAAGACAGGGCATCTGGTCACTGTAAATTATGCAGTATTGTTTAACTGAATCACGCATTTTTGCTTAGATAAAACACATCACTATTTTTTTTTCTGCAGTAGTTCTAATGTGTACTGAAATATAAATGTAGTGGTTGCTAGTGAGATTGCAAACAAACTAATTTATCAACCTGAACAACCTAACAGATTCTGCTGATCACACAACTATACTTTTATAGATATGTCTGTATGTGACCTAATCCTGAAGATGCAGCCGCAATACAGGTAAGCGACTGACTTTATAAAGAAAAGTACTTAAATTAGAAGTGATCTAGAGAAAAGCAAATTACTAACTACATTTTCTTTAGAGAATGAACACAATAAATTGTTTAGTCATAAATTGCAACTATATGCAATTTTGTCTCTTTTCATAAGATACTACGACAAGATTTTGATTTTTTTAAAATGTGATGCCATACAGTTATGAGGTTTCACTCTCTTTATTAGCTTCAACACCAACAAATACTGATAAAATAAAGAACAAATTATCCCAATGTCACCCTATTCTTTCACATTTTACACATCAATGCTAGGCAATGAAAAGCTTCCAATTCCATTGTGTTACTGATGGAAACATGTGGTTTTCATTGCCTAGCATCGATATAATTTAATAAATCGTCCATAACTTCTTCTTAGAGAAGCTGATATAAAATACCAATCACCAACATTAATAAATTTCTAAACAATAAGGCATCAGGGCTGAAATCAAAGATTTCATTCCTTACACTCACTCTATACTAACTCCATCACAATTTCAATGAACAAAATTTCAATAGATCCTTACAAAACAAAATTTCAATAGATCCATACGATCATAACTATTTTAGAGAAAAAAGTCCTGAACATTGTCACTCTAAAAACTAACATACAACATTATCCTCACATTCCTTTTTGATTAAATTTTATACCAAAAATATATTTATACAAAAGCCAAAATACATACCGGGGTTTCTCGTGTTTGATTCATAATGCTTGGAGAATCAAATGGAGCTTGTGATAAATGAGGTTGAGCTCCGTTAGGAAATTGTGATCTGTTGTAGTCTTGAAGGGTGTCTCGCTCCAGAACTACAAAAGAACCGTCACCTTCCACCGACGCAGGGCCGTTCCCTGGCGAGACAGCTTCGCCCCGCTTGTCATTGACTTTCACCATTTTCCTGTTGAAAATATCATTCTACAGAAATGGCTATTTGAGGTTAACCGAGATTTCGGGAATAGAAAATAAATCTGAGTCATAGCAATCATTTGACACTCTGCACGTACACTTAACCACGTCATTTCGAACATAATTACAATAAAACTGAAAAATAAACAAGGATGGGGAATCACCTGCACGGCTTTGAGCACACTAGAATAGGAGTGACGTAATGTGAATTTGCGCCAAATGCGGATCTAAATCTGCGTGTTTATTAAGATCCACACTATGTTCAATGCCGAAACGTATCTGAACACAACCGCAGATTCCGAATGATCCACGGATAAGGCTATTAACTGAAATGCATGATTCGGAACTTCAATGCCACTATAACTTGATAACACTGTTGTTATTCCTGTCCACCAGCGTCCACCCACCACACGCGGTTGCCAGAAGATGTCACTGTGTCAGATGATATTACCACGTCTACCAACATTTTTCACAGTTTGGCCAACTTGTACCATCACGAGGCCTTTTCAAAAATTCAATTGAGCTGTACGGATATTGCAGAGCTGTATTTTGCATTGAAAAGAGCTACAGATTTGATATAAAAGTCCTGCCAATTAATTAATCAAACTCCCAACTCATCTTTCAATGAGAACTCAATAAAAGGTGCGCGGATAAAACGAGATGCAAGCATCCACAAACCCATCCACAAACTATTTCAGTAGTAAAATTATTCCATCTGATGCACTAGAAATACAATCACTTCGTAAGTAGACCCTACTTATACCTCAGTATTATTTCAATATTCCACTTATGAAACTTAAATGGCTGCCCTGGCCGACCTTTTTAAGAACAAATACATTGTTTAATAACAACATTCCTGTCATGATAACCAATTTCAATGTAATGCACTTTCAAATTCTTAAGCAAGCGAATACAAAAATTTCACAGTTTTGGAAATATTTACAAACAATTGAGAAAATGTTATAAGACAAAATATTTAGGTAACTTTTCAATTAACGCGATGGTTTACTTTTCGTTTTTGTGCAGTAGATACATTTTATTTTGTGTGTGATTTAAAAACACCAACCTTTTCAGCATTTGTTTTTCATTTTTCGGTCCCCCACATTGGATTTTAATTTGATGAATGTGTTGTTGCAGAAAAAAAAAATTGAAGAGTGTAGAAACTTTATTGAAAATCATTTGAAGTACTTCTACTCACGAATAGAATCAATGCAGATAAATATGCAGGACTTGTCTGTGTTTTCCCAAATTGCATCTTTCAAACATTTTTTCAATTCTGTTATTCCATTTCTGAAACGTATGTCATATTAAATCAATCGTCTTGTGTGGATTTGAATGAACCGATTTAAGTAAAATTATGAGTATTTCAACATTAAATTGAAATACAATTTAACCAGAGCCCACAAATTACTAAATAGGAAATTCTACTAGTTTAACAGTAGAAACTTAACAATAACACAATGACCTAAAATATAGATAAATAGCTAGGAAACTAATTTACTTTAAAATTTTCTCAAGCTTTGAGGAAAGGGTTCAAAGATTGTCGCAGGCAAACTGTTCCAGTCTCTAATAGTTCTATTTGTGAGTGAAAATTTCCCAACGTCCGTTTTCTGCATTCTTATCTTAATTTTGTGCCCGTGATCCGTTTTACCGAAGTATGTAGGTTTTCCTAGACAACGATTAATTTCACCCCAAGCAGGATAACCTTTGTATGCTTTTACATAGCACAGAGTCGCAATTTAATCCGCCTTTTTTCGAGTGACTCCCATGCACCTTTATTTTTTGTACCCCTGAAAGTGAATTTTGATGCTCTGCGCTGGAGCTTTTCTAGATTAACTTGCTGCGATATTCTGTACAGGTACCAGCATACCGTGCCATATTCTAACACGGGTCGCACTAGTGACATATAAGCTAATTCTTTACTTCTCACCGTATTCCTCTTTAGAATCCGCATAACGAAATGTAAAGATCTCCCCACACCGAAATTTACTTGACTTTCCCAGCTCAATTTACTGTCTAAATGTATTCCTAAATATTTGCAAACTGTAGGTATGACATTGTTGTTCAATTTGTACGCTGTTTCACCATAACATCGACCCCTACCAAACGTGATGGCTTTGCTCTTCGAACTGCTTATTTCCATGCCGTTTGTTTTTGTCGAGGAGTGTAATTTGTGTAGGGTAGTGGTATCAGCGTCAGCCTGTTAACTCTAAGGAACTGTGTTCGGGTTTCGGAATGGAAAAATAACTGCATGAATGTTTGCAAGTTAAATCTGTGGATTTGGGATCGCGTCTCGGAGCGGAAAAATATTTGATGGTTTATGTGGTAGTATAATATTGCGGAACATTTAGGAAGAATGCGAGAAAGTATGTGCTTTGGAAGCGCCACTAGTTTATTCCTGTGACAGCCAGTTTTAAAATGTTTTGAGGCTTCAAGTACCCTCAAAAGTCAAAATATCCCTTTAAAACTCCCAGTACCTTGAGGGGTTCAGATCGATTGGGCAATGTCAATTTTGGAGAAAATCGGCTTAAGGGTAGATGATAGCATTGACCGCGGACGGACAGACAGTGTCATGAATCAATATTTCGGTATCAAGGACAAACAATACGTATTCTGGCTACACCACGTGTTAGAGAAAGCATTAATTTACTACGAGTACATATAGCAACTGAATTTATTAACTTTTTCGTTACCTAGTTCCACCAATAAGAGTTTTTCTGCCGAAAATTAGACATTTTCCGGTGCACGATCACATAACTTTCTAATCCTAAGAAGTAAGTGCGAGAAACTCAAAATAACAAATGCAGAGCACTTACCGCCATCGCGTCAAAACAACTGACAACGAAAATAACTGTAAAATTCAAGCACGAAGTATCACTCAAATTGTAAAGGCACAGGAGAACACAAAATAGCTGCAATAATGCTTCGTATGGTTTATTGCTGTTGAATCTAGGCGTTGTTGTCATTTGGCGATTCTGCGGATTTCCGGCGAAGCGACCACGACGTCCCGGACACAATTCGCCGCCACAAAAGGTCGCTGCAACTTTACTCAGCACGTAAACAAATGCACGTGGTCGTCGCTTGTTCTCATTGGCTGACGGACACTACACTCCCCTTCCGGGCGGCTTACTCTATAGGAGTTAGGTCCCTTCCAAAATTGATTTATAGCCTGACTCCCTGCACGAACAAAAATGACGTAGAAAACGTGAAAAAAGATGCAGATATTTTTTGTAATATCTTCCACATTAGGTTTGTTTCTTCGCTAGAGTTGCTAAGAAGGGTTTAATACATTTACTTCGCTCTGCCTCAAGTGACTGTTAAAATTACTTTTGAATAACAACTTAAATATTTTGAAATTTAAAATTAAATTGTAAAGTATCAAGTTGTGATTTGTTATCAATCTAGGCGTGAAGCTTCTTACAAATGTGGCAGGCAGACATCGCGTATGACACTTTAACAGAAGAAATAATTATTTCTATGGGGGTCAGTTCTTCCAGCGATGAACATTTTTCAGACAGTGCTTTGGACGAGATTTCACTGCTACCTTGCGAGAGCTCATCGTAAATGTAACTACTGTGATATTTAAACAAAATATCTGCGTGTTTTGCCTGGTATTTTGTACTATTGAAGTACTAGTGAAAATAATATGTTATGAGAGTTCTGGCGGCAACACGTGCCGGCATTTGAGTATGGTCGTGGCGCGAATGGCGTAGCCAATCACGAACTACGGAGCGGAGGGATACACTCAAAGTTTGTTTACATGCGGAGTGAAGTTACAGCGAACGGACTAGCGGAGGTCTAAAGGACAGACGTAGCGACGCCGCGACGTTTAAGGGAAGTCTGCGCCGTGGCGATCACAAGTGTAAATTGTGAAGTGAAGCGTATACGAATGAGTGTAAACGAGTGAACGAATGAGTTTGCAAATATTGTTTAAGAGTGAATGTATGAATGATAAAAAGAAAAGAAGACGAAACATGAACAATCTCATGGAACTTGATATGAAATCTAATAAAATTTAGCCCATAAAGCTAGGCAAAGCCCAAAGCAGCAATGTTGTAGTAGTTTTAGTTACTTTTTACGATAGCTTTCAATTAGTATTTTTAAGATAGGCCCGTCCCCCGCTGCAAAAACCCGATCGGTCTCTCCAGGGTGACTGGCGAGAGGAAAATCAACAAGACGTCCTGTCCAATACACTTTTCTTATTTATGGGTGCTTATATTACAATTAAATACACAAAGGAAAGAAAGAATAAATAATTACAAACCATATTTGAAGCTTCTTTTATCTTTCCGTCACTCGCGCGGCCATTCGCAACACGAATACTCTCGTGTTGGACTATGTACAGCGCCCGCATTATTTAGTTTTCTGCATTTTGTAATAATTAAGTTTTTGCACAGTAACGAGAGAAACGCATAAACATATTTGAAAAATGAAACTCTCTCATATTACAGAAAAATATCGTTTTAATCAAATATTCAAGAACACAGTTTCTTATGCCAGTACTTGCATATTGGATTCTGCCAAACAGTCAGAACGATTTTACTTCAAGATATGGTGACCGAGGGCATAACAGAGATAAAAAGTTTATTGATATCCTTCTCAGACACCGTTAGAGTAATAGAAGCATTGTTTTTACTCGTGGAAGGCTAACATTCCTTTTTCAATTAGAAAAGAAACTTCTGTTTGATTCTACCCAACGACTCAAGTGACGGAGTTGGGATTGTCCTTTTTTTTCAATTATGTGTCCCGTTGTCCCCACAAAATATCAACGGGACGCGAAATGTCCCGCTTTTACGTTCTTGGCTATAACCTCACTCTCCCTAGATGCACTCTGGTTTTCGCTACTTCGCTAGCACATTTCAATAAACGTTTATCCACAAAATTTGAGGAATGGGAAAAAATGTTGAAAGAGATCGATAAAAATAATGTGAGGACATCCACAAATTCAAACGTAGAGGCAATCCATGTAAAAAGAGGTGGTTGTAAGTACCAGGCAAAAATGCTATGGTGGAAAGAGTGTTTTCAATTGTGAACTCCCTTTGAATTGAAAAAGAAACAAAACGTTTTACTACCGAACCTATTTAAGCAATTGTAATTTTAAAAGTTCATTTTCAAGACCTGAGCTGTAAGGAATTCTACAATCTGTTATACATCTGATAAGGACAAAGTTCATTGTAACGTTCCTGAATGAGAAGCCACACATTCATGTTGAGCAGGTTGTTCACAAGTTGGTTATTAAAATATGTCTCTTTACGTATAAAAAGTAATTTGTACTTGTCTCCGTGAAGCAGCGCACTCATATATGAAGCACATTTTCTTTGTAAGCTCATGTCCTGTTTTATCCCGTTTTCTCTTCCATATTTCAGAAATGTTCTGTTATATGTCATAAAAAACCTGGTCAGTCTAAGTTAAACGACTGAAATTAAATAGAGGATAGGATAATGTGAATTGGAAGTATATTTCAATTAAAAGTATTTAATTAGTGGTGCTACAACAGTACATAACTTGTCGCATTATTTCTAAATTTTCAATTTTCCGTGGAAAAAACAAAGAAAACAATCGAATTGATTTTTGAAAAAATATTTTTTTTAGAATTTGCAAACATTTCAAGCACAAATCACGGGAAGTCTACTATTTATCAAAAAAATTGTACATGATCTTCTTTTAAAGAGAATTAACAATATACCCTTCATTCATCCATCTTCTAATAATTTCTTATATTTCACTTGTATATACGAGTATATATGTACACACACAAAGTTTTGTACTTTTTACTTTTTCAAAATTCTCTTCATGTTTTAAATTATCCTTATCCAAGATTACAATTACATATATGCATGTTTATAGCTACAAAAGCACCACCTTTATCACATTTAACTATTTATGATAGGAATTGTGTTTAAGAAAATGTTCATTTAGCTTCAAATTTTCCAAAATTGTATGATAATAAGTCATTAAAGTTAAATAAAAATTAACTGCCTTCGATTTGGAGTAGGTGTAAACACAGTGCTAAGTCTATCAATGTCAGTTCCAATCCAGGCGTGGAAAGAACCATTTTTGTAGGTTGAAGGTATGTCGATAATATTACGTAATTGTTACAAATATTGGGATACGGTATATGCTGTGGTAGTACGAGTAGTTTAATGTGCAATGTAGTATGACTGACACGCGTATTCATATTTTATCTCCAGACTTCTCTACAGACGAGACTTCTCTACAGACGGCGAATTGTTTCACAATACCGCAAATAATTAAAACAACCGAACTGGTTCAGCAAAATGTTCAAAAAAGGCTTTTGATTATTAGTACAGTAATTTTAAACGATCCTTCCTCGCAAATACCGTCCGAATCTCACAGAAATTAAGGTCCACCCCTGAATAACATATGTTAATGGAAAGAAATGAAAAAAGAAGACACCGTTTTAGTTAATTGCGTAATATTTGTCATTTTACAATCGTATTAATCCAACTTTTGTCAGTTTGCGTTTTTCCCAGGTCTGGCCCTGTTTTTACTTTCTCGCTACAGAGTAGAGAGTAAATTATGTAATGCTGCGCGAAAAAGGCAAATTTGGCGTAGAAAACTCGTATTACAGGGCTCTGGTAATGAAAAAGTGGAAAATCCAGTTGCTATCCAGGGATGCTATGCCAGGGATCCACTCAAGCGAGTCGACCAAGTAGGGGATCAACTCAAGCAAGTCGAGAAAGTAGGTGATCCACTCAAGCAAGTCGACTAGGTAAAGAACCGACTCAAGCAAGTCGATTCAGTGGGGGATCCACTCAAGCAAGTCGAGAAAGTGGGGGATCCGCTCAATCATGTCGATTAATTAGGGGATCCACTCACGCAAGTTGAGAAAGTAGGGGATCCACTGTTGCAAGTGGATCAGGTAGGGAATCCACTCAAGCAAGTCGATCAGGTAGGGAATCCACTCAAACAAGTCGATCGAGTAGGGAATCCACTCAAGCAAGTCGATCAAGTAGGGGATCCACTCAAGCAAGTCGAGAAAGTAGGGGATCCATTCAAGGAAGTATATTAAATAGAGGATCCACTTAAGCAAGTCGATCAAGTAAGGGATCCACTCAAGCTAGTCGACCAAGTAGGGATCTACTCAATCAAGTCGATTAAGTAGGTAATCCATTAAAGGAAGTCGATCTTGTAGGGGATCCATTCAAGCAAGTCGATTAATTAGGGGATCCACTCAAGCAAGTCGAGAAAGTAGGGGACCCGATCAAGCAAGTCGATTAAGTAATGGATCCGCTCAAGCAAGATGATCAATTAAGGGATCCCGCTCATGTCGATTAATTAGGGGATCCACTCAATCAAGTCGATCAAGGCTCAAACCTAAAATTACCAAGTTTGCAGATCTTGATACTTGAAGCATTGTATACCAGTTTTGAAATATTACACAAACTCTATGGAAATGTGGGTTATTAAGTATTAGAGTTTACAATGTGCTTTGTGCAGTTGAGTACGTTACGGACGATTCCAAATTTGAAGCAACTGTAGTGGTGGAGCGGAAACACTTGTTCTGAGAATCGCATGGTGTTGGCAAACGTGCTTCCGTAGTTGAATGCAAAAAGAAAGCTTGTACAAATAGCTTTTTGTAGAGAGATGGTTATAAATTAGTTTCATTAATTGTGATAGCTTGAGTGCTAGAACAATGTATGTGTCTTAATGAAGCATAAGCATTTCAAAGAGATGTTATACTTCGGTTTTTCTTTCTTGGCGCACGGGGGTGTGTCAATAAAATGGAATATCTCACGGTATTTCGTGTCGTTCTCCGTTGTGCCACAAGCAGTCGCATGATCTCCAGCACTGCTCGATACAGTCGCGATTGTGCGACCCTTACCGACAGAACCGCGAACGAAGGGAAATACTGATATATATTCCATTTTATTGAACCCCCCGTGCGCCAAGAAAGAAAACCGAAGTATAACGCAATATGCAATCCCGTGTTTTATCGAAGTAATTTAAAACATTTATTTTGCAGGCGAACGATCAGTCAGTAGCGCTTTAGAAACTTTTCGCTCCTTTCGAGTTGCTCTCGTTGCAGCGAGCGGGCGGGGCGCGAACCCGAAACTTGTTCGCCTGCGCGATGGAATCCGCATTAGCAAACATCTTCAGATAGCGCTTTGTGCGGCAGTAATAAGCGCCGCCGCCGGCGCCTTCGTTATCCGAGATATCCGAAGCAGCAGCTGCCACTATCGCCCGCGCGCGATCTCCAACAACAGGAGCAGCGCGGCGTTTCTCATTCCCAAGATTGCGAAACTCAGTGAAGATATCCCTCCCCCTCCCCGCATCCGCCTCCTCTGCCACGCCCCCTGGGCCCACCCCACCCCACGCCGTCTCGCACGGTCCCGCCCCGCCCCACCCTGCCGCGACCCTCTCCTCCCCACCCCGCCCCGCCCCCTCGATGCCTCTCCCCTCCCCGCGGCTCCTGCCCCCCCGCTCCATCCCGATCCTCCCCACCCCGCCTCCATCATGCCCCACCCCTCCCCGCCCCTCCTGCCTGCCCGCTCCACCCTCTCCTCCCCGCCCCGTTCCGTTTCACCTTGTTCGCCCCGCTCCGCCCCGCCCCCTCCCTGCCCCGCCTGCCTGCCCGCTCCACCCTCTCCTCCCCGCCCCGTTCCGTTCACCTTGTTCGCCCCCGCTCCGCCCCGCCCCCTCCCTGCCCCTCCTGCCTGCCCGCTCCACCCTCTCCTCCCCGCCCCGTTCCGTTTCACCTTGTTCGCCCCGCTCCGCCCCGCCCCCTCCCTGCCCCTCCTGCCTGCCCGCTCCACCCTCTCCTCCTGTCCCGTCCCGTTCCACTCCATTTCGTCCCGCCCCTTCCCCTCCCCCCTCCCCATGCCCCACCCCACTCCTCCGCGTGCCTTCCCCTCCCTGCCTCACGCCCCGCCCCGCCGCGCCGCGTTCGCCTCCGCCCCGTGCGGCGCGGCGCGGCGGTTATCAAGATGCGCTCGCTGCTACCGGCGCGCACTCAACGTCTCGGAATGGCGTTGCGGAAAACAAAATTCCAGGGGTCGGGGGGTAGAGTTGGTGAGGAGGGGAAGGCTTAGCCCGACGAAGAATTGGGATTCGAACCCGGGCCTTCCGGTTTACGCCCATCTGCTCTGACCACTAAGCTACCGAATCAACCAACCTTTTGAACAGTTTTCACGAGCGCACTATCGCTCCTGTATGTACAAGTTACATAATTGTCCAACAAGGTGACGGCAATGGTCACAATTATATATACAAATTTGTTTAGTTCGTGTTTTAGCCGAGAGATGTCGCTAGCCCTTCCTAACTCGCCCGCTGAGCTAGCACAGAACCAACTTGACCGCTTCCTTGAAGCAACGCTAAGCGAGATGTCCGAAGGTTCGAGTCCCGAAGGTGGCACTTGTTCGACTCTGCATTCAAATTGAATTCAGCCGCTGCCTCCACGAGAATGCTACTGGGTAGCTGCTCCGATCGGTAGTTTGTCGTGGTTTCTCCTATCAACACCAAGCGAATGTCGCAGCAGATCCTAACAAACGGGCCAAGAACCTAGCACGATCTTTTCTCCCTCTTTCTTGTTCTACTCGCATCCCTTATGTACACACACAGTTATTCCTCCAAGCACTACACTACCACACATGTCGGGAGACCGATCGGGAACTTAGAGCTTATCCCGGCTGGTGGGAGATACTTGGTTGAGGAAAACCACTAGCCGACGGTAGGTCGGCGCCGGATTTTGCCATCCAACGGGGAAGATTATTGCCACCGCCTGAGGAAAAAACACATGTACTACACGTATGGGACTTTAGCAGTTGACGCGCCCGGAATTACTAACAATCTATCAATCAATTGATAATTTTCCTTGCTTTCTCCTATCAAGAATATTACCAAGAAAACGTTGGATCAGTACTCTAACATATGGGCCCCGGGCCTAGCGTGACCAATTTCTACCTCTTTCTTGCCACCACTTCTCCCCTTAAACACGCACTTAAATGCACAACACATGTCAGGGGCTTAAAGCCTATCGTGGATGGAGATGGCCGTTCGGGGAGATACCTTGATGTGGAAAATATTAGCCGTGTAGTTTGGTATAGAATCTCACCCACCAGCGAGGAGTGACACCGCCATGTCCTAGGATAAAACATCAACTATACTGACGATACTTATGATAATAGTTGACGTGTACAGAAAAAACTCCGCGATCTCGTATAGAATGAGGAAAAAATGATCACATGCGATCCATGGCCAATTATTAACATGAACCTAAACATACATTTATAATTTCCTTTGAAAGAAAATAAACTCATTGAATTGATATGTGAAACCATTTCCAATAATATAGAAAGGAAAGGAAAATATACGTGACATAACTATTAGAGAGTTACACGATTATAGCGCATCCTACGGTGCAAAGAGGCTGTACATCTCACATGCTCTCTTGCTGCCTAGAGAGTTGAAAAGAAAAACCTTGGAAGACACTGCAGGTGAGGCAAATTCCCTTCAGAAACATTAGAAATAAACACGGCTCGGGCACGTGATGTCAGATTAAAGTCATAAATAACATAGAATAAATGTAATCTATTACTCTGTGACGGAACACACCGTATGTTCCTCGCACTGAAAATGAAAACGCAAGGAACGCCCCAGAGAGAGTCGGAGGAAGGAGGCGACGTGGGAGAGGCGCGGAACGGATTAGGGGCGGAAACGCCTTCAGCGAGACACGGACGGTCCCGGCGGGGGACAAGTGCATGTGGTTTATTTGCCTCAAACCAGTGGTGATACAACATCACATGCTTTCTCATTGCATGTTTGTAACTGCACCGGAATATTATGCTACTACATAGACAAAAGTGTTTTCAACCAGCAAATAGTAGTTTATGCAATTAGTTTATAATGTTAAGCTTTATTGCACGAGTACATGTTTTGAAAACGAGCGTCGTCAGGAGCGAGTTTTCAAGTTTGTACGAATGTAATAAAGCAACTTTATAAACGAATTGCATACGCTATTTTTTTGTATGACAGCATTATAAATTTATAAGAGAATCAAACTTCATTTTGCCAAACAAATTTTCTGTGATGTCTCGGGTACTTGACAACCGTGTGAGAAAACTGTGGTCTGCTGTTCCGTTTACCTCTACCTCCCCCCGATTCACTCGCTGCGATTGGCTGAATGTTTGATGACGCGATCATTCGTGCCATAAAATCTAATACTTCACCATTTGTGCCGTAAAACGCCCGATTATGAACGATTTCTTGCGACAGAAAAGGTCGTTTATAATGCTGGTATACAAGAAACTCATTTTCCGCACCTAGTCTCGAACTCAGGTCCTCCGAATGAACTCGCCGTCAGTCACACCACTATGGCACAGAAGCGCCATGTGGTTCGAACTCGGACCGATGCTTACAAATGCAATTATCTCAACCTAACATTTTTCCAACACCCAACTTTTGCAATTTTTGATAATATGGAGAGTTCACCAAAAATGGGTCTTTTATCATCCGTTGTTACATTGAAGAAGAAAATTTAATGAAAAAATTTGGTGCGGATTTTGAGAAAATAACTTTTTAGAAATTGCGTACATTTCAGACACAAATTACGCGAAATCTACCCGTTATTTCAAATAATTTCTACATGACTTTTTTTTAAGAGCCGATATTTTGCACCAGACTTGAAGATAAAAATCGGTATCTTCTATTGAAGTTTTCAAATGTTAACCAATTGCAATTTCAAAGTAGTTAAGGCCGCTGGCTTTTGAAATCAAATTTCTAGCGTAGAACCTTAAACCTTGTAACTTCATGAATATTTTCAACAATTTTCTGGGCAATATTAAAGATTCTCAAAACGAACCTACTGTTAAAACGATGCCTGAAAAATTCAAGTGAAACGGAAGTGATAAAAGATAAAAGTTACACTTACTCCACTGTCATTTTGAATACTTTCTGGAAAACAAAAGCACTAACAATAAGTAAAGAAATAAGAGAACAATTTTATCAGGATATAAATCAGAGTCAATGGGGAAATTAGATACCGAGGTTAATTGGATGTCTCCTTGATGGTTGACTACTGTTGGTTTTTAATACGGAAAATATTCGCCTGGAGCATACATATCAAACGACATATCAGCGTTCGTTTTTAACAAAACGAAGGAGAAAATAAATTTTTTTATGTTTGGTAATTCACTGTTAAGTTTAAAATACTATGTCAGTGCCATTAATATTTTGTAACATTTTAAAGTGTTTAAAGCTTTGCTACATCCGTTTCTACCCAGAAACTCTTAAAACACTTAATTTTTCCATCAAGGCCCGAACAAACAGTCCTAATATGATACAAAAAAATTACAATTGTATTTTAATTCAACACACCAAAATTAGGTTTAGAGACATGTTTAATCCTGTTTCGTAGAGAAAATATTATTTCACAGGTCTGCGTTATCGTAGTATTCACACCCACCTCATCATGCGAATACACAATGCTACAAACATTTTCAAAAACTCGTAATAAATAACGAGTAGAACAAAAAAACACGTACTTTACGCTTTATTTATTTACAAAGCTGTCACAGGTATACAAAATATTATTAAATATTTATGAGGTCCTCCTTGTACTTAAACGAGCACGACACAACGCAACACAATGCCAAAATCCCTAAATAAATGTCAGGCTTTGCTGTAATTGCAGGAATCAAGCAGCGTTCTGCCGTCAAGGGCATTCATCTTCATTTAAACTCAACCACTCACATCCTAAGCACAAAGCAGAGGTTCCTTTGCTCACTCCCTCATTCAGCCACACTTATTGATTCGCTCCTTCAGGGCCGTGTGCCTCTGTAGCAACTCTGACAGGAAGTCCCCGGTTCGAGTCCCCACGGTGGCGGATTCTCCACACAAGCTACGCAGTTGGGCCCAATTCAGCCGCTGCCTGGAGCAAACTTCCAGCAGCCGGTTGCTCTGATCAACCCGGAGCTTTCCGTGGATTCTCTTATCAACACCAGGCGAATACCGGTACCGGAATAGCGGTAGTAGTACCCTAGGACCGCGCGTCATCTTCCTTCCTGGTCTCATCCTTTCCCCGAGTGGCGTACCGGGAGAGATGGCTCAGTGCATCAACTTGATGTCACTGCAGTCCCTCTGACCGGGAGGTCTTAGGGTTACACTCCCCACGGCGGCAGGATTTTCGACACTAGCTTCTCAGCTAGGTCGAATTCAGTCGCTGTCTGGAGGAGAATTCTAGCGGACGGCTTCTCTGGTCGGTAGTTTCCCGTGGTTTCTGCGATCAACACCAGGCGAATGCCAGAGCAGTACCCTAACAAACGGGCCACAGACCGCGCGCGATCTTTCCTTCCTCTTCCTTGTCCTCTCCTCTCCTCCTACACACACACACACACACACTAACATACACTACACTACCACACATGCCGGGAGACTGGTCGGGAGCTTACAGCTTGTCCCGGTTAGGGCGGTGCCCCGCTGGTGGGAGATACCTGGTTGACGGGAAATCCCCGCTAGTCGACGGTAGGTCGGCGCCGGATATCGCCATCCAGCGGGGAAAAGATCATCACCACCACCTCCCGAGAAAAAGCACGCACTGCACTTACGGGACCAACGTTCTAAGTAGTTGACGCGCCCAGAAACACGAATCAATCAATCAAAGCCGAGTGGGGCGCTGTCCCGCAAGAGGCCGAGATCCGCTGCACCACTCACTGCCCAGGATCACGCGGAAGAGGCAGGACGGGCGAGGCACGAGCTGTGGGCAGGAGCAGTTCACACAATATCACTTCTCTTCGACCTCGTTTTACACGAGACTGACAACCACCAAGTCTGCGAACGCACGCATGACATGATTTTACCTGGAGAGGACGGAGCGGCTGCCTACCACGGAACATCGTATCCTATAATATTTCAGTAGGATACCTTCCCGTTGCGGCTCTCACATGCAACCAATCTTTATAAATCAGGTCTCTAAAGAAAGAGAATTTCATGGAGCCGTCACGAATTGCGTTTAGACTTTAAAAATATGAAGGATTTGTTTGAAAATCGCAGACAAATATTCATGTCAAATGCAACCCGCAACGCACGTGAGGATTTTTAAATATAAATCGTTAAATAACTCCTAAACGAAGCGTTCTAGGTCCTTAAAAATTAAAATTTTGAGGCCAAATGCCTAAAAGAAACTTTCCTCATACCGTAATCTATAGGATGAGATCTTCTTGACCATTCTATTACTTTTTTGCTGGTTCGACGCTTCTCGATTCTACCCCACTTGTCCAGAGCTTGCAGAATCTGCAACTGTATATGAAATGACTAATTACTTCATTTTATATGCGATTGAATTACACGGGGTACCTATTTGCTTGATGAAATGAAATAGGCAATTGATAGTCGTGACTGTTAAGGAGCGATGAGAAATAAAGGCAGCGAGAGTGACAATATCACCACACAGAGAGAAATGATTGAAATATAACCTTGAAAATTTGTTGCGGTTTCCCTGGCCATATACATGTAGTAACGGATTGAAGGCTAGTTGATACGAATGGAACCCTACAAGGGGAAACAATGCACATCCAGTAGCCCTGCTACTTTCTACGGGCCACCTTGGTTGTCCTTGCTCCACTAGTATAGGCCTGAGACGTCCTTTCTTTCCGCTTTTCACGATTTCTGTTTCTTCACCACAACCGAGCGAATCTCCTCATAGTCCCCGCCAATCTTCTAAAACCCTTTGGGCTGTTCCGACCCGCATCCACCTCTACCCCCCTCCCGCCCCACCCCCCTTTCCATCCCCTTTCCCCACTCTGCCCAGCTTGTCCATGCCTGACTCGATTCGTCCCCTTCCCACCACGCTACTCCTCACCCCGCCAGCCTCTTTTTGCCAGCCCCGCCCCTCCCCCGACGCCCACTTCTCTCCGCCCCACCCCACCCTCGCCGCTCTGCTCCACCCAGTCCCTCCATGCCTCGCCCCCTCACCGCCCCACTCTACCCCTTTCCAGCTCAGCTCCGCCTTACCTTACTCCGTCACTCCCCTCCCCGCCACGCCCCTCCTCACCCCTCCACGCCCCTCCTTGCCCGCCCCGCCCCTCCCCACCACCCACTTCCCACTGACACATCCCTCCCCGCCCCACATCCCGCCCCTCCCCGCTCCACCTCCCCCCGCCCCTCCCACCCTCGCCATAAATCAGGCGCGCGGGCTGCCTCGCCCCGCCCCTCTCCACATCCCCGCCCCCGCTCCTCTCACTGCCCCGCCCCTCCCCGCTCCGCTCCACCCAGTCCCTCCTTGCCCCGCCCCGTCCCGCCCTCGCCATAAATCAGGGCCGCCCCGGCCGCAAGCAGCGCCTGCGCCGCGCGATAGTGGTGGCGTGCGGCGCAACTATCCATCAGGGGCGTGCGGGCGCCCCGCGGGGCGCGTGCCTAGTCGGGGCGGGGCGGGGGGCGGATCATTGGGTTAAGAAGGAAATACTGAGGCGGAGGAGGGGCGCACGTCCTGGCGCGTGGGGCGGAGTGATACCCAACGCAGCCGCAGCAATGGCTGGTCAGTGGCACGGCGGTTCAAGGGCCACTGACGCATCCATCTTTCCTTTCCTTTGTATAGTATTACATGTTAATATTAATCTCTCATTGAAAAAAGTACGGCATTTCATGACTGATTGATTGTTCGTGTTTCCGGCGCGTTAACTACCGAGGTCATTAGTCTCATAGTGCATGTTTTCCCTCGGGAGGTGTCGGTGATCTTCCCCCACTGGATGGCGGGATTCGGCGCCGACCTACTCTTGACTAGACGGTTTCCCCAACTAGGTATCTCCCACCAGCCGGGCACCGCCCCACCAGGGACCAGCTCTAAGCCCCAGACCGGTCTCCTGGCATAGTTGATAGTTTAGTGCAGTAAGTGTGTGTATATACAAGGGGTGAGGATACGACAAGGAAGAGGAATGAAAGATCGTGGCCCGTTTCTTAGGGTACTGCTCCGACATTCGCGTGGTGTTGATCGGAGAAATCACGGAAACTACCGATCAGAGCAGCCGGCCGCTAGAATTCTCCTCCAGACAGACAGCTACTGAATTCGTCCTACCATCGAAAACCCTGCCGCCGTGGGAAGTGGAGTCCTAGGGCCTCGCGGTTAGAGGCACAGTTGTGACATCAGTTGATGCGCTGAGCCACTTCTCCCGTCTGGAATTTCATGTTCCGTGTTTCTCTTCATTGGTCAGGGGCGTTAGAGAGCTGTGCCCTATTGCAGTGTAGCCAAATACGGCGTTGCCTTAAGCTCAAAGCTTTGGACGTGTGAAAATTGCAGCACGGGGCTTGCAAATGGCGGCTGACTGTGGGCGCAGCCACGGAGAAAGGAAGCAAAAACACGAGGATTTTAGTGATCCGGAGAGGGAAAGAGAGAGAGAGAGAGATGTGGAAGAATGAGAGGGAAGTATTTATTTAAAAAGTGGGGTAGAACTTTGTACGATAGGTAGGAGAGATTTGTCACAGCGCTGAAGCAGTGTGGCGTGCGCCTAGTTCTGAGTTTTAGTAAACGAGCAGTGGCAATTTAGTTAAGTATTATTTTCATGAATCCAGTTGGTGATTTCTTTTTTAAACTTTTGAAATGTACTGCTATTTTTAGTAGAAGTGGGGAGATTGTTCCAAGCACTGTTGGTAGTGTCAGTGATTGATTTGCTCAGATTTATTGTGGTTCAGCTGTAGCCCTAATAATGATGATGACCATGAGGAGAGTGACTGCAGATCTTCATTGATTTTTTGACCAAGTTCGAGAACGCAAAAAGAGGGTCCGCTGATATACAATTAGAGATCATCAGCATATATGTGATGACAGCAATTTTTTATTGACTTGCTTATATCATTAACATACATTAGGAAAGCGAAGGGTCCTGACACTGAGCCCTGTGCGACTCCGCGTGCTAATGGCAAGGTACAAGACACACTGTCACTGCACAAAAATAGTTCTCCAGCTATCTACCTGAGTGGCAACAAATAGTTGAGTGTGGATGTGGCACATCCAATGTTTTTAACATTGCTAACAAAATATCGTGATCTACAGAATCGAGTGCCTTGCTAAAATCGAGAAGGATGAGAATTGTGATTTTATCGTTGTCCATTGCATCTCAGGCGTCTTCAATCTTCAAGAAGCGCAGTGCTTTTACCGGATATAAAACCTGAATGGTCTTTATTTAAAATACTGAAATATTGAAGGTGATGTTCGGTCTGTTTCCTGGCAATCTATTCAAAAACTTTTGATATTGTTGGCAAGGAACTGATGGGACGGAAATCAACAGGCGTCATTGGATTTGCGCTTTTAGGGAGAGGATGAACAAGTGATAGGTGACGCTTATAATATATCGATGCTTAACTTGTAGTTTCAGTACTTAACCCAATTTCGTCAAACATTGACTTATGAACTTTTACCCCATGATCATGAAATGTTTACCCCATGAAATGTTTCCTTGCAGGATATCCAGAGCGACCTATTGACGAGTTTTGGAACTCCGTCTCCAATTATGTTTCCTTCGCTTCGCCTATAGGGTGCAGTAGTGCACAAGCCCTATTCCAAAACAAGGAGTCTTAAAAGCTCTATAATTTTATTTGTAAAGTCTTAAAATTAACTACAATTTTGTTTCTATTAAAAATATTTAATGACTTGCATTGTGTGATTGACAATTAAAGAAATAAAAAAAATGGTTTCTCGAATATTAAACTTCTCGATAATCTCCCGTCCTCTTTCTATAGCCCCCCCCCTTTCCCATTTTGTGTCCCTCCAGAATTGCCTCTGGAGCCGCTACTGGTCAGTGGTCGAGAGAAGAGTAAGTGCGGAAGTTAGTGAAAAGGTTTTAGTTTCCAATTATTTCTACGAATAATTGTGGTATATAAGCTGTACTTGCATATCGGAAGTGGAGAGACATGTTTGTATGTCACAGTGTAGTTGCTGAGGAAGTTTTAACTAAGAATTCGTATTAAGAATAACACGAAGTCGCTTTGATTTGAAGTTTGCTTTGGAATAAGGCTGTCAAAGAGCATGTTACGAACTCATCCTTCGGTGAAAGGGATCACCAGAACCCCTGTTTACGAAGCACCAACCGAATTCTCCCAGGGTCATTAGATCGGTGCCATGGCGCCAGGAATTATGACTTCCATGCCGTGATATCATGGCCATCATATTTATAAGTAGACTTGCTTCAAGATGATTTTGTACATTAATTGCAATGCGTAGAACACACAGTGTTTTAAAATACATATACAAAATCTACAACAATTAACTCACAACGTTCTTGTCTGACAACCTTTTGTGTATGTGAACCATTAATCACCCTTCACGGTCTCGATAAAGTGCAACATCCAATTTCTCATCCTTCCAAACATTCTGAGAGCTCGTGAGATTGCTCTGCAACGCTGTTCCGCTCGAACGTCAGCACGCACTCCCCGTGATTGGTCAAGGAGAGTTTATCGCGATCATTAAGACGTAAATCGCTCGTAATTTATTCATACTTCACTTCCTATTTCCTGCGCTATCTCGTCTCGACAGAGCTCTACTTCTCCATCGTTTCTTCGTTGCCGAAGCCGTATCATAAATCTTTCTCGATTTCCCTCGAGGACCGAATAGATCTTCCCCTCCACTTTACATAGACTTATGTCTATTGTCATCCATTGAATCCACTATGATATGTACTGAGACGCACTATGATATGTACAAGAGTTTCATGGAAATAAAATAAAATTTCCTAAATTCCATAGATGCTTCTAAAATGTTAAAAGATTACTTACAGTTGAAGAAAAATAAATGTATTAAGGTAGTTCGATAAAATTATTTTTCTTTTGACATGAAGTTATAGGGAATAATATGAAATCATAACATCTATTTTCAACGGAACCAAAATTTCAATCAGAATAATAGGTAAAAGCCAAATTTCAATTATCCTCGCCAATAATATTTGTTACTCCTTCACACTTTGACTAACGAAAAATATACAACAAGAGTTAGCTGTGCACTCATTCTCCAAGGGCCAAGTATTTTTTCGACATATTCAAGAAATTGACACCTTCGGCCCGCCATATTGGCGTTTCCCTATTCGTCAAAACTAGACCGCGAATGCAATTGCATATTTTTTACTGATAGCGCATATCAAAAGGAAATGTATATAACCAATCATAAGGAAATGTATATTACCAAATATAAAACAAAAGTAGCCCATTTTCATTTTGCATAATTGCATATATCTGAGATATTTTCTATAACTGCATATTTTTAATGCATGCGGCATTACACGTTTTTGTGCAGATGTGGGTCGAAGTCAGATATTTTCGTGAATTAAGCCATGCCAATGCTACAATAGCAACATAATTTTTCAGATAGTCTTCTGATAAATTTGATTTTAAATTGTTCATTTAAACCCGATCATAGTTTTCTATTTCTATAGTGCAACTGCAAAACAATGAATTAACAGAGTGCGATAGTCTGAACGCTTGTAAGCCAGAACACTGCGCACGGCATTGCTGACTATGCAGATCTGTCCTCCTCGTAAGCCATGACGTCCAGATCTACAGGAAATGTTGGCGATGGCCACTGGTTTACATTAGTTTCTATTTACAAATAATTTTAACATTTTCAGATATTTTGAGAGCAAAAAACTATTGACCGAACCTCCCAATATTGTATGACTTCAAAACCCCTCAAAGTCTAGAAAGTTGAGCAGGAGAACGTGTGAACCAATGATGCTACAGAATGGCACAGACTTTTCCGTATCAGTTTTATATTCCCTTGGGTCTCGGCTAGCTTTTCTGACTTGCCATATACTCTTGCAAGTTGTCATCTATCGAAGCCAAAATTACTTTTTGTTAAACATTTTCTTAATTTTTCGGTTTCTTAATAGTAAAACGGAAATATTATATTAAGAATATTAAAGACTGCAATTTTATTTTTAAAAAATTAGAGCCGTTTTTAAGAGAATGGCATTTAAGCGCTTATTTCTTCAACGACACAGTTCGAATGTCTGGCTTCACCAAAGTAGCAACATAATTCGTTATGTTCGGTAATTCCTTCAGTCTTTTTTTCGTGTAAAAGAAAAAAAAATGGAACGTATCGCTTCAGAAATATTCCTTGCTTTTAGAAATCGAAACGCGAATTACGGCAAGGTTCACGCGACTAGTTGAGAATCGGGAAACGAGAAGCAAGACGTTCAAAAAACATACAGCACTCACGTGCCAGGTTGTCATTACTGGCAGGCGAGATTAGCAAGAAACAAATGCGCAAGGCCGCTGCGACAACACGCGAGGGATCAGTGACATAATCTCCCACAACGGCGTAAAATAAAAAACATTCGCAATAAACGAAAAAAACAATGTGGAAACGCAGGGCGCACAAGTGTAGCCTATCGCATGACGCGGACAAAAAGAGTAAATAAACGAAGCCTTTGTGGAGAGCTGCGTGTGTTTTGCCTGGGATATCTACTGTACCTGTTTGTCGCGTGGTCGGAAACTATCAATCATTCCAATCTGGGACGGGGCGGTGACGGAGACGCGGGTGGGCGGGGGCGCGGCGGGGCGGGGCGAGGTTGGGGTGACGCGGAGGCGGGGTTGGGCCGGAGTTGGGTCGGGGTTGGGTCGAGGTTGGATCGGAGTTGGGGCGGGGCGGGGCGGAATGGGAGCAGGTTGAGGCGGGATGGGGGAGGGGCGGGGTATGGTGGGGTCGGGGTAGGGTGGGGTGAGGCGGAGGCGGTGTGGGGGCGGTGTGGGTGATGGTGGCGGGGTGAGGCGGGGGCGGCGGGCAGGGGCGGGAGCGAGTTTCGGGAGCGGGGGCGTGAGCGGGGGCGTGAGCGGGGGCGTGAGCGGGGGCGGAGGCTGGAGCGGGGGCGGAGGCGGGGTGGAGGCGGGGGCGGGATCAGCAGCCAATGTGGTGTAGGCAAAAGTGATGAGAAAAGAGAAGCCAGGGAAAAGAAATGCTAGTGCGAAGTGGGTGGAAGAAGAGGCTTGGGAAGAATCGTGCAAGGGGAGCGTTGAAAAACACTGAAGAATTATTATCTACATGTATGTGCGTTGGTGCAATAGCCTCTGACGATGCCTGGTGCTACCAGCGGCGCTCCGGCCTCGCGGCTATGGGTTAAGGGGTATGTGTGGTTAGCGCTTAGATATCCCTTCGGCGTATTCCGGTCTTCTCAACCTCAGGAGTGAGTTTTCCTCTTCGTCACCCAGCAACATTGACTGAGACATCGCAAGGAAAACGGACTCTATAGTCTTGCCTCGACCGAGAATCGAACTCGTCGTCACGTCATGGAAAGGAGCACTCTGACCAGTAGATACCTTTGAGGGCAATTATCTACATACTAAACACAATTAGCATGTCGGTCTGTGGTTTCAAAAGAACTGCCTTTTCTTATTTTATGTGCGTATTTAGATGATATAAAAGCCAAGTCTATTGATTTTACAGTTTTTGACCGTAATTCCATGGTAATCTCAAGCATTAACAGATTTTGATGCATTTTACACTGAAAAAAGTGTTTCGTTGGAAATATTGGACATGTAACCTTCAAAAAAAGAAAAAAAAAGCATGCCACTCTGACATCTCGTCAAAATTCTCTCTTCCTCTTTTCTTCCTCATACATCAAAAATTCAAGGTGCGAAGGTACACTCGTTTCGTTTTTCGCGATTATACAAAAGATTATTAGGAAATGAACTACAATGAGTAGCAAATCTGAGAAATAATACTAAGAGCGCAATTTTTAAATTATGTGCGAACAATTTTTTTGCAACTACACTTCTGCATGAACTACTGCCACGTATCTACACCTTCAATAAATAATACAGAACTTTCAAACGGCGATGCCGCGGTACCCCTGGTGAAGGTTTATCAGGACCCAGATTATTGGAAGTGTGTCAATTACTCATATTTTAGAAAAATTAAACATGACCTTATTTACTATGTATCAGTTTTTAATGAATAGATTTCACGAAGACAAAAAGATTTTATTTTTGTTATCGTAGTTGAAAGTATTGTTGAGGCTTCGTGGAAAGTCAAAAGCCCTACAAGTCTAAGTATTCACCGGCTGAGGGTATCAATTGGTGCCATTGCACTCTGACCGGGAGGGCTTAAGTTCGATTCCCGACGGAGGTAGGAATTTCGTCATAGCTAGGCAGCTAGGTCGAATTCAGCCGCTGTCTGGAGGAGGATTCTAGTGGCCGGCTGCTCTGATCGATAGAGTCCCGTTGTTTCTCCGATCAACACTAGTTGAACGCCGAAGCAGTACTCTAACAAACGGGCCATGATCTTTCCTTCCTCTTCCTGTTCTTTCCTCACTCCTTATTTACACACACTTTCACACGTCTGCATGTGTAGAGTAGTGTATGCTAGTTTAAGTGTGTGTGTGTGTGTGTGTGTAAGGGGTGAGGATAGAACAAAGAAGAGGAAGGAAAGATCGCGCGCGGTTTGTGGCCCGTTTGTTAGGCTATTGCTGCAGCGTTCGCCTGGTGTTCATCGGATGAACCACGGAAAACTACCGATAAGAGTAGCCGGTCGCTAGAATTCTGCTCCTGACAGCTACTGGACTCGACCTAGCTGAGAAGCCAGTGTCGAAAATCCTCACCGTTGGGAGTGGACTCGTAGGACCTCCCGGTCAGAGGCACTGCAGCGACATCAGGTTGATGCACTGAGCCATCTCTCCCGTTTTCTTCGGGACTGCACCCATTCTCTGCACTACAAGCGCTCCGTCGAGCCACAATATGTAACTTCTTGCACCCACTCGCGCGAGCGTCCATCCACAAACGCCAGTGGACGGTGGCGGCGATGGTCCTAGGAAAGCAGCGCTCGTTACGAGTGTTTTTGTGAATCAGACGACCTTCTCTGGAGCGATTTTAAAAACGTTTCACGTCACAACAGAGCACAGGGAAACCTTTTGTTGGTTTTTATGTTAGCATTTCGAACACCCATGTTTTCATTAGCTGATCATAACTGAATTTAAAACGAGGAATTCTACAAACAATAATATGAATTACAAGCGAGCTCTGCCCGGCAGATCATCGATACTATGGCACAAAAAATTGCGTTTCGCTGAATCAGATCGGCCTGTCATTTCAAATAATTATTGCTGACAACTGTCAAAATATATACATTGCATCTCATCACAAATGTGTCAAGCAGACTGTGTTGTTTTTTTTGCTTGAAAGTTAACATTGTGTTCTCACATTTAATTTTTATTAACTGCTTCCTATGCATTGAAATATGAGTCAAACGCGTAAAAATCAGTATGCAATTAATAACTCTTGAATGGAATCAAATGCGTAAAGTTAAAATGTTTCATTTTACACATGGATTTCATAGACGCAAACTAATTCATGAATGTCAAATATACAGCTATTTTCTTATTCTAGCGCACACAAATGTAAACCACACATTCAGATAATTCATCATATATGAAATATACTTTACTCCACATTTTCAAATAGCAGTTTGGTATTTTCAATAGAACTGTTATTGAATATGCTAAAGAAATAGCTCATGTAGTAGGAAATGAAGTTAGGTATCTAAATTCGCAAACTTAATTTTCATACAGAAGAAATGCACTTCTCAAAGAGAAACCTGCAGTACTTCCTCCAATGAAATCCAATTGAAACGGACCGCCACATGTTATGTTCTCTAACGCAGTTTATTTGTTCTCTGCGTATCGGAGTAGCAGTGTAACTGCATCTGCTATGGAAATGGGGGAGGACGAGGAGGTCTGACGTCACTGCACCGTCCCAATACAGCGTCCGCAGCGCGGTGCGGCGTGCCGCGATGCGACCTAAAAGCATGCACGAAGCAACATTCGGCAGCGGACGTAATTGCGTTCCGGGAAGGGATTTCCTCAAAGTGTTCCAAAATTAAAGGCTCACGTTCTGTTTCCGTCGGCTCGGCAAAATGGAACGTGAAATAAAACGAACCAGTCTGTAAAGCAACGTTTTTGTTCTCGTCATAAATCTTGTTCTCTAATCCACTTTACTCTGTGTAAGCTTTTAAAACGTAAAGTAAAAATGTTTTTCCAGTGTAATCAGAGATAGAAAAATTAAATTTATGTTCAGACATCATTTCATCAGTATCAGTTGGCCTGGCATTTATCAGTTGGCCCCAAAATTACAAAATTTTAGTCTCTAGAACGCTTCGTTTAGGAGTTATTAAACTGAAAAGATGTTTAAAATTCTTCCAGAGGGATGCAAGTTGCATTTGACATGAATACTGAAATGCCTTTTTTCAACAAATCCTTCATATTTTTAAAGTCAAAGTGCAATTCGCCACGTCTCCGTGAAATTCTCTTTAGAGACCTCATTTATAAAGATTCGTAGCATGCGAGAGCCGCAAAATGCATCTATACTATTGAAATAATACAAGAGAGGATTTTATGTAATATAAAAAAAATGAGTTGTTGAAGCAGCATCAGGACTATCGTATGATGTACCAACTGTAATTTCACCTTTATTGTCTAAGAAATATTTAATGCAAATTCCATCTAACATTAATGAACCTATGCAATCTGTTTCCTACAACGTTTCGCATTTTTCCTTAGTACACTTTATTTATTTACGTCAAAAAACAGTTAAAATATTATTTTCTGCTTGAAAATATTATTCTCTGCTTGCTCTTAATGTGGACTGATCTTACACACCGAGTACATTTTTAACTGTTCGTAGCTGGGGAGAGGTAACATATCACGATTTCATTGAAAAATTGTGTGTGTTAGGGGAAATAGGAAACAAAATACTGCAGAAAGCAGACAAATCAGTACTGTATCTTTAACACTGTTCTTCAATGATTAATAAATCAATCTACTTAATAATAAATTTAACTTGCTTGTACATAACATCTAGATCTTTTACTGACATGCTTAAAATACCATCACTGAATGTATCAAGTGAAAAGTCGTCATAGTTTTCGTGAAACGGTTCAACTTGTTTTCTGCAAATTTTCTTGCAAATACAATATTATGACTGAACATGCTGGCTTGAAAATTTTACCGACTCACTGGTGATAACGAAAATAATGGCACAGGTGAAACACGTAACAAACCGGTTAATCTGGAGATTACTGTGCACCTACGTCTTCACAATTATCCGAGAGGCGTGATATTGCTAGCCTTAACATACAACATTTAACTTCAATTCGGCGTGCAGGGATGTTATCGTTCACCGGACAAGAATCGTAATATTATATTGTTTCTATTACCAAAACTAAAAAGATAATCTTCACTCTTCACCGTTCAGGATCGTCCATTCTTTGCTAATATTGTTTCTTTCTTCTTTTCGACGAAGAACATCAAAAGATGTAAAAGCTTTCTCTGTCGTTAATAGTTTGACTTAATTCACGGCCTTCTGCGCCAAGGCTTTTGTGATAAAGGTGGTATTGGTAATTTAGGTGAGCACCAGACCAGAAAAATGGAATAGAATGTCTAGTAATATCTCCTTCTGTACATTTCAATGTGGGGAACAAATAATTTGAGGCCTTTGGCCTCAAAAGTTTCAAATTTTAAAGCCCTAGAACGCATTGTTTAGGAGTTATTTAACTATATACATTTTGACAATGTGACCATGTGCAGCGGGTTACAATTGAAACGCATATTTAGATGCCGTTTTTTCAACAAATCCTTCACATTTTGAAAGTCAAAAGGCAATTCGTCACGTCTCCGTGAATTTATCTTTCTTTAGATACCTCATTAATAACGATTGGTTTGCGTGTGAGAGCTGCAACGGAAAGGTATACTACTGAAATAATACAGGAGACGATTGTGTTATTCTATTAATGAGAATTGTCATTGCAACTTCAACATTTTTGCGGAACGCGATACTTTGAACTCTGACGTCTGCAGAGTTCGTTTCGCAGATGACGCTGACAAAGGAAATGAAGTGTGCTCGCTTTCAAAATAAATGTACTAGAACCAAAAACCGCAGTCGCGAATGTTGAAGTCGCGAATGCTAAAACCGGTAGCATTTCTCTAATCGCGAATGTTCGGAACTCACGAATATCGAATTCGCGGATGTCGAGGGATTATTGTATATCCCTTTATCTACGTGGTGCGTTCGATATTTTTTCTATTGAAGAATAATTTTAATTTGGAGAAAAGATGCGAATCTTCACCAATCGAGGCGCACCTTTGGTGACGTCATATTCCTTCTGAACCTCGCTATCGCAATGAACAAGACTCATTTTCGTGGGCCCTGCATTGTGTTCTTATGAACCCCAACCTGACGGGAAGGATAAGAAAACGTCATTGAAATGGAATTTCTCCTTCGTAATCCAAATCAAATATTAGTCGATACTGATGAAACAATGACCTCCTAGCAAAAGTAAAGACACATGAGTGACAATTTATAATATAAATTTTGAAAAATGGAAAAGCGAGTCACTTCTGGCTGAGAAGAGATTTTGCTTTCATACTTTTCAGAACGGTAAAATATTACTGACGTTTATATTTTCTCATATCTCTAATGCGCTTTCACCAAGTATGTTTTACATTCACAAATTTAGTTTATTCATTATACATTATTTTACAAGTATATTGTTACATTAGTCAGATAGTGTTTAACTGACGCGCTTAAGACATTTCTTCATCATGCTGAAGGAGATGCGGCCTGTGAAAGTAATAATGTTATTTTAGATTCCACCAGCCAAGCTTAGGCGGGAAATTCTTTTCCAATTGAAGTATTTGTACTTTAAGAATTAATATCCCTAAGTAATAGAAATAGTAATTAGAATTTGTTCCTACATAATTCAGATTTCCATTGCACCTTTTTCGTTAGTATTCTTAGTAACCTAATTACACAATTTTTACCTTTTTCCTATGTTCTGATTGGTAGTTGTGGAGTTTTATTTGCGCGCCTGTAATTCAGTTGCGTGGAATTATAGAGTATATTTAATTTACTAAACTAAAAATATTATTTCCGTATTGAATATTATTAATAAGATTATAAATGGAAATTATACAATCGAAAGCACATTTAAATTTAATTTCTATATTGAAAAATGTATTGATAAATTCCATTTTTAGACTTACTAAGAGTAATAAAATTTCATTAAATTTAAGCTCTCAAAATAGAGAGAAGATTGTACAAACTTTATGGAATTTTGATCAGTACACAATTTTGTTTCTTTATCCGACAGAAATAAAATAATTCAAGGAAAAAGAAACATGCCACCAAATGCAAATAAATAAAAATAGAAAATATCTTTTTTGCGAGTCCAAAAATGAAATTAAAATTGAACTATAAAGCTTTCAAGTTAGGAAAGGTTGAAAAGAAACGATTCGATCGTTTTTAACTTTTAGAAATGAATTACAAAAAGTACAACGAGAGAATTTTCTTTAAAACCTAATAAAATTTATTTTTACTCTGTACCTTAGGTTTTCGTGAGATAAAATATTATTACATACGTACTGCATAAAATACGTTTTATCTTCCGTTTTACAATCTTACGTGTCACACGAGAGAATACCGAAGTTAGTTTAGATGAGGTATTAAATTTAATGTGATCTTAACTTGAGCAGTTTTCCCTTTCCGAACGATAAGCGTCGCGAAAGCGCAGTTCTCACGGAATGTCCCCGGAAGGGCACCTCTCGTAAAGGCAACAGGGTTGCCAACTATGTCCTTGTCAAAGCAAATACTATAGAGACAATACAGGACAGTTCCCCGTTCTTCCACGCAACCGATGGAAACAAGTTCTCACTAGCGATCCTAGTGTCAGAACCTGGTAATGTAGCGCCAAATAGAAATGTCAATGTGATTCTTACGGAAGAAATAAATATTTTTTAATCTACCTAACGAAATAAGACTTATTTTTACCTACTCTCACTGTAATTTAATTATATTGAAGGGCTCAACTTACGGAAAATTATAATGTACAATGCACATGAGAACATTGAACATTTAATGAACATATAATTAACATTATTTTCACGAATAAAGTTACAAAGTATTGAAAGAACAGTATTGTAAAATATGTTTTCCAGAAATCGACCAGAAAGACAATCAAATGAAAAATCAAGCAGACAACAAACACCAACAGAGCATTGAGGTTAGGGTGTAAGAGTTATTACCAGGTTCTGCCACCAGATGCATGTTTCTCGATATATCGCGAAGTGTCCTGTATTGTCTTCATAGTAGTTGGTCAAAGGGAGGACACTCGATAAGCCAAAAAAAAAACCAACCCAAAAACAAACGCATCAACACATTTCTTTTTATTGAAACATTTTTAGCTAAGAAACTAACATGAGAATTGAGCGCTAGGAAACAATTCCAAGTAATTAACGGAAACAATATCAATTAGCCCGTTACCATGCTAGCTCAGCCTATTTGTGGGTTCCTGCTCAGTAACAATTCGCTTTCCTGCGATCTGCAAAATTGCCACTGGATCCGCCCTCCGTACGGAGAAGCGCGAAATCTGAAAGTATTTCTTTATCTATCTGCACAAATAACGTGCTAGATTGCACAATAATAATTCATTGGATTTCGTATAAACAGAATAACAGATTTATTCGAGGTTCCTTTGTATTTCCCTCGTTACTTTCTGACAACAATATTTTTTAATAACTTTCTATTCAAAACGTAATATTTGGTCATGACCTATTACTCGGTTCATAGCTACCATACCAGAGCTCTCTTGGTTGTAATGGGATAGCACCTCGTAGAACCAAACCCAGGCTTCTGCGACGTCTTCCGGGGTCATCTGCTTTGCTCTTCTTCAACAGTTCAAGTCTTTCAGCTCATACTTCTACGAGAATGAACTAATTAAAATTTCTCGCGTAATGATTCTCCAATATACCACAACTTAATAATCGCCACACGATCCGGCATTTACGGCACCCAGTGTCTGCTCAATTGTTCTAAAGAAGCCGAGCGCGCACCATCCAAATATGCAACCCGCCATGTTTTGTATGTCACATTATATACATTTAATTTAGACCAACATCAGTTCTATTCCTTTTTTCTCTCTATTCGCGGTTCAAGTGAAGATATTCGTTCACCAAATGCAGATGAAGATGGTCTGAACGTCTCTATATTATTTCAGTTGATAGATAGAGACACTATCATGCAAGAGTGAGGAGTCCCCGTTCAGGAAAAGGAAATTCATGTTTTCTATTCTAAATTAAACAAGAAACGATGCAACGTAGCAGATGTTAATCACGTGATAAAATAAATGAAAACAAAAGTTAAAAATGTTCTAAAAGGAGGACACTTAAAATACAAAGGAGGACGAGAAAACTATTGAGTGAATGTAGGACTACCATCGCAAATGGAGGACGGTTGGCAACCCGAGAGGGCTGGGAGTTGTCGGTCGCCGAATGCGATCTCTTTGCCAGAAGGGCTGCGGCCGCCACAGAGAGCGCGCTCGTCACCTGACATATTACACCTATACATCAACACGCCAACGATCAATAAAAGAAATGATTGAAACAGGTCTATAATTTATTTTACTTTTACTTTTCGCCTTCAACGCCCAATAACAAATGGCGGTCTCAGAGACCGATGTTTCTTTTTGCGTTATAAAAATCATGTTTCCAGACAAGCGTTAAATTTTCTTGGCGTTAAAGTTCAAAAAACATCAAGTTCTACAGCGTCACAAAACGCATCTGTATGACACAAGAGAATGCCAATAATTGCAAAGTGTAATATTCTATTTTTTTTGAAGAGGAATATGTAATTTCATCGCCCTTTTTTCTACTTGACGAGAGAGGCGAACAGACTGCGTACATGTTTTCCCAACTAATTCAAAATCACTCGTTTCACACCATAAATGTTCTCGTCGGAAAAGTCTTTTCCACGGACTTCTTTTTGCAATAATTACTGTAAAAACACTCTCCTAATCAATTTTAGTTTCGCTTCGAGATCTCTAATTACATTTAAACACATCGTGATATCTGCATTTTCTGACTGCAGCTCGTTAAAATTTACATAGTACTACAAAACAAAGGAGCAAATCTGTTAAGTAAAAACACAGTTTGAATGCTTCGCAGAATTGCATAAATCCACAGGCTGTGCATTTATCCGATCCCTTCCAGTTATCATCGTTCTCACGAACAAGGCACGAAAAGCCAATAATTGGCTCTCTGTACTTTTCATTTGTATTTACTAAGCGAGGTGTAAAACACAATCCAGCAGTTGTTAAAGATTGAATGGTAGTTTTAAATTCTCTTGAATAGCAAATGTTCTCTTCTTGGAATGTAAAGAGGAGGTAATTTCATGCAAGGTAGAAAAACATTTTTGCATTCAAATATTTCATTTATTCTTTGTGACAAAACCAAGTTCAGTACGTATACGAATCACTGAGTAAATAGCACATTCGGATGTGTATCATGGTTCTTTTTTTGCAAACCTGTGAGTTTCTCTGAAATAACTGTCACCCCTTCAGACATTTGAAATATGAATTTGTTTCTGTAGATTATTCTTTTTGATTGTTTTACATGAAGTAACCCAATTGGCAATAGGCAACTGAGACATTAATATCTAATGTTCCATCTAACATGGTTGAAAAAATCTGAGTGTTCTATTGGCAGCACCTAGTTCAAGATAATACGATTTTTTCTTTGAAATTTGAATTAATAATTATCTTTTTAATTGCTGTGCATAACCACTAATGATGGGATAAAAGTCCCAAGAGTGAGTACTATTTTTTTTCTGATTTAAATGAATCATTAAAACTCAATCACTTTATTAAAACACGTTCAGTATACTACATTAATACACAATTTTTCTTGGTTTGATTATTTATTGAATCTCATAAAAAATAATAAATATGTTGCTCAATATATCTCGAATGTATCTCAAATATATCTCAAAATCTCTCTCTCATTTTAATAAAGTTTTTGTGCTTTTTTAAATCGCGTTTTTGTGCTTTTTTTAAAAAATGCTTATTTTTCACGATAAAGCAGGTAAGAAATAAACGTAATAAAATGGTGAAACTATGAATAGAACGTAGAAGAACTAACCCAATATTAAAGGAAACTACGTATATCGGAAAGCCGTAGAGAACTTCCTCAAGAAAACAAGCTTAGATTATACTTCTCCCTCGTACTCAGTTGTTTTTACAGTTCATTGACAAAATAAATCGAATCAATTTGCTGCCTTCGTAAAGTGTGCGGCGGAGGGTGGTTGGTCGGAGCGAGCCGGAAGAAGGCTCTGGTCAAGAGCGGGGCCGGGAGAGGTGGCTCAGGGCATCGATTGACGTCAATGCAGACCCTCTGACCGGGAGGTCCTAGGTTCGAGCCCCGACGGGGGTAGGATTTTCGATACAGCTTCTCAGCTAGGTCGAATTCAGTCGCTGTCTGGAGGAGAATACTGGCATCCAGCTGCTCTGATCGATAGTTTTCCGTGTTTTCTCCCATCAACACCAGGGGAATGCCGGAGCAGTACTCTGAAAACGGACCGCGCGCGAACTTTCCTACCTCTTATCCTTTCCTCTCCCTTTGCACGCTCTTACAGTAGCATGCACTCGACTCTACACGCGCTGGAACACCGGACGGGGGCTTGTCCGGGTGGGGGGTGGGGGGTGGGGGTGGGGGGTGGGTGCCCCGCTGGTCGACGGTAGGTCGGCTGTTGGGGCATTTCCCTCTTCACGTATTCCACCCCAGAAGGGCTCAACTCCAGGTAGGACAAGACCTAACTTTGCGACTAATCTCCCGACATCTGTGGTAGAGTAGTGGGTGTACGGGTGTGTGTGTGGGGGGGACGATAGGGCAAAGAAGAGGAAGGAAAGGGAACTGTCATTCGCGTTATATTGATTGGAAAAACATAGGAAAGCAGCCATGAGAAAAGCAGGCCACTAGCATTCTCGCCCACACAGCGAATGATTTTGACGCACACACCACAACACAGTAATGACGTGGAAGTTCCCTATTGGAAAAAGCCTTCCCTCTCCATTTTTCTTCCGTGACCTTGGTGCGCCAAGAACGAAAAACCCAAGTATAGTTATCTACGTAGCTATGTAGATATAGTTTCACGTCGTGAAGGCACATTGGGTTCTTATGGACAATGTTATTCTTAAGGAAGAATCTCGTGCACTGTTGCCAAATCGTGTTGTTGCAAAAGGAAGAAGAAAAAAAAATCTTGTAGGGAAAATGACGATGGACACGATGGTAATCAAGAAAAGGTTGTCTTTCATTTGCTTTTTAAATAAAATAATAAAAACGCTGAATTTCTGCGGAACTGACTTTTTAAACACATTTGCATTCACACCATAAAAACATACCAAAAAATTGGTGGAATTATTTTGGAAAAAATCGATACAATATTTCAGTCACTTTCGCTGGTGGAGATGCTTTCATTTTATCAGTATGTTAAAATGTGTCTCTTTAAAAAAATGAATTGTCAACGAAAATGTGTGAATTTTTAATTTGTGCTTTAAAATATATCGTCGCTGAGAAATTTTTTAGGCTTGAAGTCCGTACCGATAGTTATCGGAGCTTTGGGATTTGTTCCGCAAAATTTGAGTAAGAACTTGTCTAAACTCAGGTAAATCAAAAGACTGGAAAGTGCAAGAAATCGCTTAATTTAGAACAGCCCACATTTTGCGCAAAGTATTGTAGAGGCACCGACAGTCCCTAGATCTACTCCTTAGGTAACCGGTTGCACCCTGGAGTAGATTTTATATTCGGCCGACTCATAACATCTTTAGTCGTGATGTAGTGGAACAATAATAATATATCGATGTAGATGTTCATATCAAACATTAAAACGGAACCGAAGGAAATGAAGGTGAAATAAGGCAAAATCTGTAAGATAAATAAATTTAAGTATCTAGGAGAATTGATTAAACAAATGTTATTAGACTATTGCAAGGGATAACAAAAGAAAATTGGGATACCATTGGACAACAGATGTACCCAAAAAAATTAACTTCCATCGGTACAAAATTGCGACACTATATAAACGTAATTCTATGAAAAGCACTTTATGAAGCAGAGTGTCTGACTATGAAGAAGAAAATGATGATGGAAGAATTGAAAATAATTTCTTTCTACGGCCACTTGCAAAGGATGGGATCCAACAGACCGACAGAAAGATAGTTCAACTACATTAGAAAATTAAAAATGGATAATACTTGGGTCAGAAAAACAAATAGGCGTACTAGAACTAAACATAACACCACACGATATTCAGAACCGTTCACCCCTGAGACACGAATTAGTCAAGTCAAAAGGTTCTCTAAAGAAACCTAAAAAGGGCGGAGCCACCTGGACAGAAGAGAGAAAAGAAAAACATCGAGAGAGAATGAAAGAATTTTGGAGGAAGAAAAAATTGAAAGGAAGGAAGAACCAGTTGAAATAAAAGTGGTCCACAGGGGCCTATTCAAAGAAGAAGAAGAATGGTATTTCCTTGTAGCGAGTGGCAAAAATCCAAAAATCCTTGCCATCGCCGCGACTTAAACCCAAGGACCTCTCGGCCACAGGCACCGCAATGCCATCTGGCGACGCTCTAAGCCAACTCAGCCGGTACTTCGCCTTTAAAGGGGCCATGTTTACGCACCTGATGAAATTGATCCCTCGCGCAGAATTGATAAGATTTCCTCGTAATTATATCTCATGTTTCATTGCATTACTCTCGCTTCGACGACCGTTTCTTCTTTGGAAGTTTACTAAAGCAATTCTAGAAGGAACTTCGGAGTTTCCTCACAAGTCGTGCAAGTAATTCTAGGATTTTTCTAGTCTCGACTACTAGGAAATGACGAGTGTGGATTTTGAAGTTGGAAAAGCTTAATTTGAAAGGCGAATTAATTACGTCTGGTTGTGTAAAGCAACATCGAGAACTAAAACTAGTGGTGATAAAACAGCACGTACTTTAGCGAAATTAAACGCAAAATTATGCGAAAAGTGCTCAAATTTTTAAAAATTTGTACATGACCTTATTTCAAAATCTATTTTTAAGGAACAGATCTAAATGTAATGTACAAGACAGTTAAATTTATTATTAAGTAGATTGATTAATTAATCATTGAATAACAGTGTTACAGATACAGTACTGATTTGTCTGCTTTCTGCAGTATTTTCTTTCCTATTTCCCCTCACACATACAAATTTTTAATAAAATCGTGATATGTTAACTCTCCACAGTTACGAACAGTTAAAAAATGTACTTGGTGTGTAAGATCAGCCCACAGAAAGAACAAACAGAAGAATATTTTGAAGTGTGAAGGAAAAATGCGAAACAGGAATCAGATTGCATTGGTTCATTAATGTTAGGTGGAATTTGTATTAAATATTTCTTAGATAACAAAGGTGAAATTACAGTTGTTACATCATACGATAGTCCAGATGCTACATCATCACCTCAAGTTTTTTGTTTGTATTATATAAAATACTCTCTTGTGTTATTTCAGTAGTATGGGTGCATTTTGCGGCTCTCGCATGCCACAAATCTTTATAAATGAGGTCTCTAAAAAAAGAGAATTTACCGGAGACGTGGCGAATTGCACTTTGACTTTAAAAATATGAAGGACATGGTGAAAAAAAGGCACCTCAATATTCATGTCAAATGCAACTTGCAACACTGAGGCAGAGTTTTAAACATCTATTTAGTTTAATAACTCCTTAACAAAGCGTTCTAGTGACTAAAAGTTTGTAATTTTGGGGCCAAAGGCCTCACAGAAACATTCTTCGCACTATAATCGATTGAATGAGAGCTTCTGAGACATTTTATTACATTTTGTTGGTCCGGCGCTTCTCGATACAACCCCACCTATTCGAAAACGTGCAGAATCTGCAACTGTAAGTGAAATTAAACTAATTTCTTGATATTCTAGGCGATTGAATTTCACGGGTGTTCCTCTCAATTCGGAAATAAAGTTAAATGATATTCTAAAGAGTAGAGTAGTACTTGCCCTATACTGTATTTTCGCATGGCCAACTTTACGTCGCTTTCTCAAGAGTAAAAACTATCAGAAAAAGTCTACGTGACTATCAAGTAAAACGAAAATCTGTCAAGGAAGATTGTATAATTATTTCACATGCTGTTTCTAAGGAAGTATAGTGAATTGTTCCAAGACCATTTGCCTATAATACTTAATTTATTCAAAATTTCTTTTCAGACATAAATTTAATTGTTTTTCTTTTATTTCATATTCTATAAATAGATCGGCAGTTATCATTATACATTTTTTGTATTGTGATTGTGGGAATTGTGAGCTACTTTTCACAGAAAACGGTTGAGTTCTCAGAAACTTTACTTGACATTATTTAAAGCACATGTACTTATTAATATAATGTCAACAAATCGCCGCTAATGTAAATGTTAACGACGTGATAAAAAAGTAAAATATAATTTTTGCAATTTTTGGAAAAACAAAAGACTAGAGCAATATGGCGTTTATGTCGTCTACTAGAGATTTAGCACTATCCCTACCAAAAGTTTAAAGAAACAATTTGGGGCCGTTTTTGAGAAAATCTTGCTTTTGTATTTTTTCAATTGCACATTTTGCAAGCAATATTGCGCGAAAACTACTACAATTTTGTAAACCATGTACCTGACCTTAAAGAAAGAACTCACTCTAAAGAACAAATTTTATTGGAAGGGAAATCTTTATTTGCAATTTTGTAGTTGCAGGAAGACGCCGAATAAAATTCAAACTTTCGCAATTTTCGAAAATTCAGGGTGAACCATGAATATAAGACCTATGCCATCTTAATAAGTGTATTTTACTCTATTCTTACAAGAAATATAGAAAAAATTTGGAACCATTTTTGAGAAAATTTAAAAATGTCCGGAGGGCTTCATTTTAAGTACCCCCAAATTTTGAAGAAAGATCTTGAAAATCGCGGCGCCTCGACTGGAAGCAAATATACCGGGAAATACCAATTTTGGAAGAAATCCGAAGTCCTGTTTAAGCGCTAGTGTTGTTCACGGACAGACGGACAGACCTTTTGACAAAAACCATTTTTCGGTATGAGAGGACTCCCAGAACGTGTATTTCCGTTAAAATCTCGAATAGATTTTCTACAGCATTACATAACTTTCCCTATAGTAGGTATATTATTCCGTATATACGTACGTATACGGGAAAGTAATAAGTATTGAATTAACTATCATTATGCAACTTGTCGCAGCCATCAAATGACAGCATTATACAATGGGAGTAGAAAAAATATTATGTGAAAGAAGTCAACAATAGGAAAAGGTTCGCAAAAAAGTGTAAATAAAACGATTGAGTTGTAGAAAAATGTTTCTTTTACCGATAAATGCAAACACATTTTCTTCAGATGGAAGACGGGTGAGTTTTTTAACTTTTAGTTGCGCGTAAGCCAATTAAAACTTTTTTGGTAAAATCCTTAGGTGTTGGAATACTTTTTACGCTCGCTGTACGTTCTTCTCCATGGGTTGGACATTTTTAGAACCCTTTGCAGCGTCCATTATGGGACATAGCTCCTAAATCCAAGTTCTTTGCGGGGGAGGCTGAAACAACGAGCAGCAAGGCGGGTCCGTGGGCGGCCGCATTCCTGGCCAAGGGAATTACCGATAGCAGCGCCGGCGACGGCGCCGCCAACGGCCGAGCGGACTTGGCGACATTCCGCGCTCCACTCCCCTCCCCTTGGGGAGGGGAAGCGAGGGGGGCGGAGCAGTGGAGCGTGCAGGGCGCGGTGGAGGGTTGGAGGCGGTGACGGCGGAGGCGGGGCGGGGGAGGGGAGGTCGAAGGTGGCGTTGACAATGCCAACGTGCGGGGGTTGGCCATGGCGGCGGGGGAAGGGGAGGGGAGATGGAGGAGTGGAAGGGGAAGGGCGGGGGTGGAGGGTTGGAAGCGGTGACGGCGGAGGCGGGGCGGGGGAGGGGAGGTCGAAGGTGGCGTTGACAATGCCAACGTGCGGGGGTTGGCCATGGCGGCGGGGGAAGGGGAGGGGAGATGGAGGAGTGGAAGGGGAAGGGCGGGGGTGGAGGGTTGGAAGCGGTGACGGCGGAGGCGGGGCGGGGGAGGGGAGGTCGAGGTGGCGTTGACAATGCCAACGTGCGGGGGTTGGCCATGGCGGCGGGGGAAGGGGAGGGGAGATGGAGGAGTGGAAGGGGAAGGGCGGGGGTGGAGGGTTGGAAGCGGTGACGGCGGAGGCGGGGCGGGGGAGGGGAGGTCGAAGGTGGCGTTGACAATGCCAACGTGCGGGGGTTGGCCATGGCGGCGGGGGGAAGGGGAGGGGAGATGGAGGAGTGGAAGGGGAGGGGCGGGGGTGGAGGGTTGGAGGCGGTGACGGCGGAGGCGAGGCGGGGGAGGGGAGGTCGAAGGTGGCGTTGACAAATGCCAACGTGCGGGGGTTGGCCATGGCGGCGGGGGAAGGGGAGGGGAGATGGAGGAGTGGAAGGGGAAGGGCGGGGGTGGAGGGTTGGAAGCGGTGACGGCGGAGGCGGGGCGGGGGAGGGGCGGTCGAAGGTGGCGTTGACAATGCCAACGTGCGGGGGTTGGCCATGGCGGCGGGGGAAGGGGAGGGGAGACGGAGGAGTGGAAGGGGAGGGGCGGGGGTGGAGGGTTGAAGCGGTGACGGCGGAGGCGAGGCGGGGGAGGGGAGGTCGAAGGTGGCGTTGACGATGCCAACGTGCGGGGGTTGGCCATGGCGGCGGGGAAGGGGAGGGGAGACGGAGGAGTGGAAGGGGAGGGGCGGGGTGGAGAGGGAGACCGCAAGGAGAGCGGCAGCGGAGGCGGAGATGATGGTGACTGTTTTACGATTTTTGTAACTTTGCTCGTCAAGGCATGTCTTCACGATGGAATATGACACGGTATTTCGCGTTTTGTAGTTATTGCGATCATGCGACTTCTACCGGCACGACCCAGAAAGACGCGAAATGCCGTGTGATATTCTTTTGTGGCCATAGGGACTTGAGGGGGCAAAGTTTTAAAAATCGCAATAAAGGGGGCGGATTTTAAAAAATTTAAGTAGCATCAGCAGCTACGTCATTAGCGAATAAATAAATACAATATTTTACAATATTGATATTAAGTTTCACAATATTCAGGTTACATTACAATGATTATTGGCTACAGAAACGTAAAACATAAACATTAAATTTACATCAATTATAACTTACAGAAATGAGTAGGAGATTACATAATTCTATTACAGTTAAATATTGCCCCAAATACCTATTTTGATACAAAATTCAGATGATGAACTTACGGTGATACGTTACTGATGTAATCGAGGCATCTTTCTTTCGTCCAAGTGAACTGAGCTTGCAAACGTTTGGTTTGGACTCAACGAGGAAATCTTTCTCTTTAGTTATCGTGGAATCCGCCTAACCGAAAATGCTGCTGAAGGAGTCACCGGAATCTTAAATTACATAGTACTCACAACGGCTGGTATTACAATTTCTGAACAAAGAAAAATTTTGTGGAGAACATTTGTTGCATCTGGTATATATTATTTGAAGCAAGTATCATTAAAATGATATTAAAATGAATAAAATCAGAGAAAATGTTTTGAAAATGATGAAAACGGTTCAAAATTGCTTATTAGTCGAAATCGACGAAAAATGCAAAACACGTCATATAGAAATTGGTAAATTCCTTTTGTCATAACATAGAAAGGATTTCTATAGCAAAAGGCTTTGTAAAGTGAAAAGAAACATTCCATCAAAATCTGCCCCTAATGACGACGCTGATGGTAGAGGCGAGGCGGGGGAGGTGAGGCCGAGGGTGACATCGACAGAGCAACGCCTGAGCGGGCGGAGCGGGGTGGAGGGGGGGCCGGGGACGAGGCGGGGAAATCGCGGCGACGGGGCGGGGTAGGGGAGGGCGGGCAAGGGGGTGTGGCAAAGCGGGGGGGGCGGGACAGGGCGCGGCGGGGCAACCGTGGCGGGCGGGGGCGACGGGGCGGGGGCGACGGGGCGGGGGCGACGGGGCGGGGGCGACGGGGCGGGGGCGACGGGGCGGGGGCGACGGGGCGGGGGCGACGGGGCGGGGGCGACGGGGCGGGGGCGACGGGGCGGGGGCGGGGGCGACGGGGCGGGGGCGACGGGGCGGGGGAGGGCGGGGCCGGCGGTTGGGCGGGGAAAGGGGTGAGCGGACCGGCGGGGCGGTATAGTGCAGCCAGCAAGGAGGGGTGGTGCGGGTGATGGTGTTGGCGGCGGAGGTGAGGTCGAAGGTGACGTCGACAACGCCAAGGCCCGTGCCGGGGCGTGGCGCGTGGGTTGGCGACGGCGTGGGCGTAGGCGGAGGCGGCGGCGGGGGCGATGCATCGGTTTCCCATTAACGAGCCGGCGGCGCGGAAGAGGGGGCGGGGCGGAGACAGCGACCGGCGGCCTTTGGCCCTCGCAGCGGCGGCCGCCGCTCGGCGCTCGGCACTCAGCGCGCAGATGGAGAGGCGGTGCGGGCGGCCGCTTGGCCCTCCACGTCCCCGCTCGACTCGCGGCGAACTATCCAGGTCTCCGACACTTCCACCGACGGGTTTTGCTCGTCCGTAAATAGCGGACCGGCCCCGTGGCCGACATCGCTAAGCCAGTAGTGCAGCAGTGGTCTTGGACAGTGCGGTCGCGGGTTCGAGTCCCGCCTCGGGCATGGTTGTATGTGTTTGTCCTTTCACCCCCCCTATCATCACCATATATCATGTCATAACGTTACTTTCAATAGTGGTCGCTAATGAACGAATAGATGATGCGACCTTAAATAACACAAAAAAAATCTCTGGAGACATCCCGTCTGAGGGTTTTCAACTTTTGTGTTTTTCATCAACATTAAGTTTTTTTCACGTCAACTGTAAAGACGTTTCTGACATCGATTCTATGAATTGTCATTTGAAACGCCCAACTTCGTAAAGAACTAAATATATCACCGATCATCACACATGTCCCCCCACCTTCCCAATAATTTTTAATCCAACCTAAATACAAAAAACTAAGTATTACAGCCTGCCCTCATGAAATGACTTCTCAACTAGAACTAAAAACATTCAAGCCTTCTTACAAATGTTTTCCATTAATTGTTCAAAGTAGGAGCTCTTGTAGTTTCAGATACCACGAGTAATGTAGTGTTTAGCTTCGTATAAATTATGTCAGCCATCACAAAGCACGAAAGAGTACTATGTTACTGAACTGTGTAATTACCGAACATTCAATAAATTAATTTTAATAAACACTCTCCGTTAACTACTGATGTCACTGACACTTCCACTAGAGCGTTTTAAGTTCGTAAATAACTACCATAAAAAAAACTCCGCTGATATTCCGGACAGAGTTTTCAACTTTTTCTTTTTCGGGTCAAAGTTTTTTCACGTGAACCGTAAAGAAATTTCTGATATTGGTTTTATGACGTTTATTCCCCTGTTTGTATGTAATTTAAAATTTGCATCGTTAAAATTTTAAAATATCTATGAATGAATCTGACATTTTCCCTATATGTTTTAGCTTGAATGTAGCTAAATAATGAGACAGCTGAAACTGGATTATTCTGACGTTTCATCGATGCGTCGTAAACTTTTTCTGTCATCACTTTCCGAACTTGCTGTGTGAATGATTTATAGCTCAAAAGTCGGAACTTTCAGAAATATATTTTGTTCAGCGGTCACTCATTCAGAAGAGTTTTTAAACATCAGATACATTTAATCGGTTACCTTCACTGTCTTTGACATTTGTCTTCGACATTTTTTCTGCGTCAAAAATTTCTTCATCACAACTTCAAAAAAAAAATTTACAAGCACAGTCTTTATCTTAAATTTATTTGCTGTCCGAGTTCCCATAGTTAGCTACCTCTCTTAGAAACATTATATACGACACTTTGTTACATTAGGTTACTGTTGTAACCTAAAATGTCCGTAAATATGTATGGTGTATTGTGATGCAGCCAAATCTCGTAATCGAAACTTCGTTAATTTTGGATTAATTGAGTTGAAATAAACGACATAGAGTAGTAAATATGTCATGTCCTAGGCATGGTGTGTCGTGACTTAATAATTATTCATTATAAACAACATAAAATGTATTAATAGCATATACTACTAAGAGGGCAATATTGCCGTACTGGCCATCTTGCCCCTACATTTATATGCTTTGAGAAGAAATTCTTAAATTGAAACAATTGACATTTGTGAGTTTATATATCATTTCCAAGGCATATGACTTTTAAATTGTAAACATTGATTAATTACATTTTTTACAAAATTACTTTTGTGTTGTCGCCATAATTGCACTGTACCTTTACCATGTAGGCAAATAAAAAAATTGAATATCCAAGGTTTACAAACCTATAATGGAAGTTAAAATTTACTAAGATATGGTAAAAGTAAAGAGTGGAAAACTACGTAGGAAAAGGCTACTGAACTGTATGGAATTTGCAGTTCCACTGTAAATGACGTGTGCTATGCCAAAATACGATATTGTTGCTAAGCTTCCAGACAAAATATAAAAAGGAGAGAGAACTTTTTCCCTATAGCATTTTATCACAATGTAAAACAATTAATAAAACTTATTTTACACGAAGTTCTCAAAGCAGTTTTTAATTCCTGTTTAGCGTATTTGAAGAATCAAAAACCAAAGACAAATAATGTTCTAATGCATATGTATGAGTTTCTGTTTCCTCCTTCTATCCAAATCTCACACATTTAAACATTGTCAGAGACTTGCAAATAAATAGGGGTGGCAATGTTTGACCCCTGTGGGGTAAATTTGTCACTTTCCTTGCTTTTAAAAAAGTAATAAAATCTTTCAAATTATGGAAGTTGTGACTTCAATATTTTGAAGAATCATTGCGCTTTTGTGAAGGATTAAAGAGTCAAAATAATTATACTTAAGATTTATGCAACAAAGTAGAACTTTAAAATAATCAAAGATGTGGAAATGTTACCCCTCGTTACCTTACATCTAAATATGTGTACGTCAAAATAGATCAGTCGTGAATAAGTGAAAATATGAAAACAATATTGTAGTTGTTTTTTATATATGCCACTGCTTTCTTGTTCCACAATGTACGACGGTCTCTTTCATGTGTTGTGATGGCTCTGTGCAGCAAATGAGAGATGATCCAGTTTTGTAAGAGTTCTTGCCTCGCGGGGAACAGACGTCCATTGCTTTACAGTGCATCTCTCTAGTCTCCTCTGTATGCGCGATCACGTTGGGCTTCGGCGAAGTTGTGCAGTATTGAAGGAAATTCAGTTGAGTAAGAAAAACTAGAGCACTATCTCCAGAGCAAAAATATTACTTGCAGCTCAGTTTGAACAAAAAAGCCCTCACCCATTTTTATTCTAGATGTTGGAAAAGTACCAGAACTTTTACATGGCTTAAACTTGTATTGCAGACAAACTTCACTAACGAAGTCAAAGTGCTCACATCTACCATCGGTGCATATCTGGAAATTGTTGAACACCTAAAACAAAAAAAGAGCGAATTTCGCGCGCACCGAGTGAAGGAAAACAGGGCTTTTGTGTCGTTCTTTGCAATACGCGTAGCTCAAAAATGAAATTATAACAGAATAATTAAATCCTTTGGCTCTTAATGGCACTTTGCAACATGTAGATATAGAATAACAAAAAACCGTCTCATTCTATTTCGTTCATTTCGAGTCACAACCGAACAATACAGATACAAATAGTATATTTTATATCTTCAAGAGCTAGAAAATAGCATTCCTATGAATGGTATAGATGCGCACTTTACTGAACGATGATACATAAATTATTCTGGGTAGTGTTCCCCCGACCCAAAACATTCAGATGGTAGGACACATGGCAACACAGCTGTTATTATCATGGGTAAATATAGCATCGCATATGACGACATTCCTAAGCTTGCTGAAGGTCATCTCGAAGCAATGACTGTTAAACATTTTACATACATATCACTTCGGAATATCTTATGTGTATTGCCTTACGAAACAGCAGAAAAGAAAAGCTGATTTTGAGACATTTCTACACAGTCTGTGCAAGTTGCAGGCAATTTCATTGCAATTACCAACATTGGGAACCCGTATAGACACGCGAAAAGAAAGATGTCTCTACCATGCACTGATATCAAAGCAACTCAGCAGTGTCAACTTATGTACTGACCAACTGATGCAAATCAGCTGGTCAAAAAATTTTCAAATGATCGTCTAATTTTGTTCAGAAGTTTTTTCATAGAATGGAGAGACAGAATCAACTTTACACTATCGTATGCATATATATTAACAATTTATGTGTGTATCACAGCCCTGAGTGTGTCAATAACGGGAAGCGAATGCGAAGAATAGGATTGTAATCAAGGGAGGAAATCCTCATTCTATGGGGACATAAACGCAAGGTTGGCGAAAACGGATATTGAGTAACACAAAAATATTTCACGTATGGTTACTAAAGGGGAATAATATGCACATGGGTCTAAGAGACTAATTATTATTCACTATTTGCAAAGGTTAAAGAGAACATACGGTTCCCGAAAAAATTATATTTTAATTAACTTAAAAAGTGACCCTACTTGACACGATCCAGCTTTGAGGGAAAGACTGAACATGCGGGTAATTACTCTGATGACAATTAAAGCAAGGCAAAATGAAGTGTTAAATGAAATGTTGAGTATATTTCTCTTATAGACGCAGTGCCCGCAAACTCCAGGAAGCTAATTGGCAGCTGTTCTCGCAAAGAGGCTTCGAAGGCAAGGCTGCGACCGCCCCGCACCCGTGACTAATTCTGCGATAGAGGCGGCTCAGCTGCTGCTCGATTAATCGCCTCATCGCTTTCATTTCCCAGGGGCAATCTGTAATAGCGCTGATAGGAACTCTGTACTGCGTCTCAACGAGAATAACAATCAAGAAAATACAATGAAAACTTTGTCATCGTTAAAGAAAATAATGTATATTACTAATTAAATTAATTTTATCTTGTAGTACTCGTCTTTATGGTTCACCTTAAATAGTCTCCCTTTAGCATGAATGCGAAAGTTGTGTTCTTATTCTACCGCATGGATTCATTCCTTAAGGCCTGTTTCCACATCAAGAGAATGACACACTCTTCCTTTTTATTGGACGGCCAACGTTTCTGGCCAACGTCCAATGGGTATCTCCTAATGCAGCAGATGCGCAAGGTTAAACCATGCGGGCGTTACGTAATCAAAATCGAGATAAACAAATAAATATACAGACGATGACATGAAATGTATGTTAGTTTTTCTTTAAAGTTACAAACTTTTGATGTAACAAACATTAACTTTAAGTGTTAACTTAAAGGAACAAACATATATTCTTTCAGTTGAAAATACATTTATTAAACACGCACTTTTTAAAATTAAATGTTGAAGGAATTATTTTATTTTCATTCACAATCGTGTTGGATTTTGAAACATGTGTTTGATGATGATTGTGTCTGTCTTAATTTATTATGATGATCAAATGATATTCATTGATTTTCAGGTAGGGCTTCAGTGATGACTAGCATCATCTCCTATATTATTTCAGTCAACACCTCTTAGATAGTACAGAGAGATAATTAGATAATTTAGGTGGCTGTGTTTCATTAGTGTATACACACACACACACACACACACAAACAGACACACACACACACACACACACACACCTTTGACTTAAAAATATGAAGGATTTGTTTAAAAATCAATTCCAAATATTCGTGTCAAATATACTTTCTAGTCTCAGTGTTTTCTGGAGCGTCATGAGTAATTTCATTGATTTGGCCGTCAGACACGTCAGCGTATCTCGCCATATTATTACTATTGAAAATATCTGGAAGCAATGTTAAAATCAAAGAATTTATATTATACATACACGCGGGTTAAATATTGCACACAGCTTCCTAAGATACACGAGCCGGAGCTTATGATACACCAGTAGGTAAGAGAGAAAAGAAAAATCGGATAGAACAAGCGAAAAAAGTTTTTGAGATACACCACCCTGATTAGGACATATTATATGTCTACTTAAACACTATTGGTTTTAATTTCACGAGTGGAATAGTCAACGAAATTCGAAACCCTGTAAAGGCAAATCGTGAATCCCCGAATATAAACATGATGATAATACGGAAGCAAATAGGTAAAAGTCGTATAAAAGTTTTGATCTCTATTTGAAAACGTGAAGTATTGTTAGACTTTGTTCCTCTCGTGATCCATAACTGCAGAAGCTAAAAGCGGAAGAGGGATAAAAAGCGCTGTTGGCCTGTCGACGGGGGGGGGGGGCTCCCCGGGGGCGAAGTGCTAAAAGATTGCGCGCGGGGCCATCCCTCTTCCTCCTCAGAGGGCGCCGCTGTCAGCGACCTCCTCAGCCGCGCGCCACCGGCGCACGGGGAGGGGCGGGGCGGGGAGGAGCGGGGAGGGGAGGGGCGGGGCGGGGAGGGGCGGGGACGGCAGGGGAGGGGTGGGGAGGGGCGGGGAAGACCGGGGAGGGCGAGGAGGGGCGGAGAGGTGCGGGGATGGGCGTGGAGGGGCGGGGATGGGCGTGGAGGGGCGGGGAGTGGAGTGGAGGGGAGGGGCGGGGAGGGGCGTTGCGGGGAGGGGCGGGGCGGGTACTTGCACACGGCGCTTATTGTGCCTGTCACACAAATCAACTGTTGACGGTTTCATCCAATCGTGAGCTTGAACGTCACCATAGTGACATCACTGTAGCGAAATATAAGCTCCCGATTGGATGGCAGCTAAAGAGCTGATGTGTGTCACACGCAGAAGGAAAATCGCAGTACAGGAGCGGGGAAGGTGGCTCAGGACATCCACTGATGTCGCTGCAGTGGCTCTGACCGGGAGGTCCTAGGTTCCACTCCCAACGCCACGGCGGCAGGATTTTCGACATTAGCCTGTCCGCTAAGTCGAATGCAGTCGCTGTCTGGTGCACAATTCTACCTGCCGGCTGCTCCGAGCGGTTGTTTCTCCCATCAACACAAGCAGTACCTTCAAAAATGGGCCACGAACCGCGCGCGATATTTCCTTCCTCTTCCCTGTCCCATCTTGTCCCCCAACACAAGGGATGTCCAACTTAGAAGGGCTTATGCGGGGCACATATCAAACAGTACGTAGGTCATTCAATAATTAAAGAGAGAAATTGGTCTGGAGAAAAAACAGTGGGTAGGAAAAGTTTGGTAATTTTAGGATTTAAGGTTGGCCCTGACCATCTGGAAGATTAGATTTATTTAAACTGCAATTAGGCATAACCCGGTGGCAGCTAATTACAAAAACATAAATATACACAGCCTTTCTGTAATATGGAACTCCAAAACCACTAATAATAATAATAATAATAATAATAATAATAATAACAACAACAACAACAACAACAATAATAATAATAATAATAATAAGAAGAAGAAGAAGCAAATTATATACTAATTGTAGTAATAATAATGGTAAAATAATGATAATAATATTAAAAACTGACTGATTCATAAAACATTAAATTACATTAAGAGAGAAAACACACACACACACACACACACTGCATTAGTATTACACTGCACTTCACTGCACTTCACTTCACTTCACTTCACTTCACTAAGACCTGAAAACATTTCCTTCTTTATTTCTCTGCTATACACTGCACTACACCTCACTTCACAATAGAACACTTATGCATCGCTATATAACCCACTATTCTCCCTCATTTACTTAAGAATACCCTAAATTAATTTCCTAAACTGTTGAACACTTTGAGGAAAGGGTTCAAAGGTTTTTGCAGGCAATCTATTCCATTCCGTAATCGTTCGATTTGTAAAAGAAAATTTCCCGACATCCGTTCTCTTCTGTCTTAAATTTATTTTGTGCCTGTGATCCACTCTACTGATGTATGTAGGAATACATAGCCGCCGATTAATTTCTTTCCAAGCTGGATGACCATTATAAGCTTTATACAAGGCGCAGAGTCTTGCTACTGATTGCCTGTTTTTGAGTGAATCCCACCCTGCCGTTTTCTTGACCCTGAAAGTAAATTTAGCTGCCCTATGCTGAATCCTTTCCAAGTGTTTACACTGCATAATCTTGTGCGGATCCCAACAAATTGTTCCATATTCCATTATTGGACGAACAAGAGATAAATAAGCAATTTCCCTCGCGTTTGCCGTACTCTTTTTTAGGATGCGCATTACAAAGTGAAGAGATTGCCAGGCTTTCCCTACAACAAAATCTACGTGTTTTTTCCAACTTAGTTTACTATCGAAATGAATTCCTAGGTACTTGCACGAGGAAACTCTCGGAATAATGTCATTATTTAAACGGTAATGTGTTTCACTGTAATTATGACCCCTGCCAAAAGTGATGGATTTACTTTTAGAGCTATTTATGGACATTCCGTTATTTTCCGCCCAGTAATGTAACGCATCAAGATCCTTTTGCAGTATTTCTTCATCTCTTTTCGAGTTAATACTACGATATATTATGCAATCGTCTGCAAATAGCCGAACATTTGAGGTTAATTGCTCCGGCAGATCATTGACGAAAGCTAGAAATAGAAGGGGTCCAATGACACTCCCCTGCGGTATTCCTGACGTAACGCTTGCCCCGGAAGATAACTCTTGTCCAATTCGGACTTTCTGTTTTCTATCTCGCAGGAACTCGCTAATCCACGCCACCACCCTGGGATCTATGCCTGAATTCATTAATTTCTGTACAAGCCGATCGTGTGGAACGACATCAAATGCTTTAGCAAAATCTATAACTACTGCATCTACTCTCCCGCCCGCGTCAATTTCATCTGCTAGATCCTGAAATAGCGTGACTACCTGACTTTCGCATGAATAACCACTCCTGAACCCGTGTTGCCCATCGTAGAGCCATTTTTTAATTTCCCATTCTTTCTTAATGTAACTCCCAACTAGATGCTCCATAAGCTTGCACACCACTGACGTAAGACTTACCGGCCTATAATTGCATAATTTAGTTTTGTCACCACTTTTAAAAATTGGTACGACAAAGGCTAATTTCCAATCTTCCGGTACTTTTGAATTATTCAAAGACACGTGAAAAATTCTAATTAGGTACGGTAATATTGCCTTTCCTGCCAGTTTAATTAAATCCGTAGAAATGTCGTCTGGACCCCTTGACTTACCATTTTTCATTGACTTTACTTTATTCCATAGAACGTTTACTTCAATATTAAACTGATTCGCAACCGAAGGCCCTTGAATAAATGGATGGTCCGTACTATTTTTGAAAACCGAACTAAAATACTTATTAAATGCATCCGCTTTTGCCCGATTGTCAGTAATTAGCGTGTTTCCATTTTCGCGAATAACTGGGATATCCTCTTTATTTCCTTTCCTTCTACGAACATATTTATAAAAGCCTGTCCAGTTATTTCCCTTCCCACCTAGAATATTCTTTAAATATGCCTCCTGAGCAATTTTCTTTTCGCGCTCCAATTCTTTTGAATGATTTCGAAAAATATTCATATGCTCGCTACTACGCTTTCTGTTCTTAAATGCCTTTCTCGTTATCCTCTTCATTATCCTAATTTTTGCATTGTAGTATTCTGGATCCGGATTATTTTTTAGAATTTTGCACGGAACAAACTTTTGCAAAGCTTCGTATATAATATCTTTAAACACGCCCCATATTTCTTCCATACCGCCCTCTGTTCTTAGAAAGCGGTCATATTGTTCCCTAAAGAAGCCTTGAAGCCCGCTTACATTTGCTTTCTTGTATTGCCGTACTTTCGTTCCTATTGTAATGCCTTTCCTTGAAATATTTCCGTCTAAGTCAAGAAGAACCGCTTTATGGTCACTAATACCCTCAACAACTTCACAAGATATGAAAAGTTCTTTCGGCCTAATTAGGTAGACATCCAAAATCGCATCCTGTCGCGTCCCGGTCCGAACTACCTGGATAAAACCCCCTTCCCAGACCAGCCCGTTTACTAAATTTTGGACTTTCCCTTCGCTAACGGTTCCCTCCCAGTTTACGCTCGGAATATTTAAGTCGCCTCCAATAACAATAGCATGGCCATTTTCGTTTCCCGTTCTCTGAATGATGTTATCTAAAATGTCATATCCATCGCTCGGAGGCCTATAGCATGCAATAATTTCTAAAACAGTTCCTGACGTAATAATTTCTATTCCCATCATTTCAAACTCTCTACTGACCCACTCTAATCTAATATTAATGTCCTCTTTGACGCAAATAAAGACTCCGCCCCCTCTACTAATTCTATCCCTCCTAAGGATCTTGTAATGGGAATGAAAAATTTCAGAGGACCCGACTTCCTCAGTTAGCCACGACTCAGTCCCTATCACTATGTCGGGATCGCAGGCATCAACTAGATTCCAAAACTCTATTTCTTTATTGATTATACTACGACAGTTCACCTGCAACAACCTAAGGAACCCCTTCCTCACCTGAAAGTGTTCTTGAAAGGGCGCGTCCCTCGAAGTCGCTGCCTCTGTCGTCGCCTCCGCCGCCGTCGTCTCCGCCCTCGTCGTCTCCGTCGCCGTCGTCATCGTCGTCACCGCCGCCGCCGCCGCCGCCGCCGCCGCCGCCGTCGCCGTCGCCGTCGCCGTCGCCGTCGCCGTCGCCGTCGTCGCCGCCGTCGCCGCCGTCGTCGCCGCCGCCGCCGACGACGACACCGCAGTCGCCGCCGTCGCCGTCACAGCCGCCGCCGTCGCCTTCGCCAGCTCAGTCACCGCCGCCGTGTCCGCCGCCTCCGTCGTCTCCGTCGTCTCCTCCGTCCCCGCCTTCTCCACCGTCACACACGTCTCCGCTGAAGCCACTGTTACCGGAGTGAAACCAACAGTCCCCGCTCCTATCGCCGCTGCCGGTAGATTTAATTTGGCCGCGGAACGCGAGACCGGCGGTCGCTCACAGCGTCAACGGGCGACGGGAGGGCGTGTGCAGAATTCAGCTACTCTAGTATAGAGGCCACTGAGCTCCGCAACGCCCCTCCGGTTGAGGTGGACGCCGTCTCGACCTAGTGAGCTCTCTGAGATCCACCCGTTTGGATCCACAAACATGAATCCGAGAGCTTTTGCCACAAAGTCCATGTCCCGATTTATCCTCGCCACCTTACGGGACCAAACATCCCGGCGGCGAATGACGCCACTAAGCACTATACGCGAGGATGGAAAGCGCGTTTTGGCTGCTACCCCAAGTTCGTAGATGTCGCCCATGAGGTGATCAAATGAGCGACATCTCCGTAAATTATTGGAGCCTCCGTGAATGATAACAGTTTCCGGGGCTTCCACGTCACTAGCTTCAATTTGCGATTTCAGCTGTTCCACGCGGATTCCCGGAAAGCATTTAACTTGTAGGTTTGCGTGACCTACGTGACGCACAATAGAGTCACCGAACACAACACATTTTTTAGAATTTTTCGTTGCCGCTGAATCCTTCACAACCGATGCAAATGTGGTTGATGCCGTCACCGCCGTGGACACCACGTTTGGGGAACTCGCCGCCGGAGTTGGCGACGTCACCTCTACTGGCAGGACCGCTGTGGCCGGCTGAGCCACCAACGTCACTGCCTCCTCCGTCGCAGTAGCTGCTATCACCTCCACCTCCGTTACTCTTGCTGCTGCCTTCAAAACTTGCAGCTCCTGTTGAGTCGCTGCAAGCTTAGCAGTAACCTGCAAGAACTCCTGTCGAAGGCGCGACAGTTCACCTCGCAGACCGCCGTTGCAACACTCGACGCACCTCCATGAAACATCCACTGGTGCGCCACGTCGCGTAGATACCGGGCCAGGATTTATCTCCATGCCACCAATTACTAACATCTGCTATAACTAGCAGTGCAAAGGCGTCCAGAGAGGGAGCAGGAACGCTACCCTTTCTCAGCACGCACGCCACGCGGGCGGCCCAGCCGCCGATGCGGGCCCGGTACATTTCCACGTCGCAGCCCATTATCCCTTTACCTGCGCGAGAGCGATCCCCAAGGCACGTCCGCTCGCTACAACGTCCAGGCACAGACTGGCACTTAGCATCGTTGTACACATAACCTGAAAATAAAGTTGAATGGTGGCGAGTCCAACTAAAATCCGACATTGGTTGAACAATATTCTGCGATTCGTTTGGAACTTGCTGAAGGTGAAACATGGACTGAGCTTAGAAAATAGTGAGAATGGCACGCGTACTGTATTTCAAGGTATAATTCGCACATAAAATCCATAGACTGAAAATACTTAATATAAGTTGTTTTTTATTTGAATTTCATGGCGGTAGATTTGCGTTTGTGCTGAGCATTTGACTGTTACGTTGAAGTGTGCAGTAGTAATCAAATAACATTGCTGCACTCCATTGACCCTGCTACGTTACTCCATCACCGATATTTCCTGGTGAAAACCATGTGTCAGAATCTAGATTTTCGAGGAAAAAGCCAACATACGTGTCAAGGAAATGAATTTTGGGGGACATGTTGACATCCAGCTTTTTGTAGGCACTGATGCACTTCTTCACAACATTTACATAGCAGATTTATAATTTCCAAGAAAATTGGCTTCAGTTGATTTGAATGCACTCTATGCGCTGTTTTCAATGTCATTCAAAAAGTCTTGGAAATGGCTTTCAGCAATTACCTTACTTATCTGTGGGCCTGTGAATACACCTTCTTTCACTTTCACATAACTCAACTCTGAAAACTTGTTGCACATTTACCGAGTTATTGCCTGGCGCATTCACGAAAGTTTTCATGATTTCAAGCTTGATCTGAAGCAGTAGCTCGAGTACGTTGCCAGGGTAAATCAACAGCACACGAAGGACAGTTTTATTTCCTGGCTACATTCTACTTTGATAGGCCAAGTTTTCTTTAGGTAGTGGTGCTTTCTATCTACACTAATCTCAGCAGCACTTGTTTTACCCAGTCAGTTGTTCCCATGAGAACGGTGATGGCTCTTAAATCACCATAGATACACAAATTATACTTGTGATGTATATTTCAAATCTTGTGTTAACACGTGTTTATGCGTTTCTCTTTGTTATTGTGCAAAAACGTAAATAACAGAAGACGAACGAATCTAAATAATGAGTGCGTTGGATAAAGTTTAGTACGCGAGTACTCATGCTACGAATGGACGCGTGAGTGACAGAATATTAATAAAAAAGAAAAAAAGATGACAAAATAATGAGAGAAAAATGAAAGATTAGAAATGTGGTATCCAAAATGCTTTAAAGTATTTCCTAAATATAAATATTTTCACAGACGACGAAAATATTGCGGGGTGTTGCGGAACAAAATGGACATGGAGACAAACAATTGATGAACGGTGTTCCTTGAAAATTAATTTTTGTCGATATCTGAAAAACCTGACGTGACAGAGCAAAACGGTCTTTAGATTAGAAATCAACATGAAGAAAAAATGGATTTGAAATCAACTTCGGTCTTTAGATTTGAAGGAAAAAGGTAACACCATGCCAGATACCTGTAGCTTGTTTATCACAGCCACGGGTGCTTTGGAAATTGTCAATAAACCCCCGATTCGCGAAGAGAGAAGGGGATTTATAAGGGAATTTCCAAAGCAGGAGTGGTATTTAATAGGACTATTCCACGAGGGAAGTTACGTCCAACAGAGTTCCAAAATGCGCCAAATATTGTAAATAACTGAAAGCTGTGTTAAAAATCAATGAGATTATGTTACAGTACATACGAGGTTTATTGGACATCGACATAGCAATCGATGTAAACCACCTCATAAGATAGACGAGTCGCAGCTTATTATTGTCCAGTAGGAAGATGCGGTAAGAAAAATCGGATACAAAAAGGGATAAAGTGTTTGAGAGACACCTGATTGGGGCTAATTGTACGTATAATTAATCACTATTGATTTTAATTTCACTAGTGGAATAGTCAGTGTAATTTATGATGATACCTGACACCCTAAATTCCTACGATCTTTAACAGGTTGGACGCCAACGAAAGTTTTGGGTTTTTGGTTCCGTAGTGTCACAGCCCTTTTTGACCAATTTATGGAACATTTTTTTCTTTATTATTTCTCTATTTTCTTTCTATTTCTTTCTATTTTTACAAATTATTTACTTATTTCATTATATGAAACCTAACATCATAAATTAATAAATTATTCTCGTTTGTATATTATAAGTTGGTCCAAATGATTTCTGTCTTATGAATGATGGACCAACTTATAATATATAGTAATATAGTAATATATAGTAATATAGGCAGAAAGAAAAATATTAAAATATTCTCGTTTGTAATGTTATTTGTTAATAGTTGTTTTAACTCAAGCAGTAATTTATAACCTTTTTTGCTTTCATAGCTTGGATTAAAAAATATCGAAAAAATGAAAAATAAAAAATATAATTAAATGTGAGAAGTTGAGATGTGTTTTAGAGCGTATTATAATTTCAGAAAAGCACTGCAAGTAATGGAAAGTGAGGGACTAATCCGTCTCTCAAGGCCTGAGAAACAAAAAGTCAATGAGGGTCTCAAACGACCCTCACACGTTACGAAACCAGATCTATTGAATACCACTTTTGACCCTCATGGCGTTCAACACTTACGTGGGGAGACGCGTTTGGTAACTACTCCCGGGACCAACCCTACTACCTGCCACCCCCTCGCTCCGACGGAAACCTCAACAATCTTTGGAGCAACACTACAATTCACGTGTGTGCGAAGTTACAGATGAGAAGGGCCTTGAACACACACTTCACCGCCAAATCGGGACCGTATTGGTGCAGGAGGAAAGAAATAAGCTGCGTATTTTAAGCACCGCCACCACTAAAAGGATGTCCTTAAAGTGAACGAACTTCCTTCTTCCTTAAATACGTTAAAAAGACATGCAAGCGGGATTAAATACGCACACACGCTTCTCAAGGAACTCAAGTCGCAAAACGGCAATCATAAACACGACAAACACACACAGTCAGTGTTAACTCTGACTAATTTTACACGTCTTCCGAAATTAGAAATACTTCTTCACAAATGATGCGTTGACACATAGCCTGTCAAGGAGGAGTTTGTATTCGCTGTGCATTTTCTTTGCACCATGCGTTCAGAGAATTATTATTTTTTCAACTTGCCTACTACACTTGTTAACTGGAAAAAATTGGGAAGAAGTTAGGTGGTAAATTAAAGGTTCCTCTTTTTATTGGTAATCAAATATTATCCTTTAATTATTTAATTTAATTTAGCTATATCATCAGGTAAACATCGTTGACCCCCAAAACAAATGAAATTCCATAATTCATTGCATGTTACATAAACTTGTTACCTTGCCCGCAATCTTGACAGGCCTGTTGTAAACATTATTATGTTTATTACGGAGTTATTGCTGTATATATTTTTAAAGAGGTATTTCCTTTGACAACTTTGAATAAAATCAAATTATTTTCATTAACTTCTCTCACAATGTTGTGAAAGGGCTTATTTAATGAAGTTTTATCTGATACCCGATCTGATTTATAAGAAAGTATTTTTAAGCATTTCACCAAAATCAATAAACATGGGTTCATGTGTGAAATGAAGAGCAGCTTGAGTTCTGACTGCTAATTTAGTCTGATTTTTTATGGAAATGTTTCTTTAAGAAAAAATTAAACCATGTAAAAGGACATTCATTTATTTTTATGGTATTTTTATTACTTTAAAAACAAGTTTCTTCAACGAGGTTTCTAAAGAACTGCAAGAAAGTCACGCGTAAAGCGACAATTGTGGGTAATATATTAGTATTTTCGTGAAATAACTGTTACGGAGAAAATCCTCATAGAAGAGAAGTTCATAAAACTTCTGGGTTGCTCGGAGTTGGTGTGTGTAATATTTCACAACTTTTGATTCTTTATACTTACGAAGACATTAAATTGTACTCCATTGTGTGGCAAAAAAGTTGAAGGAATTACATTTGTTCTTTACATGAAACTAAGCTTTTCTTGAGAATCACTGCAATAATTGACGTTAATAACAAATATCGTTCTCAGAAGAACATTTTTAACGCGAAGATTGCAATTTGTGCAGAGAATGCATGTGTATTTTATTCTAGCCATTAATTGCAATTGGTTTTGAGGCATTTCAACATCACCATTCATCCAAATATAATGGTTCAAAGTATCACGTCTCATCTATTACATGCCGGGTACTACCACACATTTCATTTCCCTTCTTCAAACTCAGAAAATTGTAAGTACATGAGAGTTGGGATCTATTAATCTGAGAGAGTAGTAACACCTCAATTAAACGGCTGCACTGAAATGGGTGAATCAGAAAGTCAAAATTTGATGCGTTGAAGTAACTTTTGTGTTGCTTAGATTTTGAAATGTCATGGCTTTAAAAACAAAATTACGATGCATTCAATTTACAAGAGACTAGAAAATAGCTGCATTGGCAGCTAGTGGTTCTTCAGAGTTCAGTGGTACCATTAACCCAAATCTGCCAGATAAACCACATGGAAACTCATCAAAGAAATAGTACACCAGTGCCATGACTTGAGAGATATTACCATCAAGGGATCGTCGTCAAAGCACAAGAGATGTACATAAGACTACGTCAACAAAATTGCATCTGTAGTGAACTTTAATGAAGTAAGGGTCATGTCGCGTATTTCTAATAATAAAATATGTACTTTTTACTTTCTATCCATTACTTACCAGTATAGAGAAAGTTGTGACAAATCGAGGAATTTTCTTTCAGAATTTTTCAGCAGAAAAAACCTTTATTGCTGGATCTAGTAGTAATAAAGTGGAGAAATACAATTGTTAAATATTAAAAAAATATCTAACACGTGGTTAGCTAGAATCCATGTTTAATGGGTCCTTGATACTGAAAAATTGACTCATGGCAAGTCGTCTGGCTGTCCATTCAGTGAACAACGCTAGCGGCTAAATCGTTCAGTCGATTTTCTCGTAAATGGATATTCACCAATCGATCTGGCTGATATCGTGGCCCATTGAATTTGACATGGATATTTTAATTTTGGCAGGGTACATGAAGTTCATGAGCTCCTTTTAAAATTTTCAAAAAAGGCACCAATTGTTTGATTCAATTTAGTTGATGTATAGAGGGAAGAACTTTAAAGAGAATGGTGCAGGGCTCATGTTCGTTAAAAACCCCGCACTTTTTTCTATACTACGTACGTAGTTTGGTAAAAAGGTAAAAGTGCTCATTTGAAAATATTTTTTTTATTTGAAATAATGCTCCCCTTTATAGACATTTCATCACTCTCAAAAGCAAGCTTTCCTTATTTTTACCTATTCTACTGTACGTATTGTTGTACTGTGTTACGTATTGTTACGTACTCTACTGTATTGGAACGTATTATACTGATCCTTATTGTTACTTTAAGAACGGTATGGAACACTCGTGCCCCTTGTGTTAAGTACCTCACGTGCACTAGATCGAAGCGCGCGGTGCGTCTGTACTTTATGACACTTTTTCGTATTTGTTGGGGCCAATTACTCGCGCCCGTGTTATCGACAAAGCGGTGAAACTTCGAATCGCTCCTTTTCACTTGCCACCCGACCCCGGGCATTCGATTAGCATTGAAAATTGCGGAAGGGCCGTCGGTGGCCGGGTGCGCCGTCGACCCATTTGACTGGCAAACGCAAGGGGCGGGGGGGGCGCTGGACGGGCTCCAGGCGCGGCAAAAATGAATCGGCAGCGATGACAGATCGCTTCCCGATAGTTGCGCCTCCCCACGCCCCCCCTGCACGCCCACGCGCCTAACTCTGCCCCCGCGCCATACTCCCCTCTCCCCGCCACACCCCAGAACCTCCATCCCGTCGTTCCTCCCGCCGCTCACCGCCACATTCCGCCTCTCCCCGCCACACTCAGACACTCCCCGCCGCTTCCCGCCGCTCCCCGCCGCTCCCCGCCGCTCCCCGCCGCTCCCAGCCACTCTCCGCCGCTCCCAGCCACTCCCAGCCACTCTCCGCCACTCTCCCGCCTCTCCCCGCCACTCTCCGCCATCCCCAGTCACTCTCCGCCACTCCCAGCCACTCTCCGCCACTCCCAGCCACTCTCCGCCACACTCCGCCACTCTCTTCCTCTCCCCGCCTCTCCCCGCCACTCTCCGCCATCCCCAGCCACTCTCCGCCACTCTCCGCCACTCAGAGCCACTCTCCGCCACTCTCCGCCACTCCCAGCCACTCTCCGCCACTCTCCGCCACTCTCCGCCTCTCTCCGCCACTCTCCGCCACTCTCCGCCACTCTCCGCCACTCTCCGCCACTCCCAGCCACTCTCCGCCACTCTCCGCCATTCTCCGCCACTCTCCGCCACTCTCCGCCACTCTCCGCCACTCTCCGCCACTCTCCGCCACTCTCCGCCACTCTCCGCCACTCTCCGCCACTCTCCGCCACTCTGCGCCTCTCCCCGCCACTCTCCGCCACTCCCAGCCACTCTCCGCCACTCCCAGCCACTCTCCGCCACTCCCAGCCACTCTCCGCCATTCTCCGCCTCTCCCCGCCACTCTCCGCCATCCCCAGCCACTCTCCGCCACTCCCGGCCACTCTCCGCCACTCCCAGCCACTCTCCGCCACTCCCAGCTACTCTCCGCCACTCTCCGCCACTCCCAGCCACTCTCCGCCACTCTCCGCCACTCTCCGCCACTCTCCGCCACTCCCAGCCACTCTCCGCCACTCCCAGCCACTCTCCGCCACTCTCCGCCACTCCCAGCCACTCTCTGCCACTCCCAGCCACTCTCCGCCACTCCCACCCACTCTCCGCCACTCCCACCCACTCTCCGCCACTCCCACCCACTCTCCGCCACTCCCACCCACTCTCCGCCACTCCCACCCACTCTCCGCCACTCCCAGCCACTCTCCGCCACTCCCAGCCACTCTCCGCCACTCCCAGCCACTCTCCGCCACTCCCAGCCACTCTCCGCCACTCCCAGCCAATATTCCGCCACTCCCAGCCACTCTCCGCCTCTCCCAGCCACTCTCCGCCACTCCCAGCCACTCTCCGCCACTCCCAGCCACTATTCCGCCACTCCCAGCCACTATTCCGCCACTCCCAGCCACTCCGCCTCTCCCAGCCACTCTCCGCCACTCCCACCCACTCTCCGCCACTCCCACCCACTCTCCGCCACTCCCACCCACTCTCCGCCACTCCCACCCTCTCTCCGCCACTCCCACCCTCTCTCCGCCACTCCCACCCACTCTCCGCCACTCCCACCCACTCTCCGCCACTCCCACCCACTCTCCGCCACTCCCACCCTCTCTCCGCCACTCCCACCCTCTCTCCGCCACTCCCACCCACTCTCCGCCACTCCCAGCCACTCTCCGCCTCTCCCAGCCACTCTCCGCCACTCCCACCCACTCTCCGCCACTCCCACCCACTCTCCCGCCACTCCCACCCTCTCTCCGCCACTCCCACCCACTCTCCGCCACTCCCACCCACTCTCCGCCACTCCCACCCACTCTCCGCCACTCCCACCCTCTCTCCGCCACTCCCACCCTCTCTCCGCCTCTCCCAGCCACTCTCCGCCACTCCCACCCACTCTCCGCCACTCCCACCCACTCTCCGCCACTCCCATCCACTCTCCGCCACTCCCACCCACTCTCCGTCACTCCCACCCACTCTCCGCCACTCCCACCCACTCTCCGCCACTCCCACCCACTCTCCGCCACTCCCACCCACTCTCTGCCACTCCCACCCACTCTCCGCCACTCCCAGTCACTCTCCGCCATCCCCAGCCACAATTTTTTTTTCTTCAAACGTTTTGAACGGATAGAGCTAATTACGCTCTTTGATACGACGTAAAGTTGAATTTCGGAAATTTTTTTGTTTTTGCAAAAATTATACAAATGTAATTTTGTTGAATGATCTCTCACACCTTCAGTATGCATATTAGCAGCAATTTGTAAACACTATTTTTTGTAGCGCTTAAACGCCATTTTCTTAAAAAACGGATACAAATTCTTAAAAGAAAATTGCCATTTAGGACGAGTTTTTAGTGTTCTTCAATATTCTAAAATTAATCTTTCCGTTCTTCCTTTAGAAAACCGAAAACTTGAGAAAATGCCCCAAAAAATTTACTTTGGGCGGCGATTAATGGCAGCTGGTTTTTTCAATGAAATGTATTTATCAAAAATATATCTTTAAATAAGGTCATGCTAAATTTTTGGAAAATACTAGTAGTTTTTCTATAATTTCGTGACAAACAATAGCCCGCTGCAAATTTACTGCGCTTTAGACAGCCGAATATGTCCTAAATTAGAATTTGCAAGTTTGAGTATTATTTCTATGTTCGCTTTTACATTCGACCTTTTGTTATACATTTCCACATTCATTTTTTAGAAATGATTTATTTTGAAACATTTGAAATAAATATTGCTAACTCTTTAAGGGAGTATCGACAATGCAGGGAATGCAACAATGGAATGCCGTTTCGCTGTCGAAAATTTCTGTGAATTAAGTGTCATCGTTGTGTCTTGATGTACCTGTATAGTATCAGGCTTCTTCTTCCTATACAAATTTGGAAAACGCTTGTATTATATTTTTATGCAGTTGTAGAATTCACATAGTTTTGACAACACTGCTATGGAAACAGTGACTTGTTCACTTCTTGGTTGAATTGGACATTTTCAAATAATAGCTAGAATGTTAGTAGGGCAGAAAGTGCAAATTTCAGTCCTACGTAGCTGTTTCCAATAACACGGGAAAGTATGTGCTGTTGGAGCACCACTAGTTTAGTTTCGTAATTAGTTATTCGTTTCTCCCATATACAGAAGGGCTGATCAGTTGGCCAAACATAACCTCGTGACAAAATCTCCATCGTTGTAATTGAAAAAGAAAAGCAATCTATTCTCTCTTGCACTTATTTTTCTCTTCGCACTAGAGGATGATATTCCGAATCATTGCTGGAATCATCTTGAAATACCATCATTTGCAATCGTCGAGCCATGACAACACGTCGAAAGTACACGCACATTGAAAACTGAGCTTACTCCGTACTTTATCCGACGGATTTTCGCGGTGTAAATTTACTCACGAATTTACTCTTGTGTAAGCGATTTATACTCGAGTAGTGTTGGTGAAACACTGCAAGAAGTTACTCTCGAGTAAACATGACTTACTCGAGGGTAAACTGTTACTCCTAGTTTGGTGAAACCCGCCCTATCTCATTGAGTTGCAACAGAACTTTAAATACGATTCGCCTACTCTTTCTTAGCAGTTTTTATTTTACGTTGATTTTTTTTAAATGTACTGAAGAATTTGAAACAAAAATTGACGAAGTAATTTATCTGAGAAAAGAATATTTATACTTTAACTTCTCAGCTGTCCGGGTTTTTACTTTGTTTATACTTTGGCCCATCTTTAATTTTTGTCCAAGAATATTTTGTATCACATGCTCCAGTTTCGTCTGCGGTTCTTCCAAACTCGTAAGCCATAAATCATGGATCGTTCGATGACAAGACACATTCTCCTCCACAAGCGCGCCCTTCGTGTTCCAAGTGACAAAGGAAAGGTGCCAAAAAAAAGACGCAACGAAACAGTTGCATTCAGCCACGGCCACCTGTTGCAACGGGGGAGCGCACGCGGCCGGGCGGTGGGCCGTGGAGGCGGAATTGCCTCCAGTCACGGCCGCGCGCTGCTCGGAACAGCTCGAGAGCTCGTTTCTCAATCTCAGCCCCCAAAGGAGGCCCGCGAGGAAATGTTTTCCGCGAAAAAAAAAGCACTTGAGCGCCCGTTTTGCGGCGTGCTTCATTTCCTCGGCCTCCCGTAAGATGGCGCCTGCCGCGTTGTCTGCTCCTCATTCAAGTGCAAACGACCTTCCGGCTCGGCCGGGGCGAGGCGCTGTTAAAACGCGGCGTCGCAGCAACGGCTTCCTTCCCGCGCCGGAGACGTCGTGCTCCTCGTAAGGAAGAAGTAACCTCGCTGGTTTGCATTCTCAGGCTCTCAGTTGCTTCTACTAAGCATCGAGATCTCTTCTGCGGCGGGAAAGAATGCTTTGCTGAAAGAATTCGGAAATGGGAGAAATATGATGTTTTCGTCTACTTCATTTAAAAGTTATTTTATAACTACTATTTACACAAGGAAGGTTTTATCGCTAATTTGAGACGTCCGATTTCTTCGGATTGACTGCTGTAAGGAACTTTTCAAGATATCGTTTGAGTTAAAAATTCGTCTTACGTGGATTCGACAGAAATAATTTAATTACTGCAACACTTCGTTGAAAGAAAAATTGAATATAATAATTATAATAATGTTAATAAAAAGAATTGAATGAATCATTCAAATGAATTTCATCTTCATGGTTCGGTGGAGAGAATGTAGTTTTCAACGCCATCCTTAGATATCGCTTTCGGCAGTGCGGGATGTCCATTGCCATCAAGCCCGCGGGCCAAGGCATTTTCGACGCGATACGTTATGTTTCCACGGGTGTACCTGAAGCTTCGGTACCGCTGCCAGCTGGACGGCACTCACCTTCGAATTTTCTCGTACTTTCCTCAAAATTGCACGCTGCTCTCTTTCACGGATCTCCTTACACGATCTTCTCTACACGGCTTTCCTTACTCCTGTCATTGTTGCGGTTTAGTTTCAATTCTGTCTTCTTTCTCAAATCTCTTCATCTGCTGTATTTCATGACCACCTGTAGACGATTCCATTTGCGTGGTTCACGGGTATTGGTCAAAATAATAAGATATATCAGCCGACGTTTCGGAGTTTTTATTACTCCATCCTCAGGGTTTGCTGTGAACAATGATTTTATGTGAACATTATGGGTCATTATGTAAACAATCATCATATTTATGTAACTTCCCACGCACAGCAAGCCCTGAGGATGGAGTAATAAAAACTACGACACGTCGGCTAACTGACATATCTTATTATTGTGACCAATACCTGTGAACCACGCAAAAGAAATCTCTTAATGATATCTAGCACCGTGAAGTTGCTCATGCGTAAAAGATTTGCAGATCCCTGCAGGAGCGTCCCTTTGCGTGGTGGAAAACCATAAGCTGCCTCTGCTCGAACGTCTAGTTCTTTCCCTTGCGCAAGGCGTTTCCAAGTGGCCATTTTACGCGAGTGACAGCGCAGTTTCGTTGTCCTGAAGGGTGCGCTTATCGCGCTATCTAGGAGAGAGGCGAGGGGTAACAAGATATTGTCCATTACGTGTCCGAATATTAATGTGACTTCATATTCACACATAAATCCGTGTGTTATGAAATGTGTATTGTATATCAGAAACGTTTTCTTTGTATTATTTTGTTTCCTAATAATGCACAGTTCCTTTGTATTTCCTCCCGTCTAACTTCTCCACACGTGCGAAAAATTACTTTCAAACAAGAAACGCCTGCAGTATTTGTGGCTGTCCGAATATTAATCATGTATATCTACCATAATATGTTTGTATAATTGTCACCATTCCCGTCACCTTGTTGGAAGCTATACGCTCGGAGAATATGTTCCGCAGTCATATAGAATCAACACCCAGGAGATGTTGATAGAATCCAAATTCTGACCATGATACCAATTTTACCTTGGTAACATGGTCACAATTTGGATTCTATCTACAGCCCCTGGGTGTTGATTCGGTATGACTGCGGAACATATTCCAACAAGGTGACGGGAATGGTGACAATTATATATACATAAAAGGAGCGATAGTGCGCTCGTGAAAACTGTTCAAAGGGTTGGTTGACTCAGAGCAGCTGGGCGTAAACCAGAAGGCCCGGGTTCCAATTCCGGTCGGGCCGACCAATTCTTTGAACAAATTTAATTATAATATCTTTGGTTGGTCACCTCTGACAATAGTTAATTTCTGCCATTTTCGAAATGCTTCTCAACGCTCCTCGCTCTCCATGCAGCTGGCAGCTGGAGAGTTGTGGTCGCGTCTTTCGAGGCGTTCCTGGTGCTGCGCAGAACGGGCGAACATTCCGCACCAGCTGACCATTACATCACCAACTAAATTTAGAAAATATTACAGACTTGATAAAATTACAGAACCGACAATTTTTCACATTACTTCAATACTTCCCACATAAAACAACTTTTATCTTGGCCAATCATACACATTTCCACGCAGAATTAAACCCCGATTCCCCAGAGACCGATTCAGACCTCCATAGATACTCATTTCCCCATCACTTTCAAACTACAACATACAACCAACACACTGCTTCTCTTTTCCACACCTTCACAGTATTAAAATATAAGCCCTTTCTGTCAATAATCTTAACTTATAATACTCATTCTGCCCTCGCAATAACAGACAATTAAGGTGCAAGTGACCAACTCTAATAAGCTAATTAGTTTTAATTTTTAAAACCCCTGAAAGACTTGTACAGGCGAACAGGCAGAAAATAAAATTTAAAAAAAGCATCCTTTCATCTGGGGCTTCATGCATACGTCACAACTCGCTTGACTAATAATTGTTTCGGGACGCTCTTATCGCGTCGATTAAGTATTTATTTCAATAACTGAATACATATGAATTATTTTTTTATTTTTGACTATCCATCAATAAGTTATCAAAAACATTTTTGTCAATTTAATGCTGGAATCATGACGTTTTGCGTGACTTTTACACGGATGATCAGGTGTGAACTAATGTATGTTCAAGTGTGAATTAATTTATGTTTGAAAATGAAAAAAGACAAAAAAAGTTTGATGGCATTATTTAAAGTAAAAGAATTAAAATAAATTAGATAGTAATCAGATATGAAATTATAAAAAAATAAATAAAACTAAAAAAGGAAGTGAAACATAATTAATAAAATATAATCTAAGTACAAAATATATAAAGAGACAAGAGAGAAATTACCATAGCATGGTAAATGAAGCAAACTTTTAAAAACATTACAGAACACCAGGGGGCAGATTAATGTAAAAAATAGTCGTTATAGCTTGAAAAACAACACTGAAAACAAGCAAAAAGGAACAATCAGAAGTAGAAGGGTAAGAAATACATGATACCCGAGTACACTTATATTGATTGATTCATTGATTGTCCGTGATTCCGGTCGCGTCAACTACGGAGATCATTAGTCCCGTAAGTGTAGTGTATAGATTTAATCGGGACAGCGACCTAGCTGAGAAGCTAGTGTCGAAAATCCTGCTGCCCTCGGGACTCGAACCTAGGACCACCCGTTCACAGGGACAGCAGTGACATCAGTTGATGCACTGAGCCCTCTCTCCGGGTGAGTACCCTTTTTATACCTCCTACATGACAATTATCATAAGTAATATCACGAGATGTGCTGTGAAATTTAGTGTGAATATTTCACGAATAAACACATTACATGATTTGAAAGGATAATTTAAATCACAGGAATTACGAAGAAGAGAAATATGACTCAAAATTACAACCAAAAAATGAAAAACTTTCAGTCATCTCCGACTTATCACTGCCTTCTGGAATAACTTATAATCAAGTAACATTTGAATAACAATTATATGTACAAAATGATTTCAAATGTTTCAATTTTATGGCAATAAAAGTTTCAAAAAACAATTATAACATGGTTACTAACAAGAACATTAATTAAAAACAAAATTATTAAAGCTGTAGGAAGTTGTTTTCCAAGTCTTGGTCTTCCGTGGAAGTATTTGAAATGGAAGACGTACAAGATGAATTAGCAGCGGAATTCGTTAATATCGAATGGATTGAACATACGTATGTACTCATTAAAATATTTTCCTGAATAATTTTGGTTGTAACATTCCACATATTTTTGACAACATATTCTTTGTACTCTTCACCATCTACTCTTCGTATATTAATTGCCTAAAATAGAGATTTTTTTCAAGTCGTGAATTTGGAAGACGTAAAACGACAGTTCTGGAGAGAATTGTTCTGCGCATGCGCCGACATCCAATGACGGGCTTTCAATTGACGGGCCCGTCATTCTCCGTGTTTTGTCGTCTGCGACAAAATGTCTTTGCAGCTTACACTTACGTAGTTTTCGCCGTCACCACTAAACACGAATTCGACACTAATACACAATAAGAATGGAAATAATGAAAATTACAAGATCCTTAGTACCAATATAATACGGCAGGAACTCCGTGGTTAATTTTTATTCAATTTAATTCATACACGTCACAAATAAACTACCACATTAGTTTAGAATTTGGAGGTTATGTGTATATTGAGGCTACATTGTCACGGAAACGTAGTTTATCTACAGAGTGATATACTTGAAATCATTTCCTGTTATTATTACAAACAATATAAATATGTAGTCAAAAGCGGGTTTAGGAAGCTATTTTTTAGGTCTGTATTGTAGATAAAGACATGTATTTCACATATTCCTCTGACAAAATCAGATTTAATGTATTATACATATTTATAACTGGTAATCCTCATAACAACATAAATGGAGTCAGAAGAGCCACGTCAGAAGATTGTACGACTTGCAAAAACAATTTTCTGGAGATTCGTTATTTCTGATTGACAATGATTACGAGCTACGACATTGGATTTTCCGTCTTGCAAAAACTCTGTGTAATTTCTTCATTTATAATGTCACCGCTCAATCTCACGAATTCTATCTTGCAAGAGATAAACTGGCGACCTGAGTGATCGTTCAGTGTCATTCGTATTCGTGACTTATGGTGATAATGTCACGCAATTCAGGGAACAGCTCATTGCTAAAATAGTAGCTTATGAAACGATGATGTAATGATGGGTATTAATACACGAAAGTGATGTTACGATACGAGCGAGGAACGAGCGATTATCGTAAACTTCACACGAGTGTATTAATACCCATTACATCGAGTTTCATACGGTACTTTTTCTACGACTCATGGTAACTTTTGTAAGTTAAACTTCTTGCACTGAATCGTTTTGCGGCAGTCGACATGCAAGATTCATCCAAGGCCACCTAGCGGACACCTCTCTACCCTACACCCGGCAGGTGGCGTTGTTTTACCAGAGCGACTGCGAGGGACTACGAAAGTTGCAGCAATAATATTCGGACGTCGCCATTTTCGCATTTTCTCTCATTTCTGGAAACGTCAACACCATCAGAAAGAACCACCATTTACTAAATATTTTAAACTAAAGAATTAGCCGGTTTTTAAGGACAACCACACAGCAGCAGCAAATAACACAAAATCACTTGCGTTCAGATCTTAACCTCACTGAAAGTTCCCTTCTATAACTACCACTGCACTAGACAAATAGGATCAAAGTGAAATTATGATCCAATTTATTTTAAATAATATTTCACGTAAAAATTACTACTAATAAAAGAAATTAAAACTGAGAAGCCTAATAATATTAAATGCAATTTTAATATACACAATCGAACGAAACATTTACTGCAACAATTCTCAATGATTAATGAAGTGACAATACTTGGTTTGTAAGCGTCTCTGCGATTGGTCAAGAACCTGTATCATAATGAAAACTGTATCGAAATGACAATCATTATGCAACTGGTTGCAGATATCCAATGGCAGCATTATACAATGGGAGTAGAAAAAAATTAATTCCCTAATCAAGCTGGCAGTGTGTACGTCTTTGATTTATACAATTAAACAAGTCGGGTAACTGCTGTTAAATAATTAGGCAATATATTCAAAATGAAAGTTACATAAAGTTCAGGTCAACTGGTACTGATTAAACAAAAACAATGTTCGCAACCTATCGCAATAAGAAATTGCACTGATGCACTCGCGAACACAAGTTACACTCACTTTACAAAGAAACAAAAAAAATACAGTTCACATATACATATCTGAAAAGAAATTGCATACAACAAACACTTAACACACAACAGAAATGATACAAAAACACAAATGCCCTTCAATACAATAAATCAGACCTGCACAGCATTTTGCACTTTCATTGACCTCAGGAGCTGCGTGCGGGCAACTCGGGTGCAAATGAGAAAATCGATGAAGGGTGGGGATGAGACCCAATCTAGGAGTGGGGTCCACCAATCAAAATGTGCAATTCGAAAGATAGCGCGTAAATTAATACGTAAATTTAAAGAGCAATCGGCAAGAACATGACGGTCATATACAGTTCAAGTAATATAATCTTTTGTATTACATTGCAAATGTTTGTTCTCGATATATGGCAGGGAGAAATATGAAACTACAATGAATTATACATATTAGATTTCGACACCAAGTATTATAATTGCTTGTAGGGCTTATAATGTAATTCGCTTTGCTACGATGTAATCACAAATTGAGTGTTGTGCTAAACACAAAATTGTGATACTGAATTGTTTTTGTTTGATGATGACAGCAATAAACTACTTTTTTTAAACTACGTTTAATTTAATAAGACGGTTCTCTCAAAGCAAAAACATATTGTTCTTAAAAAAATCATGATTATTTTCCGTTCTAATTTTTGACAAGAGTGTAGAGTCGTTTACGACATCATATAAAAATATAAAGCCCTTTGCATTCTACTTAACCAATACCCATGATTATCTTATGATTGTCCGTAACATATCGTCACAAAAGTTTGCTCGTTGATCTCTTTTATTCAGTTTCATAATAGGGAAAAATGGTCACAAATGTGCTATTAAACATTACCCTTCTTGGAATTGCCAAATATTCTACTTTTATGTCAGTCTTGATGTGAGAGATTGCTCTCATGATTTTCTTCATTTTTCTATGATTTGGAGATTATATCATTCCTGGTGAACAATCAATTATTAAATTGCAATTTTGTGTTAGAATTAAATAATTTTTTTCTTATATATAAGCATATATTTTAAAGCTATTGCTTTAAAATATTGCTTAAGAGTCACAATGAGCATGTTATTTTCTTTAAAAAAATTAGAAAATGAAAATACATAGAGTGGTGGATACAGAGGTGGATATACAGTAGTGCACAGAATGTAAACAGTGAATTATGACCCTGGTGACTTGAAATACTAGATATAATCCATTTAAACAAATGGGCATATAATTTTGAAGCATGGATCATTATTAGACCCCCAGACATTCAATCTACGCGCCGCGTCGTGCTACGTCAGACTTCTCCCCTCCCCGCAAAGCTTCCTACTCCCCACTACTTGCACTTTCGGTGCTGCCACGGGCAGGCGAGCGGTTCGCAAGTGCAGAATGCCCGCAGGAGCAGGCGTTGTGCAGGTCTGCAATAAATGGTTCGAATATTTACATATCAAATAATTTACTAGCATCAATGTAATTTGCATTTGACTGATTTAACAGAAATGAATAAATCATTACAACTGTATAATTCTGACTTTTTTAACCAAGCAATAAATCAAAATCCATTACAACTTGTAACCTTTGCTTGAAATGATGAATAATCCTTTTTGAGAATTCTCATACTTTGTTATATGGCCATGAAGTTTTATGTCCACTTATGCGCTACTGCACAGAAGAAAAATGGGTTTACAAGCATAAATTAATATCTATTATCTGGGTTTAATTTACGACTGAATAACAAAACGTTAAAAATCTAACAAATATGAATTGCTGTCCTTCAATCTCACAAGGTACTTTTGCGCACTTTCGGCTCAATATAGTTATACCAAAAACATGGCAATGGATAAAAAAAACTAGAATCTTAGAGACTCACGCCACTAGCTTCCCCGACGCATTACCTTCGGCTGCGGTCACAGCCAGCTGCGCAGTTCCAAGGTCGCGAAGTGCGTAGAAACCAGTGCAGCCTAGTCCAGTAATTATTTCACTTCTTGTCTACTCATACAGGATATAACAGCCGGCGCATGCCTCAGATACGTTTCCAGTTGTATTCCCGAGACCATGAAGTACGTGATTTAATTACCAAGAAGAAAGCCAATCCAGAAGTTTAAGAACCAAAATACAAAAAAAGCTGAAATTAAAGAGATATTCATTTATCAGAATAGCATCTGTGTTATTTTCAATGATCGCTAAAATGTACGATGTTTTCTATCGTTTTTGGGTTTGGTCACTTCAATTAATTTTCCAACTATTATTCAGTCATCACATCTTCTTATATATATTAGAGATGATTAAATTAATAATTATCATGAAAGTTTACCTTTACTAAGCTTTTGTATATTGGTTATTCGACACGAGTCCAAGCGAAGCAAAGCCGCATGATGTACGTCATTCTTCAAGCAAGGGATGCATCGAAAATGGCAGAGTTGCTCTCCTCCTAGGCAGAAATTCTCGCTATTTCTGCTCGAAAATTTGATGGGTTGCGCTTTCTAGCGTGTCGGAGCGCGTTCACAAACCTTCCCTTTTGTTATCCCGGCAGTAAGCGCGCCAAGTTTTGTAACAAATTGAGGCGCGCGGGGTGTCTCAGTTATCCCACAGTAAAAATGTGAAGAAAACAATTAATAACAAACTATTTTATTTCTTTAATAAATACGTGTTTACTTCCAAGTATTTATACATTGTTTGGAAACAAGTACAAATAACATTTTAATATTTAAAATGTTATTTTTTCAAACAACTTTCACAACGCAGGAATTTACGATTTTGTCCTCATCGCGTATAGGATGAAATCTCTTCTGCGCCTAAAAGCAGTAAAAATTCTATATTCTATAAGAATATAGTTTTGGTGTAGAATATTAAAATTCTATAAGAATATAAATAATACGATGTAAAATATGATGTAAACATATTTCAGAGTACAATATGCAATAGAGATAAATATATACAAATATATCATAATACTATAAATATATTATAATCATATCATTCAAATATTTGTTATGAAAAATATTCTAGAACAAAAGCATTTACTATGGTGTGTATTTGAAAATAAAATCTTTCTGTATGCCGTCCTGCTGAGAACTACTGTGAACAGCGTGGCAGGAAGCGATAACAAAGGTTGTGCCAGGTTACTCGGTTGCCCGCACGCAGCGCGCCATCGCCTTTGCGACGAAATTTCGAGGACACGACAGGAAGCAGTTGAAAGAGAAGAGTCGAGATATGTGCACAAAGCTATCCTCGAAAGGTATTAAGAAGCTCGCAAGATTATAAATAAAACTAAAAGTACAATGAGCTCCGAAACAATGCTGGGGTGACTCAGGCACCCCGCGCGCCTACTACCGAGGTATGGAATTCTCTGTGAAGTTTTGGTATAGAATAGAAGTGATTTATTGGCATATAAAAACAAGTTTACATAGCCAGGTTACAAAAAATTTGCCTTACATGAGGTCTACAAAAATCAAATAAATTGTATTTATTAATGAACAAATTCATAAAATTACTTCATACATTTAAACTTAAATAAATTGTGAAGTTTTGGATAACTGTTACGACGCCTGTCTCCATCTATCGGACGTCATTTCAATCATTTTCGACGGTCTTGAAGCATGTAACCAGACTTCAGGGGTTACAGTAGTTTGTGATGTCCATTTGTAATTTCTTTCTTCACAAAATTCTTGAAATTGCTTCCACACGCTTTCTCTATTCCTATCGCTGTTTTTTGGCTTCTCTATTCCTTTCGCTGAATCTTTAATAATAGATTCTATTTCAATTTTAAACATTACCAAAACGAGACATTTTAATATTGATGCTCAGAAGCTATTTTGGACCAGAAATAATTGCTATCGTTAACTTAAAAAGGTAAACAAAGTTTTTACAGCGGTAAAAAAGGTAAAGAAGCAGATGGCGATAAACATCTGGTATTGGTTTAATTTGAATATATCCTTGCTTAGCATTGGCTACTTACGACTCGGACAGGCATGAGTGAAATAGTCCTATAAAAAGTTTGATAAATTGGCACGTAGAAAGTGACAAATATGAGCGTATTACAACATATTTTGTAGAGAGAAGCAAGTGATCACTGGCTGGTATTCTTTCTTAAACAAAATACGTTCGTTTTTCTACTTCGTATCCAGTGTTCAAATTACTTCTTTTCCCTCAAAATGACGCTTAGCTCCGTTCTCCTCTGAACCCTCCAATCATCTTTAGATGAGATGCATGAATGCATAGTTATCTGCCTCCCAGCACCGCATCAAAATAATACCGAAAAAGTCGCTTTTCTTGAGCAGACGCCCTGTAATCCCTAACAAATTCGATTTCTACATTATTCGTCAAAGCCTTAACTTAATAAGACGCCGTGCAACCCACGGGGATCGAGTGAAGAGGGGCGGAATCCCCAAAGGAAGGGAAGGGAAGGGAGGGAAAGTCCCTGAGAATTCGCCGCTGAAATCTGCCGCGTTCGCACGTCATCCCTCAATTTGCCGCCCTCCCCTCGCGTCCGGCCCTTGTTCCTCCGGCGCCTCTCTATTTTCGCGCGCGGGGGTGGGGAGGGGTGGGGAGGGGGGAGGGGAGGGGCTGGGTCCATCCATCTCGCAGGCAGCGCCCCGCGCCAGGCATTTGTCGCTGTCTGCGCCCGCGCGAGGCGGCGCCGCCGGCGACAGCTTCATTCAGGCGCCGCCAGGTGCAGCGATTTCCGCTCGCCCGCGCCACCGCCCTCTCCCTCGCTCGCGCCGTCGCCCTCACCCTCGCCCTCGCCCTCGCCCGCGCCCTCGCCCATGCCCTCACCCGCGTCATCCCCCACGACCTCGCCCTCACCCGCGCTCGCGACAACGCCCGCGCCCTCACCCGCGCACTCGCCGTCGTCCTCGCCCACGCCCTCGCCCTCGAACGCGCCCTCGCCCTCGCCCGCGCCCGCGCCCGCGCCCACGCCCTCGCCCCCGCCCTCGTCCTCGCCTTCGTCCTCACCCACGCCCTCGCCCGCGCCCTCGCCCTCGCCCGCGCCCTCGCCCGCGCCCTCGCTCACGCCCTCGCCCTTGCCCGCCCCCACGCCCTCGCCCGCCCCCACGCCCTCGCTCACGCCCTCGCCCTCGCCCGCCCCCACGCCCTCGCCCTCTCCTTCGCTCGCGCCGTCGCCCTCACCCTCGACCGCCCCCACATCCTCGCCCACGCCCTCGCTCACGCCCGCGCCCTCACCCGCGCCCTCGCCCGCGCCCTCGCCCGCGCCCTCGCCCGCGCCCTCGCCCTCGCCCGCGCCCTCGCCCTCCCCCTCGCCCGCGCCCGCACCCATGTCCTCGTCCTCGTCCTCGCCCTCTCGCTCGCGCCATCACCCAGGCCCGCGCCCTGGCCCTGGCTATAGTCCTCGAAAAATCAGGCATTTCAACGAACATGAAACCTACACCACTCTCTTAAGCTTCCTTTATGCTATCTCAAGTCCCAATTTAATCAAAAAAGGTTGTGCGGTTTTTAAGAAAAAATTGTTTAAAGAAAATAAAAAAATGCCTTTTTGTGACACAATTATCCGAAAAAATACTTCTGTTTTTGAAAAATTGAACATTACCTTATTTGAAGATCTATTTTTTATGAACATATTTTTTAAGAAAAAAGGTATCTTCATAATTGTAGTGGTAGGAAGATGCCGACAAAATTTGAATTTTTTCAATTTTCGAAAAATCAGAGTTTTCAACCAACATCAGACCTACGCCACTCCCTTAAATGACCATCAGACTATCCAACAACAAAATGTAGTCAAAATTGTTGGCGCCATTTTTTTGAAAATTTTGAAAATGTCTCAGGGGCTTCATGTAAAGTACCCTCCAATATTAAAATATCGGATTCAAATTCAAAGGACCGCGAGAATATTCAGATCCATCGGGGAGTATCAATTTTGGAGAAAATCGTTGGAACGGTTTAGTCGCTAGCATTGTTCACAGTGAGACAGACGGATGGACACGTTTTGCTTTCAATTGTTTTTTCGGTATCAAGGACCCACAAAATAGGGATTCTGGCTGCACCACGTGGTAGAAGAATTTCTTTCTTAATTTAGTAACTGGATTTATCCATTTTTTGTTATCAGGGCCCTGTTATAAGAGTTTTCTGCCGAAAATCCGTCGTTTTTTTGCGCTGCATTACATAACTTTCCCTATACTATACGCACGTACGTATAGTATACGGGAAAGTAAAACAATGTTTAATTTTTGTAGAGTCAATGTCTAAGTTTATGAATGAACTTGTTAACAATAAAGGTGGAGATTTAAATTATTTCGTATGTTTTCTAGCGTGATAATAAAGTGTTCTAAAGGACAGCGGGTGTTCGAATTAATTTGTTCGCCACTGTATATCTATTCACATGCAATATTTCTGTGAGAATATGCCGTATTAAATTCTTGTATTTTAACCTTTCGCTACCTGATGTTTTTTTACTTATTTTAAAACATGTTTTTTCTTTTTAGCCAATTTAAGGTTTTTCGTTCTTTTTTTCAAAACCAAATTTTAAATGTCTCTAGTCATTATCTCTGTCGACGTGTGACACCATTCAGGAGGACACTCCAAACAAAACATTCAATTATTTTTTTCAAATTGATATTGATTCTGGGCAATGCAATAATAATGAAAACCACTGTTGCCATTGGCTCATATCCCCATTCTTATTCCTTTCTCGAGTTTTTATTTATTTTCTACTACCCTTTCCTTGCATATCTTGTGGCTTTTTCTACTTACGCTTACAGTCACGGGCTCCTTTTTCCGGCAAGTGTTTTCCTCCGTTTACTTTCAGAAGTTTCCGCCGCCCCGTGATAGTTTCGGCTTGGAAGCTCCCCAGCATGCACCGCGCCGGGTGACAGCTTCATTTGGAACGAGCGTCGCCGGTTGAGGGAGGGGTGGCGGGGCGGGGAGGGATGGCGCGGAGAGGGGAGGGGCGGAGCGGGACGGGGCAGGACAGGGCGGGGCGGGGCAGGGCGTGGCGTGAAGGGGCGAGGCGGGGAAGGGCGAGGCGGGGCAGGGCGGGGCGTGAAGGGGCGAGGCGGGGCAGGGCGGGGCCGGGCGGGGAGAGGCGAGGCGGGGAGGGGCGAGGCGGAGCGGGGCGAGGCGAGGCGGGGCGGGGCAGGGCGGGGCGGGGAGGGGCGAGGCGGGGAGGGGAGGGGAGGGCGTGGAAAGGCGCGCAGGGTGGGGCGGGGGAGGCGAGAAATTCGAGCGGGGGAAGGGGCGTCCGCCGCTCGGGGTTTCTGTGCAGGGGCGCCTCTTCCCCACGGCTGTCCGAGTAGCGACCCGCCGGCCGCATGCGGCGCGTCGGATCTTTTTGTGCGGTCCGCGAATGCTTGCAAAAAATGTATTGTACCAACCAAATACACCACAATTGCACAATTCATTTGATTTTTATTGAATGATACATTAATATTCTCGTTATTTGTACACCCGTGGAAACATAAAACTTCGCGTCGAAAATGCCTTGGATAAATAAAAATTTTTCCCTGGACTCGGAATCGAACCCGCCACTTTTAAAGTTCGGGAACAACACTGCAACTGAGCTGTCCTTTCGCTGCTCGATTACCTTTCTTATAACAACAACACATTTTAAATTAACGCAACTTGAATGCAACATTACGGATACAAAAATTAATGTCAATTTAGATTCATAGGCAGGAGTGGCGGAAGTCTTTTACTTCTGTACCACTTTTTAGCTCTCAATGGACCTTAAAATATTTCATACGCTCCAATCAAATGAATTTCATCTTCATAGTTCGGTCGAGAGAACGTAGTTTTCAAACCCACCGTTAGATGTCCCTTTCAGCAGTGAGGGATGTCCATCGCTATCAAGCCGTATCGCCAAGGTATTTTCGACGCGAAATTTTATGTTTCCACGAGTGTACATTAATCATTAAGTATGTTGAATAAAAGTCGTATCAAAAATATATATTTGTTTCGATATAATCGCAGTGATTAGGGTGAAAACCATCTTAAATGACGGTGAGTCTCGCGGCTTAACTAGAATTTGATATGTGGCCCATAAGCCCTTCTAAGTTGAACATCCCTGCTCTACACGAAGGGCAACGAAACGAGTGGTGCTAAAACAGCAAGGACTTTTTCCTCGTATTTTCACGCAAATTTATGGAAATGTACTCAAATTTTCGAAAAATTGCAAATGACCTTATTTCAAAATCTATTTCTAAGGAACAGATTTCATTAAAATGAAACTCTATATTTTATAATAGTAGTTGTGGAAAGACGCTGAAAGTTTTTCGATATTTGCAATTTTCAAAAACTCAGAGTTTTCAAAAAAATAAGACCTGCACCATTCCCTTTAATGTTATTCACCATATCCAATAACAAAACTTAATCAAAAGAGATGGGGCTATGTTTTGAAAATATTCCAGGGGCTTGTAAATTACCCCCCAAAATTAAAATATCAGTTTCCAATTCAAGGGGTTGCAACATCAGCCAGATCGATTGAGGAATATCAATTTTGGAGAAAATCGACTGAACATTTTAAACGCTAAACGTTTTACTAACTTTAGCATTTTGGTTGTTCACAGTAGTACAGACAAATATAGAGATATACAGACAGAAAGACAGTCAGTCAAACAGATAGACGGACAGACTGACACACACACAAATAAACAGACAGGTAGAGAGTGAGAGACAGGCAGATAGAGACAAACGTTTTGCCGTCTTTGGATTTTTTGGTATCAAAGACCACAAAACTTGGATTCTGGTTACACTACGTGACAGAGGATTCTCTTTTTTAAATGTAGCAACTGGTTATATCCACTTTTCGTTACCAGGGCCGTGTAATAAGAGATTTTCTACAAAAAATTCGCTCTTTTTTCACGCAGCATTACATAAATTTTTCTCCACTCCGTAGTGAGAAAGTAAAAAGTAGATCACATTCGGTACTTCAATAAACCAATTCTATACCACAAAGTTTTATTTTGTTGCTTTTTTTACATTTTCCAACACATTTTCTTCAATAAATTATATTCACCCGTTTGAAAGCTGATCGTTTACTTCAGATCTTGCAACTGGTTTCCATTAGATCACCACAGCGTGAACACTTTCAAGGTGACGCCGCCTGCCAATGATGAACTATGCTCCTTTGATACCTCGACCGTACGGAGCGTCAGCGTTAGTGGTGAAGTAGTAGGAGCCAAAGTTGCTGCAACAAAGAGCGAAAGACTTTTGTCAACAATTATTCAACATTTTTAACACACAACCTCCTTGAATGTTGAAAATTTCTAATTACATACAACTGTTTGAATGGATATCATGTGGCCTAGAATGTAAAAAAGTTTTCTTGGAAAGTGGCTCCTTTTTAAAATGTATGGTGTTGGAACTAATATAATTTAAAGTCACTGCTGGTAAGTACAATGTTGAATGTGGAACAAATTTTAAGTTTTAATGAATATACAGTGTCCGGGAATGAACTAAATTGTACAGCGCATTATCGAAAGGAGCCTGGGGCACAATATCGATACAAAACTATTTGCATATTGGAAATGCTGAAGAGGGGTTGTTGAGGTAATTAAATGATGAAAATAATTGAAATCATCTCTTTCAACTTAATGGATTTATTTATAGAGCTGGCGAGAGACGGCGGAAATACCGTTGACGAAGAAGACCTCAACTCATCACTACTGAGATTTCCAGCAAAGGAATTTATACCCTTCATCACATGAAGCTTGCATTGTTGCTGTACCTCACAAAAAAAGAGCATTGACGTCTCAGTGAACGGAGTGTATGTGTTGTGTGAGTGCGAGAGTTCCGTACCTGGTGGGCGCTGTGATGTCGTTGGTCTCGTACTGAGAGCACATGTTTCGAACAAAACTACTGAGATCGCCAAGAAAGAACAAGAGCATTGGGGTCTGCGTGGACGGAGTGTGTCCTGTGTGCGTGGGAGAGTGCCGTATCTGGTGGGGGCCGTGATGTCGTTGGTCTCGTGCTGAGAGCACATGTTCCTATATAACTATTGAGATCGCCAAGAAAGGAACAAGAGCATTGGAGTCTGCGTGGACGGAGTGTGTCCTGTGTGCGTGGGAGAGTGCCGTATTTGGTGGGGGCCATGATGTCGGTGGTCTCATGCTGAGAGCACATGTTCCAACAAAACTATTGAGATCGCCAAGAAAGAAACAAGAGTATTGGGGTTTCCGTGGACGGAGTGTGTGCTGTGTGCGAGGGAGGGTGCCGTACCTGGTGGGGGCCGTGATGTCGTTGGTCTCGTGCTGCGAGCACTTGCCCGCCGCGAAGGCGCTGGCGGAGGGGCAGCGGCGGCCGAGAAAGTGGCCCGGGCAGCGGACGGCGCAGTTCCAGAACATGAGCGCGCGCTTGTGGCTGCACAGGAACTCGTTCTGGCACTCGTTTTCGGGGTTCGTGTCTACCACAGGAACAGTAAAAGGAATATAAACAGTAAGAGGAATGACATTACGTAAATTTTTGGATTTGTTTGGTCTAGTTTGAGCTAAGAGTTTGAGCTAGGAGCTGGTAGCCATTATTCTCGTGGCATCAGTGACATGCCATACGAACTGTAGTAGGTCTGTATTGGATGCTACTTACTATTGCTGCAAAGGGGAATTTAAAAATAAAAGCCTTGCGGCATCATATTCAATTGATTTGAAGCAAAAAAATTTGCGCTCCAGCTTGTCAATATTAATCGATTTGTCTTGATAATGCGTATTTCCTCACAAACGGACGGGCAGACTGACGATTCCACGTCAATATAGTTTTCAGTATCAAGGACAAACAAAACATGATAGATGATTTTTCTAAATTTATCAACAGGATTTACCAAAAATTTCATAACTAACGGTTATGTATTATGAGGTTTTCTGCAAAACATTCGCCGCTTATCCGCGCAAAATTACTCTACACATTTTCGAAAAAGAAAAAATTTGTGCACCGTAGCGCGACCTCTTACCCAAAGCCGTGCAGCCGGGCTGGACGAAGGAGCCGTTGTTGGGGAAGTAGTCGACAGTGCCGATGGAGACGGCGCTGCCGAAGCGGCCGGCGTCCGAGTGCAGCGCCATCACGAACTGCGCGTCGCCCGCGCCCACGCCCTCCTGGCAGCGCCACGGCAGCGGGGAGAACAGCGGGCCGGCAGGGTCTAGCGCTGCACAGACACACACACACACCACTAGCACACACACACACACACACACACACCGCCAGCGCCCCCACGCCCTCCTGGTAGCGCCACGGCAGCGGGGAGAACAGCGGGCCCGCGGGTCCAGCGCTGCACACACACACACACACACACACCACTAGCACACACATACACACACACACACACCGCCAGCGCCCCCACGCTCTCCTGGCAGCGCCACGGCACCAGGGAGAACAACGGGCCGGCAGGGTCTAGCGCTGCGCACACACGCACACCACTAGCACACACACACACCACTAGCACACACACACACACACACACCGCCAGCGCCCCCACGCTCTCCTGGCAGCGCCACGGCACCAGGGAGAACAGCGGGCCGGCAGGGTCTAGCGCTGCGCACACACACACACCACTAGCACACACACACACACACACCGCCAGCGCCCCCACGCCCTCCTGGCAGCGCCACGGCACCGGGGAGAACAGCGGGCCGGCAGGGTCTAGCGCTGCGCAGACACACACGATGCTCACCACATTTCCCACAATGATATCTATCCGAAAACATTTGCAAAGCTCTTTCTCACATTGATGCTTAAGAAGATAGATCACAAGACTTTTTCTCACATTGCTAAATGGGTAGAGAACCCCATCTCACACCTTTTTCACGTTATGGCTGACGGTAGTAGATCACAAACCTCCATCTCACGATGATAAATGGGGTATATCACAAACCTTGCTCACGTCGCAGTTGAAGGGGGTTGATCAGAAACCTCGTTTTCACCTTGAGCCCTGCGAGAAGCGATCATCGCTCACCTGCGAGGAAGGGGGACGGTGAGGTTGCTGAGGCGGCGGGAGGTGTAGCCGGCGAGGTGCGCGCCCAGGCTGTGGCCCACGAAAACCATCGCGCTCACGTTGGTGCCCTGCGAGAAAGGCGTCAAATGCTGCCGCTAGCCACTGCGCCACGTTGGGCACCACGGACACCACCCGAGAGTACTGCATTCCGTTGATTTTCGACCAATCCACCACCAAAATGTTGAAGGAGGCGTTGAAGAGGTACGCTGAAGCAGACACATTGGTGCAACTTATGGAAATGCTAATTCGAAATTGCCGTATACACTGATTTAATGACTAATTGGAAATTTAATGTTTCCTATCAGCATTATAAGCGACTTTTTCTGTTGCAAAATTTGTTCATAATCGGGCATTTTAGGGCAAAAACGATGATGTATTTGCATTTTACGACACGAATAATTGCGTCATCACACATTCAGACAATTGCAGAGAGAGAGAGAGAGAGAGAGAGAGAGAGGGTTATGGGGAGGTAAACGGAACAGCCGTCCACCATTTCTTCGCAGAGATTTTAAATACTCTGGACGTCGCCGGAAAGTTGTTTCTCGAAATTAAGTTTGATTCTTTTTGACACTTCTAATGCTGTTACACAAAATTAGCGTACGTAACTCGTTTATAGTGTTGCTTCATTGCATTCGAACAAATTGGAAACTTTGCTCCTAATGTCTCTTGTTTTCAAAGCATTTACTCGTGCAATAATGCTTAACATTATAAACTCATTGCGTTAACTACTATTTATTGCAGAACATCAGTTTATGTTGCAAGGATAGAAAGTGATACGTAATTATTGGAGAAAGACCTAGTTGAGATGATGCAAGCCGAGGGTTGAATTTCTAAGTGTGGAATGAAATAATAATAATAGTCCTGAGGGGTAAGACTTTCGTCGTACAATAATTCCTTCTCTTTAATTTAATGCTGCAATCTGCCTTTTCGTGTGTGATCAATTCTCGATAAACAAATGCCAGTGTCACAAGAACTCTCTTGATTCTTTTAATATCGAAATCAATGTGTATGTCTTACAAAAAACTAAAATGAAAGGGAAAGAGAACGTGTAATTTTCGAAGTCTATAACAAAGGAATTCAATAAAGCATAAAAGCAATTAAGTCCTCGGTAATTCCAAGAAAATAGAGTGAAAGAATTCCAACAATTTCGTTTGTGGAAATACATTATTGGGACGAACCACATAGCTATGTGTTACTTAAGGCTGCACAGTCATCTAACCAGATTTAACGGTCCTCACTATCTCCGTTGGATTCTGGGGGCCTGGAACGGCCCGCGAGCAATAAATGGAAAGGGTTCTGTGTCGATTAAGAGTTCAACGCGACTCTGCCACTTTCAAGAAGGCCGCTGAGGAGGCCTGGCCGCTGTACCTTGGACTTGCACTTGCATTTCAGGGAGTGCAAAGGTAGGCCATACGGCACCGTATGCATTTTTGTAGTGAGATATTTTCACCTGAGTTATTTCATTATGTGCATAAATATGTCATATACTAAGGTCTCAAAATTTGTTAGCGTCTGTGGTCATAAATTTGAAAGTCTGCCATGACCATCTAACATTTACTAGGGACAATATTGTAATGTCTAATGAGCATTTAAATGTGTATGTTTTTAGGAATAATTAGCTCTTGTTCTTGAGTTTAGAATAAATCAGTGATTAACCAACGTACTGAAACTATGTTGCAGTATTTGCAAAGCAGCGTATGCTTTTGAAAAAGTATCTACACGCATTGCATGAGAAGTAAGGGAATAAACCTAATGTATCAGAACGTCGAGTTACAGAAAAGTTTGGAGTTTCGATTTTGTTGAAATTTCTGCATATTGAAGTGGCTGAATTCCATTCATATTTGAAGGAGAACGAAGAAAATTATAATCAATCAGGACGGGGGAGTTTTGAGGGTTCTAATGTAAACTATAATAATAGTGACTTTTTTATGTAGCGAGACTCGGGCCATCAGGCCCGCTCTTCCGCCTAACCACGTAATACATAAATATCATCATCATCTTCCTTTACGGATTAGGCATATTGCCTGTTCCAGCCTCTTTCCATCTCATTCTTGGCCTTCCAATGTTTCTTTTTCCTTGCATCTTATGATTTAGATATTGCACTGGAAGTCTGTCTTGCGGCATATTTTCAATATGTGTCACCCATTGCTGTCTGTACTTCTTAATTTTTTCATGTATTGTTTCTTTCCGCCCTAGTTCCTCTCTTATTTTTTCACTTTTTATTTGGTCTCTTAATGTACAGCCCTTTACTCCTCTCAGAAATCTCATTTCTGCTGATTCAAGCCTCCTACAATCTTCTTGTTTTTGTACCCAAGTTTCACATCCATACAGTAAAACTGGGAGGGCCATTATATCATAAAATTTTAACAGGGTTTCTTTTCGTGCTTTCTTTTAAATGTTCTATTTATGGTTCCACATATTGCTTGAAACTTATGGATCTTGCTGGTGATATCCCTATCTCTTCCATATGTAATTTCGCACCCTAGGTAGTTAAAACGTGTCACTTGTTCTAAAACCATATTTTGAAGCACAATCTTTGTCCTTATCGATTCTTTTCCTTTAAAAGCCATTACTTTGGTTTTATTAACTGATACTATCAGATTGTACTCCTTTAAAATTTGCTCCAGTTGGTAAATAGAAATTTGCAAATTATCTTCGTTTTCCTGCAGGATTACCTGGTCGTCAGCATATAAAAGAGTATTTAAAAATGTATTTTGCCCAGGTGGATTCCTGAGGGCACCATGTTCTTCCACCTTTTAATTATATATCCCAGATATATGTTAAAGAGTGTTGGCGAAAGACTGTCTCCCTGCCTTACTCCTTTATTTATAATTCTCTTTCCGGAAACATACCCATTGTATTTTACTGCGATATTAGTATTGTCATACATACTTTTCACCACTTGTACAAGATGACTTGGATACCCTTCTTCTTTCATAATGCTCCATAATTTACATCTGTTGACATTATCAAAAGCCTTTTCAATATCCACGAAGGCTAAATGTGTCTCTCTATTAAACTCGACTCGTTTCTCAATTATTTGTTTTAATGTAAATATGTCATCTATTGTTGAACGACCTTTTCTAAACCCCTGTTGTTCCTGGGGGAGAGTGCAGTCTGCAATTGGAGCTATTCTGTTATTCACAATTTTTGCATATAATTTGTAGCAGGAGTTAAGTAGGCAAATACCCCTATAGTTGTGACATTTACTCCGATCTCCTTTTTTTAAAACATGGAATAATTAACGAATCTAACCATTCATCTGGTATTGTACATCTTTGCCAGCATTCATTCATTAGATGGAGCAGTCGAAATTTTAGTAACATACCTCCATATTTCATTAATTCTATGTTAACCCCATCAGGACCACAGGATTTCCTATTTTTTTGGAACTTCAACGCATTATCAAGCTCTTTCATATCTACAAATCTACATTTCTTTTGTTCCTTTTTCTTCTACCGGTGAGTGCATTTCTTCAACCCCACTCCATAATTTTACAAAGTATTCCAACCATCCTTTCCCGGAAATAATATTTAATCTTGCCGTATCAGATTCTTCTAAATTCATTGTTTTTAATACTTTATAGGCTATACTTTGTCTTCCGAATACATCACGTTCTAACATATTCACGTATCTATCCTAAGATTCTTGATGGGCTTGTCTCACTAATGATTTAGCTTTATTTCGTTTTTGGTTGTAGATCTGTTTAGTCTGCTCATTTCTGCTTTGTAGATAATTTAGGTATGCTACCTTCTTTTCTTGCACCGCCTCTGCAATTGTATCATTCCAAATTTTCAAAGTTTTCCTTTTTCGTCTAATTTTTCGAGTGCCTAATGCTTCATATGCTGCTCTTCTTATTGATTCTTTAATGTTTCTCCATTCTTCATTTAGGTTTTCTGATGTGTCGATGTTGCTCAAGAACTGATTCAACCGCCTCTGATATAACTGCCTTATACTATGGTCTTCTAGTAGATACACTTTGTACCCTACATCTTCTTGTTTATTTTTTGAAGCAGTTTGTTTTCTTCCATCTCGCTCTTATATTTATTTTTGTCTCCACTAGATAATGATTTAGGCGTAGGGAAGTAGCGACCCCATCGCCCTGCACGCCCTTACCATAGGGTGGGGAATGCAGCAGTCAGCCCGGTTTCTCCTACCTATAAGGGAGCAGTTGACCGCTGGCCTCACCTTTGATATATTCATCTTTCAACTCCCATTCCTTCCCTACCCTCGGGTCCAACGGATGGATCGAGTAACTCGGAGGCTCCCGATCCTTAGGATTTCCTCCCCATTCCCTTCACACCAGGGTAGACGAGACTCTTCAGGTGAAGTGAAACCAACCCGTCTAGGGGAAAACACCCTAAATAAATTCTGCAAGTTCGGAGGCAGAAAGGAGGCAGCCCCTCTACCGAACTCAACCTGCGCAGCGCCCGTAACGCGGCCAGGGGATATATTATGCTACTGACAAGCCACAAGGAAAGAAGCCGGACCGATTTGATAATACATAAATATATAGATAAAAATTGAACAGTACATTTAGTAAATTAAATAAATTAAATAAAACTTAAATATGTCTTGCCTCTGGGCCCACAAAGTGAAAGTATAAAAAAAAAGTCCCAGCATTTACCTTAAGCGCCCGGGGTAAACCAGGGAAAACTAAGGAAGTGTGCATGCTCTTCAACATTGAGCAACAAAATTAAATATTTTAAATAATTTACAAAGCATTTACTGACACAGGAGAACATTAAAGAGATGCCCGAAAATAAATTATGAAAAAATATTAATTAAGCCATACGTGTCAAAACGTTAGCAACAAAATCTCAATACATTAAAGAACTCATTAAAAAAATATGAGAATGCACACAACCAAACAGCCAGGATGACGGCTTAGGGCAACACCCCCTGAATAAAGAAAGTACTATGCGAGAATGGCAATGCATTTACCATCCACGAATTCCAAGGAGTAACCTGGGCTCGTGGCGTTGTTTGTCCAGCCTGGGAAGAAGCAGGTGGTTGGGCGGGAGGAGTTCCAGTGGCCTCCGGTGAACAGATTTTGCATGTTGTCCAGGGTTTCTACTTGGTAGTCGGTGTTTTTCGGCCTGACAAATGCAAAATTTACGAGTTTATGGCTGCAGGCTTAAAAACTTTGTTGGACATGGCCAGCGTTGAGCAGTATTTAAATACTTGCTTTTGAAATGTGTATTATAAGTACATTTTGTATTTAAGAAAGTGTTCTCTTTTAATATTTTAAAGATGTATTTAAATACATAAAGTAGGTATATTTACAAAAAACAACAACTTAAAATACAAACGAAAAGAAGATAGTTTACAACAAGGTTAAAAGAAAATGTTTTGATTGATTTCGGTAGTGAGTGCACCTCAATAAAACAAACAACAAAAGCTTATTTCAGTTGTGCAATTTACATACTCCTCATTTTTAAATGATAAATATAAATCACTAAAAATGCAGGGCAATTATCCGGCAATAAAAAAGCGTTTATTCCTTATAACACTAGTTTACGCTGATCCACGCCAGTTGAATGGCTGCTTTCCTTTGCAGGTTTCATACTGTAAGGAATATTGCATCATCTGCCGCCCCCCCCCCCGAACTGGACGATTCCGGGGTATTCGCGGGTAGCCAATAAGTGTGCCGCGAGTTCCGGAAGGGTCCAGGCGGGCGCCGGACAGGTACAAATGCGCCGCTGTCGGCGGCCGCTAGTCAGTCTGGTCTAGTCAGGAAGTCGAGCTGTGAAGTTTGTGTGTGTGCATCGCTGTGGACGGCAGTGTACTGGAGTGTGGTCGGCGCCGTGAACTGTGGTCGGCGCCGTGAACTGTGGTCGGAGCCGTGAACTGTGGTCAGCGCAGTGGACTGTAATCAGTGCATCGGACAGCGGTGAGTGCATCGGACTGTGCAGCAGTGCATGAGAAGTGAACAGTGAAAATAAATAATCAAGAGGACTGTGACGTGTATAAATAAATAACCAAGTCAAGAACACAAGGACTGTGAAGGCAACCTGTAAATAAATAAAGTAATTTTAGTGTAATATTAAGAAACATAAATAAACATCTCTGTTAAAATAAATCTGAGTTTTTAATTCACCACCACGAACGTTACAATACATTCGCCAACTAGGGGTTTATAATCTGATGATTTGTTTTAAAAATTAGTCGTTTTAAAAGGAAATTCCATTTCCTTGTGTTAGACATATTATCATTTTATATTTGAAAATGTTTATACATACGGTTACAATACATTACAATAGTTATTATTCAGAAATTTGTACGACTCTCAATTACTAATTTACTAGAAGACAATTACAATATACTGTTGTATTAAAAATATATAATACAAAATTATTATATATTTATAGTATTTTGAGTGCTTGAAGTATTTTAAATACTTATTTATAAAATATTTTAGCGAAGTATTTAAATACTAAACTTAAAGTATTTTGTACAACCCTGGTTACGGGGAAATTGAGTCTCAACAGCTCTCGGGTACTGGGAGTGTTGAGGATCAAAGATCGCATATTCACATCGAAACTTTACGGGGAAAACTCCGTTTGAAACCCAGAAAGCTTGACGTGAGGTGTGCGGTGAGCTTACAATGAATGGTCTGTAGTACAGTTTCCCATTGGTGTAGTCTATTTCGTGAAGGTCGTACGAGAAAAAATGAAGACAACACCGGGAACACACAGAACGTCGACAGATAGATGAAGTTTGAAATTAGTGGCAGATTTTATTGAAAAGGATCGTTGTGCGACATGTGAAAACATTTCTGAAGCCACAGGAAATTCAATACCGTCCACATTTCGAATACTGTAAAATTATTTATACTGAAAATGCACAAAACCCGACATCAGTTGCTCGACAATTCAGGGACACTTATTCTCCACGACAACGCTCTCCCACACATGGCCGAAGCCTGAACAGAGAAGTTTCACGAATGTGGTTGGGAAGTGTTACATCATGCAACCAACTGTCCCGACATGACTCCACCAGACTTTGACTTTTCCCAGAATTGGAAAAATCTTCAGCGAGAAATTCGTTTTTCATCCCTTGATGAGCTTTGTGCAGCCGGTACCCTAACTATTCGACCGATTAACAAAGAAGGGGCATTTGATGGAATTATGAAGCTTCCCAGACGTTTGAACTCGGTAATTGAGAAGGATGGAGACTACATTGAAGGATCGTGAAGAGATTTTTAAAAAAAAAAAAAACTTGTAAGAAATACAAAATATTGTGCATTATTTCCGAAATGACCCTTATGTCTCCAGCATGTGTCTCTGCAGACAATGGAATTTGGAGATATCAAACTTAAATAGAAAGAGCATGAGTTGTATCGAGAATGTTGACGACACATGATAAGAATTCCAAACGCCATGAGTACAGTAATCCCTCGACATCCCCGAATTCGCTATTTGCGAGTTCCAAACATTCGTGATTAGAGAAATGCTACCGGTTTTAACATTCGCGACTTCAACATTCGCGAGTGCGTTTTTTTAAGCGAACACATTTCGTTTTTCAGCATCATTTAGGAAAAGAACTCGCTAGACACCGGAGCTCAAAGTATCACGTTCTGCAAAAATGTTAAAGTTGGAATGTCAATTCACATTAGCAGAATAATATATTTGTAAAATGATTCAATTCCGTTGGGTCAAATTGGAGGTTAGGGTTTTAGCTACATGAACAGAAAAACCATTCAGGATCTGTGCAGTTCTTATTATAATGACCTCACTGAAGTGGAGCTTCGGGAAATCATTAGCGAAGAAAACCTCCATGAACGTAATAATGAAATAACGGAAGCGAAACTGCGCCCTGGTTAACTACAATGTTGAAGCTGTTAATACCGTTCTAAAACCTCAACAAGCTGTGTTGGAAAGGGCATTCGAACATAATCCAAACATGAAATTAACTTCAAAATTTAAAAGGGAAATTGAAGCAGCAACTCTTTCACATTGGGATAACAACGAGGAGGGTAATGAACGAAAAAAAGTACCAAATTTTATATCCAATCACTTTTAACTTTGAAAACTTTCAAATATTGTTTCTTTCATTTTCTTTGGGATGTGAATTGTGAATTCTGTTTGCTGTAGCGCTTACTCAGTTTCCACTGCAATTGTTTGTCATATTTTTCTTTCTTTTTCGATATCCAGGAACCTAACCCACATTTCTTCATTAACAAATTGACCCGACATTCACGGATTTGATATTCGCGATGCTTTTTGGGAACCTAACTCCCTCGAATTTTGAGGGATTACTGTACACGGAACGAGAGGGAATAAAAGCATTCGAGAAATCAAACAGTACCAGAGAGACAAGTATTTGCAATTGAAGTTTGTGAGCTGGGAGAATAGTCGCGGTATATTACTACCGAGTCCGTTATTGCGTTATCGACAAAATATATTAAATATTTAAGGAAAGCACTGAAAGTACTCTGTTTCATAAGAAATAATCGAATATTGCATGAACTCGGGGTTCTTCCTCGAAAATCCTGAATCCTTCGTCTCTCAGATAAATTTTATGCTCTCCTTTCTTCTTCTCCTGCTTATAAATCCTTTCAGCTAGGAAAAACAGTTAATCCTTTTAAGTGAATTAAATCACGTTTCTCAAAAGGTCTCTTACATCCTCCTTAGTTATCTTTTCTCCCTGTATCTGGTATTTATTGTATACAATTTTCATGTATTATATTGTATTTATAAACATTGTTTATTTTTCAGATCATTATGACTTTTCAAAATAAAAATAAAAACCTTTCACATGCCAGTAGGATGTGTAGAGTTTACTTTTAAGTTTCGCTTCTTATTATATTTGAAGTTAATGTCATTGTTTATGCCCTTGAAAGACAATTTTTGTCGGACAAGGATCAATAAATATTTAAAACATGTATGTTATGTGGAAAGAATAAACAAATGTTACTATTTTGAAAACTATCACATTAACAATGTCTTAAATATTAATTTCTAATTTAAAACGGCCACCAAACTGAACCCGGAGTAATGTAGTAGGTACAACGCATTGTATTGCAGACTTCAGAAAACTATTTTTTTTGTATCCATGAGTTTAAAAGAGTCGGTTGCTGAATTATTTACTAACAATAACACCGAAACATAATATTTAAAGATAATTTTCTAACATCAAGTATGTATGTTAGTTTCTTATTATAATAATGATAATTGAATAATTTCTCAAAACCATTTATGAAAGGCATAAGATATGTAAGAGAGGTAAATGATAATAGTAGCAGTTTCACTCACCCATAAAATAAATATATTTCTATTGTCCCTCTTAGCAAAGCCACTGAAATCAGAATCAAAAATAAAAGTAACTATTTCAAATACTATATTAACAAGTACATAATATAAATTTTTACTTCAAAATTGTAATAAAATAGTTTTTATTTAGTAGAATGTTTTAAACGTTAAAATTGATTAAAGCCGTAGTAAATATTGTACAACGTTGAATTTAAGATGCAGAATGAGATTTAACTTATTATAAAATGAAAATTTAAAAATATGTTTGAATAAGGAAAACCGAAAAGTAGTGAATAGTATATCCAAGGAAAGTTTCTTTGAATAGTCAAGTGATATCCAGAGTTTTATGGAGACACACTTTTTTCTTTGCAATAGCGTACACTAGTGTTGTCAAGGTCGATGCCACGCGCGGGAGTCCGTGGCACGAGTGCCACGACGAAATCGCCCCTCCATGCAGTTCATTACCCCGCCACCAGAGACAACGCAATCCCTATTATAATACGGCGGAGTTACTATTAACAGTTCCCTTTCCCAACGCTAGTTGCGCAGAGAAGCTTGTGCCATGCGTTGGAGCCGTGAAGCATGCCACTGCCACCAGTAAAAGAACTTGACACCACTGGCGTACACGACTACACAGAGCGACTGTTTGATTAGTGTGCCGCGATCGTAAAGAATTCTGCTCGTCGGACGGGCCCCTCACTCGCCAGGTAACGGTGCTCTGAGCTCCCCTGCCTACGCTGCGGACGGGAGGTTTTCAAGGTCTCGCCCTGCGAAAGGCGGGCTCTCCAGGGCAGCTGCGTCAAGCTGGAACAGCCATGTCAGCTCACCGGAATGAAACATGTCTAATGATTTATTGCTAATTAATTGCCAATTAATTGCCACATTTACGAATTAATTGCCACGAATCCTCAGGGCGAAAATGGGGTGTGAGCTGGCTTGACGCGACGCCAGCAGCCACATCAGTGAAATTCGGGTCGCAAGTCCACGGAAACACTCAGATAATTTATTACTAATTAATTGCCAATTAATTGCCACATTTTCGAATTAATTGCCACGTATCTTCAGGACGAAAACGGGTGTGAGCTGGCTTGACGCGACGCCAGCACACACATCAGTGAAATTCGGGTCGCAGGTCCACGGAAACACTCAGATAATTTATTGTTAATTAATTGCCAATTAATTGCCACATTTACGAATTAATTGCCACGAATCCTCAGGACGAAAACGGGTGTGAGCTGGCTTGACGCGACGCCAGCACACACATCAGTGAAATTCGGGTCGCAGGTCCACGGAAACACTCAGATAATTTATTGTTAATTAATTGCCAATTAATTGCCACATTTTCGAATTAATTGCCACGTATCTTCAGGGCGAAAACGGGTGTGAGCTGGCTTGACGCGACGCCAGCACACACATCAGTGAAATTCGGGTCGCAGGTCCACGGAAACACTCAGATAATTTATTGTTAATTAATTGTCAATTAATTGCCACATTTTCGAATTAATTGCCACGTATCTTCAGGGCGAAAACGGGTGTGAGCTGGCTTGACGCGACGCCAGCACACACATCAGTGAAATTCGGGTCGCAGGTCCACGGAAACACTCAGATAATTTATTGTTAATTAATTGCCAATTAATTGCCACATTTACGAATTAATTGCCACAAATCCTCAGGGCGAAAATGGGGTGTGAGCTGGCTTGACGCGACGCCAGCACACACATCAGTGAAATTCGGGTCGCAAGTCCACGGAAACACTCAGATAATTTATTGCTAATTAATTGCCAAATAATTGCCACATTTTCGAATTAATTGCCACGTATCTTCAGGACAAAAACGGGTGTGAGCCGGCTTGACGCGACGCCAGCACACACATCAGTGAAATTCGGGTCGCAGGTCCACGGAAACACTCAGATAATTATTTGCTAATTAATTGCCAATTAATTGCCACATTTTCGAATTAATTGCTACGTATCTTCAGTGCGAAAACGGGTGAGAGCTGGCTTGACGAGAATGTTTCAGTTTTTAACAATTTTTTTCTCATAAACAGCAACGGCAATTAATTTGTGTTTATTATAAAAAATTAGTATATAATGTGTATTAATTATATTCTTGGTTTAGTTCGAGTGTGCTCGTTGATTCTCTCTACAAACGTATTTGAATTTCTCGCATGGTTGAATAATGTTTCAGTTTTTAACAATTATTTTTCCGTAAACGGCAACGGCAAATAATTTGTGTTTGTGATAAACAATTAGTGTACAATGTGTATTAATCATGTTCTTGGTTTGGTTCGAGTGTACTCGCTGGTTCTCTCTACAAACGTATTTGAATATCTGGCACGGTTGAATATGTTTCAGTTTTTAACAATTATTTTTCCATAAACGACAATGGCAATTAATTCGTGTTTGTGGTAAACAATTAGTATATAATGTGTATTAATTATATTCTTGTTTTGGTTCGAGTGTGCTCGTTGGTTCTCACTACAAACGTATTTGAATATCTGGCATGGCTGAATATGTTTCAGTTTTTAACAATTATTTTTCCATAAACGACAATGGCAATTAATTCGTGTTTGTGGTAAACAATTAGTATATAATGTGTATTAATTATGTTCTTGGTTTGGTTCGAGTGTGCTCGTTGGTTCTCTCTACAAACGTATTTGAATTTCTGGCATGGTTGAATAATGTTTCAGTTTTTAACAATTATTTTTCCAGAAACGGCAACGGCAATTAATTTGTGTTTGTGATAAACAATTAGTGTACAATGTGTATTAATTATGTTCTTGGTGTGGTTCGAGTGTGCTCGTTGGTTCTCTCTACAAACGTATTTGAATATCTGGCATAGTTGAATATCTTCCAGTTGTGAACAATTAGCGACAAATTGGGAGATTAATTTCAATTTTTTTTCATAACTTTGCGATTCTAACTTTACGGAGCTCTTCCTGAGAACAGCTCTGCGCCCTGTGTGGGTGCAGTCGCTTCCTCTTGGAACGTTGTCGCCCTCTTAAGGAGCCATCGCAAGGGGCGGTGGCCACAAAGCAAGTCGCAAAAGAGGCGGCGACGGCATGGCTATGATGTTTCTTCATATTTTCGCACGCGGCGTCTGGGCAGGGGTTGTGGCGGTCGGGAGCCGTCCGTTAAGCCCCCACATCCGGTATGTCTCACTGCCGTGAAAGGCCGCACCCAGGCGAGTGCAAACAAAAGACAGCAAGGGATACATCTGCACTGTGGGGTGGGTCAGTGGGTGGCCATTAGGCGCGCGATCTCTAGCCTCTTGCGTGAGAGAAGAAGGGTCGTCAGAGACAAGTAAAAACATTATTATTTTGCACTTTTGAAAAAATAAAAAATATAGAGCAATATGACGTTTATGTCATCTCATTAAGTACATTTAGCACAACCCCTATCAAAAGTTTAAAGAAAAACCTTTTAACATTTTTCGAGAAAATATTGTTTTGCAATTTTTTAAACCGCATATATTGCACAAAATATTGCGCGTAAACGAATAAACATTTCAAAAAACTTACACGATCTTAAAAAAAGGATCCACTATGGAGGATAAATTTTGTTGGAAAATAAACTTTTGACTGAAACATATTCAACCATGCCAGGTATTCAAATACGTTTATAGAGAGAACTAACGAGCACAATCAAACCAAACCAAGAACATAATTAATACACATTATGTACTAATTGTTTACCACAGAAACGAATTAATTGCCATTGTCGTTTATGAAAAAAAAATTTAACAACTGGAACATATTCAACCATTGCAGATTTTCAAATACGTTTGTAGTGAGAACCAACGAGCACACTCGAACCAAACCAAGAACATAATTAATACACATTATATACTAATTGTTTACCACAAACACGAATTATTTGCCATTGTCGTTTATGGAAAAATAATTGTTAACAACTGGAACATATTCAACCATGCCAGATATTCAAATACGTTTGTAGAGAGAACCAACAAGCACACTCGAACCAAACCAAGAACATGATTAATACACATTGTACACTAATTGTTTATCACAAACACAAATTAATTGCCGTTGCCGTTTCTGGAAAAATAATTGTTAAAAACTGAAACATTATTCAACCATGCGAGAAATTCAAATACGTTTAAAGAGAGAACCAACGAGCACACTCGAACCAAACCAAGAACGTAATTAATACACATTATATACTAATTGTTTACCACAAACACGAATTATTTGCCATTGTCGTTTATGGAAAAATAATTGTTAACAACTGGAACATATTCAACCATGCCAGATATTCAAATACGTTTGTAGAGAGAACCAACGAGCACACTCGAACCAAACCAAGAACATAATTAATACACATTGTACACTAATTGTTTATCACAAACACAAATTATTTGCCGTTGCCGTTTACGGAAAAATAATTGTTAAAAACTGAAACATTCTCGTCAAGCCCGCTCACACCCGTTTTCGTCCTGAAGATACGTGGCAATTAATTCGAAAATGTGGCAATTAATTGGCAATTAATTAGCAATAAATTATCTGAGTGTTTCCGTGGACTTGCGACCCGAATTTCAGTGATGTGTGTGCTGGCGTCGCGTCAAGCCAGCTCACACCCGTTTTCGCCCTGAAGATACGTGGCAATTAATTCGAAAATGTGGCAATTAATTGGCAATTAATTAGCAATAAATCATTAGACATGTTTCATTCCGGTGAGCTGACATGGCTGTTCCAGCTTGACGCAGCTCTCCAGGGCGCGGCCTTAAAAACCTCCGTCCACAGCGGTCGGAGGGGAGTTGTGTCAACACCGCCTGGAATACAAGGCCTGCCGACGTATTCCGTGACGTCACACAGGAAGGCCGAAAATCGCCGGTCACGGTGGCCGGTCGGCAATAGCGCCGCTATAAATATTGCGTTTCCCGGGGTATCTAGAATTCTTTCTGTTTCTAGTTCGCTTAAACTTGAGTCATACGGCTAATTGAAAGGTAAAAAAATAAACACATTTATTTATTTAACGTCACCAACTTAGCATTTAAACTTATGTATCGATTTTAATACACTTTATTACAGCTCATGTCTTATGTTGCAACACTATTTTTGCTTGCGTCTTTTACATTCTGACATTTTTTTCGTTTTAAATGGTCAGTTTTTCTTTTTGAATAATTATTTAAAACCAGGTTGGCAGTTACATACATAATTTTTTGAATAATGTCCGTAACGTTATGGTGTTCAATGTTATGACCTTGAAAGAGATTGTTTGGAATACTCATTACTCCTAAAGAAACTACTACATTGTTATAATTTGATACCATCAAAAATTCATTTTCTATTTTTTTAAATTAATTTTTGCACAATAATATACAAATAAGACGTACTACAAACAACATCTTTATGAAGGTAAAACAGACTACCTCTGTTATTTGAATTAATCAACATATCATATCTACCAGACTTTTCTGCAATTAAATATTGTTTACAATAGCCACATTTGATTTTTTTGTTACAGCATAAGCATTGTATCCCCCAATATATGTTAAAATGGAACAGGTTGATACTGGAATGTCATCAATATCGTCCTCATCTACAGCACAATTACTTTTCAAAATATCTGGAACCACTGTGTTGTGTAGGTCTTCATCCTGAGACACGAAATTAGTCGCATCAAATTCACAAACATCCACAGAAACTTGACTGAGACTTTGAGATTTCATAATCAGGGACATGGCATTCTGAATTCGCAGTTTGCTTTCACTTTCAAAAATTTTGCCAAACAGACACATGACACTGTGCTCCAGACACATGAAACTGTGCTTTAGAAGGGTCTTGCTCCAAATGGGGATTACTGGAAAACGTGCTGCAAATTTGCCTAATAGTAGAAGAACTGGATAATCTCAAATTACCAGATGATTTCAGATATTTATATCCATGAGGTGATATCGAGTGAAAAAGACTACAGAATATAAGTAATTGTCATAATTATCTTGCAGTAGTTTTAGGTAGTGGAAGTAATAATATTTGTTCTTTCATAAATCCAATGTGGCTGTGGATCTCTGGTATTATTGTTTCCAAATGATCAAGAAATTGTGTGATCAAGTCGATAACATGTTTTATGAAGAAATTGCGACAATTATTGCAGAAAGCACCACTAATTTCACTAACAATATTTTCCAAGTCATGTATCTTATTGATCTTCCTTGGTAGTTTTCCAGATGGAAGCGAGTGTATTTCAGCATCCTCATTGAAAGCAGATAATACTCGTATTAATTCTTCACTAACATTAATAGCACAAAGCATTCTTGGCTGATGATTTCCTTTCACTAACAAAATTTACATAATTTTGTTTCAGCAATACCGTCCAATCTGCAGGTAAACTTAAGTCACACACTTTGGATTTCAATTCTTCATAGTAATAAAACGAATTCTTCTCATTATGTGTCTCGAAGGAAACGATGCTTTCCTCGATGACATTTCTTAAAGACTCGTTCTCCAAACGCATACGTCGCATATCCGAGTTTTCTCGAGCAGATGTCGAAGGCCGTGACAAATATTTTGGTATTCCAGGTATTACAAACGGTTCAGCACCTAGAAATAATAATTAACCTTGTTATCTCAAACCTACATTGTAGAATGTTAAATTACCATTTACATACTTTTTGTACAAGTACTCTCTGAAAACCTAAAAAATCATTCTATTGTCTCAAGTGAGGCAAATTCTGAAGACTCTAGACACCTAAAATCACTAAATATGCGGACGATCCCCACAAAAATCATGACTACACGAAACAAACTGTAAGCAAGAAGAACAGCTGTCCTTTGAACTCTTCAGAACGTTACAATAATTAACCCTTTAATGCACAAGGTTAACTTGTGGACTTTACTGTTAAGAATAAATGCATAAAGATGAAGGTCTCTTTCTGAATTACATTATTCTCCTTCTGAAGTCATATATAGTTCCCAAATAATATATTATTTAACTCACCATCAACAAGCCTGGGGTATGACAATGGGGCATTAATTTGCTTCCCTGTTTTCTCATCGTAGGCTGAACTACTTACATTTAGTTCACATGTTAAAATGTAGTTCACAAACCTACACATGAAATAGAAAATAAGATATTGCCAACAAACTAAAGAATCCAGTTCCAGATAGAATTGAACAGAAAGGTGGTTAGGTATAGAAATATAGTATGTATCACCAAGTTAAGTAATCTATTAATAATATAATCGAAGGTAAGGAACACATATTTTAAAGATAGATTGTAGCTTACCTTTGTGTATGTTGTGGGTATAAAATAATTTATACATATTGCTCTCATCGATTTTCTTTTTAACTCGACGTCCTTTGGAAACGAAAAAATACCCAACTGAGGTCCATTCTTATAATTTGCCTGGCACCCCGGCACACAACTAGGCATAATTTCTGCACTTATATCCCTACACAGACACGGTTTAAGTATATTTTACCATTAAATAACAAAAACATTAAGCACAGGCCCAGAAACAACACTACCGCACTATAGTATGTGATAATGGATCATGGCCTTCTCGTCGTGACGTCACGCACAAACTCTCAGGGCGTCGGCAGGCCTTGTATTCTAGGCGGTGTTGGTTGTGTGCACCGTTGCCTGGCGAGCGAGAGCCCGTCAGAAAAGAAGAAATTTTTACGATCGCAGCACACTAATAAAATAATCCAGCTATATATATTTTAATGGTATACACGAATATATTTTTATTTTTCGGTAGTACACAGGTTAAACCTGAGGCACTTTTTTACAATTGCTAAAGTTTTGTGTAAATTATTCAAGAATCTAATGATATTTAGAATAAACAATTGAGTGATTGTTTACAACTGGCTGCTGTAGATGGAATATCGCTAATTTGCATACACAATCAAATACAGTGAAATCTAGATAATTCGAATGCTAAGAATCTTCTATTTCTTTGTTGTTGCTTTTTCTTATGTACATTACATTTGTTCAAATATCCTCCTCTCTCCTTCAAATACATCTCCTCCTAGTATTGTTCAAATATCCGTCAATAATTTGTTTGTTTTTTTGTCTGCAGATTAAATAGACACATATTAAAGTTTAATTTTATTTTGACTTCAATTGCTATCGGTCCTTTCATGCATCAATAAAGACGACGAACGTAGTATATTTTCAAATATTCGTTGTGTCCAAATTTACCTTCTGAATCTGGCATCGATGTGCAAATAACACTCGAATTCACATAGGAGATGGCACTTATCATCACAGTTGAGAAGTCAGAATTGGGTGAGAACATTGCCATAAATGCGTTAGAAAGCGACTTGTTGCATGTTTCTGAAAAACAAAACTCTCATTAATGTTGCTACAAGGAAAACCTAGCAAGGAATATGGAAAGAACATCTTGAAAACCATTCTGCTTTCAATGTTTATACAAGAGATCTACTCAATGATCTTACACACAAGATATTCACACAGAAAAATGTAAAGATTTTAGTACCCCTTCATGGAAAACACCAAACATTACAGCTGATCTGACGTTAATCAAATACAACTATTGCAGATTATCAAAAGAAACATGGACCACTACCTTGTCTGAATTCATCTCCAATTATAACTACTGTATTTTATATATTAAAGGAAGTGATAAACATGAAAAACCTGAAGTCCTTGTATATTTATCGGGACAAAACTATCAAATATCAATTTGCGAAATACGCAAGCTGCACTACTGCAAATATCCATGCTTTAATAGAAGCTCTGAAATTTGTAATCCAAACACACAAATATAATTTTATCATATTTTCAAACTCATTGTCAACAATAAATAAAGTTATCAACACAAGTATTAAATCGGAAATGATTTATATTACACAACATCTGCTTTGCAGGATCCATTTGTCAAGGAAAGATATCACTTTTGCCTGGGCACCGTAGTAGAACATCATGTCACTAACAGTGAGAATAGATGAGTAACCGCTGTTGTAAATTTGGAGAACAATAAAGTGCACAACCCATCCAAAACTGTCATTGATAATTTCAAGCATGTTGGAGAACTAATGAAGGTAAAATGGAATGGTACATGGAAAGAATACAAAGCAAGCAGTACTCATAAAACTCTTTATGGCATTGGTAATTAATAAAAAAGTTAGCCGACGAGAACAAGTGTTTATAACAAGAATTCGGATGGGACATTCAAAAATAAATCATCTTTACCCACTTTAAAAGAATCCCCCCCCCGAACTTGTGATGTATGTAGTTGTACTGTTACTTTGGACCACATCATTGAATCATGTCCCAAGTTTTCCTTACAGCGAAAAATGGTCGCTAATGACCATGTAGTTGATGAGACCCAAAATAAATATTTTTTTTAAAAAAACTCTGGTTTTCAAGGTGTATACAGGCTGTCTCATTTAACTTGACAAATCAAAATAACTCGAAAAATATGCGACGTACAAGAAATGTCACAGGCCAAACATTAATATCTCCAAGAGGGACATCTGTCAGACCTAGAATCAACCTTCCTCACTCGCCTCTTGAGGGCGAGGCGGGAGTCAACTTCGTAATCCTAAACGGGAACCCCCACTTTTTATTGCACATTCGGATTCTACACTAAGAAATACATAAAATACAAAAAATATACATCGCTTCGCGAGTTCCGAACATTCGCGATTACAGAAATGCTACTGGTTTTAACATTCGCGACTTCAACTTTTGCGAGTGCATCTTTTGGTCGTACTCCTTTTTTTTTAAAGCGAGCACATTTCATTTCCTTTATCAGCGTCAACTGCGAAACGAACTCTGCAGACTCCGGCAGACAGAGCATCTTCAAAAATGTCAAAGTCGCAATGGCAATTCATAATAATAGAATGGAATAACACAATTGTAAAATAATTCAATTCAGTTGCATTAAATTGCAGAACAGGGTTTTGGCCAGATGAACAGAAAAAACATTCAAGATCTGTGCAACTCTCATTACAATGATCTCACTGAAGATGAGCTTCAGAAAAGTATCAGCAAAGGAAACCTCAAACTTAATGATGAAATAAAGGAAGTGAAACTGCAACTTCAAAACGATGTCAAAAATGTTAATGGCGTTCTAAAACTGCAATAAGATATGGTCGAAAAAGCATTCGAATGTGATTGGAACCTAGAAATAACTACGAAATTTCAGAGAGAAATAGAAGCAAAAACTCTTCCATATTTGGATATTATAGCAGAGTGACGAAACAAAAACAAAAAATCAAATCTCATATAAAATAACTTTCAACTTTGAAATAAGTTTCAAATTTTGTTTAATTTCTTCTCTTTGGGATGATAATTGTGAATTCTGTTTGCAGTAGCGCGTACTCATTTCTACTGTAATTGTCATTCTTTCATTTTTAAGGAGTTTTTCGATATCTAGGAACCTAACTCACCTTTTTTCATTAAAACAGACTCAACATTCACGGATTTGACATTCGCGATGCTTTTGAGGAATCTAACTCTCGCAAATGTTGAGGAATTACTGTACTATGAATGGCACGTGTTAACAGTATCAATTTATGACACAATTGCTCATGTACGCCAAAGATTAATGCCTAATAACACCTTCGAAGAAATCTTAGATACATCAACTTGACAACCTTGACATCTAACCAGAAATACTCTGAAACTATAAGTTGATGGCCTGGCTCCAGCCAGGAATGAACCAATACACCAACAAGGAGCAGCAGCTGGCACTCGGAGCCTGGCCTCTGAGTAATTGAATTGGTATCAAGTTGAACTATAGACTATCTCTTGTAAAATTCTTAAGTTAATATAGTAAGTTAAGATATTAAGTTAATATGTTCCACTTGATTTTCAGTCTTAATGTTTATTGAAAGATACACATATAATGATTCAATTGGCTACGTTTCGGAGACTAAATGTGTCTCCATGATCAGGCCTTTAAATATAATATAATTTTACTTAGTTACATGTTGTCAATCATAACCTATAAGATAAAATAACAAAATTACAAAAGTGTTAAAAACAACATATCAATGCTTTAAATTTCTACAAACTTGCATTAATTCTTGATTACACTACACTAAATAAAGTGAAGAAGGCAAGCACGTGGTAAAAGAAATTCCATACTCACATGAAGCTGTAGAATATATATATATATTTTTTTTGAAGAAGAAGAAGAAGAAATTTATTCTTTTCGTATTCTTCTGAATCATAATATGTATTGTAACCGAACGTGCTGTCGGTTTCGGGAACGAAACCACAAAAAAAAAACTTGAATGACAACATCATTGATACACAAAGAAAATACACAAAAAAAGTAACACAATTCAAAAAAAATATCAAAAAGGGAGAATCAACTGCAAAGTTATCACGAATTGATTTTAAGATTTGCACAACTTAGAATTACAGCAACACCTTCCGTGACAAAACGAGTTGAAGCTCAACAAATGGAAAGAATGAAATCCCGGTTGGGATGAGAGAAGGGCTTTTCGCATGACTCAATGTCTTAGTACCTTCAGTTTACGAAATTGCAGTTAACTGTCCCTCATTATACACTGCATCAAAACACATGCAAATAATTTCGTGCACGAAATTCTCTAGAATCCCCCCAAAAAAATCTCCATTCAATTAAATGAACGAATATAATGTTTTCTTGATGACACAGAATAATCAAAAGAAGTTTCTTTAATACTAAATAAATGACATTACAAGAAGAATATCTTGTATTCTATTACAGTGAATAAACATTGTTGATAGCACAGAATATTCAGAAGAATTTTCTTAGAAAACGTTAATGGTCCCTAAAATTATCTCTGCCGGTGAATTGCGCGAACACGTGTCTTACACCGGTCTGCGTTCTATAACTAATTTCTTCGAGATTCTCCGTTCTAGTATGAATGCGCGGCCACTTAAGTTCCGAGATTATTTCCCTCATGTCACCGTAGAACACCGCATCACTTTTACGCCACTGGTCTTATTAAGCATTATGCACACCTCTTGCGAGCCAATAAACTGAGTCTCACGCAGTCGGGTAGTTCGTGTAAAAAAAAAGCCCGATGTAGAACATACAAGAATCGAAATACCGACCTTAGTCCGTTGGAAAAATAGCCTCGCCCCAAACAGCAAAGCTTGCAACAAGAACAAGGGGTAGCGAAAGCCTCCTTAGCATGGTACACCTCTCGCTGACTTGACTCGCGGCCACATCTCTCTGACTCTGCCGTCAACCTTACACCTCGGAGGCCAAGCACTTTCTGCCCCTGGCGTCCCGCACTCCTCTCTCTCTCTCTCTCTCTCTCCCCTACCGCACACCTCCGAGTCCAAGAACTTTCTGCCTGTCGTCCCGTACTCGCCTTCTCTCACCCCCTTCCGCACACCTCACTTCTCCAGATACGAGTTACCCCTTCTCCACCCCTCCAAGCCACCGATGAGAAAAATCGTCGGCTGCCCGGCGGCGCGCGAGCGACCGAGTGGGTGGGCGGTGGAATCTCGTACAACCGATGGCTGGAGATCGATGTAGCCAATATTTGATCTGATTGGTTTCAGTATATCTTTGAATAAACAGACTGTCTGAAAATCATATGGAACTTTCATTAACTTAATAATTGAATCGGTACTGGCGATTACAGCGCTCCTCCGATTAACTCCGGTCCAACCGACGGAGAAAAAAAAGACTTAGGTTGTACTTTTACTCGTTTACGCAAGCAAACGGACGGGGACGAACTTACGGCAACGCTTGAATAACGCTTTCGTTACTCACCGGAACCGGACCTAGGAGGCCATGTTGAGGTCGTATTTGTCTCCATCTGCGCAAGAGCAAACGACGAAGTGCAGGCCACGCAAAACAGAACGAAGTCCCACTGCACCATCGTTTATACGCTGAAGTAAACGTCAGGGACACAAGCCATTTCGACCAAACCTCTGTTTTGGCGTAAAAACGTGATAAGGTTGCTTGTTATCCGCTCTCTATCGCATTCGTTCCATGTTCCGTAAGAGACAGAAGACTGGTCTATCGGTTCGTTGGTGACATAATCGTGGTGTGACAAGCAATTTGTTAGATGATTTTCTTGCAAGAACGAAGTATTTTGGTCACGTCAGGTACCGTGCGTAGAGTTACCGACTTGCACGAAGTGACCTTCAACAATTTAGCTAAGTGGCCGTTAATTCCTAGTTTTGTAATCGTCTTTAAATGACCACAGCTAACTTCAATCTCACAATATATTCTCGATTACTTGGGCAATGGTTCCTCCAAGTAATATCTTTAGTGCTTGTTAAAAAGGGCTCAAGTAACGTTTTGGCCAGTTTCAGTTTTCCACGCAATAATAAGTCACACACACGTATCCGTTTGGTTCGATCTTGACAGTTTTCAAAGCTAAAGTAACTGCGTTTTCTAGTCTATGTGTGGCAACCAATGGTGTCGAATTCAATTGCGATACGAACTTTGAATGTTCCAATGTACATTATTGGACACATGCGTTGTCGTCCGAGAAAGCATTCGGTTCTCCAGATATTCGATACCACAGAATATAATTACTATTCCACCATTAAATCCTTTCGCCTGCATTAAGAAAATTCCAAGCTCGGCCACAACGTGGTTCCCCGCCCGATGAAGGATTATCCCAAGTTGACGTCACGCTAACTCACGTTGTGATGCAACTAAAACGTCTCTTGTCATATTTTTGCAATTTCCACATTGACAGAAGACTATCGGTTAACAACTAGTCAGACTGGCATTTGTCATTCAACATTTGTGTAATCAATGCTTTGTTGCATACTTAATGTTCCGAAAAACATATGTTACAATAGTAGTTTTCCCGCAACTTTGCGTGAAATATGAATGATTAATATTTTTAAAACCTAGTAATTTAATTTATATTAGAAACAATACTTACATCTAATAACAGAAGGAGTCTGATAATTTCATTAGATAATACAAATAATTTCCACATAAAAGAAACCGCTGTCATCAAAACGTTGTAAATCATGATGGGGAGACTTTTCAACAATTTAAATATAAATTGTTTAAACATTGGTGATAATTTGTTTCCAAATACATTTTGCCGCGCATTTCAAATTGTTTAACTGACTATTTCACTTATGTCTGTCCGCGTCGTAAGCAGCCAATGGTAAGCAATGATATATTCAAATTAAACCAATCCCAAATGTTTATCACCATCAGTTTGTTTACCTTTTTTATCACTGTAAAGCCTTTGTTTACCTTTTTAAGATAACGATAGCAATTATTTTACCTCCAAAATAGCTTGTGTGCATCAATATAATGTGTCGTTGGTTATGTTTAAAACTCTGAAACATAATATAATATTAAAAATTCAGTGCCGAAAAACAGCGAAAGAAAACAGAGAAAGTGTGTGAAGCAATATCAAGAATGCTGCGAAGAAAGAAAAGACAAATGGACAGCACAAACTACAAATGAGGAATTTACACATATTTTGGGTAATTAATATACGAAGATTAGATGATGAAGGGTTCAAAGAATATGCTGTCAAAACAATGTGGAACGTTACATCAAAAATTATTCAGGAAAATACTTTAATGAGTGCACACGTGTGTTCAATCCATTCGAAATTGACGAATTCCGCTGCTAATTCATCTTGTACATCTTCCATATCAAATACTTCCACGAAAGGGCAAGACTTGGAAAACAACTTCCTACAACTTTAATGATTGTGCTTGTAATAAATGTTCTTTTAAGTAGCCTTGTTATTATTGTTTTTCGACGAAGTTTTATTACCATAAAATTGAAACTTATTTGAAATCATTTTCTGCATTAAACTGTTATTCAAATGTTACTTGATTTTAAGTTATTCCAGGAGGCAGTGATAAGTCGGAGCTGAATGAAAGGTTTTCATTTTTCGGTTGTAATTTTAAGTTATATTTCCCTTTTTCGTAATTCCTGTGATTTAAATTATCCTTTCAAATCATGTAATGTCCTCCTCGCTACGCGAGTCGTGAATTTACCGGCTAGAACAGCACTTCTCGTGATATTACTTATGATAAAATTGGTTTTATTTTTTTCACAATCGTCCACACTGTTTAAAAATCTGAAAAAATGTGTGTTATGGAATGTTATAAGACACATCTTCGGGGGAAAATACTGGGACAGTACGCCAACGATATCACGTTGAAAATCAATGTCAAACATTTATTTTATTTAAATTTGGCATCAAAATTGGTAGCCAAAATATCTTCAAACTCTATTTTCCCCCGTCTTTGCAACTTTTTCACCCTGAAACATGCAATAGAGGATGAGGAAAAAAACAACACGAAAAACATGTTCTTCGCACCTCTGTAACAGATTGCCCTAGCCCTAGAGAGGTGGCGCTTGCCGGAGTTACGTTAGAGGTGGCGCGGGGTCCTTTCTGATCCCTTTAAGTTATCTCTTTATAATATTATATTTAGCAACAAATAGGTGTAAAATTAGTTATTTTAATAAAGATTAATCATTTATAAGGTAGTATTAACTTAATGCACTATTATAAACAATCTTGCAAATGAATTGAAAAAAATAAAAGGACAAAATTATCATTTATCTTTAATTTTAAGTAGTGACACCATTTACATTTTCCTGAATATTTCAATGGCAAAGGTATCAGAAAATTCAATAAGTTTTCATTTTCTAACATTGTCTTACACAAATATAAGTAAACAATTAACTGAAAATGGTTCCAAGTCAAACAACACAATTTAGAAAAAGTACGAAATATAAAATATTTGTATTGGTGTCACAAATATTTATAAATGAATTATTGCAATTAAAATTTGGAAAGGAACATGTTGCAAGTCCACAATTAATTACTCTTCCCACTGAACTACATTGTTCACACAAAACATTGCGATGATCTTTACAAACTTGTTTTCTGCATTTAGCTCAAAAGTTTAGTTTTACTCAAATTATTCGTAATGTTAAATATATAAACAATAAACTTCACACTGACACATTCTATTATTGTACCGGCACTACTAAAGCACTGGTGCAAGCTCTTCGCACTGCCGACGGAAGTGGTGGCGCGAGGTCAGACATAATTCTGCACGATAGGTCGACTGTTATCGCTCTTCAAGGAACCCGTTGCGCTGTCGCGAAGTCGCGCTGTCGTGATTATCTTTCAAACAAAAGCTAAAGAATGTGGTGAAAAGTATGTGAAATGTAAAGCTTCTGACTCACAAAATTAGGCAACTGCAGCTAAGCAAAGATACGTGGGGTTACAAGGGACCCCGCGCCACCTCTCTCGGGCTAGGAGGCTGATTTTTGTGGAATCTGCGGAATTTTTTATTCTGTTTCCATGAGTATCGCGTGGGGGTTCCCATTTAAGATCTTAATGTTGGCTCCCGACTCACCCTCAAGGGGCGAGCGAGGAAGTTTCATTTTAGATCTGACATGTGCCCCTTGGAGATTTTAATTTTTTGCCTTTGACAATTTTTTGTACGTTGGATATTTTTCGAGTTATTTTGATTTGTCAAGTTAAATGGGCCACTCTATAGAAAACGTATCATGTACGTTGGTTCCTACGTACCGAAACTCGACAGCAGAGGCCTCTTTCTCACTAGGGGCACGTTTTCCGACTTTGTCTTAAAAACGAAATACCGCCTGAAGAAGACACCTTCACTTCATCTATATTCGCAGTATCCGTACCTGTGGTCTGGCTAAACTAGTGGTGCAACAGAATGGCATAGACTTTCCCGTATTTTCTATTTTCTTTGGTCTGGGCCAGCTATTCGGACTTGCCGCATACTATTGCCAGCTGCCATCTACTGTATCACCGTCCAAAATACATTTTTTTGAAGTTTTTTCTATTTTTTCGGTTTCTTAATAGAAGAACCTAAATATTACTTTAAGAATAATACATATAACACATTATACTTAAGAATATTACATATAAACATCGTCCTAATTGCAATTTTCATTCAAAAATTTAATATAATAATAAGTTTATTGTCTTGCAAATGGACTGTTGTCCGGTGGCAAGTTACAAATACAATAATCTTAGGCAATATTCAAAATGTAATAAAATAGAAAAACAAGATTATTATTATTATAATAAACAATAATATTAATAATACAGTAATTAATAATACAAGAGTACTCCCAGTTTTTATACAATTAAGAATTTTGAAAGTAAACAGTACCTTACAAGTAATACAATAGTTATTTATGTGTCTACGGCACCAAGTAGACGCCCTCGCCCCGAGGGCGACCCCCTAACCCAGACCTGCACAGCATTTTGCACTTTCACTGACGTCAGGAGCTGCGTGCGGGCAACTCGGGTGCAAATGAGAAAATCGATGAAGGGTGGGGATGAGACCCAATCTAGGAGTGGAGGCCGCCAATCAGAATGCGCAATTCGAATGCGAAAGATAGCGCGTAAATTTAAAGAGCAATCGGCAAGAACATGACGGTCATATACAGTTCAAGTAATATTGTCTTTTGTATTATATTGCAAATGTTTGTTCTCGGTATATGTTAGGGCGAAATATGAAACTACAACGAATTATACATATTAGATTTCGACACCAAGTTTTATAATTGCTTGTAGGGCTTATAATGTAATTCGTTTTGCTACGATGTAATCACAAATTGAGTGTTGTGCTAAACACAAAATTTTGATACTGAATTGTTTTTGTTTGATGACAGCAATAAACTATTTTATATTAACTATGTTTAATTGAATAAGACGGTTCTCTCAAAGCAAAAACATACTGTTCTTAAAAAAGTCATGATTATTTTCTGTTCTAATTTCTGACAAGAGTGTAGAGTCCTTTACGAGATCGTATAAAAATATAAAGCCCTTTGCATTCTATTTAACCCTTTCACTGCTACGCGTTAGGAGCGCCGGCCGCCGCGCTGTGCTGAGCCATCCAGCGGCCGCCGCACGCCGTGTGCTGAATACTTTTTCATGCGGTCTTCTCTTGCGCGCGCTCTCACTTATCAAAACAACGTACATTTTCCATCTTTTTAGATCCGGGCTTTGGACCGGCACCTGATCGTACCAAAAACAATGCCAAATGTCTAATTCATAAATCGAAAATCAAGACACGTACTGTACACCAGGAAAGCAAAGTCACAAGTGAGAAGCAGTCCCCAGAAATGTGTTGAAGTAAACACGGAGGGTGGATAGACAAAAGGGTTTTCTATTCTGGTACTGCAATAATCTTTTGACCTGCTCCCGCTTGGCCGGAAACGCGCGCGGGCCCCAGGACGCCCCGCGCTCGCCTCTCCTCTCCCTGTCCTCCGCGCGCTGGACGCAGCGGCCGGCGGCAAGCAGCCCATGCCTTCCAAAACACGAGAAAAATCTCGCAACAGAAGTATTGAAACGCTGTTTAGTGGGCACCAAAATAAAATTCAAAGTGTCCAGAACAGGACCCATGTAGTGGCAATCGCCTAATTTCGAACGCGACTGAACAACAAACACGAGAACCCGAAAGAGCAGCGCGACGCACCGGTGCGTCGATAGCAGTGGTGGCACGGCGAAGTCTGACGTACCGGTGCGTCGTTAGCACTACGGGCACGGCAATGCTTGACGCACCGGTGCGTCGTTAGCAGTGAAAGGGTTAACCACTACCCATGATTATCTTATGATTGTCCGTAACATATCGTCACAGAAGTTTGCTCGTTCATCTCTTTTATTCAGTTTCATAATGGGGAAAAATGGTCACAAATGTTCTATTAAACATTACTCTTCTTGGAGTTGCCACATATTCTATTTTTATGTCAATCTTGATGTGAGAGATTGCTCATGATTTTGTTCATTTTTCTATGATTTGGAGATTATAGCATTCCTGGTGAACAATCAATTATTAAATTGCAATTTTGTGTTAGAATTAAATAATTTTTTCTTATATATAAGCATATATTTTAAAGCTATTGCGTTAAAATAATGCTTAAGAGCCACAAAGACATGCTATTTTCTTAAAAAAAATAGAAAATGAAAATACATACACTGGTGGATACAACGGTGGATATACAGTAGTGCACAGAACGTAAACCATGAATTATGACCCTGGTAACTTGAAATGCTAGACATAATCCATTTAAACAAATGGGCATTTAATTTTGAAGCATGGATCATTATTAGCAGCCCAGGCATTCAATCTACGCGCCGCGTCGTGCTACGTCAGACTTCCCCCCTCCCCGCAAAGCTTCCTACTCCCCACTACTTGCACTTTCGGCGCTGCCACGGGCAGACGATCGGCTCTCAAGTGCAGAATGCCCGCGGGGGCAGGCGTTGTGCAGGTTTGCCCTAACCCAAGAGCCTCCGGCCCGAGGGGTCGGATGCCGTCCGTGATGCATACAAAACCTTACGGCTTACTAGCTCGTTGCTGAATCCAACTCGAATTCGAAACATTTTGTATTTATTTCGGGGGTCTAAATGAAAGACGAATTTGCCTCGTTTTTCAATATGACGTCAGATAAACAAAACAGCGTGTGAATCTGAGGACTGATTAGTACCTACAAAATGAAAGAATATTGTGAAGTTCCTGCGCAAATTCTCACAAAAACTAACAAAGCTACGGAAGGTGGTTTCCAGTAAAATCTCGAGAAAAATATGAAAATGATTTTAGGGTGATTGAGAATTATATAGAAAATAATCGTGTGAATTGCGGTGATGAAACAGTACTTTTCGGTTATTTGCGTCAATTGCAGAAGCACACCTGTCTCTAGGAATACAAAAGTGATACGTGACAGGGAAAGTTGAGTGACCACTGGAAATTACAAATTAACGGAAAATTCCAAAATTGCAATTTTCATCTCAATTAAACATAATAAGATTTTATTTAATTTATTACTGTGTTCGCTTGCATCTTAACTTTAAATAAATCTATTTCATAAAAATTTTAAATGTGTTGTTTTGGTATTAGAGCGAGCAACAATGTATTCAAAAGGCCCTAGGCCATAGAAATCAGAAATGCCCGCAAAGGTATTAAGTATACCATTACGTGTTTTGTTTCAGGTCCGGAAACACAGCAACGAACCAGCAAATCACAAAATAATATACTATAAATACTTATACTTTACTTCTGCCAATACTCATGCTGGTGTACTTGTACTGTATTGCTAAAGAAACTATTTTTTTGAAATATTGCTTTTAAGTAATATCACTACAAAATGAACATTAATTATTTAAATTATTTTTAAATTTAGCAATCCAATTTACTACTCGTTTATCTATATCTGATGATGCCACTTTGTTCAAGAGTATATCGTGCGGAACAAGGCCAAAAACTTTTGTGAAGTCTATAATGATTGCATCTATTCTGTCACCCCTATCCATTGAATCAGATATTTCTTGTGTTAATCCCAATAATTGGCTCTCGCAAGAATGCCCCTCCCGGAAGCCATGTTGTCCGCCATATATCAATCCTAATCTACTCCACTCCTTCTTAATGTAGTTTGATATAACGCGCTCCATTACTTTGCATAATAAGGATGTTAAGCTATCTGAACGATAATTTTCGACTGCGGATCTATTTCCCCCTTTAAAGATTGGCACAACTATTGCTCGTTTCCAGTCGTATGGGATACTTTAATTATTTATGGATATTTGGAATATGCCCACACACAAGATACTGGATAATGGCTTCGCCCCCTAATTTAAGGATTTCCCCAGGTATATTGTCGGGTCCCCTAGATTTATTATTTCCTAGATTTTGAACTGTTTTACTTTCTATAATAAATTGAGAGCAATCGCCAGTTGATTCGACATTGATTTCTTCTGTATCTTTTGCTGGAGAGAAGACGGATGCAAAGTAAGCATTGAATAATTCCGATTTTTCTTCATCGCTAAATACTAATAATTCACCGTTTCTTCCTACGGCCGGAATTGCGGAGGTATTTCTTTTGCCACGTAACCATCTAAACACATTACCAAATTTTGCTTTAGATCCTAAAGTTTTTTCCAAGAATTCTCCCTGTGCGCGTCTCTTCCCCTACGATAATTCTTTCAACAAAGAGTAGTATCGTGAGTGAGAACCATATAATTTGCGATCGCGGAACGCTTTTTTTGCACGTTTCTTTAGTCGACGTATTTTAGTCTTGTAATAGGGTAGATCTGTGTTTTTCTTGACATGTTTACATGGTATATATCTATCCATACCATCTATTATAATCTGTTTTAATCTATCCCAAATGTTTATATTATAACCGCTGCTAGCCCATTCTTGATAATTGTTTATTAAATTATTTTGGAACCCAAATATGAACATCCATATTTTCCAATCATTATTAGTTTTAACACTTCCGTTCCTTTCCACTCTAGCCTCATTAGGACGCATTTATGGTCGCTAACATCTGGGAGCGTCGTGCAGATAACATACAAAAGCTCCGGTTGTACGAGTAAAACGTCTAATAGCGAATCTCCCCTGGCTGGAGACGTCACAACTTGTTTAAATCCATTTCCCCAGACCAGCTTGTTAACTGCTACCTGAGATACTTTGTCTGTTGTCCCGTCACCCTCCCAGTTAATTCCGCGTAGATTTAGATCAATAGCAATAATAACACTTTCCTTGCAAAACCTTTCAACCCTCGTCAGCTCCGTCAATCTGGAAAGAACTTTTGCATCCTCGTTAGATACTCGGTACTCTGCAAAAACTTCAAGCGTTACTTAATTTGTGTCCAACAATTCTATTCCTATAATTTCTGATTCTTCATCTGTGACGTAAAGTGAACTCTTTAGCTCGGATTTTACAAATGAACACCCCTCCCCCCCCCGGCATCCTCGGTCACGTCTATACACTGCGTACTTTTCAATAAATATTTCAGAATTATTAATATCGCGGCTCAGCCATGATTCAGTACCTACAACTATATCTGCATTTGTTGTTTCTATTAGATTATTGAATCTATCGACTTATTTAATACACTTCGGCAATTTGCCTGCAACACTGTTAACACATCCTTTTCATGAGTATTTTTCGGTAGCTCTTGTCATCTTTCAACAGGCGTGGGAGTAAGGGAACCAGAGACTCGACAGAATAGCTGTCCAAGTCGATTTGCTCCTCGCCTATTGAGATGGAAGGTCCATCAAGCTGGCCCGCCCACCATAGCAGAATCAAACCAAACTAGTACCAGAATTTCTAACTATTTTATTACTAATTTATTACCGCAAAACTAATTTTTTTACCACTCATTTTCATCCAAAAAACGGGTGGCGGGCCAGCTTGATATCAAGCTGGCCCGCCCACCATAGCAGAATCAAACCAAACTAGTGCCATAATTTCTAACTATTTTATTACTAATTTATTACCGCAAAACTAATTTTTTTACCACTCGTCTTCACCCCGAAACAGGGGGTGGCGGGCCAGCTTGATATCAAGCTGGCCCGCCCACCATAGCAGAATCAAACCAAACTAGTGCCATAATTTTTAACTATTTTATTACTAATTTATTACCGCAAAACTAATTTTTTTACCACTCGTCTTCACCCCGAAACAGGGGGTGGCGGGCCAGCTTGATATCAAGCTGGCCCGCCCACCATAGAAGAATCAAACCAAATTGGTGCCATAATTTTTAACTATTTTATTACTAATTTATTACCGCAAAACTAATTTTTTTACCACTCATCTTCACCCCAAAACAGGGGGTGGCGGGCCAGCTTGATATCAAGCTGGCCCGCCCACCATAGCAGAATCAAACCAAACTAGTGCCATAATTTCTAACTATTTTATTACTAATTTATTACCGCAAAACTAATTTTTTTACCACTCATCTTCACCCCAAAACAGGGGGTGGCGGGCCAGCTTGATATCAAGCTGGCCCGCCCACCATAGCAGAATCGAACCAAACTAGTGCCATCATTTTTAACTATTTTATTACTAATTTATTACCGCAAAACTAATTTTCTTACCATTCATCTGCACCCAAAAATATCATTTTTAACTATTTGGTTACTAATTTATTAGTCATGACGGCGGCGAGCCCGCCCTCTCCCTTATAGCGTCCGCCTCTAACAGTCTTGCTGGTTTTTCCAAAGCCTGCCCGAGGGTTAAATACCCGGCGGGTCTTGGCTATTTTTGCCTGGGGCAGGTATTACCAAAGCTTTGCAAATGGAATTATACTCGTAGATACTTCGCCAATGGTTTCGGTATAACTAAAATTATTTATGGTCGTTGATGTTCAGTTACTGGTCTAAAATATCCAATTATTGCAAATGGAGACTGCCGTTGGAAACATTAAATAAACTTTGTAATTTCCAGATATCTCGAAGATTCTGGCATGCGATGAAGGATTCATTCGTTGGTTTTGTTTTGTTCTCCTTACGAAGTTCATCGTGAGTAGAGAAAGTTATGCAATCGTGCGCCGGAAAACGTAGAATTTTCCGCAGAAACACTCTTATTTAAATAAAAGTTTATTAATTTCAAACATTACGTTGTGTATGTTGAATTTCCACATTTCCTGAATCATCCTGACGGTAAAGTATTGTATGAAGAAAAACAGGTGTTAACCTTAATAAAAGAAGAAGAAGACGTTGTGTACAATGATGAAACGGAGATCCTGTAATTGGAAATCTAATACATCTACCGAGTATTATTTTCTGTGCGTACTTCACGAAGAGAACTTACCAAGTAAACTATCCAATTTAAAATGCGTAATATAAAGAAAGTTATGTAATTCCGCCACAAAAAAAACGGGAATTTTTTGACACAAAAACTCGTATTGTGATTCGGAAAAAGTGGACAAATCCTATTACAATATGTAGTAATTTACTTTCTCTAACATGTCTTATAGTGAGATTTCGAGAATTGCGGTTTCTTAATATGTTTTTTACTTCCTTGAATACGTATATATGGGTATACGGAGTGTTATACGTAGAATACAGAAAATGATGCTGCGGAATATCAATTTCGAGATCTAAACGGAAATAGAGGTTTTGGACCTTCCTGATACCGAAAAAGGATTTGTTTTTTTTTCAATACCTCCGTCCGTCCGTCCGTCCGTCCGTCCGTCCGTCCGTCCGTCCGTCCGTCTGTCTGTCTGTCTGTCTGTGAATTAGAAGAATAATTTTAATAATAATAGTAATAGTAACAACAACAAACATTTGTTCTATTAATCTGGAATTATTAGTTTATTAATATTTATTTACAACAGCAAGAAAAACTGTGTACATTTCTGGAGCATATTTGTTGTGAAATTAAAACAAGGAAAGTGTATTACAAAATCTATCTGAATGTATACTTCATTTGGCAAGCTTATTTCACTTTTAAACAGTTTACCAGGAATTCACTGTTTTTGTCAATACAATTTTCTTTCGACACCAAACACGCAGGCCCGTGCCTTTCTCATTAAACTCGTGGTCTGGACGGTCACAAGAGTATTTGTGTTGAAAAATCGCCGATTTACGCTGCCCCATCACAATAATTTGTCTTTACTATGTACGTATTAATGCGAGAAAATAAAAATATCTGATATGTGTAACGCAGATATTTTGTTTTCATGTGCAACATGGTCTTCAATTAGCTTTTGAGTTCATTTCTGTAAAGCGATTTTTTAAAATTATACTTCGAATTTCTTGTTGTACTTTCTAAATTATGTAATGTGCTGAGCAATTGAATATTCCTGTCTTCTTTTTCTGAAGCAATCCTTTACACGTCCATTGGAGCGTCTTAGAAATATTAGTGTATGAATGAATGCTGTAAAGGCACTTGGTGCCTGATCCGCTCCTTCCGTTTCGGCTAGGGGGAGGGTCATAGAATTCACCCCCAGGTAAACAGCTTGCCTCCGCCGGGAAAATCCCACTGCTTCAGAATGGACGGTACAGGCATTTCCTTTCCAATCTGCAGGCTGCGGGGCTAAGTTATGGAATTCACTCTCGTTTCCCGAAATATTTTTTTTATTCGCCTAAATAATTTAAATTCGTTTCTTACTTTTAGATCATACACTTTATCGCCCCACAGTACATTTCTTTTAAATTTTCTCAATTTTTCCGTTTACTAATTGTAGAATCGAATTGGTTTTTTTTAAGAATATTACAGAAGAGTAAAACCGCCTCCCATATTGAAATTTTCATTGAAAAATTTGGAGCCGTTTTTAAGAAAATTGCGTTTAAGCGTTACTGTAAACAGGAAATTTAAAGCTCTATTTCACAGAATTTTTTGAGTTCTAGAAAAACTTCATGCGAAGTCATTTTAACCTTTTAAAGACTAATGGGAAAGAGGTTTCCCAGAGCATTTCAACCCAGCGGTACCAATGAGAACTTTTTCGCTTGACCTCCAGAGGCGTGCGACGGCCATTATCTATCGCTTGGTGACGGGTGACAAGCAGCGGCCCGGCGATTCTCACGTTCCGCGCTCCGGCCTACGCCATCCGACAGGGATGTGTTGACGGAGTACGGTCTTCCGAGGCGCGAAAGGAAGCGTGGGCTGCTCTGACTTTTCATGCTTCTACAGTGCGCCGCCGCTAGAGAAACATAGGAGAATGTTGATCGCCATTCAACATTCACCTGGAGACGCCGCTCTAACGACAATAAAATTATAATAAGTTCACATACCACAGTAAGAACTGAAGAGATGATTTCTGTTTGGAATTTATAACGGAATTTGGGTTTCGTGGGGCATGTACATATAACTTTCACAAATTTGTTCCATAATATATTCTTTTAACTTCGTATGTAATAATTAACTTGTATTAGAAAGATATTTTTTCGACAGTAGCAGATAACAATAGGGAGCAATCAAGTTTATATCAGTGCAATAAATATATCGTTTTCATATTTTGTTATCTATTGTATTGTATTATTTGCAATGTCTTAATATTTTATTGTATTGGCATAAACCAAAGACGTGGTTCCATATAAATATCTCTTCAGCTTATCAAAGCTTTTCTTTTGTTAGGGCGCCTTCTTCTTTAGGCCCTTGTAGTTATACATAGCGCTTCACTGTCTACTATCTCCTGTCACACACCCCATTCGTAACAAACCCGCCACGGCCCACGCTTCTCACGGGCGATCGCAGTCGTATTCTGCTAATAGTTGCTTGCGCTTGGGTCGTGTGCTTTTTGAAGTAAAAATGGCTTGTCGAGAACTATCGCTGACATCACGCAATATTGAGTTACTTTTGGATAGTGACAGTGACTGTGCATCTGTGTCCAGTCTGGAAGATGATCCATGCCAACATAATTAAACATTTTCAGCTCCGATCAAGCTGTCCATCTTCGTGCATTGATTCCGTTCAAGATACTAAATCACTACAATTTCGCTTTATCCATGTTGTACGAAATACATTTCTTACGCATTTAAAGTAAAATTAAGAAAAATTAAATACTTTTACATTTTTAGAATTTTTTTACACTTTCCCAAACCAATTTGAAAAATTTGAAAAAATCATACTTTTCATAGTTTTATATAGATTCAATATCCTAAACGGCAATTTGAATATTTTAAAAATATTTTTTTATTTCAAAAATAGATTCTTCAAATTCCAACTTTGTAATTGATTTTCATAAAGTATTATGTAGGTTACCTCTTTGCAAGTGAGAAATATTTTTTTATGACAGAAAATGAATTTCTGTCATAGGACGTCATTATATCGTTTTAAGAGGAAAAATAACACTCTAACCATTTCCTTGCATCATTGTGTCGAACCATGGATTACAAAAGTGTTACGAGAAAAAACTTCAGCTGTTTAAACAGTACATACTTTCTCGCCTTTAGTAATGGCTGCGTCATACAATTCTACGGAAGTTTCTCTCCTTATTAACATATGTCATCTTTTTTTGTAAAACTAATTACAAGTTATAGAACATTAGGTGTGAAAACTAATAATTTTCAAACAAATATGAACACAAATTCGACAATTAATAGTGCATTTTACGCAGCTAATTCATGTCCCAACAATGAAACAATTCACAGAAATTCACACGTACATACGTAATGCATACGAGGAGAAAAGTTGAAGAAAAAAGTGGTGCTGTTTTTCAGAAAAAAATTGTTTAAAAAATTCCAAATGACCTGTATATTTCAAGCAAATTATGCGAAAATGCTCAAAAAACCGTATATTACATTTCTGTCACAAAATCTGTCACTAAAGAACGTATTTCATTAACTAGCCATATATGTTTTTAACAATAAAATAGCAGTAATAATAATATTTTTTAAAGTGTATGATCTAAAAGTAAGAAACGAATTTAAATTATTTAGGCGGATAAAAAAAATATTTCGGGAAACGAGAGTGAATTCCTTAACTTAGCCCCGCAGCCTGCAGATTGGAAAGGAAATGCCTGTACCGTCCATTCTGAAGCAGTGGGATTTTCCCGGCGGAGGCAAGCTGTTTACCTGGGGGTGAATTCTATGACCCTCCCCCTAGCCGAAACGGAAGGAGCGGATCAGGCACCAAGTGCCTTTACAGCATTCATTCATACACTAATATTTCTAAGACGCTCCAATGGACGTGTAAAGGATTGCTTCAGAAAAAGAAGACAGGAATATTCAATTGCTCAGCACATTACATAATTTAGAAAGTACAACAAGAAATTCGAAGTATAATTTTAAAAAATCGCTTTACAGAAATGAACGCAAAAGCTAATTGAAGACCATGTTGCACATGAAAACAAAATATCTGCGTTACACATATCAGATATTTTTATTTTCTCGCATTAATACGTACATAGTAAAGACAAATTATTGTGATGAGGCAGCGTAAATCGGCGATTTTTCAACACAAATACTCTTGTGACCGTCCAGACCAGGAGTTTAAAGAGAAAGGCACGGGCCTGCGTGTTTGGTGTCGAAAGAAAATTGTATTGACAAAAACAGTGAATTCCTGGTAAACTGTTTAAAAGTGAAATAAGCTTGCCAAATGAAGTATACATTCAGATAGATTTTGTAATACACTTTCCTTGTTTTAGTTTCACAACAAATATGCTCCAGAAATGTACACAGTTTTTCTTGCTGTTGTAAATAAATATTAATAAACTAATAATTCCAGATTAATAGAACAAATGTTTGTTGTTGTTACTATTACTATTATTATTAAAATTATTCTTCTAATTCACAGACAGACAGACAGACGGACGGACGGACGGAGGTATTGAAAAAAAAAACAAATCCTTTTTCGGTATCAGGAAGGTCCAAAACCTCTTTTTATTTATTTTTTTATTTTATTTACGTCAAAAACAGTTAAAAACTGCGTATGACGAGCTATGGGGAGAAGTGAATTTTGTGCAAGTTTTCATAATTCTGTGGTCTCTATCCTAAACCATATTCTAGTCGAATTTTGAATACAGAAAAGAGAGTTTTTTTTCGAGTTTTGTTGACAAAATATTCGCTCCTATATAATAAAATATATTTTCAAAAGTAAATTAGCTATAAATTCCTGCCCTGAACCCTCATGTTCTTCATGAAAGAATAATACTTTTTGCCGCGATAATATGAGAAACGATAATTTGAATAACTATATTTCCCACTGAAATTCAGAAGACGTGCACAAATAATGAAGTTACATTTATGTCCAGAAGCAAAACAAGGGACCATCTCAGCATTTGCTCAAGGATCAGGGAAACTGGACGAAAAACCTGATCGAGATGGGGGCCATCAACCCAGAAACTGTGGTACAATACTTGTTACAGGTTCTTTAGAATTATACAGTCCACATGATAAATAATTACATTAACTATCATTGTTAAAATTAATTCTACTTTCCTTTTTGATGCTCGGTATAGTCTCGAATTGTATAGAAACAGTTATGCAGCAGAAAAGATTTTACTTGGGACTTAAACTTTTCTATTGAATTTAATCGTTTAATGTCTTCTGGCAAAGTGTTGTAGAGTAATGTACATGAATTGTATGTGAATTTTTTGTAGTGAGCTGTTGATACTGCCACCTGGTGAATATGATTACTACGTCGTGTGTTATACTTATAGACATCGACGTTTGCTGAAAATATATTCCCGCCCTTAAGTAAGTCATTTTTGACAAAAACTACTGATTCGTAAATCAGGAGACAAGGTAATGGTAAAATTCCTAGATTAATAAAGAGTGACTTACAAGAATCACGTGGGTTGGATTTGCTTATTATTCGTACAATTCTTTTTTGTAATCTGAAAGTCTGTGAACTATAAGATGTGTTTCCCCAAAATATTATGCCATATCTCAGGCGGGAGTGAACGTTGGCAAAATATACACAACGAGCTGTATGAAGGCTGACGGAATTTGAAAGAATTCTGAACGCGTAGCATAATGAGCTTAATTTTGTGTTCAATTCATTTAAGTGGGCATTCCATTTGAGGTTTGACTGAATTGATAGACCTAAAAATTTTGTTACATTAACATCAGTCAATGGCACACCGTTCATTTTCAATGGAGTACAGAATTTTTTATTTGATATGGAAAACTGCATTGAAACTGTTTTATTTTCATTTACTTTTAATTTGTTATTACGGAACCAATTTGAAACGTCTGATATTGTACTATTTACGGTTTCTTTGTTGCAAAGAATATTTGTATCATCCGCAAAGAGAACTGTTCTTCCGTTTCGAATCGCTCTATTTCCGTATCTCCTATTTCCTATTTCCTACCTCTATTTCCGTTTAGATCTCGAAATTGATATTCCGCAGCATCATTTTCTGTATTCTACGTATAACACTCCGTATACCCATATATACGTATTCAAGGAAGTAAAAAACATATTAAGAAACCGCAATTCTCGAAATCTCACTATAAGACATGTTAGAGAAAGTAAATTACTACATATTGTAATAGGATTTGTCCACTTTTTCCGAATCACAATACGAGTTTTTGTGTCAAAAAATTCCCGTTTTTTTGTGGCGGAATTACATAACTTTCTTTATATTACGCATTTTAAATTGGATAGTTTACTTGGTAAGTTCTCTTCGTGAAGTACGCACAGAAAATAATACTCGGTAGATGTATTAGATTTCCAATTACAGGATCTCCGTTTCATCATTGTACACAACGTCTTCTTCTTCTTTTATTAAGGTTAACACCTGTTTTTCTTCATACAATACTTTACCGTCAGGATGATTCAGGAAATGTGGAAATTCAACATACACAACGTAATGTTTGAAATTAATAAACTTTTATTTAAATAAGAGTGTTTCTGCGGAAAATTCTACGTTTTCCGGCGCACGATTGCATAACTTTCTCTATTCACGATGAACTTCGTAAGGAGAACAAAACAAAACCAACGAATGAATCCTTCATCGCATGCCAGAATCTTCGAGATATCTGGAAATTACAAAGTTTATTTAATGTTTCCAACGGCAGTCTCCATTTGCAATAATTGGATATTTTAGACCAGTAACTGAACATCAACGACCATAAATAATTTTAGTTATACCGAAACCATTGGCGAAGTATCTACGAGTATAATTCCATTTGCAAAGCTTTGGTAATACCTGCCCCAGGCAAAAATAGCCAAGACCCGCCGGGTATTTAACCCCCGGGCAGGCTTTGGAAAAACCAGCAAGACTGTTAGAGCCGGACGCTATAAGGGAGAGGGCGGGCTCGCCGCCGTCATGACTAATAAATTAGTAACCAAATAGTTAAAAATGATATTTTTGGGTGCAGATGAATGGTAAGAAAATTAGTTTTGCGGTAATAAATTAGTAATAAAATAGTTAAAAATGATGGCACTAGTTTGGTTCGATTCTGCTATGGTGGGCGGGCCAGCTTGATATCAAGCTGGCCCGCCACCCCCTGTTTTGGGGTGAAGATGAGTGGTAAAAAAATTAGTTTTGCGGTAATAAATTAGTAATAAAATAGTTAAAAATTATGGCACCAATTTGGTTTGATTCTTCTATGGTGGGCGGGCCAGCTTGATATCAAGCTGGCCCGCCACCCCCTGTTTCGGGGTGAAGACGAGTGGTAAAAAAATTAGTTTTGCGGTAATAAATTAGTAATAAAATAGTTAAAAATTATGGCACTAGTTTGGTTTGATTCTGCTATGGTGGGCGGGCCAGCTTGATATCAAGCTGGCCCGCCACCCGTTTTTTGGGTGAAAATGAGTGGTAAAAAAATCGGGTTTGCGGTAATAAATTAGTAATAAAATAGTTAAAAATTCTGGTACTAGTTTGGTTTGATTCTGCTATGGTGGGCGGGCCAGCTTGATGGACCTTGAGATGGACTCCATCACGCCCTTAGTCTCTATCTGCAATCCAGCTGTTCGGATCTACAAAGACCACATCCATACATTCTGCTAGCCATTCGAAACATGCATTTAGATGACGAATTCGACGCCACTCGACTCCTTTCTTCCTTAATACACCGCTTACAACAATTTTTGCCATTGGAAACTTCACTTTCCTTACTACGTAATATACAGGGTGAGTCACGTAACTTTAGCACCTCCTGTAACTTTTGAATGGTTGAAGATATTCCAATGCAGTTTTCACGGAAGAGGGAATGGGAATGGGACTAATTGACATGTGTATTGATTTCTCTTTTATTACTTGTAGTTTACGAGATATTTGAGGTAACTTTGTTTTTTCAAATGGGACTATACATATTTTTCAGTCTATCATGACAAGCATAAAAAGACGAATCCAAAGATATAAATATTGTCATATGTTAGATAAGCATTTTTTTGAGTAATTGTGGTTTTTTTGCGACTAGTGTTTAACGGATATTTTCATTGTAACTGTCAGCCCCACAAGGTCACGCAGCTCTCCCCCAGCAAACTCGGGATCTGGGAAGAGAAAGGATTTTAGTACTTGAGGATACGAAAAATATTCACAAAACTGTTTTTTCCTGAACTCTCCTTTCCATCCTGATCCATTTTCAGATATTTTGTGTTTCTTAGGGACGAAAATACGGATTTGTCTTAAGTAGTATTTATTGAAATAAGATTATTTCTATCCCTAAGTTATTATTATATTCTTATTAACATTGAAATTGTTTGCTCAAAATATGCAATATTTTTTGTACAGTTTTAATTATTTATTCTTATTGTGTTTTGTTTCAAGATCCCATTGATACGTATCTTATGAAACCCCATTAAATGGAGTTGAAATTATATTAATTTTATTACGATACAAACTTATGACAAATCCTTATTTTCCATTCTTTAATTCCTTCAATCAAAGAAAGACGAAAATCTGAAAATGCGGAAGGATGGAAAGCACAGTTCAGGAAAAAACTGCAATGGTTTCGTGAATGTTTGGAATACTATGTTTCGTATTTTCAAATAAGATCCCTCCCCTTCCCTTCACCGGGCGCACGTGTGCTGGAGGAGCGCTGCGTGACCTTGTGTGGTGGACTATTCAAAATGTCCGTTAAACCCCAGTCGCAAAAATCAAAATTAATCAAAACAATGCTTATCTAACATATGACAATATGTACATCATTGGATTTGTCCTCTTACGCTCGTCATGGTGGACTGAAAAAATATGTATAGTTCTATTTGAAAAAACAACATTACCTAAAAAATCTCGTAAAATACAAGTGATAAAATAGAAATTAATGCACGTATCAATTAGCCCCTTTCCCTCATGCACTTCCGTGAAAACTGCATTGCAATAACTTCAACCGTTCAAAAGTTACAGGAGGTGCTAAAGTAACGTGACTCACCCTGTATATCTCTCATTATATAGTCTGCTGAACGTCTCCACAAATCGTTTGTCCACACATGTACCACCACTACTTCAAATTTTGTGTTTTCAAATTCTTCCACTTGGCTTCCACTCCATTCTTCCACTTCCATATTTCTTCTGTTTGAATTCCCGGAAAACATTTAACAGTTACATGTTCGTCTTCTCTCCCAACATGTCTTACAATCGAAATACCTATGAATAAGAACTTTTTGTGGTCCACTTCTTCTCGATAGTTCCATTTTCCTGTCGACTCGATGCAATTTTCAAATATTCTATTTCTCGTTTACATTGTTCAAGTTGTTCCTCCAATTCCTTAATTTTTTCTTCTCCAACTGAACATTCATTTCCCTACACTTTCCGCAAATGTACTGCTCAGAATTTGCGTTCATAGATTGCAGATTCCCGCACTTAAAGTGGTACCACAAATCACACATCTTGCAACGGATTTTAAGTTCCTTTTGCAGCACGCAAACTTCACCGCTACCGATTCGGTTGTATTTACCTTATCTCTTGACCCAGAATTGATTTCCACTCCACCCAAAACTAGCAGCACGGCCATAGTTGTCGCCTCTTCCAGATCCTTCCAAATGACTGTTGGCGACCTGCACGAACCTGCACGCGCAGGCGGAGCGCCCACAATGCAATGCGCGATCGATAATCTCCAAGTGAAAGGCCCATGGTCACGTGGTCTTCTAGGAGCTCCCAAACACGTCTGCACACCTCGACTCTTCCAGATCCTTTCAAGTGACCGTTGGCGACCTGCACGCGCAGGCGGAGCGCCCAGAGTGCTATGCGCGATCGATAATCTCCAAGTGAAAGGCCCATTGGTCACGTGGTCTTCTAGGAGCTCCCAAACACGTCTGCACACCTCGCCTCTTCCAGATCCTTTCAAGTGACCGTTGGCGACCTGCACGAACCTGCACGCGCAGGCGGAGCGCCCACAATGCAACGCGCGATCGATAATCTCTAAGTGAAAGGCCCATGGTCACGTGGTCTTCGAAAAACTTCATTAAAAGCACTTTTACTCACAAATGCAGTAGTATTTACAAATTACAATTTACAATATTACCAAATTTACAATTAAAAAAATCAAAATATTTTCGGCGTCTTCCTATCACTAAACTATTAAATATAGAGCTTTTTACCCTTAATAAAGTCTGTTGCCTAAATATAGATTTTCAAATAAAATCATTTCAAATTTTCGATAATTTGAGTATTTTTACTTAATTTGCGTGAAATTGAGTAATTAATTACGTAATGAAATAATAAATTTGCGTAATTTCGTTTGTTGAAGAAATTTTCAAATTGTAGTTGAAGTGCAAAAGACAAATTGTCGTATTATAATATTACATAAACATTAACAATATAGCTAGAAAGTACGTGCTGTTTTAGCAACACTAGTTAATTTCCTTGTTAAATCACGTGCCAAGAACTTTGTTTTTCACTCTTCAGTGACTGAAATGTCTTTCATTCAAAACTTAACAACTCTATCCCTTACGTCTTCATATGTGATGTATCGTACATGAACACTTGCCAGCAATTCTTCTCCTTACTTCCCTCTGTATGATGTATCATACGTAAAATATTGCAATGAACTCATTTTCAAAAATTAGTGTACAAAATGTCATTAAGAACTTTTCGGTAACGCTCTTGTGATATTTGATCAAAATCCGAGAACATATCTAATTGTGGGATACAGAAATTTTGAAACTGGAGCCGAGGTTACATTTTTGTGTGTCCGAACTCTCCTCGCCAGCCAGGGCATCATTACAAGAGGCTGACGCTCTCGCGTTAGTAGACGGCCAGCGGAAGCGTGTAATTGAAAAGTAATTCCTGTCCCAAAATGTGTGGACAGCGAAGTCACGTGATCGCCCAGACTACTCACCCTGCCAGCCGCCGGCCACCGCCACCGCCGCCGCCACCAGCGCCAGCGTCGCCGCCACTTTCATCTCGGAGGACAAACTGATCGCCTCTCAGCGGCCCGCCCCAGAGAACGCCAAGGTCGTGGCGAGTGATTGCCTCTTTTGTTTACAAGTAATTACGCCAACTTATTTAATGACCACGAATTTCTTAAAAAACAGGGTTTTACAGCTTCGTTATCAATGTTGTGTAACTTTTGGACGTTCAGCTTTATTATACTCGAAAACAAATGAATATTTCGTCTCATTTATAGTTAATTACTTTCTGAATTTGATTTGTAATTGCCATTTTTCTTATAAGACTATACGCTGGATTTTTATATCGAGACCGATAGGTCGAGTGACAGATTGCCTTACTGACTTTATTTTAATTTGATACTAGAATGAAAATCACTTACATGAGTAAATTAACATCAGTTGTAGATGTTCAGACGAAAGTATTTAATTTATTTGTCACATTCACAGTTTTATCTGATCATTTGTGCGTCTTATTTTTATCAATATTGCTAAAAAAAGTATTTTTGCATGGTCTAGAAGTAACAGCTTCTACTACACGGTCTCTCAAATATATTTGGTAATTAGGCACAGTAATTATACGGTATTACGTCGCAAGAAATAGTAGTGGACTGACTTCGCTCACATCGAGCTTCAGGCGCTTTAATAAAATTAGCACCTTCTAGAGGACTACACGGAACAACTCTGTCAAAAGAAAGAATTAGTTCAGGTGAAATTTTGAGATAGTTTTTAATTTCTCAGATTATTATTAGTTGGCGTCTTTAGGAAATAAATGTCTGTGTTGAAGATAAGGATAGGAGATCGACTACTTCAGTACTTAGTTTGCTATTAACATAATGTTACCAGTGGTCGAAATTCGACCGTAATTCATTAAGTTTATAATTTTTAACGTTATTGAGATTCTTTTGTCAAATATTATATCTGCGTAATAAATATAAACCGTCTTAGATGGCTCAGGACATCAACTTAGAAAAGAATAGAAGCCGGCTGCTCTGATCGGGGGTTTTCTTTGCTTTCTCCGATCTACACCAGGCGAATGTGGAGGAGTAACTTAACAAACAGGCCACGGGCCGCACACGATCTTTCCTTACTCTTCTTTGCCCTATCCTTCGCCTTACACACACACACACACACACACACTACCCTGCAGATGCCTGGAGACCAGCCGGGAGTTTGCCCCGACTGGGGCAGTGGCCAGGGCCCGCTGGTGGGAGATACCTGGTTGGGGAAATCCAACAAGCCCGCAGTACTCACTTTGCAAAACAAATTTTATTTGGAGGAAAAATCTCTATCTTCAATTTTGTAGTTGCAAGAAGACGCCGAAAAAATTCAAATTTGTGCAATTTTCAAAATTTCAGATTTAACCTTGAAAATCGGACCTATGCCACCTTAATAAGCGTATTCTACTTTATTCTCACAAGAAATTTAAAGAAAAAATTTGGAGCCGTTGTTGAGAAAATGTTGAAAATGTACGAGGGGGGGGGGGTCATGTAAAGAAACCCCAAAATTTTGAAGAAAGGTTTTCAAAACCGCGGCGCCTCGAGCGAAACCAGATCGACCGGGGAATATTCATTTTGAAAGAAATCGTACCAATGGTTTCGGCGCTACGGTTGTTCACACACTGATGGACGGACGGACGGACGGACGGACGGACGGACAGACGGTCGTTTTGAAAAGAACCACTTTTTAGGTATCAAGGTACCCCAAAACGTGTACTGTATTTCCTTTGAAATCGCGAAATCCATTTTACGCAGCATTAGATTACTTTCCCTATACTACGTATAGGGAAAGGTGGGGCGGTATCGGCCACCTTAACTTTAAATATGATTTCTTAATGAAGGTTCGTTACAATTATTCCTAATATACAGAATATGAAACTTCGATCTCTTACTCACACACTCTATCAAAGCCGTGTGGTTTGAAAGTAAATTAATTTGAATATTTGGGGATAGTAAATATCGTTCACTATTTACATGTCTGAAACGTGGAGGGTGGTATCGGACAATTAAGTAAATAAAGGTAAAATAATTTTAATGGAGTTTTTTTTAGAACAATTCATCGAAGACACGCTTACTATTGAGACAAATATTTAATTGCTTAATACGAAGAAAAAATGAGTGTTTGGTTATATGGGAAAAGAACATTCTTTAATTAAAAAACAAAAACTCAATTATAATATTCAATTTATAGCTTCACAATTATCGTTTTGAAGGGTTTTTCTTTGGAAATGACCTTCATAATGGCTATCTTCCTATTATTTCTTCCCATTTCCCTCGAATTTTACCAGTAGTTTCCAGAAACACGGAAAAAATTCACATTAGTATTCGAATATTACCTCCTAACAGCCTACACACAAGAAATACGGAAAAGTGAAGAGAAGGCGAAGAAGTAACTGTCCGGTACCACCCGATTCTACTTTGTCCGATACCACTCGAACGACCCTCATCCTTCAGAAGAATACAACACAGATATAAATTGTACAAACACCCTTGTACTGCTGTGACGTAACAAATACACCAAAATAAACATACTAGTCACAGTACAATGTATTCAAACGTATACTAAGAAAAGTTTCAAAGCTCCAAAGTTATCTTCGTATACCGGTCAGCAAAAAAAAACCTAATGCGTGTCGCAATAACCAAACTGATTGATGTACTCACCTCATACGGTGTATGCAAAGCTAATTCGTGTCCAGGAACACACTGACAATGTGGCACGCGCTACCACCATTGCCCAATTCCCTAAACTACTTTTGGCCGATACCACCCGCTGTCCGATATCACCCGACCTTCCCATAGTAGCTGAATGTGGCGCATTCAACTATCTTCGGTTATTACTTTCCCATGTACGTACGTATACACGGAGTGGTATATAATATATATACTGTGAGCAAAACTTTTGCCGACTTGACAGCCGGGAGTGGGGAAGAGCGATGTTGCCGCTTACTCGGGCGTCAGACACGTGTTCGTTCTTGCGTCAGATCAACTGTTGAGGCTTACACGTCCAGCTTATTGTATTTTTGGTGGAACTGTTATAATGACACGAGTTTATTTGATGAAATTCTGTTACACAATTTTATCGCAGTTCCTTAACTTACACTATACTTACACTTACACATACCTTACACTATAATCCTGGCAAACAAAAAATAATGAAACATTTTTGCATAACACGCCCAAACCAGATGAAAGTAAGTACAGTAAACGTCGGCAACTCTGTAGTGACATAATTTGAAGCCACTGATTGGATAACGAAACCCCCTCTCCCCTGTCAGCCTGGAACTGTCAAGTCGGCAGAAATATTACTCGCAGTATACGTAGTACAGGGAAAGCTATGTAATGCTGTGCGAAAAAATGGCGAATTTTCGGCGGAAAAAAATTAATTGCCGGGCCGTGAAAACGAAAAAGTGGATAAAACCAGTTGCTAAATTAAGAACATAAATCCTCTAACACGTGGTGTAGCCAGAAACCCGAAAAACCCGAAAAACTAGTTAAAAGGAAAACATCCGTCTGTCCGTCCGTCTGTCGGTCTGTGAACACTGCTAGCGCCTAAACCATATGTACAATTTCTTCCAAAATGGATATTCCCCGGTCGATCTGGTTTGAGTCAGCTTTGAGAGCTTCGAGATTTTCAAAAAGATTCTTCAAAATTTGGGGGTACTTTATATGAAGCTCCCCGGACATTTCCAAATTGTCGCAAAAACGGGCCCAAAGTTTTTCTTTAAATTTCTTGTATTAATAGAGTAAAATACACGGATTAAGATGACATAGGACCAATTTTCACGGATTACTATGAATTTTCGAAAATTGTGAATGTTTGAATTTTTTCGGTGTCATTCTCCAACTACAAAATTGAAGATATAGATTTTTTCTTCAAATAAAATGTGTTCTACAAAGTAAGTTTTTTGTTTAAGGTCATATACATTGTTTTGAAACTTTTAGTAGTTTTCGCGCAATATTGCGTGCAATAAGTGTAATTTAAAAAAATTACAAAAACTAGACTTTCTCAAAAACGGCTCCAAATATTTTCATTAAACTTTTGGTAGGATAGTGGTAAATGTACTCTATTCTTTTGTTTTTTCAAAAATTGCAAAAATGTAATTTTTTGACTTGTCTCTCACGTCGGTAATATTTACATTAGTGGCTATTTGTTTGAATTATTATATTTACGAGCACATGTGCTTTAAATAATGTCAAGTAAAATTTCTCGAAAACTCAACAGTTTTCTGTGAAAACTAGGGGACATTTCCGCATTTTTAGAAACGATCAAACTCCGTTTTCTCATAAATGACTCCAAATATTTTCTTCAAAGTTTTGGAACAGACAGTTCTAATTGCACTTTTTAATACGACTTAAAGTTTATTTAGGAGTATTTTTTTGTTTTCAAAAATTACACAAATGTAATTTTTTTGAAAGATCTCTCACATCTTTAATATGCACAATACCGGCAATTTGTAAACACTATTGTATTTGTGAGTTAATGTGCTTCAAATGACTTCAAAGAAAGTTTTTTGAAAACTCAAAACTTTTCTGTGAAAAAGAGCTTCAAATTTCCCATTTTTAGTAGCGCTTAACCGCCTGGAGACTTTTTAAAAACGTCTCCAAATATTTCAACGAAAATTGCCATTTATGACGACGTTTTTGTGCTCTTTAATATTATAAAATTAATATTTCCGTTCTACCATTAGGAAACCAAAAACTTAAGAAAATGTCGAAAAAAATGTAATTTGGGTGGCGATAGATGGCAGCTGGCACGAGTATGTGACAATTCCGAATATCTAGCAAAGACCCAAGGAAATAGAAAACTAATACCGGAAAGTCTTGCCATTCTGTAGCACCACTAATTACTTTCTCGTATACGTATGCAGTAATATACGTAGTAAACGGAAAGTTATATGTTGCTGCGGAAAATAGATTTCGAGATTTCTACGGAAATACACGTTTGGGGTCACCTGATACCAAAAATGTGTTTTTATTCAAAACGTCCGTCCGTCCGTTTGTCTATTTGGTGTCCATTTCGCCTAAGTAAAAGCTCTGAGAGAGAAGGTCCTTGGGACATTTTCAAAACTTAAAAAATACGTCTCCAAATATTTTCTTTAAATATCTTGTAAGAAGAGAGTAAAATACACTTATTCAGGTGGCATAAGTCCGATTTTCATGGTTAACTCTGAATTTTCGAAAATTACAAAAGTTCGAATTTTTGTTGGCTACATACAAATACAAAATTGAAGATGTAGATTTTCCCTTCAAATAAAATTTGTTCTCCGTTGTAATTTTTTTTAATTAAGGTCATGCACATTTTTTTGAACATTTTAGTAGTTTTCGCGCAATATTCGTGCAATATTTGCAATTTTAATAAAATTACATAAATAAGAATTTCTCGAAAAGGCTCCAATTTTTTTCTTTAAAGTTTTTGTGTGGATAGTGTCTAATGTACTCTGTGAGATGACATAAACGCCATATTGCCATATTGCACTAACCTTTTGTATTTTCGAAAATTACTAAAATATAATTTTTTGACTTGTCTCTCACATCATTAATTTTATTAGCGACGATTTTTCACGTTATTTTATTTACGAGCACATGTAACCACTATTTTGTATTAATAGTAGCGTTTACAACGAAACCGACCACCTATGCTGGCAGAACGTGGTACAAGATTTCAAGGAGTACCCGCTATCACCGCGATAAAGCGCAGAATAGAAGTGCCAATTTATAAATTCTTTGCTCGAATGCACTAGCCAATAGGAAATTTGCTTGGCTGAACACAGCAAATTAATGGGAAGGCGACCTATCTCCGCCATTTTGTGAGTGACCGGCGCCAGGAGCGGACGTGCTATGGAAGGGCGGTCGGCGAACGAAGAGAACTCTATTAAGAGGTAACTAGTACAAATCGTTCAGTAATAAATTATCTGAAGAGTGAATAATAAGTAATCTCAAATTGGAATATGTTGAAAATATGTATTTATTCAATATGTAATATTAAAAATTAACTCAAGATGGATTTTAATGCCACCAAGCAAAATTTCATCATGATGGGATCTCGTCTAAAGTAATTACGTTCTTCCCACAGTTTTTCTTCTTCTCTTGGTTCGTGGTTCATTTCTACTGACAAATTAATACATCGCGCGTCAGCGAAAGAAATTATTCATCTATTGGAAGCTCAACGGTCGGCGGTACTTCGAGACCGCATCGCCCGGCTGCCGCGGACCGTCAGGTGACCTTGAGCGGTGAAGGAGCAACCGCACCGTGCGAGCTACACAGACCCCTCCTGGTGTTGGTGAGCGTGGACGTTCTGCTAAGAATTATTTTTGTCGTGTTTTGTCTCAAAAAGAACTTCAAGCTACTCAATTAGTGTTAGATCGCAGGAGAAACATTCTATTTAATCACGTAAAATTTGAATATTAATTCTATACATTGGTAATTCTATCGTATTAGAACGCAGATAATAATTCACTATCAGTGTATAATGTTAATTTAAAACATTCTATGGAATGATATGGCCATTTAGAAGAAAGGTAAATGAAATATAAGGTTCATATTAGTATATTTGGAAGTACTTACAAGGATACATTTAATATTCTTGAAAAAATAAAACCTTAGTTTTGCATTGCAGTAATCACAGTGGTAGAGAAGGGATTATATATAAAACACTATTATTAATTTCAATAAAAATTAATCAAATTATTAATAACTTGAATGCATAAATCTTTAAATTGAAAAACAGTTAGAAACAGTAATGTCCCTTTGTGTATTCCAATAATGTAAATAGTGAACATAATTGAAACTTATTGTGAGTGTGTAACTTTATTTCAGGAAGTGCATTGTTTGTTTCTTTTGTTGTATTGTTTCGTTCTATTACTATGGTGTACTGTGTGTTGGAATTCTTAGAAGTAATATTACAACACTTCGAGTGATATTTAGTGTGACTATTTCACGAATAAACACATTACATGATTTGAAAGGATAATTTAAATCACAGGAATTATGAAAAAGAGAAATATTACGCAAAATTACAACTGAATAATGAAAAAACTTTCATTCAGCTCGAACTTATCACTGCTTCCTGGAATAACTTACAATCAACTAAAATTCGCTGCCATTTATGAGAAAATGGCGTTTGAGTGTTTCTGATAATGCGAAATTTTCTGTTCGTTTTCTCGGAAAACGGTTGAGTTTTCGAGAAACTTTATATGACATTATTGAAAGCACATATCACCTCCCTCCTATTTTTTTTTATCAGATCACATGATACGAGTAAACCATTTTTCTCGAAGATTACTATAATAAAAATCAGTAGGAGCTTCGTAGATATTGGCTAAATTAGAGTGAAAAAAGCATTTATCACGTTCACTGCATTTCACTGCAGTACACTGCACTACACTTCGCTACAGTACACTGTTTTGCATTGAATTACACTAACCAACTCTTCACAGCACCTCACCACACTTCACAGCACTTAGTTAATCATTTAACATCGATTACACTCAGCTTGTTCTAGCTTATTTCTAAAACTACGTGCACTTAGAGGAAAGGCCATGAAAGTTGCGGCGGGTAAACTGTTCCAATCTCTAATTGCTCTGCTACAAAATGAGAATTTAGTAAGATTTTTAGAGAGAAATGAGAATTTAGTAGAAATTTTGTTTCCTCGTTCGAATTTTGTGGATGTGATCGCTTGGGCCAAAATAATTTAGTTTTTCCAGTCTAACCTGAATTTCCTTCCACGCTGGCTGACCTTTATTTATTTATTTTCTTGAAGAAAGTACATATATATTTACAGACTTACTTGCTAAACTTAAATATAAACTTACATCCTATTACAAGGGGAGGATATCCCGTTTTGGGTCCTCAGTCTGGATCTAAATCTGCCAATTTTTTTAAGAATATACGGAATGGATACTTGTTTTTTATTCGTGTTTGGAAATTGGGATTTTTGGTCAGTTTGAAAGGTAAAAGGGCTGGTATTTGAGGTAGGTTATAATAAAAATTGATGGCTAGATTTGTAATGTATTGTTCCAAAGGTTCCAAGTTAAATTCATTGTGGAGTTGGTAATTGGTTATGTACCAAGGGGCATGAGCAATTATTCTTAAGAATTTATTTTGAAAGACTTGCAGTTTGTGGATGTTAGGTTTGGCAGAGTTGATCCAAATTTGGCAGGCGTACAGCATTAACGGTATTAAAATTGTCTTGTAAATTGCTAGGGCCGGATTCTAATGGATGGAGCTGCTTCTATAAATTTGTGGTCGTAGCTGTGATAGTTTTATTTTGGCTTGGGTCGCTTTGGCATTTATATGCTTTCTCCAATTTAACTTTGTATCCAGGTATAAACCTAAATATTTTACTGGTTTATTAGGGGGTACCATTCTATTGTATTTTTATTTAGCGCGAGGAGAAGTGGGGTAGAGTAGGGTCGTAATGTAAATATTTTTGCGGCAGTTTTGCTAGGATTTAATTGAATTTTAAGTTTAGCAGCCCAGCTGTCTAACATGTTTAGCTAAAGCTGGATATGAGTTCTTATATCAGTGAGGACTGTAGCGGAGGAAAATATAGCAGTGTCGTCGGCAAATTGCGCAACCGTAATTTTATTTAGAACAGCAACGTATAGATTGAACAGAGTGGGTGATAACGGAGAGCCTTGGGGAAGTCCAGCTTTTATTGTTCTGGGGTTGGAGATGTGATTGTTAACATTGACTGAAAAAGTTATATTGTTTAGGAAATTAATTATTATTGATTTTAAGTGTTGTGGAGTGCCTATTTGAATGAGTTTGTATAAGAGAGCTTGGTGCCATGTTCGGTCAAAAGCTTGTGTGATATCAACAAATATAGCTAAGGTGTGATGTTTTTTTTGAAAAGCTGTATAAATGAGCTCTGAGATCCTTAATAACTGATGTTGGGTCGAGATTATTTCAGTAAAACCGAACGGTACCCTAGGGATTGCATTGGTTGCATGAAGATGATTTTTTAGTCTTTTTAATATGATTTTTTCGAAGATTTTGGAAAAGGTTGTTAATAAACTGATTGGGCGGTAGCTCTCCGGAATTGTTGGGGTATTGTTTGGCTTTGAAATGGGGATGATTGTTGCGTGTTTCCATTTATGAGGGAAATATCTTATTCTCAAACATGAATTGAATATATTGTTTAAGTACTGTGACGGTACCCCCCATTATATTCATGGAGGGTAAGCACATTTTGCTCTATAACCCTTGGGGCTTTGGGGTGTCCACCTCAGTAGTGGGGAGGGGACCCTGAAGATTGCCCCAGACAACGTCTTGCCGGTGACAGTCTTCGCCGTGGAGAGCTTTGATAAAAAAATCCTTCCCCGTTTTTGGAGGATCACTATCAAAGGGGAAAATAAACAAGCAAAGGTTCCGGTATTGCCACGTGTTTACTTCTTGCACTCATCAGCATACATGAATTGATTGCCCACTGATCTTGTGCACAAAAAAATGCAAACAAACAAAATCATAAGTTTCCTTACATGAGAAATGTTCACATTTGCAATCAATGATCAGCCCAAAGTTACAAATTAAAAAAAAACAATGTTCTTAATAGATTGACTAGTGGTGCCTCACATCACACAAAGCCAATAGAAAAATTAATAGATTCACCCATATGAAAGGCATTTATATTAACAATCTTTGATTGTGTTCAAATCCACAAAATAATTCAGCTAATATTCTTTAGTAGAATGGCTAGTGGTACTTCACATCACACAAAGCCAATAGAAAAATTAATAGATTCACCCATATGAAAAGTATTTACATTGACATTCTTTGATTGTGTTCAAATCCACAAAATAATTCAGCTAATATTATTTAACAAAAATGGTTAATGGTACCTCACATCACACAAAGCCAATAGATTGATGAATTTGATATCGGCACTTCCTTTTCCATGTGAGAAGCGTAACACTCGCCAGCAGGATGATCTCGAATGTGCGCCCCCCCTCCTTTACATGTTGAAGATTCACAAATCAAGCAACGTATGATGAGGAAAATCTTAGGTTCCAAATACCGGCACTAAGAGAAAAGTTTCGCGGGTTCACTTGTTTGTCCACAAACCAGTTCTTAAAATTTCCTTCCACTTACTTGGGAATGAGGCGGCGAATTACCTCGTTTAACCCCAATTCCTGGAACGGACCTGAACATAGCGTGCTCGACGCCCGGGCATCGCCCACACCCGACCTGACGTAAGAGGGGGCCTTTCCGCGCCACCCCGCTGCCTCAACGCTCGGTCTTGCACTGGCTGCCTTATAAAAAAAGAAGAATTCACGTAAGAACAAGCGAAAGTGACAGTTCGCTGAACAAGTGAACATCACATGTAATTCAGAGAAGTATCCCTCCGCCGCGGCAGCTGTTCAGAAACCCGTGCACCAGTACGCACCTTACATTCAAGACTCGGTTTTAAAATAAACATAATACTTATCACGCAAAAAGTAAATTCCATATAATGTGTATGAAAGAAATAAATTTTTACAGAAGAGCACATAGCACTGCACTTCCTAATTTCAATTATTTCTCGTGGCGGACTACATTTTCGTCGGACGAGGACATGACAAAAGGAAGCGTCGAAACCACTTACAAGTTAGCCAACTGCAAACGAACAAATCGAGGAAGGAGAGTTCGATGGGATCAAGGACACAACGACCATAGAACCTTCGATTATGTTGCCAGCACTAGCTGTCAAAATTGCTTGTTCTTACATGAATCTCTCTTTACCTCTGTCTCGCCCGCGGGGTCGCCTACCGCGTCACGCAATCCGAGCCAATCGTATGCGATTCCCTTTTTCACGGTACCGTGCTCGTATCCAGGGTACGCCCTTCCCGACGCGCTCCCCCGTGCCTGGATGCGCAAGCTTTTAGGAGGCGCGGACGTTTCAATTCTAGGTACCGTGCTACACGGTGTAAGATACATAGGTGTGTCAACTTGCAGCCTTTTGGACAAAATTTTTGAAGCCAGTTTGAGGCTAGTTCCTCGCTTATCCGTACGGTGCGCACGATCGAGTTGGGCATTCATGATGGCGTCTCGCGAGTTAGTGGCTTCCACCAAAGGTTACAAAGCTATTAAATGGATCACCATCTTGTCCCAAAAATGCCTACGTCGTTCGAAGCGCTTACATAGCGAGAACTGTGAGAACTAGCCTCACATTAGCTTCAGTTTTAGACCGGGAGTGAACCCACCTATATCTCTTACATCGTGCCGTGCTATCGGTTGAGTTATTGAATTTTCTCGATAATAAGCATATTTACGTTTCAGTTCAGTACGCAATTGCTGATGGTGGAAGTTTTTTAGAGTAATGTTATTGATATTGTCGTGACCTGGGGCTTTTTTATTAGGAAGATCTGTGATGATTTTTGAAATTTCTGATGGAGATGAATAGTCAATTTCCTGATACGGACCGAAGAAGTTTAATTTTGTGGTCTGTATCATTTTATTATGTACCGGATGAGTACTCAAGTTTTCACAGAAAGTGCTCTCGAAATGCGTTGCAAGCGCTTCTGCTTTCTGTGTTGATGATAAGGCTTTACCTGAGGATGTGTTTGAAGGAGGGATTTATTTTTTTTCTTTAGGATCTTTTTTGTGAATTGCCATAATGTATTGTTGCTAGTGGTTAAGTGATTGTATTAAGTTAACATACTTCTCATTATAGTTTTTGATAAGGCGTTTTTACCACGTTGGCGATTAGACTTAATTATTTCTTTAATTCTTGTGTTTTTAGGTGCGCCCAGAGTCTTTTTGTTCTATTTTTACAGTTATTGCATTTAAGATGCCCGTGGGTAATTTTTTAGGGGTTTGTGGGTTGTATTCTGAGTGGTAGATATTTCAGAATTTTGGATAGTTACATGGATGAGGTCCGTTAGAAAGCTAATGGACTGATCTATTTCAAGCGGGGTATTTAGTATTTTAATTTTGGGTATTGCGCTATTTACTGTTTCGGTGAACTTGTTCCAGTTAATTTTTAATGAGTTCGGTTTAGGCATTGGGGCCTGTTGAGGAGACATTTGCTGCGATGTGAGTAATACCGGGATATGGTCAGAATCGAGTTCAAATATTAACTACACATGAAAGTCGAAGTTAATGTTGGTTAAGTCAGTATCGAGAATGTCTGGTTTACGCAAACGGTCATGGGGTAGTAAGTGGGTTCACTGGGGAGAGTATTTTGATATTGTTTACTAGTGCTAATATTTTACCATCTTGATTGTGGCACTGACATCCTCAGTTGACGTGTTTCCAATTGAGGTCTCGTAATAGCAAGACTTTATCATTGGGATTAAATAAATTTTGGAGGTTTGTGTTTATTAATTTTACTGTGGGAGGTTTGTATGCAGCTATGATCTTCAAAGAGTTATTAATTATTATTGAGACTGCTATAGTTTCTAAACCTGGTGTATCCGGGAGAGTTTCCTGGTTATGTGTGTGGATAGAGTTTATCGCGATGAGTACACCGCCTCCTTTCGAATCAGTTCTGTCAGATCTATATATTTTATAGTTAGGAATATATAGTTTATTATATTTGCTAAAGTGCGTTTCGGTAATCCACTTCGTAATGGTAGAGGAAATGAACGAGTTCAGTTTTTTTTGTTGGTGATTGAGTTTGCGTTCACGTTAAGGATGGTTATGTTGCTTTGGAATTTATCTGCCATTGTTGTTGCTTCAATATTCGGTCACATAATTCTGAATAGTACTAATTATAAATGGGATTTGTGAGTTAATGAAATTAATGATACAACTGGTGATGGAGTTGATAATTGTGGTGATTATCGGGTTGTTTGATTGGGTATCATTAGAATGGGCCGTTTGATGATTAGAATTACGGGTGTTTTGCGAAGTGCGAGGAGGTGGATTGTTCGTGGATGAGATATGGGTGAAGTTTTGAATTTGCTGGGTTTGTGGGAGTCCCGGGAACGAGTCTCTTGAATTATTTTTGGCAGGAGGAGGATTATTGGAGTTTATTACATTACTTTAATTTTTATTTCTGAGGTTACTTTTCATATCTAAGAACTCTTTGTAGTAGGTGCAGGTCGTGTTTCTTATGTCGGCCCTGTGATTCCCGCTGCAATTCGCACAAAAGGGCGTTTCGTCCTTCTTGGATCAGAGCACTGAATAATGGTTCCCGGCGCAGAACGCACAGGTGATTAAGTGATTACAATTGTTTTTGGTATGGCCATAGTCCAGACACCTTTGGCATGGAAGGGGGCCATTTTGCTATTTTCGTCTTTCGGTACTTACACGATGATTGCAAATTTGATGAATTGATAAAATAGTTTCGAATCGTTGAATTCCGCGGCGACTTCTGGGATAGGATGACCATCCTTTAGAAGTCTGGTGACTCTAATGATTGAAGTGTAACGCTGCTGTAGGTCTTACAATATTTCCGGTTCAGTTATTGACTGGTGAAGGTTTTTAAAAACGACTGAAAATTTGTTTACCGGATCTTTGAATGAATGAAATTTGCGTTGAGTATGAATCAGATATCTGATTATTTTACGAAAGTCTGTTGGATTGTTAGCACTGATTTTCACTTTGTAATTTTTGACATCTGTAATGAAATTGCTTGTGACATTAGTTTTCAGTTCTAAGTTGAATTCGCGTGCATTGGTTATATCCGACACAATAATTGGAGGAATTTTGGCTGGATGCGAAGAGTGATCGTCCGTGGCTTGATTCAAATATTCAAACCGATTATGTTCAGTGTTAGGGTTCAGTTTTGCTAGTTCTTCGAATTTGTTACCTACGGGAACATTGTACACAAGGTCACTGTCTGGATTAGGGTTCACATTATTGTTACTCGAGTCTACACTTAACTTCTTTGTTTCGTTCGGGGTTTCACAATCACTGGCTAACGTTTTATTGGTGTTGAAGGTTGAGACTGCATGCTGAAGCCTATTGAGGCGGCCTTCTGGCTGCCACAGATGCATTGCTGGTCGGTAATAACAGGTGCGACGACCTCCATTTATGCTTCGGTTGTGTTATACTGCGATACTAAGTAATGCTGCACATCACTATTATTGAGTGAGCAGGACTTGGCTAATTGCCTGCCCTGTTGATGATGTCAAAAGACATACACTTAACACTCGACTGCTCGAACTACACTACGAGTGTCACAACGGTAACGAGTAGACTACGCACAGCGGAGCTCCGCGATAGTAGAACCACTCTGGTCGGCGACTCGAGCCGGATTGATGCTGGCTGACCTACGTACAATTTATAAATTGCACAAAGCCTCGCCCTTGTTCTTCTCGTTTATAGAGGTCCCCATTATTATCACTATTTTTCAAGCAAAAAAAGTCTACGTTTGACATGATAATCTTTTAATATTCTGTTCAACCTAATACGAAGGTAATCTCAAAAGAAGGGTCTCCTGTTTTTTTCTAAGTACATAGACCTTATTTCTGTAGTGATTGCGGGATCAGGTTTAGTCAAACACATAAGTCTAAGAATACTTTTAATGTTTCACTTTTCAAAACTCAACATAATACAACTAAAATTGTTTTCGGAGCGGTGTCCTTACCCCGATGTTAAACTTGATAAGCCGGCTGCCCCGGTAGCCGGCGGGCTGCTGATAAGGCTGTTATCTCGGGCGGTGGTGGTGGTCCGTCGTGGCCGCGGTAGTAGCAGCTGCGGAACCCTTGACCGATGGGAGCAATAGACTGCGGGGAGGCACCGCCTGCTGTCCCACGTTCCGTCCAGGAGCCGTACTCCAGTGTTGATAGTCCTTGGCACTCGTACACATATGGCGGCGTTGTGGAGAGCGTTCCCTGGTGTGACTGGCCGCGTCGCTGGCTGACTCAGGGTTTTATCCCCCGCCGCCTGGTGAGGGGAAGGGAAGGGGTTGTGCCCCTCCACTAGCGGAGCGGTGGAGCGTCACCCCAAGCTCCTCCTCTGATTGGGGGGATACCACAATTTCCACAATGGTTTACATCAGTTTACACCTTAAACATTTGTCTATTTTTCGACATAATCACCGTTTCTGTCGATGCATTTTTGTAGATGCTGTGACAGTTTTTGAATGCCCATGTCATACCAGCTCGCCGCCATGTTGTTCAGAAAGTTACGCACCTCTTCTTTCACCTCGTCGTCGGATCTGAATCGCTTTCCGGCCAAATGTTCTTTCAATTTAGGGAACAGGTGATTGTCACTGGGCGCCAAGTCAGGACTGTAGGGTGGGTGGGTTCCACTGAAACTGTTGCAGGAGAGCAACTGTTTGCCGAGCGACGTGTGGGCGAGCGTTGTCATGGAGAACGTGTACGCCCTTGCTCAACATTCCTCTTCTCCGGTTCTGAATTGCCCGTTTGAGGCACAGTGGCATTTGTCTTCAAAAACCAAATAACTGCGCGCAATTCGCACTTGGCGGTAACATCCAACAGGAGCTCCATTCTCAACGGCTGCCAAGCCATGACGGAGCGCCTCAGCGTTGCGTGCGCATGTTTACACATAGGGCGGGAAGCAATCTTCGTATCAGTGTGACCAACTGCCACACAAACAGAGTTCTGTACTTATAAAAAAATAGGAGACCTTACTTTTGGGATTACCCTCGTACATCGGGCAACTCGTTACAACATGTTTTAGTCTCTTTTAGAGCACAACGAATACATAGTTACCCGTTACATGGAAACGCCTATATCTCTTCTTTTTTTCATGTCTCGCGTATCACCAAGAATTCTCCCCTTTTACGCGAGACGAATTTCTTCTCTCGTCAAGACGAACTAAACATCTTCGGTTTTCAAATTCAGCGAGCGTAAATGTCCGTTCAAAACTTGTTTTGGTACATCTTTCGTACATATATCTGTTAACATTTCTGAAGCCTTGCAATGTAATAGTTGTATGTTTTGTTCTTCTATATCGTCCTTAAGAAAGTTCAATTTTCTAAGCATATGTTTATTTCTAGCATTTACGCGAAAATTCTTAGTCCAATCAATCACATATTGACTATCTGTGTACACTTTAATAGGTTTCTTTACGGAATTATCCAATCTTATTTCTTCAATCAGCGACTGTATCCATTTTTCTTCATAAATGGTCTCGCATAAAAAAAATTAATTCAGCCTCCATAGTTGATAATGGCACCATGTTTGTTGTTGTTACTCTTCCAGCTTACAATATTCTCACCGTATTTTATCATGTAAACACCGAAGGATCTTTTGTGACTCTCCAGCTAGCATCTGAATAAACTTCTAATTTTCCTTTCTTGTTACTTAGATGCAATTTTATACTTTTCGTTTTCTGAAGATATCCTAATATCCTCTTCAGCGCTTGGAGATGGTTTGAGCGAGGATCTTTAGAAAATTGTGACAGCTTACTGTAGCTGTATGCAATATCAGGTCTCGTGGCCGATACTAAGTATCCTATTCATCCTAATATTCGCTGGTACATTACGGGATCTATTTTTTAAAGATCTCGTAGTCTTCTAACTTTGTTCCAAAAACTCCTGGGGTAGATACTGCGTGACTATCATTCATCCCAAATCTGTCCAAAATGTTTAATATGAATTCTTCTTGATGTAAAGTAAAATTTTGTTCTAATTTCTTAATTCTTATTCCGAGGAATGTAACAGTTTCAGCATTGGTCATTCTTTTAATGGTGAGCATTTTACTTAATCGTTTTATGAATTGTTTTACAATTAAATAATTTTCGCCTACGATTAAACAGTAGTCTACATAAAACAAAAGAGCCAAGAACTGCGTTTTTTACTAATAAATACACAAAGATCATTTTGACAAGATTTGAGTCTGCATTGCTCCAAAATATTGCACAGTTTACCATACCAGCAGCGGCCTGCTTCAGGCAATCCGTAGAGACTTTTTCAGTTTCAATAATCTTGTTTTCGAATTCTTCGTGTTTATTCCTTGTGGTACTCTCGGTCAAGTATAGACTTGTGGTATAGACATTTCGATCAAATTCCCCATTAAAGTATGCCGTTTCTATATCCACATATTTTACAACATATCTGTTGAACGCTGCAATAGAGAATAATGTTCGCAAAGTCTCCAACTTCATTACAGAACTGTATGACTCATCGAAATCTTCCCCAATTATTTGGTTAGAACTATTCACCACTAAGCGATCTTTGTACGTTACATTTCCGGAAATCACTTTCCTTTTGAATGTCCATTTGCTATTTAAAATGTGGTCGGGATTAATTTCGTTCACATTTGCTTCTCTCCATGTTCCACATCTTTGTAAACACTTGATTTACTTCTCAATCGCTTTAATCCATTCTTCTGTTTCTGATCCGGTAGTGCCTTCTTGGAAGGTTCTTTGCGTTATTCCCGAATCGAAACAATTCGTTGTTCCCATTCTTCTCGCCGTCGTAACACCATATCTTTCTACAGGTCGTCTTTCTCTGGAAGATCTTCGCACGAGAGGCTTGGGTTGAATTTCTTCCGATCCATGAATAAATTCTTGTTGTAATTCTTTGTTAACTTTCGTTTCTGTACAAACAGGAACTTCACTCGTGACATTTCATGCGTTCACTATCAGAAATAAGTCTCCGTTCGTTTCCATATGATTCTTTCTCTGAACTTCGATAGCTTGATATTCTGAGTATTCTTAATTGTTTGACTTACGTCATATCCCATCTTCGATTCGTCGAACTCTACGTCCCTGCTTTCATATACCTTCTTATCGTTCACGTCGTAAATTCTATATGCGAGTCTGTTTTTCGCATACCCTATGAAAATTCCAATTTTACTTTTAGGATCTTATTTGTGACGTCGAGGATTGTTATCCATATAATACGCAGTATGTCTAATGATTCTGAAATGGGAGGCATTAGGTGTTCGTCGGGTCCATATTTCTAATGGAGTAAGATCAGGATTTCGAGGAGAAGGTAATACATTCTTTACATACACTGCAGTCAATGCCGCTTTTCCCCAGAATTGCAAAGGGAAGATGCGAATCTAACAGCAAGGTGCGTATAGAATCGAGCAATGTTTTATTGCCCGTTCTACTACTCTATTACTTTGAGGTAAGTAGGGCACAGTATATTCGTGTTTTATTCCCTTTTTAACTTTAGAACGCCCAGAGGCATCACTTCGACTCCCAGCGCTCTTTATGTTCTTATAACTTCTTTGTTTTTGAAGATAGAATTTCGTGATTTGGTGACTTTTAATCAATTCCAATTATCTACAGTATGTTAAAAACTGAATTGTGTAATAAACATATTGCATGAAAAATTATCGATTTTACCTAGAACGCCCGCGAGGCGTCATTTCGAGTCCTTCGATACGATCTTCGACCCGATCTTGTGGGTTATATTTCATATATTTCAGTGCTGGAAAATGTTTAACGTGTCTCCTAGTATTTTAGATACCTTTTTAAGAAATATACAAGCATTCCTTTTCATTTTCATTGTTTTCAGGACTTTTTGTTCAATACATATAAAATCTTGAGTCATGAATTGGTTCGAACGATACAGCAAAAACATCATTGTTTCAAAAATCAAATTGTCACTTGAAAGAAAAGGGTTGTTATTATATGAAGCTTCAATGACAAAATATTTCTTCTTATTATTTATATAAAGAGAAATGTTTCCAAGTTACGAAGAGACTTTTAGTGTATAGGAGGGCAATTTGAAATCCAGGTGATAATGTGGTCATATATAGTTCGTTTTTTATTCACTCTTATTATATGAATCATAATTTTCGAATTAGTAAGAGAGGTTTGAGAAAAAATAAAGACCAACTTCACTTATTTTATCTGAAAAATAATTTTCCTTTGGTATGAAGTAATAAGTTTACAAACTGTAGGATAATTATGTCAGATGAACAAAGTTGATACGAAGGCATGTTCCTTTCATACTCGATGTATTTACACAGTTTATGGTATACAAATCTAATAAAATAAGCAAATAATAATGACTTGTGGGGAATGATCACTAAAAATGTGTGTGTCAATTTGTTTTTCATTCAGTGGAAATATTGAGGAAGTATTGAAAACCGAGGGTAAACTCTTGAAAAATGTTTTTCTCAGTAAAGTCTTCTTCTTGGATTCTGATTGCACTCACTCAACAAAAGGATTTCTAAAACTAATTTCATTTCTTCGACAGTGACATCACCAAATTTAACTTTTTTTGCCTCATACCTGTTAGTAGGACTATATTCTACCAACAATTCTATTGCATGATAAAAAACTCAAATATTTTAGTTAGCAATGGTTCGTTAAAAACCTCTTGAATTACTGGACACTCCCTTTCAAATGACGTTTTTAATTGACCTTTATTTCATTCAAAAATGTATTGAGATACACTAACAGATTTCATTTGAGAATTTGCACTAACGTTCATTGCAAGATAAGATGAAGACGACCCCTTCGCTGTTTCCTCCCACGGGGCACCGCCACAAGTCGGGACACATGTTAACACAAACCAACGGCGGCCGTCATTATCACCTTCTGTTATCAGTGCAATTTAACATTGATTTAATCATTAAAATATTTTTTTCAAGATTCGTATGACTGCCTCAAAGTGCCTTCCACATTCCCTTATATTAACAATAGAAATACAAAACTTAAATCCACTATTTTCATCTACGATGCCCTTGGTTGTCTATACCACCTTCTTTCACAAGAAACACTGCTTTAGAAACCGCCTGGCAATGAGAGATTATTCTGTGAACTTCAAGCCGAATCGCGACGTTCCTATCGTTAAATTGCAACTTAATAAACAGAGTGGCCAGATAGCTGAAAATTGAATATCAAATTATCGTATATTAAATATAATTTCGAACAAATTTTGTTTCAATAGTAAATTATAACTAAAGACCGGATTTTCTTGCAGTAAAACTCTCTAAAACTTGCAATGAAAATACCAAAACGTGCCAAAACATGCAATAAAAAGGTCAAAAGTTTGCAAAAGGATATTATGTGCCCTAAAAAGTCCAGTTAATCCATTTATCAACTTATTTTATATTTGGGATGTGATATTTAGGGGAATTGAAATATTATGATTTTAATATTATTATAATTTTGTACGTACTGTTTAATCAAACTATATGAGACATTTTATATATTATGCGCACAAAAAATTAATTTAGCATAAAAATGCAAAAAAGTAAATACAAATTTTGAAAAATACAAATAAACCTTCAGAAATAAAAAATAATGAAGTTACAAAAGAAATCTTCTTAATTGTTTTCAATCTAATTTACAATTCTGTTTGTACTTGGCGCGACAGCCCGCGTACGGGCCATGGCCTTCCAGCAGCGTCCTGGCTTCGCGGCCATGAGTGAAGGGGGTACATGTGGTTAGCACGAAGACATATCCTGGTCTTCTAAACCTGAGGAGTGAGCTTTCTCATTATCACACAGCAACGTAAACTGGGACATTGCAAGGAAAACGCACATAATAAATTTGGCCAATCGGGAATCGAACCAAGGTTGCGTCATGGAAAGCGAACTCTCTGACCAATCAACTAGGCCGCCAGGCACAAATATGTGTATTTCCATAATATTGTCTGAGAAATTAGTATATCTTCTATCAATCTATGTTTTAGGCAGTGAAAGTTTCGTTCTACATTTACATTTGTCTAGTATGTGCCAAGCCTCGCTCTGGCGTACGCATGCACGCAGCTAAAAGCGGTCAAAAACTGACTTTATTCTCTCTTGATTTCTCAGGGCATAATCTGTTCCGAGAATTTCGATGAATTTGAAACGCAGAGCGCTTGCCACTAAGCTTCGCGCTCGAACTTCCCGTCAAATGTGACTCGCGCATACATTCTCGTGTTGATAAGTTCAACGAAGACTGACACAACGGATATATGATCCGATTGGGAAGATACACCCGGAACATAGCGTTAGCTGCGCGGCTGCAACCAAAGACATTGTAATAGTACACTAGACCCACGCACAGCGCTAGTTTAGCGTTGCAAATTGTATGCTGCCATGTTGGGGGCAAGCATGTGGACACCAAGTCGTATTGGTGCCGTATACCATTATTTGTGTGCCTTTTGCGGAAGGGGGAGATTCTATCAGGGGAAAAAGTAAAATGGTGAAGCAGCGCGCGGCTTAAGAGTGTACTAATCGTGCGACGAAAGCCTGCGTGGTGTAATTTCACAAGTGCATCGTTTAATCATGTGATGTAACCTATTGAACGTGCTGGTTACTTTTACTAATTAATAGGGTGTTCGTGAATAACAAAAAAATCGATGAATTTGTTATTGCACTTAAAGAAACATTAGTTTAACTCTGAAAGTAACCACTTTTGGTAGATAACTTGCCATTTCTCCTGGGCAGACATTCCCTAAATTCGAACCTAATATATTAATATCGAGATTTGTATAGAGGTTGATGGAATCATCAAGAACGCGTATATTTTAATACCAATTCACATGACAATTTAATCCAGGTATTTGCGTGCACTGTACGGAACTTTATGTATCGAAAGTGTATAAAAATTACTTAAGTTTATAATTTAGTAAAGAATTCTAAAAATTTAGCGTAATATGATTTACCCTTTTACTGAAAAAAAGATGCAGAATTAGTCAAGATATACAATTTTGAATAGAGTTTGGATTAAAAGAGTACACTTTAAAAATGAGAGCGAAAGTTTCCGAAAGCAATGTCCCGACATCTACAATATGATGTTTTGTGAGGGACAATATCCTCAACCTATGAAAACTAAATACTTTCATGATAACCCCTTTAGTGTGTTTAATATAATATGAACTTATCACTGACTGAACAACCTCATGGAGTAAATACGAACCCATTTTTAGAGTAAAATATTATATTCTTATTTTTTGCTTTCAAAAGTGCTGTTACAAATTCCAAAAACTTCGTGGGCGTCGTGCTTTAAACAACATTGTTATTAGAGCTTTATGAATCTCGAGGGTAAATATGTAGGATATACACGTGTGATGTTATATCAGACGTGTATATCCTACATATTATACAGACACGTTTCGACTTTTTAATGTTAGTTTTGCATATATTACTTTAAACAATGAGTTGGTATTTCAATAAGACTTCCATTCTATGTATTCAAAGCCTTGAAAATGCGGAAAAGTCTGAAAAATTTCGACGTATTTGAATTACGCGCGTAAGTTTACCCCCAACATGGCAGCCAGCGCAAGCTTCAATTTGCAACGGAGAAGGACGGCCATTGCCATAGGATTGTGGGGCCTTGGCCGCAACCAGTGGTCGCGGAACTAGTTTGTGCTACAGTAGCTCACCGTCAGTATTTTTGTGATACAATAGGCATCATGAAATGTATAGACGTTCAGGACATAGGGCAACAAAATGAAGAATTAATACATATTAAACGGTTTCATAGATCACCTGAATGCATTACTGGGTTATGTCATTAAAACTTTTTCTTAAATAAAACATTTAAAAATGATACATTAAAACAAGGTGATAATATAAAAATTATATTTTAAGCAATAAATTATGAATCTTGAAAATTAATTGCAGATTAAATTGCAAATTAATTGCATTAAAATCCCAAATTCGCAATTTTTCTGGCAGCATTACCTAAAACATGCAATACTGTGCAGTAACCCCCAGAACGTGCAATTTCGTGCAAAATAAAACTACCACTGAAATAACGTCCGTTTCATGATTCAAATTTCTGTCAAGGTTTCATCAAATTTTTAAGTTAGCAAACAAAAGATGCAATTGCACGGGAATCCGGTGTTTAGTTATAACTAAAACTATAATTATTTTTAAATAAGTACATTGAATTAAAATTAAAACAAAAAGTCGGCAACACCGCGCTCGTATCTATCAAGATAAATCTCGTAAATTTTGGAAATGGTCTCTAGACTCTGAAAGAAACGCTCGAAGCAATAAATATTCGAAGTTAATCACCTCAATATTTCTTTACTCTTCGCGCAAATGGTTTCGAGAAACCACGTTCTTCCTCGCAATAATTGTAACGCTTACGCAATCTGCAACTTAATACTCTGACCTTATGGTCATTGCAAGCATTCAAGATTGGCGCGGGCAAGACGAGTCGGTCGTGAGCGAGAATGAACAAATTTGCCACGAGAAGGGCTCAACGAGCGAACGGGGGAGACGTCAGTCAGGTCTCATTCACAATCCAAACTTAAACGTTACGTAATGCTGTAAACTTAGCCGCAAAATTTACACGTAAAAACAAGCGTTCACAATGACGAACGTAAGCTGGAACTTAAGTTTCGCCTGTACCAATCAGAATTCAGTGTACTGAAACTTGATCGATTCGTCTCTAACATGCCTGGTGAAAAGATCTTTCCATGGTTTCTAGCTTTTACTTCGAGATTACTATCGATTTCTCTTTATACATGCGCGTTGATGTTGTAGTAGTGCTCACATTTCCTTCATCTTATAAACAAGGATTCTCATGAACCAAATTCACTAGTAATTCGTCGGACATAATTAGTTTATTCGCCATCGCAGGTTAAAGTCACAATACAAAGTGTCCAAATTCTTGCATTGAATTCACTACACGCATCAAAAGCGTTCGTAAACCAGTTCTCTACATTACAATAACAATTTATTTATTTATTTGTCAAAAAACAGTAAAAACTGTATATGACGTGTGGGGAAAGAGATTTACCTGTGCACATTTTCCTGAGGGCCAGAAAAAACAACGAAAATATGAATTTAGAAAATAATTATTTTAGAAAAATAAAAATATTTGAAAAATGTTTGTTCCCGAGTTATAGAAAATCAAATTCAACGGTAAATGAACTACAAGCAAAAGGAGTGCTCAACAAAACGTGCGCACAGTGAAGCTACATCTACGTCCAGAAGCAAAACAAGGGGCCATCTCAGCATTTGCTCAATGGATCAGCATTTGCTCAATGACATAACCACAAACTATACCTGAACCCAATCTGAAATCGAACATCCAGGCTGCTCTCTGATTGGTGTTTGGTAGAATTCCAACGTAAACTTAACGTAAAAGTTTGGAGCTTGCGAAGTCTTTGAGTTTACGGTCTTACGTCAACGGTTACGTCAAGGCATTGTGAATGGTCTCGCTTAGTAACTCGCTTCTAGGTTTTACGGTTACGTTAAGTTTACGTTCAAGCTTGCATTGTGAATGAGGCCTCAGTCGGCGGGAAGCTTCCGAGAGAGCTGCGTGCACAATGACCGTGAGAGCGTTAGTTAAAAGTGAGGTCGTGGAAATCCAACACCATCCAGCTACAGAAAATCGTGAAAGCAAAATAGTGTAATGAAGATAGGCGATGAGAACATGGAGCGTATTAGTTTTCTATTCCCTTGGGTCTTCCCTAGCTATTTGGAATTGCCAAATATTCTTGCCAGCTGCCATCTATCACCGCATAATCGACATTTTTTGTCATTTTCTTAATTTTTTGGTTTCGTATTGGCAGAACGGAAATATTAATTTTAGAATACTAAAGAACACAAAAACCTAGTACACAATGGCAATTTTCTTTTAAAAACTATGTGCCGTTTTAAAGAAAATTGCGTTTTAGCGCTACTAAGAATGCGAAATTTGAAGCTCATTTTCACAGAAAATGTTTGAGTTTTCAAAATACTTTATTTGAAGTTATTTTAAGCAAATACACTCACAAATATAATTATCATTACAAATTGCTGGTAATGTGCATATTAAAGATGTGAGAGATCTTAAAAAAATTTATGTAATTTTTGAAAAAACAAAAAATAACTCAAAATCAACTTTACGTCCTATTAAAGAGTGTAATTAGCACTATCCGTTACAAAAGTTTGAAGAAAAAATTTGCCGCCATATATGAGAAAATGGCGTTTGCACGTTTCTGAAAATGCCGAAATTTGAGCTACCTTTCACAGAAAACGATTGTTTTCGAGAAACTTTACTTGACATTATTTAAAGCACTGTAAATATAAATTGTAAAAAACTTGACATTATTTAACATTTACTTGACACTATTTAAAGCATTGTAAATATAATAATGTGAAAAGATCGCCGTTAATGTAAATATTAACGACGTGAGAGGCAAGTCAAAATAATTACATTTTTCCAATTTTTTAAAAACAAAAGGATAGAGCGATATGGCGTTTTTGTCATCTAATAAAATACATTAGCTACTATACCCACCAAAAGTTTAAAGAAAAAATTTGAAGCAGTTTTTGAGAAAATCTTGTTCTTGTAATTTTTTAAAATTGCACATATTGCACGCAATATTGCGCAAAAACTACTAAAATTTTCAAACAAATGTACATGACCTTAAAGAAAGTACTCACTATGAAGAAAAAAATTATTTGAAGGAAAAATCTCTATCTTCAATTTTGTAGTTCCAGAAAGACGCCGAAAAAATTTTAAACTTTTGCAATTTTCGAAAATTCATAGTTATCCGTGAAAATCGGAACTGCGCCACCTTAAACGAATTTTACTCTATTCTTACAAGAAATTTAAAAAAATTGAGTAGTTTTTGAGAAAATTTTGAAAATGTCCGGGGGTCTTCATGTAAAGTACCCCCAAATTTAACAGAATTTTTCTAAAATCTCAAAGCTTTGACTAGAACCAGATCAACCAGGGAATATCCATTTTGGAAGAAATCGTACGTATGGTTTAAGCGCTAGCAGTGTTCACAGACGGACAGACGAACGTTTTCCTTTCAATTGGTTTTTCGGTATCAAGAACCCACAAAAGAGGGATTCTGGCTTCACCACGGGATTTTTTTTCTTAATTTAACAACTGGTTTTATCCACTTTTTCGTTTTCACGGCCCGGCAATGAATTGTTTCCGCCGAAAGTTGGCCATTTTTTCGCGCAGCATTACATTACTTTCCCTATACCACGTATATCACTTCCTGTATACGTGCGTATACGGGAAAGTAAAAAGTGACTGTAATCGTATGGGTTAATAGAGAAATTACAGTGCACTGTGTGGACACGTGCATAGTGAAGTGAACGCGGCGTGATGGAATAAAAATCCTAACGGGAGAACGTCGTAATTGATGTTTTGGGAAGTAACGTGAGGTGATAAGTATAACTTAGGGGTACGTAGAAAGAGTATGTTTACAAAGAGAAAAAAGAGATTGCGTGCTTTAATAAACAAACTATATACCAGAAAGGTTTATTTTGATGTTTGTTTACATTTTTCCAACCCATTTTTCTTCAATATATCATTTTCACCCATTCGAAACATTGTTTACTTCAGATCTAGCTACTGGTTTCCATTAGTTCACCACAGCGTCAACAATTTCCAGGTGGCGCCGCCTGCCAATGATGAACTATGCTCCTTTGATACCTCGACCGAACGGAGCCTCAGCGTTAGTGCTGAAGAAGTAGGAGCCAAAGTTGCTGCAACAAAGAGCCAAGGACTTTTGTCAGCAATTATTGAACATTTTCATCGCACAAATTTTTCAATGTTGAAAACATGTAATACATACAACACTGAATGGATTTCGTGTGGCCTTGCATACAAACAAGGTTTTCTTCGGGAACTAGATCCTTTTTACAATTTACTCATGTAGTAGTCGTTACTATTGTGGGGTTACTATCTAAAAGTCGTGTTAGAACTATTGTTTAATGCCATTGCTACTAAGTACAATGTTGGATGTGCAACAAAATTTCTGTGTCATTGAATGTACAGTGTGACTGAATGAAATAAATTGTATAGAACCTTTGGTTTAAACTAATTTCAAACCCTATCAATAGTTCGGCAATTCTGCTGATGTGGCACACTTATGTGCAAGTAATGGTGGATTAACTGGTGCATTCTACATTCATAAATGATGGGGGCTCACACAAACACCTCTATTGTGATAAAATTGAAAATAATAGCTCTATTTGATTGATAGTTGTTGTGATGAGTGTCGTTGGTGCCGTACTGGAGCACATTCTTGAAACAAAACTATTAGAATTGTGGAAATTGTGATATAATGTTGTTGATGTAATGAAACGCATCTCTCATTTTCGACATTGTCGTCTCCATCAGCCTCGCTGTAGCAACCAAAGCGAGATTGATGACGAAGAAAAAGCCTTCGAAAGACGTCCTTCTAAATACATTCATTAAGATGACGTTTAACACTAGTGTAATTAAGAAGGATGGAATTTTATATCATTGTCCTCAAGTATTCTAGCATGGGGGATGTACCTCGTGGCGGAAATTTTGTCAACGTGTGGTAACCGGAGCATAGTCACGGAACAGGGTCTCCGTGAACGAACTGTAACAGCTGTGTGCGTGCGTGAGTGCCGTACCTGGTGGGGGCCCTGATGTCGTTGGTATCATGCTGAGAGCACATGTTCCTGTATAACTATTGAAATCGCCAAGAAAGGAACAAGAGCATTGGGATCTGCGTTAATGAAGTGTATGTCCTGTGTGCGTGGAAGAGTTCCGTACCTGGTGGGGGCCGTGATGTCGTTGGTATCATGCTGAGAGCACATGTTCCTATATAACTATTGAAATCGCCAAAAAAGGAACAAGAGCATTCGGGTCTGCGTTAAAGAAGTGTAGGTCCTGTGTGCGTGGGAGAGTTCCGTACCTGGTGGGGGCCGTGATGTCGTTGGTCTCGTGCTGAGAGCACATGTTCCTATATAACTAATGAGATCGCCAGGAAAGCAACAAGAGCATTGGGGTCTGCGTGGACGGAGTGTGTGCTGTGTGCGTGGGAGAGTTGCGTACCTGGTGGGGGCGCTGATGTCGTTGGTATCATGCTGAGAGCACATGTTCCTGTATAACTATTGAAATCGCCAAGAAAGCAACAAGAGCATTGGGGTCTGCGTGGACGGAGTGTGTGCTGTGTGCGTGGGAGAGTGCCGTACCTGGTGGGGGCCGTGATGTCGTTGGTCTCGTGCTGAGAGCACATGTTCGAACAAAACTACTGAGATTGCCAAGAAAGGAACAAGAGCATTGGGGTCTGCGTGGATGGAGTGTGTGCTGTGTGCGTGGGAGAGTGCCGTACCTGGTGGGGGCCGTGATGTCGTTGGTCTCGTGCTGAGAGCACATGTTCCTGTATAACTGTTGGGATCGCCAAGAAAGGAACAAGAGCATTGGGGTGTGCGTGAACGGAGTGTATGTCCTGTGTGCGTGGGAGAGTGCCGTACCTGGTGGGGGCCGTGATGTCGTTGGTCTCGTGCTGAGAGCACATGTTCCTATATAACTATTGGGATCGCCAAGAAAGGAACAAGAGCATTGGGGTCTGCGTGGACGGAGTGTGTGCTGTGTGCGTGGGAGAGTGCCGTACCTGGTGGGGGCCGTGATGTCGTTGGTCTCGTGCTGAGAGCACATGTTCCTATATAACTATTGGGATCGCCAAGAAAGGAACAAGAGCATTGGGGTCTGCGTGGACGGAGTGTGTGCTGTGTGCGTGGGAGAGTGCCGTACCTGGTGGGGGCCGTGATGTCGTTGGTCTCGTGCTGAGAGCACTTGCCCGCCGCGAAGGCGCTGGCGGAGGGGCAGCGGCGGCCGAGAAAGTGGCCCGGGCAGCGGACGGCGCCGTTCCAGAAAAGGAGAGCGCGCACGTGGCTGCAGAGGAACTGGCCGGTGCACTGCGTGGGGTTAGTGTCTGCGAAAGCAACATGCAAACACATACACTTAAAGTGCGATATTTATAAATTTGCTCCTCAAGGCCCATTTTCACGATGGAATACGTCACGGTATTTCGCGTCTTTCGCAGACGTGCCGCTAGATATCGCGTGATTGCGACCGTATCAAGTAGTTCTTCCGATCATGCGACATCTAGTGGCAGGACCGAGAAAGACGGGAACTTACGTGTGATATTCCATCGTGGTCATAGGGGTCTGAGGGGTAAAGTTATAAAAATCGCACTATACAGAGTTGTATTTATTTTTCGGGATCAGTTTAATCTGGTCTCTTTATCAATGTAGGTGAAAATTTAAGCGATGCACCCTCATATTCGGCATTCCAATCAATAGCGTTTGTGCTAGTACTTGCCCCTCGACATTAAATTAAAAAGGATACGAATTCATATTTGACGGAAATGGTTAAGACATTGAA